>CM075309.1:7190792-7790792 GCA_037672795.1 Lagerstroemia speciosa
TTCTCATTACTAATTAAAATATCATTTATGGTTGTAGGCTTTGCCGCCGTCAAGTATAAATTTCATTCCCCTGAAGCAGGTATCTTTGGTTATGTATTGTTTGCTACTTTTAGGTCCATATACTTGCTATGATTGTTTAGGCTACCTGTTTTGTGTTGACTGATCCATCTTAATTTTGATTTTGGGATTAGGTGAAAAACTTCAGAGCTGAATGAGTTGATGGAGTTTTACAAAGTGAGTCTTGAAAATTCTTTTCTATAGTAGTCTAGTTTGAACGCTCCCATGGCTTGAACTTGTAGCATTAGAAGGGTTAACATTTGCTGCTTTGACATTTATTTCCTCTGCTATATCTTCTATGGCAGATTAGGATGATTATCATGTAAAAGTAGAGACTATATCTATTTTTTCGATTAAGAGAGAGGAGAGATAAATCTATATTTGAGTTTCATTAAATTTTGATATTTTGCAGTCAGATTTAAAGTTGAAGAAGTTCTTACACATTATTGAGAACTCTCCTCTGTTCCCTGTCTTGTACGATAAAAGAAGGTGAGTTATCTTTTGGTTACTGCATCTTAGTACAATATAACCTGTAATCTGTACCCTGAATCTACAGTGATATGCATTTTGATGTGAACAAGCTATCATTCGTTTTACCAATCAACTGCTAATTAGTTCTGGTGAATTTTCTCTTCCATCGCAGTTGCTACTTATTACTCTCTTTGGTCTTAAGAAAATCTGCCACTCGCTTGTTGTCCCAATTGTAAACTGATGTATATTTCTATTGTATTTCTTTCCTTGAAGAATGTTTGGTTCCTTCAACTTGTACTTTCTTCTGTGCTGGAATTGGATTATATTTGATGTTTTCACCCTTTTCCTTTGGATTGTGCAATATATCTTTTGTATACTGCGTTCAGAAATGTTATATTGATATTGAATCTTCTCTCTGCAGAACTGTAATCTCTCTGCCCCCAATTATAAATGGTGCTCATTCAGCAAAACTTTGAACACAAAAAATGTGTTCATTGAATGTACTGCCACTGACTTGACAAGGCCAATATTGTTTTAAAACACCATGGTGAATAATATCTCCTTCCTTTCTTCATATCTCTGTCCTGAAGTTGTAAGATGGTAATATGATTTTCCTTTCGTAGGTTACAACCTTTTCAGCTTATTGTGAAAAGAAGTTTGAGGTTGAACCGGTTGAAGTGGTATATGCCAGTGGAAAGTCATACGTTTATCCTGATCTCTCAATTACAAGATGGATGTTCCTTTATCTACATCACTGGTTCAATTGGAGTCTCACTGGAGGCTAAAGAGGTATCGCAACATGTTATTGAGCTTTGTCAACTGATCTGGTGAAGCATATGAAGTGTATAGCCGACCCAATAGCGGAAGTTCCACAAGTGACTGGGCCATGCTACCATGAGAAACTTTGTGTTCTTTGAATAGATTGTGTTTGGATTTATACATGTGCAAGGCCCTCTTAATTCGTATAGAAATTTAGGAACAAGGTCCAAGTTGGACAGGAGAGAATCTCATAGAATTACTTAAATACCATCAATAAGGTTTCATATGAGCAGAGGCTTACAAAGCACTTGTTTAACTTCAATTTATTGGTGATAGTTTATTTGAAGAACTTTTGCTGGATGTTGGTTTGTTTTCATTGTGGACCTTAATTTTACTTGTGGAAGGTATATGGTCTTAATTTTCTTTTCTTTTTTGTTTTATTACGGTATCTCATCATGATGTCTGTTCTGGATTTTCTGCTGTTCCCTAAGGTTGTTCAATGCAAGTTGCTGTGGTGTTTATCTAAACAAGATGAACTTATCAATGTGTTCAGGTCACAAATCTGCTCAACTGCATGCAATTGAGTGCTGAAGATTCGGTATCCACTAATGGGCATTGCAACATCTCTGTATCTATACCCCCAACAAGGAGTGATGTTCTTCATGCATGTGATGTCATGGAGGTATGGCTGTAACATACATTTTCTGTGCCAGGGAAATGCTATTTTCAAGTATTATCCTTGACAATTTTCATCAATACTTCATTTTTTTTTGTTATCAAGGACGTTGCAATTGCTTATGGATTCAACATATTCCAAAGAGAAAGCCTGCATCTGTGAAGCCCCTGCCTTGAATCAACTCAGTGATCTCATCAGAATGGAGGTCAGAAAAAGCTTGTGGATATATCTGGTCATGTTTTGCTTGTCAGTAACATTCTATATTCTCTTGTTTCAAACATTTAAAGCAGCATTTCTATAAACTTTATACTTCATGAGAGTTATGAAAAATATATGTACTGTCTTACGGTTCTGGGCCTGAAGCTGATTGAATGGTTATCTTGAATCACCTTTTTTTAAACAGATTGCAATGAATGGGTTTACAGAGGTTTTGACGTGGATATTGTGCTCTCACAAAGAGAATTTTGATATGTTGAACCGAAAAGATGACGAATCAACAGCGGTGATCATAGGAAATCCACGGTCTGCTGATTTTGAGGTTGTAAAGTTCTCTCTGTTGGAGTTTTGGCTGATTTCTGTGCTGCTGTGTTTTCAGTTTATGCTTCATCCTTTGACTGCAATCCTCCGTGCTTATGCTTCAAATCCCTCCCTCTACTTCTCCCCATAAAACATATTCATTTATTTTAGGTTGTTCGGACTAGTCTTATGCCTGGGATACTGAAAACTGTTGGACACAACAAAGATCACCCAAAGCCTATTAAGGTACATTTAACTAATTTCTTTTGCTTAGAAGAGTATGTCGAACTTGCAGCAGTGTCCTTGTATTGAAACTGCTACTTTGGCTGTCCAGTACTGAGTAAGGTATCACTTGATTTTGCAATAGAAATAATTCCAGATGTCTATTTATCAGCATTTTCAATAATATAACTCGTCTCGACCTCCTTTGAAGATTTTTGAAGTGGGTGATATAACTCTTCTGGACGACTCGAGAGACGTGGGTGCAGCAAACCATCGCCGACTTGCTGCACTATATTGTGGTGCCAACTCGGGATTTGAGGTGCTGACCTGCATGAATTTTTCTATGTCTGGGAGGCAAAGAACACTTGTCATCACATTTTAAAATATAGTTTTAACGAATTCTGTTCCTTTTTCTTCATTGGCAGTTGATCCATTGCCTGGTGGACAGAATCATGGAAGTGATTGGGGCTCCTTTTGTTGCTGTTGGTGAAAATTCTGGGTATTATATAAAGCTCTCAGATGTACGTTCGCTGCCTTTCTTTTCCTTTTTTTTTTTTTAATTTTTCTGAAATTCCTGTACAATTTTTGCTGGATGTCTCATTGAAATAGCATGGTTTGTATGGTAGGAGCCTGAGTTCCTTCCCGGTCGGCAAGCAAGCATCATTTACAAAGGGAAGCACATTGGGACTTTTGGCATTGTTCACCCTGAGGTAAATCCTATTCACTTACCCTGCAACTCAGTTTAGATATTTTGTAATATTTTTCAGCTTGGGTTATACTGTTCGCAATTAAATATTGGATGCAATGATTGTTCATATAACCCCCGGACATGCATCAGTGCCCTGTTAACATTGCATGGCTTTTTGACATTTGAATAGGTCCTGAACAACTTTGACATTACCGATCCATGCTCTTTCGTGGAGTTGAACATCGAGAGCTTTCTCTAGAATTTTTAAGGCAGGTAAATTTTCATGCCATCAGCATTGTTCAGGAAACCGCTTGTGCTACTTTTTCCCATCCGATGTTAAAGGCACCATGCTTGGATGCAGATGAAAGATTCATCTACTGCTCTCAATCCTCCAAAAGCTGCAAGCAACGCTCCCGCTGATCCTCGACGAAGGTATAAATCGGGATTGTGAGTTGTCTTGTTTTTCTCTCTCCTTTCCCAGATTGAGTTTGTTTGGACTTTTTTCTTTTTTTGGATAATATTAGGACTATTTTGGTCTCGACATATTTGAAAGAGTCTTTTTATTTAGCCCGTCCTCGAATTGAGAGTGGGATTTTGTTTTAGCAATTCAGCCTTCAAATTTCATCCTTTTTGCAGAACTGGGCTGATCATTCACCGGTTCAGACCACAATTGAAATCGTTCTGTTCGGCCAAGAATCATTCTGGATTTAAGTCCAGTTTAAGCCATTATTTGCAGGTTCACTTATTGGCTTGATCTGAACCTAAATCAGTCAGATTGTCACAGCAATAAAGATAGGTGGCTCGGTGCTGTCAATAATTATACACCGGTTGAGCTTGGAATAATAATTGATCCGGCTAGAACTGGGGCCGGTCTGACTAATTGCGGGTTTAAACCATCGGTTTGGAACCGCACCTAGGTCAGCTACATTGACAGCAAATAACAATATAGACCTTTCCGGTTCAGAACCTGAACCGTTTGGATTTATTGGTTCGGTTCAAGAATCGCCTTGAGGCGGACTGATATCAGCTGGTTTGACACAGCAGTCAAGAATAATACCAACCGGTGCAGGTCCGGCTTAAAATTTGCCCTGTTTATCCACTTGTTCGGGCCAGACCTGTACTGGCCCGATTGATGCACCGGTTCAAGTTTTCCCCGGTTTGCTTATCTACTAGAACAGACTGGAATGTCACTGCAAATAAAAACAATTTAGACCGGTTCTGATTGGGATAGAGAGCCAGCTCAATCAAAAATTTTCCCAGTCAAAACATCAGCCAGTTAGAAACATTCTGATTATTCACTGGTACCACGGTTCGGTTCAGAATATAAACCGTATTATCACAGCTGGTTTGACACAGCGAACAAAAAGTAATTTAGACCGGTTCATATTAGATCTAGAATCTGATCTATGCACTGGATCAATTATGCAACAGTTTAATAGAACTGGACCTAAATCAGCAGCAAATGAAAATAATTTAGACCGTTTCAAAGGATCAAGATGTCAATTTTTTCATCATGAGAGAATAATGCCTATACTGGCAATGAGCCTGCGTTAATGGTTCCAGGGAATCAATTTCCGAGCATTGGCCATTAACGTATGTTGTTAAAAGTATGCCGTCGCTAATGGGTAAGTTTTTTTGCCATTAAAGATTTGTCGTTAAAGCCTCTGACCTCACTAAAGTTCCAATAATGCACGTCCGCCATAAATTGCTTTTTGTTGTTTGAAGGAATTTGAGGGGTGAACCCTGCTGAAGTTATCCAAACGAGAAATTTCTCATAGTGATAACACGTAAGCAATACTTCATAGTATTATAAACTAATAAAAATTAAACATATTAATAAATTCGTAAAATAGAAATTAGTTAATACAATAGAATATAAATTCAATCTCTATAAAATTTAAAAAATTGTTAAAAAACCTGAGAAAATCCTAAACAACCTAAAGAATCCACTAAAAATCTCAAAACAATAGTGTTATATTCTTTATCCCTTACGGTTAATTGACATTTGGAATTTTTTAGAGTTTTTTTTTTAATGTTTTTAGGGTTTTTTAATGAAAATATTAACAATAAGTTGCCCCGTCTAATTCTCCTCTTATAAATCTGTTGATATAGTTAATTTATATTAACACGTGATATCATCAAACATCGATAACATATTATCCCTCGACATGCAAAACTTTATGGAAGGACCAAATTGGATGGAGTCGTAAAAGCGGTACCTCCCGTCAGAGTGGGAAGAGTCTGTCCCGGATGGATGCCGTAGAAAATGGAAGTCTTGACTTTCGAGGGTCCATTCCGTAGATGGTAACTCTACCGCAGAAACCTAACGTCAAGCCAGCGTACCTGCAAAAATCCAGGTAAGCACATCAATCACCTTGCCACCATCGTATCATACCTATGATAATATGTCATTATATTTAGCTTTAAATTTTTCAACATATTTCCTGACCATTTAACTCAAAGAAAGCTCCATATCGGAAAGGCATGTATTCCTCCATCCCCGTTCATTCTTTAAGAATATGACATCCAATTGTGTTGAAAAATCCCTTCCCCTCTTTCACCTTCTTTTAGCTCCTTCCCATGAAAAAAAATGATATCAGCTTATAAAGGAAACAGAAAAAAACGGGGATGGGACAAAGACCCGACCTCAGAAAAGGGAACCTTATTAGGCAGGCCAACCACAAGTTGCTGCCTCCAGCAGGGAGGTGACCACCTTACAGTACCTCTGTAGGCATCCCAAAACCCCCAAGAGTCCTTCTACCTCTGGCTATCATCGCAACATCACGCCCTATAAAAACGAGCTCATGTCACCTTATCCCAATGCAGCGGCTACTTACATGAATAAGCAGCAACCATGTCATACATAATACTCGTTTCCTTCTTGCTCATTCGTTTCCTAGGACTTCCAATCAGTTCCTACGGCCAAACTCAAGGTGCTGTGCCAGTGAGTCGGCTCCAGCTTCCACCAAATGCCATCGGGCCTGAGGCCACAGCCTTTAACCAGGCAGGCAGAGGACCTTTCACAGGAACCTCAGGTGGTAGAATCCTTGAATATGTTAACAGCACCGTTGGCTTTGAGGAATTTGCCGTCACCTCAAGAACCAGGTAACTCTGGAGATAATCTGTCGTACATGCACATTCAGGAGGCACCATCAGTGGAATAATTTATAATAAGCTTAACTTCAAAGTGTCTAGTAACTTACAATCCTCTAGGCTTGCTGGTTCATTTCGCACAACATTCAAATTCTCCTGAAGGCTGCAATGTAGCCTTCACCCTTAAAAGAAACCAGAAACCAAATAATGACTACAATAGTGTCACCAAAAAAAAAATAAACTCTATGTTTATGTTTAGATATGGTGCTTACATCTATATATGCACATATATCTTACCTTTGGATAATCGGGATACCCAATTTTCTAGGCCCAGAATCATCTGTGATGGCTCGGACAGCCTTTGCTTGAACCTATATGTGGTCGACCTCTGGGCATGGCATTCAACCTAAGGACAGGGGAACTCTTCATAGCTGATTCAGCTTTGGGACTTGTAGTCGTGGGCCCCGATGGAAGGAATCCAACAAGGCTGGCATCCTCTGCAGAAGGTGTTCGATTCCGGTTCCTCAATGGTTTGGACATTGATCAGAATTCAGAAATGGTTTTCTTCACCGATACTAGTTCAATATTCCCAAGGAGGTAGATTTCCTTCTAATTTAATTAGCTTTTCTGATTGCATACAAAGGATTTTAGTATTTCAAAGTTCTATACAAGAAATAGACCCCTCAATGTAGTAGATGATAAGAAAATATTGGCTTCCTGTAAAAAGGTCTGGCTACAACTCAATCAATAAAATTAAATTGTTTATTTATGCTACAGAGGGCCTACAGTGAAGTCCACATCTGTCACGTGACATGGGTTACCGTTTTAGGATGCTCTAGTACATAAAAACGGGTTTTAAGTCTCTAACAATCTATTTGTTTTCATCTGCAGCCTATTTAATGCAATTGTTCTCACCAAAGACAGAACAGGAAGGTTGCTGAGTTATAACCCAAGAACAAAAGAATTGAGAGTTCTGCTGAGAAGACTAGCAGGACCAAATGGAGTGGCAGTTAGCAGAGATGGAAGCTTCCTCTTCGTCATAGAGAGTGTCACCAACACAGTTCGACGATTCTGGCTTAAAGGCCCCAAAGCCAACACTGCAGAACTTGTTGCCCGAGTCGAGGGACAACCGGATAACATCAAAAGAAATGAGAGGGGAGAGTTTTGGGTGGCCACGAATGTTAATGCTTCAGCACCAACACGAGTTCCGGTAGGTCTAAGGTTCAGTGAAGAAGGTCTGCTTCTGCAGAATGTAACATTTGCCATTGGAGAACCAGGTTCAATGCTTAGTGAGGTTAATGAGTTCAAGCGTAGGCTCTATCTGGGTCTCCTAAACCAACGGTTCATTGGAATCGTCAACCTCTGATTCCAGTGGTTGGTTTTAAGGGTCTTAAGGGTTGACTGGCAATGAAGTAGAATAAGTAATTACAAATTGCGCGGTGGTGGACTGGCAATTAAGAAACAATAAACTGTGCATTGATAGAATAAAGTTTAGAGAATCACGTCCATGCCCACTTTTGTCCATAACTCCAGACAGTAAGTTGATATCCACGCACAGTATTGTGCTAAGTAAGGATATATGAGTCTTACCTCATTTATCGTGACCTTTGTTTTCTTCTTCTGCTATTTTGAATTGAGTCGGCTTTGCTGGAATGGATTCATCAACCTCCTCTCAATGAGAAAATCTTCAGTAGAGCAGTTATACCGCGTCAGTGTCATTTACGTAGTATATCCGTCCAATAAAAATTCACTATTTATATGTTATTTCCAATTAGAGTTTATCATTTATATATCATTTTTAATTAGGGTTCACCATTTATTTAAGATTTTTTATATTATTTAAAGATTTTCTAGGATTTAATAATCATAATTATATAATTATTGATTACATGACAAGTCGTAATTGAACGGATATACTACATAAGCGATACTGATATGGTATGACTGTTCCACTAAACAATTTCTCCCTCTCAATGGATAATACAGACATCACATGCATCCAAAGAAACTGATCGGAGTAACCACATCGGGCGATTGAAATAAACAAGTGTAAAGGCAGGCGCTCAATAGCTGTCAGAAATTTCTATACTAACAATAGATTCTGAAAGATAATAAATGAATTGAATAATTTGCCCGCGAAATCTGCTGAATTAAATGGGAAAAAGCAATGACAAATATATGCCAAGATGATTAATTAAATAGCCAACATGCATTTTGATTTGCATACACAGATTTGAGATCAATATAGCGAAAATGAAAATGGAATGGACGCATAAAATTGGGAAGTCGTAATGAAAAATGAAATATACAGACAAATTGTAAAATAATACATAATAATCAAGAAATGATAAATCGATGAAACTGGCAAGTGACTAAAGGCCAAAAAGCTAAGACTTAGGTGTGCTGCCATAATCAGAGCACGAAAAATCAGGTAGAAACAACCCAGACAATCGAAAAAAATAGCAAGCAGAAACATTAACCACAGCAAGCACAGACAAACACAATGGAGAATGGGACGCAAACGACAGAAAAATAAACCCAAATCAATTACGGAAAATCAGATAGAGACAACCAATACAACTGAAAAAATAGCAAGCAGAAAAATGGAACACAGCAGGTACAAACAGACTCAGAAGACGTACAAAAGCAGTAAACTTTTTTCAGTTACCTTAGTTCTCCATGTCATTAGCCTCCTTTCCTCTTCACCTTGTAGGATTGGCCAAAATTTGTCTCCTAAGTTATAATTGAATTTAGTATATAAATTTCGAAATGAATTTAGATTTCAATGAAGCTAAAAGATTCTAAAGCTATTGTAAGTTCATCAGATCCGGAATGCTATGGCATGAGCATCATGCAAACGGTGCAATTGCTAAAGCTTGGGATACCCGTGCGAGCTACAGTAAAATTACCATATATATTAAGTTTAGCAAAGGTTTCTTGGGAAAATTACAATCATGAAAATTCAGGTTGTTATCTAGAAATGAATGCAAAACACTAACCCTCTTGGTACCTTGCATACTGGGATGCATGGTGAGGATAGAGATTATTGAAAGGAATTATCTGCTAAGGAAGCAATGACAATATTAAAAAGTATCAAGTTAAAAGATCTTCATAGCAATAGTCAAAAGCGGTCACAGTATCCCAAGAGAATGCAGATTAAATACAGTCCAATGCACATAACTTGATTCATCATCCATAAGGAAACTCACTTTAGACATGGGAACATGATTTAGAAGATTTGAGCGGAACATAACCGAAAAAGAATCCTTCTCATACTTCTCCTGAAGAAGAAACAGAATCCTTAAAACCATAGCATTCTTGTGGGTTGTGGTGAAACAACTATAACATTTTTGAAACTTTTAACCCGTGAAAATTATTATTTTATGTAGAGACACAAATGGGATGGATGCGTAGCGAAACTCAGTCATAGCACAAACAGACAGCCCCAAACGCAGCCACGAATCAAAACACAGCAATGCAACGGACACTAACCACACCGAAGATACCAGGACCTCTGCTAGAAAGATAAAGTACGCCTTTACCTGAAAGCGGCTCAAAAGCCAGAACCCTGTTCCCACCCCCACCCTATCAGCAATCTGTCAGCCATCAAAAGAGAACAGGAACAGTCAAGCAAACCGAGAGAAGGGCAGCGGAAGAAGATCGACTATTCCAGTTTCTGAAACATACCGAGTACCTTGACCAACGGAATGCGAAGCATGAATGGAACCATTAAGTCAATAATAGAGAGGAAGAAGATAGAAAAATAAGACTGATTTGCTCGTCTTCCCTTGAAGTGAAGTACGACTGATTGATGCTCACAGAAAGGACGAAAAATGTTCCTGAAGGACTCTTTCATTCTCCGACCGTCCGTACGATTTGTGAAGATAATTCACCACAGCTAAACAGAGGGAACAAATCAGAAACACGCAAAGTTTATATCAGAGAACCACAATTTATACCTCGCTGATAGCTCTACACCTCTCATCGCCCTCGGTTTTCGTAAGCACCGACTGGTCGGAACTCGAAGCTCGATGCAAGCAGAAGGACCGAGGACAGAAACGGAGAGCCTCCTGGTCGTCCTGCAAATGTCCGACGCCAATTTGAGGAACTCGTCGGTGAAGTTTCGGAAGTTCAGAATACAGAATCTCGAGCATCGCCTCGGGCTGGATTTCAATAAGCCCTAAACAGAATTCTTAGGCAGAGAGGAACCACGACAGTTCCAGAAATCGGAGGAAGAAGATGCCTGCGGAGTGTAGTAGAGCGGGATTCTTGAGTTTTGAACGGAGGTGAAGAATAACTGTAAGGTCAAAGTCAAAGGTGATGCAGATAGTGTTTATACGCATGTTTCCTTGGACAAAAAAGAAAACTTGCAGGCTGGGCTTTGTAGATCAAAAACATGGTAGTCACTCATGGGCTTGGGCTTGGGCTTGGGCTTGGGCTTCTTATTGGGCTTCTCACTGGTCATTTGAGGCCCAAGTTTTTCACATTTAAATTTATCTCTACAAAAGTAAAACCGCAGAACTATTTCTCTCTCTTCTTCTATTTTATAATTTTACGATTGATAGAGCTTCATCGAACGGTGAGTTAATCCGGCTTGAATTTAGATGAGTTAAGATTCATTGAATTTTTAAACGAAATGTCAAAGGACTAACACGTAATGAAAACGTACCTGGTACTCACCTCCCAGTACGTTCTCGATCTGGAGGTTTGGTGAATGGGCAACGATATTTCTGTGCATCTCCAACGCCTCGAGATCGCTGCAGCCCAGTTCCATGGTTCGATAATCATCGTTGTGCCATGATCCTGCACCAGTTACACACAGATTATCGGCTGCGTCGATTTTACCAGTGACGCGCGTTGATTTGCACAGACAGGCATAGGTTAGCCCTTGAGCTACAGGTGATGGGTGGGGACACATCCGAGGTCCCTTGGTTGACAATGGAGAACTTTTGGTGATGGCAGTGCCGTGTCGTGTTAGTTGTGCTTGTACTTTCACATGTTGTTATTACTCCCTTCCGATAAATTCTCTAGTAGCTCCCTATGCTCTTTCAACCTCAGCTAATGATCCTGATTCGTCCCGAAAACAAACACCAATGAAATTGCAGCAAATTTTGGCTAGAAAAAATGGCAGCAAATCAGTAAATAAATGTTGATAACCTAAATAACAAATCTAAATTATTTTTTATTAAAAAAGAATCTTAATTATTTAATAATTGAATCAATTTTATTGATTGATAATCTCTCTATATTACAATTTAATGTTTTCTCTTCCTTTAACAACCAACAGCATATAGCTCATTAAATGAAGTGGGAACAAAAAGTTTGGTCAGAGATCTAACTTTTACTTTTATATTTTTATAAAGAGAGAAATTCTAAGATCCAACTGCTCCATGTTCAGTTGGCACAGAAAATGAGTATAAATAGTTGAATTAGTTCTAAAATTGAAATATCGACCCCATTGAATTAAACTGTCGAATAGTTCTGATGGAACTGTAGAAGTTCTCTTTTAGAGAAGTTTATATTTTTCTAGATCTATCAACATCACATTGACACATGAACTCAGGCACATTCACGTATAAGTATATATATGTAGGTAATTCTATCAAGGACTACAAGCATAAGAAGAGAATTGAACGTACAACTTGATAAAGTACCCATGGATTGTACGTACTTTCCATTTGCTTGAACTGATCGAGAATGGTTCAACTTTTGAAAGCAAGGAGGATTGTAGACCGTGCCAAATAACGGGACCTCTTCTAGGCAAGCGATCAAAAGCTATTGCCATTAGGAGGAGACCACCCGACTACTACCTCGGTAGACATCTCGAAACCTGCATCATGTACTTTTTCATTTCCCTTATAAATACCTACACGCACTGCCTTCTCCACCGAAGATAACAGCAAGTTATACAATACAACAAAGTCCAAACAATGCATACCGTAATTCTTGTTTCCTTTCTGGCCATTCAGTTCCTAGGACTTCCGATCTGCTCTGTTGGCCAATTTCAGAATGCCTTGCAAGTGACTCGGCTCCAGCTTCCACACAATGCTGTTGGGCCTGACTCGACAGCCTTCAACCCAACAGGCAGAGGACCTTTCACAGGGATCTCGGATGGTAGAATCCTTGAATATGTCAATAGCAGTGTTGGTTTTGTGGAGTTTGCCGTCACTTCACCTGACAGGTAACTAGAATCATATATGCAAATTCAGGAGGCACCTCGTCGAATACGGCATTTATAACATACTCGTCATATGCATAAGTGCATAAGTTACCAGCTTGAAAGTACGTGAGATTTTCCAGGCTCGTTGGCATCTGGCCCAACACTAAGTACTTCCTACTGCAGATCATAATGACAGATGCCATGACAAGATCCTGAGATAGTACACGCTACGTCCGAAGTACCCTAGCAACACTGTTACTGCCATGGGAGAACATCCAACATGCTCTGTGAATTTAAAATGGTAACATAGCCTAACACAAGAAGATATAAGATATGTTCAGATATATATAATACCTGGTCTGTGAAGGTAGTGAAGGAATTGATCCATCTTCGCCTCCCATCGACCTTATTTCCTTTATTTTTCTCTTTAACATTATCGTGCTGCTGATAAGATCATGGGGGTTCTTCTGCATGACCTTCCCTCCATCCAGCCATCACAATGTAGTCAAGGGTTTGCAAAGGAGTGGGTTAATTGTAAAATTATGAAAAGTTCTAATGTTGTACAGAACATGGGAAATGAAAACCGGAATAAAACTCCAGACACAAAACACCAGCTAAATGTCTGCACCAATACACAGCTTTAAATTTGTATTTACATATGACATGTGTGATAATTGGAATTGGGGTTCCGTATTGCTAGGCCCAGGACAATCTGCAATGGCTCAATTAACCCCTTACTGCAAAGTGAATGTGGACGCCCGCTCGGCCTTACATTCAACCAAAGGACAGGGGAACTCTATGTAGCTGATTCACCTAGGGGACTTGTGGTTGTGAGCCCTGATGGTAGGAACGCCACCCTGCTGGCTGCCTCTGCAGATAGTGTTCCATTTCGACTCCTCAATAATTTGGACATTGATCAGGACTCAGAAGTGGTGTACTTCACGGATACAAGCTCAGTATTTCCGTTAAGGTGAGTTTCCTTGTGACCCTAATTTCTTGACAGCATATTAGGTTGCATACTGAGGTGGTTATTACCACAATGCAGTCGAGGATACTACTAATTAATCAACAGAAAAATTCACAACCCTGCAAAAGTTCATATAAGCGATGATATCAAGGGCATAGTGAAGTCCATGACTGGCATAAACTTGATATAGATGTTTATGCTATTCTAGTACATAACTAGACTGTGAATTGTTAAGAACATATCGGCTTTCATGTGCAGCCAAATCCTTTCAGTTATAATTACCAGAGACAGGACGGGAAGGTTGCTGAGCTATAACCCGAGAACCAGGGAAGTAAGAGTTCTGCTGAGAGGCCTGGCAGGGCCGGATGGAGTGGCGGTGAGCAGGGATCGCAGCTTCCTTCTCTTCACACAGATTGTTGACAAAACAATTCGACGTTTCTGGCTCAGAGGCCCCAGAGCCAACACCACAGAACTTGTTGCTCGAGTCGAAGGACTTCCAGATGGCATTAGAAGGAATGCAAGAGGAGAGTTCTGGGTGGCCATGACTGTCAATCCCTTAACACCCCAAGCAGTACCCATCGGTCTAAGGTTCAGTGAACAAGGTATGCTCCTGCAGAATGTGACATTTGACATTAGAACTCCACTCTTGTTACTGAGTGAGGTCAACGAGCACGATGGTCAGTTCTATCTGGGCCTTGTAACCCAGAAGTTCATCGGAAGGGCAAATCTTACTACTACTGCTTAAGCATACAGTTGTGGGAAGGGACACCATATAATAACTCCGTAAGTGTTAACTAGCAACGGACTAGAACACATACTTTTCAAATTGCTCCGCCATAGAGCCAGCAATTATGAAAAAAATCATATATGTACTGAGAGAATAAAGTGAACGGTCACGTTTCGCCTCATTTTTATCCATAATTGAGACAGTAAAGAAGTAAAGGGATGCACATACACAATAATGTGGCAAAATAAGGACACATGGCTCGTATCTCATTAGACTGATGGGTACAAAGCCAGCTTGATATCTTGATGCAGAAAGTTGATTATGTTGATGACAAGTACCTTGATAATCAGAATATGAATCATGCGGTGTGATTAAGTCAATAATGGAGAGACGACATCGATTTAGTTCATCCTTTGTGAATCATATAACGCATGTAAGGAACTTCCTGCATGTGAAAAGAAAATTTTAGAGCTATAGCCATGCTCGTTATGCAGTAGTAATCAATATATCACGTTTTCTGTGGATACAGTTACTAGTCAGTCGCCTAGATTATAAATCAACAAATACTGAAAATCTAAAACAAGTGATCCTATCAGCGATGTGCTACGTGTTGTTCCAATAGCATTTGAGACTTCTCAACAATTAAATGTGCATTACATTTAGCAATCCAACTGATGAAGATATGAAGTCATCGGCACCAAAAACGGTGAAGATCAAAATTGAGAAAGTTATTAGAAAAATAGGAATTGACCCTCAGGCAAAACAGTTTTGAGGAAAAATGAATCATAGAGTTTTCCTCTCAAACACTAGCAGATCCGTCCTCCTTCCCCTTCTTCACACATGAAGGATCAAAATAGTATAACTATAACAATTTAAATTTTTTTACCTCCATATCAATAATATTTTTGCGATAATGAGCTAAAACTACTTGCTAAATGTATCCATCAATCTACTTCCAGGTAACTTGCATGTATAAAATGGGGAAATGAATGACATGGTGGAAAACTTCGTTCATAGTTTGACTCGGAATCCCAGTCCCACCAATTTCCATCGAAAATTGTTCAATCACCAAGAATACAATAATTACAGAGGAGGAAGAAAGATGGCGCAGATGCTCCAATCTTGATCCCAGTCGGTCCCTGGAACTTCGGAGAGGAGTGGATGCTTGTCTGCGAACACCAGATCATAAAATTCGCATAAGCAACTCAAAAACCTGAGCTCAATTCTCAACTAGAGAGCTTCATCGAGCAAATCGTTGATGCAATTCAGGGCCTCGCTGAAGAAGAAGAGTTGAGGATTCAGCTTCACAGACTCGAATCCAGCGTCGATTTCACCTCCGCCTTCATTTCGCAGAAACCCTCGCCAGAGATTCTTCCTCGTGGGAAAGAAGAGGCAGAGAGCTCACAAGGAAGACTTTCCCGCCAAGTAGACGGGAAAGGCTCAGAACTGCACAGTTTGAACCGGTCGGGAAACAGGGAAGACGGACTTCTGGTTCGAGTGAGTGAAAGACCGGCCGGTTCAGTGAAGGACTTGACCGATGTCAACGTGAGATATCTTTCTATAAAATTATCGATGTATGGTCCACTTTAAAAAAAATCGCATATTATTTTTATTTTTAAATAATCTTTCTCGATTATGTGTTAATTTTTATAAAAGTGTAATACTGACTAAATAAAAATAAAATAAATAATTGGAAAAGAAAAATGCTACATATTATATGCAGAGCGTCAACGAGTCGAATAGAACTCAAATCTACCGTATGTAATACGGGTCTCACGACTAATATTATTTTAAGAGAAGAATGAATAATTCGTCTCAATTACTATGCTTTTGAGTAAGTGACAAGAAAAAAAATGTGTAGCTATAGAGAAATGTATGGAAATACCGAACGGTCAGAAAATAATTCTTTAAAAACATACAAACTAAACTATTTACGTTTACACTGTCAAGAGATTGCATTTTTAACGTGCGATCTCATTTTTGTACTGAGATCACATGTTGAAAATACGATTTCTTTACAAATATAAACTTAATTGACAAAAGAACGAAGGTTGAATGTAAAAACGAAAATTTTATTCATACCTAATATCACATCCTGAAAATACGATTTCTTAACAAATATAAATTGTTTACATTTGTTAAGAGATCATATTTTCAATATATGATCTCATTACTAAAAAAAGAGTTAACAAATATGGACTGCTTATATTTGTTAAGAGATCCATCGTGAAAATGCGATCAACATGCAGTCTCTCGACGATATACACAGAAATAATTTACAAACAATAGTTTTTAAAAAAAATTTCTTTACGCACAGTATTTTCACACATTCCTCAGTAGTTATACTTATTAGATTTACTACTTTATCCCTTTTTTATTCCAAATTTAAGGGTTATTAAAATTTTAATTATTATATACAAAGTGGAAATATGAAAAGTTAAATAGAAATAGATAAAAGATAATATATATATATATATATATAGACACACACCGTATACACACGTACTACAAGGACTAAACTGCAATTTGAATTAATTGGATGGCTGGCAAAAATGAAGAATAAATGGGAAATTTACAGCTGCCATTTTATATATTAAGGAATATGCGCGCGGATATTGAATCGGATGCTTAAATTGAAAGAATTTCCATACATTTTAAGTCCACTGTGAAAATAAAGAGTACAAAGTCGGCTTAAAATATAATTTCAAGATAGTATAAATAGTAAATTACCATTTCAACCTCCAACATTTTATTTTCTCTTCAATCTAATTTTATTATCAATATCATCTTTAACTATCATTTTCATCCCTGATCTTTTATACAGTCATCATTTCTGTCCTTCATAGGGAGGATCTAAAATGCCAGGATTTTTAAACACCGGGGACAAAAATGACAATGAACAGCTAAATTTTCAAGGTTTTTTAAATACCGAGAATGATACCGAAGGCAGATTAAATTTAGGACAAAATTGAAGGCTGCACGAAGTATTAGGGACGGAAATGGTAGTTATCTCATAGTATAAAATCATCAATCAACCTAAGGTTAGTCTATTGATTCCCTCACTAGACTCTTAAATGGGTGACTCATGATCGATTCCCGGGTTAGGATGGTAGACGAGAATTTTTCTAGGGATCTCGGCCCGACCGTAAATTAGTCTCTAAATACGCTTCGGTCGGATCGGGGATACTCCGTGGTGCAAACAAAAAAAAATCTAAAAGGAAGTGAAAATAAAATATGAGTGCAGCTATAGAAAAAAAAAATTCAAAAGGCGGGTGCGGACCGCATGAGATCAACGGCTAGTTTCCCCTGGCAGAAGGCAGAGTTATAGCCAGTTGGTTTGATATCCGGTAACTCCGCGACCATTATTTCCAAATTCCCCATTTTACCCTCGGGCCAAGAACCACGAGAAACTTTACAAAAGAAAAAGTTTGGATTTGAAGGTAAAATCAGTAAACTAACTCTCTCTTTTTATCTCTTATTTTCTTCTCTCAAGCACTTATTTTCCCTCTTTTTTTTAATTTAATTTTCAACATCAAGGTTGAAAAATTGTTTTCTTTCATGTTAAGTAAAAAAAAAATTCTATTAAATGATGGAAAGAAAATCCATAAGCCAAAAGTAGAGTAGAAAATAAATTGCGCTATAAGAAATCATATGTAAGGTAAGAAAGGATAGGCATAAATTAAAAGATTGAGATAAGCAATAATTTATTAATGAAAAGTTGCGAAATAAACAAAAAATTATCTTACTCATATACCAAAATCTACCATAAAGAAGAGCTGAATTTTCTAGCTTTATCGGTCAACATACTCGATATGGGTTGATTAAGCCGATTCATTATTTTTTTAATCAAGTCTTAAAAATGAAGAAAATTCATAATTCAAAAATTTTAATCTTCAATAGGATCAATCCGTTTCAAACCTAAACTAGTCAGACTCGTTAGATTTTTATTAAGCAAAGCAAAGCCTAAATTTCACCTCTAAATATTATGGAGAAAGAACCACTTGAACCCAGAGACAGATCCAAAAATCTTGATCGAGGGCCGAAACTTAATAGAGAATTAATTGATGGATTTTAGGAGACAAACGGTAATTTACAAAAAAAAAAATGGATAAAATTAATAAAGTTTAAGTAGAGTTTCACATGTCACAAGAAAATTGAAAAATAATAACAATAAAAAGATTCTAACGCACAAGCGCGTAAATACACATATGGCAATGACAGTTACGATTCCAACTGAAAGCAGCATCTGCTTCCCTGTCCTGCGTTTCCATCCTCTCCCACTCTTCCCTTCTCCTCAAAGTCTCACACACACACAATCCTAGAAAACCGCCACCATCTAAATTCCTTCATCGGACTAAACAAAACCTCCTCTCCCCCCTCCGAGCCCCTCAGACATAACACAACGCTGCCTACGTTAACATTTCCTACCACCCCCGTTGGTTCCCCTCTCCTCTCCTCCATTGGGAAGTGAATCGATTGATCATTCTCGTTTTCTGATCGAGATGGTCCGGGTGAGCAACGCCTTGATCGGGACACTCAACGTCCTCTCGGCCATCGTCTCCCTCTTCCTTGTCGGGATCTCCCTGTACTACCAGTTCCATGGTGGCTCCACGTGCCAGAAGTTCATCCAGACCCCTCTACTAATCACAGGTAATTAAAATGGCCTCCGACTTCATTCCACTTGCAGTTTTTCGGTTTTCTGCATAATATTTGTAAGCTAAGGGACGATTTATATTGACGAAACTGCAGGCGTTACGCTGTTTGTGGTGTCGATCATCGGCCTGATGGGGTCGTGCGGGAAGATGAACTTCTTCCTCTACCTTTACCTGATAGTGATGTTCCTCTGCATCATGGGGCTGATCGGGTTCACCGTGTTTGCCTTCATCGTGACCAACGCCGGGGCTGGCACCGCCCTCTCTGGCCGGGGCTTCAAGGAGTACCGGCTCGGGGACTACTCAAACTGGCTACAGAATCACATCGTGAATGGTGAGCGATGGGACCGGATCCGGTCATGCTTGGCTGATGCTGAAGTCTGCAGCGCCTTGGCCAAGCAAGAAGGCCTCACCCTCGCTGCTTTCAACAAGAAGAATCTCACCCCAATTCAGGTGATCAAATTTTTCGCTACTGTAAATGAAAATCTTCCTTCCAATTTACCCATTCAATCCAAGGGTGTGGGAAATGGCGGGTTCAGGAGAATTGAACCGGTTCTATTTTGGTTCATGAAAAGTCATTTGGCGGACTTCTAAATGTAACCAATTTAATTAACCAGTTCAAACTGAACTGAATCGGTTTTATTTTTATTTTTTTAAGTGAGACAATTTGATTAGGTTCAAACCATTTTTATCTATTAAATTAAATTCTTCAAAAGTAAATGGTTCAGTTTGAATAATTTTATTTTAAAAATAAAACCAATCTGATTAAATCCAAAAGATTTTCGAACCATTTTAGAGCAATACAGTTTTCCCTTAAAACCAATTCTGGTTCGTTACCTTCATTTCCAGTCGGGCTGCTGCAAGCCCCCAGTCGAGTGTGGGTTCGACTTCAAGAACGCGACCTACTGGACAGTCCCCAACTCGGGACCCGCCGTGGCCAACAGCGACTGCAAGACTTGGAGCAACCAGCAGAACACACTGTGCTACTACTGCGACTCCTGCAAGGCAGGCTTCCTTGGAAACATAAAGCAGCATTGGAGAGCCCTCCTCATCATCAACGCCTGCCTGATCGGCTTCGTGATCATCATCTACAGCATGGGCTGCTGTGCCTCTCGGAACAATAAGAATGACCGCAAGTACAGTAGGTTCAGAGGACATGGATGATGAGGCTCGCTCTAGGATGCCCAGCCTCTGTCTTGTAGTTGTCTCTGTTAAATAGATGCACCTGAACTCGTTCATTCTGAAATAATTCAGCTTTTTTTCTCAATCCTAATTTCCATGTGCTAGCTGTTGATCTGTGAGTATGTTGAAAACTCACCTGAGAAAAATGCAGGCCAGGAGTGAGAGGACCCAATGAGGTTAACAGTTCAGGAGTCTTAGAGGGTTGTAAGAGAAACCGGCAGGTCGTAGGTATCACGATGGAGCCGCACATGGCACACCTGCCCAGTCACTAGACCTGCAAGTCTGCAATGACAAAATGAATCTCTTACCCCCGGTTTGAATAGAGGGATACGAAGGGAAAACGAAAGGCAAGGGGAAATATAAATGGGGATTCTTGAAACTCAGAACTTTTCTTCCCTTCCCCTCTTGTCCTCTCGTACCCAAACATAGTCTTAGAGAACGAGAAAATATCCAGACAATTACTTTGCTGCTGAGAGTTTAGTAGAAGAGCAAAGCAAGCATGAGTGTTCAGGAGTTTCTTCACAGAACCTATCCCATGGCGAAGGCCCGGCCTAGGCTCTTCATCTACTCATCCAAGATATACATGCGAGCTGCCAAAGAGACCACCACCTATCAATGATAAACATTATTTAGACCACGGACTAGTAGTTTCATAAAGTGTAACATCAAACTGCAAAACTTTGTCAGTAAAGAAAATCAACCTACTAGCATAAAGGAAGCTGGATTCTTATTAAGAGATCCTAACAGAGAGTCGGAGACTGATATTTCGAGAGGGGAAAAAACTTATGCGAGAGAGGCCTTTGCCTGGAGAGAACCAAGGATTAAAGAAATGAACGAATTCATCTCTAAGGTAAGTTTTACTGTCCTCTAAAACAATGGTTCCGACTCCTCTGACTTCCTTTGCATGATTGGATGTGGGAGCGGCCCGTGCTAAAGGGACCTACATCCTCATCCATCTATGTGGGGGAAGTCGGAAAGCTGATGGATCTGATGATCTTTATAATGCAGGTGTTATTCACTGATCCCTCTCTCATTAGGACCAACTGAACTAGTGGTTTTCTAATATTCTATTTTTTCAAGAAAATGCATTTCATATGGGTAAAAGAAAAGGTTAAGTTTCACTTTCTAGATCCTGAAATAGCGAAATTGAGCTTGATCACCACAGTTCAAAATCTTGCCCTGCTATTCATTCATTCAGATTCACCGGTTTAAATTCGAGAACTACTTCACCAAACATTAAAGAAGTAATTTTATCTTGTAGCCGGGCGAAAGAAAAAATCGATTTGAATAAAGAGGTAGGGAGGAATTATACTCTCCCTCCAACTTTTTTATAAGTTGAAGCCCATGATAAAGCTAGGCAGACAATGGTTGAGGCAAAGATTTGGTGATATTACTTGAAAAGAAAATAAAATAAATCATTCGTTCTCTTGAAAAAGTGAGAAAGAGTCCACCTTACACACCAACCAGGCATCACTTGTAGAGAATCTCAACTGATGTAAAACAGCCGTTGTGAATCAAAAGCCAACAGTGAAGATCCCGAAGGTAGAACCGTACTGCACGCAAGAGTGATGCATAATTTTAAAGCTGTAGTCACATAAACAACAGTTGCATAAAAACTAGGTAGTCATCTCTTTGTAACTGGGCTATAGTGAAAAAAAAAAATGCATTTTCGTAGCACACAAGGGGACTAACACATCCCCTTGTCCTTACAAAAAGAACAGCATACAGCTTCTAAAACACATGTTAAAACTGCCAAAGCAAAGACATACAAGACAGTGCTGGAAAATTTCGAATCTATCCATCTTTAAGGTGAAACTGCAGCAAATACAGCCTCATAATATTCATTAACACTTAAGTAGAGGTGTTAACATTTGGAATCCTGGACCCTATCAACTGAAAAAATGCAAAGAAAGGTTCTGGCAGTTTCAAGATCCAGACCCTCAGAAGGATATCATTTCCCAACATAAATTTAGCCTAAAGCATAAGATTGTAAAAACAGTCAAGCCAGATAAAAATACTAATAAAAATTCTAAAGGCAGCTTGACTTTATCTACAAACTAAACCATGGATGAACTTTTGACTTAGGATGGAGGTGAAACCTCAGGACAGCTAACATAAAGCTGGACTGAAATAGTACGTGCCGTGGAAAAATGGAGTCGAATATAAATTGTTCCTCTAGCAAAATTGAGTTCAAAGGTATGGTGATCTGCATTTGTCAGATAATTTACAGCAATAGTGATCATTGTCCCCCCTAAATTGGGTTAAAAAAACATTAAAAAGAACGGCATGGTGGCAAATTAAATGACATTAACAATCCTAAAAAGATATGCCTGAAAATTTCCCAACACTAACATGAAAAAGGTGTCCTTGGGCATACTTAAAATTATATTTTATGCCATGGTGAGTGGGGTATAACTCATTCAAGGACATCTTTCCTGCGAGTATATTATAAATTAGGCAGACCTATTAGAAGTAATAATCAATTTGAAAAAGAAATCAGGAGACAGGAAGCATCTATTTCTTTGTCAAGAAACAGAGAAAAGGCAATAAAACTAGAGTATCCTCAGTCTGCAGATGCTTCGACTTAGATTCTTTCCCTCCCTAAGCAACAGATTGAAACCCAGGTTTCTATAAGAAATGGAGAGCACTCATATCATCATCAGTACCATAGAATTTGATTCGCATTAGATTTATAGATTCTCTGTGATGATGTCCCCTCATTCTGAAGAATCTGTGACAACAGCATGTCTCCAAATAAAGAAACTTTCACCTCAGTGACCACCTTTCCATGTAAAGAGCCAAGGAGCCACTTTCCTGATAACAACAGCAACACAATGTATCGCTCCATAAATAACCTTCAAGAACTACAGGACATGGAGAAAATTAAAAGAGAAAGCAACTGATACATTAGGGGACTTCTTTTCCATTCAGCGAAAATTTTTCAGCCATCCAGTAGCATTCTATGTCTAAAATACCAAGAAAATCAAATCAAGCATCAACATATAGCCATGATCTCCAGCAGTAGAACATCAAATTTGTAAATCCAAAATCTGAGAACCCTGTAAGTCTGCACAATTTTTCAACCCACTTCAAGCTTGTGAATATCATGAGGAGAGGAATAAATATTTAATGCCTATCAACTCGGGAAAATTTTGAGAAAAAACATTCTAGTAAAGGAATTGAGAATGTAATCTTTTCTGTTAAGCAATTAATAGAATATAAGATTACATGGTACATACAAAACAACTTCAGGACAAGGCAAGCTAATACAAAAGTAAATGCTGATAGAAAAGAACATCAGGACTGGACCATTTCATCTAATTTATATATTGAGCTATCAAATAGGCCGCGCAAAATATAGTATAACCTTCACCAACTATCTGAACACAAGGAGGAGTAACACAGGGGACTAAATGCAGAAATGAATCCACAAATTCATATTCAGACCAGATTTTGCTATGATATGAAACCACAGTTGCTACCTTGGATCCTTCATTTCGTATTGACTCATCTTGTCACAGAAAATGTCATATTATTGATAATCTTATCCTGATTAAATAATGAAATCTATAATTCCCCTTTATGTTATATCACATTGAAGCACAATGGATAATGCTAAATCTTTCTATCGCCATAACTTCATTTTCTGGGCCGCCACTTTCAACTTTCCTACAAGGACTTTGACAAGATTTTCCTGATGTATGTCATCAGTTGCCCAAGTTTAGAAGAAACTGATGCAACCTGGAAACACTTCCTCTACCACTCTCCGTTCAAGGAACAAAAACGTCAAATTGCTGATGAGCCTGTACCGACTGCAAATCAATTACTCCAGTACAAACTACACTGAAATAAATAGCTAAATAAGAAGTAGATCCCCCAGTATTGTCCAGTGGCACCAGATGCCAAACAAAGTCTAACTAATAGCGCGAAGGAACTCTCGAAGAGATATCATCAGTCTGTACTTGGGAAGAGACCATCGAAATATTGTTGCAACATTTCTAGCTACCCATTAACCACAAAGAGGAAATGAAGCCCGCGCCCTGTAGCAAAAGATCTCGTTCGTGATTCAAAATCAGATGACCATACAAGATGAAAGCTGAGCTGAAGGGTTATCTCAGTGGGAGACGGAGATCAGAGGGAGTTAAGAGAGGATTGAGCGCTGGATGCAGAGGTTTATCGACCGATTCACGTTCTGTTCCATAATTTCACAACAGATTCCAGGAAGAGATCGATGAACCGCTGCCTCCAGTGACTTCATCCGTCTCGTATTTCATACGAATCACGAGTTGAGACCCTACTCTAGCATCTCAGAGGATTAGGTTACACCGATGGGACACGGGAGGATGAGGAGGAGGAGTACGTACAGTGCACGGAAATCATGAAAATACTCGTTAATGTCAACATGGAAGTAGATATAGCGAAACGGAACTGAACCATGGACCACGAATCTTCAGCGTCGCCATTGCCACACCCACACCACCCCCTCCCCCTCCCTCCCTCTCTCAGTGGACTGTGGACTGAACGAACGGGCACTCCCAGTCCCAGCGACCAAATACACCCAGCGAGTCTCTCCCGTAACCTGACACGTCTATTACTGCTTACCTCGTCAGACATACCAATCAAAACAAATTATTTTTATTTTTTTAATTATTTTTTAGATTTTATAAAATAATTATAGAAATAACTATATTTAATTAGCCCGTATCACTCCCACTAGCACTGTCAGGGATAATAAGGTAAATCACATAAATAAGTATTGGTTCATAGTAAATGATAAACTTTAATTAGACATATATATCTTATCAGCATTGTTAGATCCAAAATCGATAAGATAAGAATATAATCATGGATTTATTTGATAATTGGGTACCACTACTTGCAATCTTAAGTTTCTGGACGAAAACGGGCTCCATAGCCGCCTGGAAGTATGCAAATCCAACAGTTTTCAATGACTTTTTTTCAAATCAGTAAACATGACAACAGTAACCGTAACAATCCCGTCATTCTCTACTACATAATATCCGGACTCCATGTTCATTTACGAATACATCAGACGAACTGTACAACCAGCACTAATGTCATCGCCACTGTCAAAACAGCACCGTTAGAAGCTTAGTATAGTTAAAGAAACCGATTCCCATCAGGACTCGAGCCCAAATGGCTCCTTCTATCATGCATGCATTCCATAGAGGGAATTCGAACATGAACTCTCGACATCACCAAATCTCGACAGCAGTGGGAACCAAATGCCCCTCACTTCTACATTCGTCTTCCGCAAACACAATGGCCGAAACATGCCTGAGCCCATTGACTCGATTCAGGTTTTTTCCTTGTGGCCCAACTTAAGGCCCAGAGAGCACTTTATAGGAAGTGTTGCATATATTTAATAGAATTAATTGCACCGCCGGTATAAAACCTTTTTTTCAGATATTTTATTTTGGTACAAAACTCTTTAAAAATGTGTTATTATAGCAGCTTACTCTTATACTTCGAGAAAGTCCTCAGTGGAGCGGTCATATCACGTAGGCGATTCTGATATAGTATATCCGTCCCATCAGAACTTGATGTGTAGTCAACAATTATATAATTATGAATATTAAATTCCAAAAAATATAAAAAATAATAAATGGTGAACTTTATAACCGTTTTATTGAAGACTTTCTCTTTCTACTTCATAAATACAATTTTTTTATCAGTGTTATTAATTATCACTTATACTATGAAATGAGCTCTAGCATTAAAAAATATTGCTTTTTTTGGCTGCCCAATGTCTAATAATTAAATTGGAAGGGAAGCTTAGCAGTTAAGTCATCAAATGTGCCCTTTTTCCCCTCAACATCGCTTGCCGGATGATGATGATGTTTTCGAATGGGTCGGGTACTTACCCTCGATCGGTTAATTTAGCGTGGTATTTAGAGTAAAGTTACCATATGAAATCCATTTTACAACCGATCCTTAGAAAAGCTCTGACCCGAGGTCGAGCATTGAGAGCAGGCTTTCAAGACAGCATCGAAAAGCGTTACGCGAGGTCGGGTATTAAGAATGGCTGAGAAATCAGAGTTTACGTGAAGAGCTCATTAATGTGTACCAATTCTTACAATGAATCTAGTGGGAGGAAGGTGACAAGCGGGAAGGATTTGAAAGGAAAAACAAAAGAGGCATAGCCCTCGCGAAAGCTGGGCTTTATGAAAGGAATCTGTGTCATCTTTCTGCGTGGGAAGCTTCCCTTTCTTCGTCGGATAACGCAGACAAATTGAACTCACATGCATTCCTCTGTGCTTTGATCCAGTACGATCATCCTCGATTTAAAACAACAAAAATCTGTACGTCATTCTTATCCTTGGATTGGAGCTTAAGTTCCAAAACTTACTCTTATACGATTTGATAACTCTCAACATCTCGGTTTCGAATCCAAACTATGATGAATTTATATTAAAACGTATGATTAATAGTATGCTTTTTAGACTCGGGCTTGCGGGCCTCGGCTTCTGTACTAATTTCGACGGTTCAACATGACGGGGTCGGTGTTTTTTATTATGGCTGTTAAGTTTTTCTAGTATATTCACAGTTAAACATGAGAATTTAACAGTGTATATAATAGGGATTATTATTATTATTATTATTATTATTATTATTATTATTTTACGGATCCATGCGTGTATATTTTATATATGCACGTGTACGCATAAACACTATATATCTACGGGGTTTGCCTTGCCTTGATGCCACTCAGCGAAGGAACAATGGCGACTGCAGCAGCAACCTTCCCACAGCAGCAAGGCCTGAGCGAGCCGGAGGCAGCTTCTTCTTCTTCTTCTTCTTCTTCTTCTTCTTCTATCACGGCTCCCGAAGCCCTATCGAGCGGTCCAAGCGGATGGCAGTCCTCGGGCTCCATCGGACCCTTCTTTGCCGTGATCTCCATCCTCGCGATTCTAGCATTCATCTCTTGCGCGGTTGGACGGGCCTACAGCCGGCGGGCTAAGGATCCCAATGTAGCACCGCTCGATAGCATCGAGAGGAGGAGCTTGATCGGGTGGCTGAAGGAGCGGTCTTACAAGATTGCTAATGCCGGAGCAGAGTTCGGGACGAGATTGAAGCTGGCGAGTTTCTGGAGAAAGGGAGGGTATGAGGATGGTAAAAACAGAGATCTTCCTCAGGCTTGAAGAGTTCAATGTCAACAAATGGAAACATCTCAGATTATGGAAAATATCAATGCCATTTCATCTGGCAATCTCATTCGAATCATTCTTCGAGCATCGTATATCAACACACTTGGAACCGAATCCCGAATTGCACGAACATTAATCACTCTCCACTTCTTCTTTATCTAGGAGGAAATATCTTCCCTGATCTGCAGAACACATCTCAAGATATCTTGCAAGTGAATTTATTACAACCTCTGACTATGGCATTGCACATTCGCCGAATCCACAGATGACTATATTATCCACAGTAGTAAAACCCAACAGTGGCATAAAATTTGAGCTTTGTGAATCTTCTACAAAAGACTGACATAGCCAAAATCCTGCAGACTCTGCATTCGATTGCTGATCATTGATATAGACCAGAGAAGAACCTGAAAAGCATGTGGAGGAGACCGGTATCTCGAAGGCAATAACTTCGGTTGCTGCTTTTACTGCCCCAAAGCCAACTTTTAAGTATCTCGAACCGAGTGATCCAACATGAATACTCGGCTCCGATAAGAGTCCATTGAAGCTCCCCGCTACCCTTCTCACCTTCGTCTGTCCCTCTTGCCTTCTCTCTTTTCCCTGTCACTTCTGTGCCGAGACCTCTCAGGTGAATCCCTGTCCCGATGCTTCCTGCGCTTTGAGCTTTTCCTTCTGCTGCTCTGCTTTTCTCTCTCTCGAGAGGACCCCCTCTTCCTCCTCTTCGAACTTGAATAGTCACGTTCCCCAGATGAATCACTGTCTGAATTACCACTATAACGATGTCGCCTGGAGCCTTTTCTCCTCTCTTCTTCTTCCAATGGTGAGCTGCTCTGTTTATCAGCAGGATCAGGTGAAATTCTCATTTTCCGGTCATTTTGGGGCACAAAATCCAAATCATGATCATCAGATCTCTTCCGAGGTGAATCATTACTTGCATATTTCTCGCTACCTCTCAACAGGTTCTGAACAGGTCCTTCGATTTCTAATGGCCGATCTTCCTGGGTGAACTCTGGCCCAGTAGAGTTCTTCATATCATTGTCATGGGCAACTTCTTTATGAGATGGGTTCTTGGCTCTTTTTGTCGAGGGAGGTAGATTATCTGGGGGAACCTCTAGACCAAGTTCCTTACCCAATGATTCGAGAAAATCACCAGCTATGAGACGGTTCAGCGTTGCATTAGCTGCTTCGACCTTCTTCTCTGGGTTTTCCCCGTTATTTAAGACAGAAGTTTCACCTTCATCTTCCGAATCATCAGAGAAAATCGCCTGAACAGGACCAGGGAGAAAAAAAGCCAATTTCAGCACATAGCACATAAATTTTCCCAAGAAATTACAGGCTTGAAGTTGATCGAGGACAATTGGATTGTAGAGATCGAATAAGAGAGATGTTACATTAAGGACTTAAGTGAGGTCTTAAGAATAAGAGATTTCATGCTGAGCTGTGATAAATTTCAATGCGCGCAAGGAGCGAAAGTACACAAAAGGCTGCTGCAAAATAAATTCGCTTTGATGGAAGTAATAAACTGTGTGTCAGACCCATGTAATCTTGACCAGACGTTCTGATAAACACAAACACTGAACAAGGAAACTTATAAATACCTTATACAGGTCAACTGGCCGCTCAACATTCTCAACTTCCACTTGAACTTCTGGCTCCTTTTCAACCACATCTTTGCTTTCCTGGATCCCAAGTTGGCCCATAGGCAACGCATCTCTTCTTGGAACAACTTTTTCTTCAGCTCCAGTGGCTTTAAAAGAATCAGGCATGAAAAAGAGGGAATCCATCTTACTCCGAATACGGGGAGCTGGTGGTGGCTGCAAGTAATTGCATTTATAAGAAATGTTATAGGTTTCAGACCAAAAGTTTACCCAACTCATACACTCCTGACTCATATCCCTAACAAAATAAATGGCCAATGGACTAGCACAAAGACTAGCAGAGCATTTTTTTTTTTTTTTTGCTGAAATAGTATCACCGAAAATAAGATAACTCTTGTGCTGAATAATAAGATAACATTTGTTGAGGATTATAACCCCTCATCAGAATATTTAAAAAAATCCTAGGAATATAAGAGGGTTGGGCACCACCTCCAAGCTATTAAACTTTTGGGCTAGATATGAGCCTAATATATTATGAGCCAGGCTGAATTTAACAACTCTTTAACATTCATACAGCAGCACGTGGAACATTTAACACCAAATTTCTGACAAGTAAATGAAGAGGGATGCTTGCTTTAAAAAAATTAATCCGATGAATTTTGTTTCTTTACTCCTTTAATTATTTGTCATAACCTTGCTGTTCCCTTTCTTATCCTAATCAAGTAGATGCAAAATAAGCTTTTGAATGATTTATTCAATCAATATGTTCATGACCAGGTTGATGCGCAAACATAACTAGGATCAGTAAATACCTTCCCCATGAATGGATCAATGAGATCAAAGCGTTTGCATAAGATGGGTGAAGGACGCCATTGAAACTCTTCCCGTTTTGGGAGGATTTTCCTTGGTATTTCCTCAGCTTGGGTTGGTTTAATTCCTATTGTCATATGTCAGTTAGAGACGAGCCAAAGTTTCAAATAAAATGATTAAAAGCAATTGTGATGACAGGAAACACACCTCAACTCCTCCAGAAGTGAACTGCATCCCACCTGCTGAAAACTCCATAAGGCGCTGACTGGAAGTAGAACTACCCTTGGCCAACTGCCCCTTCTCTATTGCCTCTGCTGCAGCCTCAAAATCCAATCTCTCACGGGCACGAGCACTCTCTGACATATAACTAGCTCCGCCTGAATCTGTGGTGCGGAGACCACCTTGATATTTTTCCTTGAGGAACTGTTCAAATCTCTCTTGCTTTGCCGGATTATCTTTAAATGGCTTTGAAACCTCAAGCAGCTCACTCTACACGTGGGGCAGAAGAATACATAAGTTCTCAGAAAGAAACTTCAACACTAGTAACAGCACAATGAGCATTAAAATAGAAAAACAACAAAAACTCCCAGATAACATAGGAAAAACATCGTACATGAAAGGGTAAAGAACTCACAAAAACAGCTGGTTTAGTAAATGTATCAACTAGATTGGTTTGCAATTTCACATCCCCATCAACATCGGATGAGGTTGGAGCAACTGAGCTTCTTTGAAGAGGCCTTTCCCCTAAGATTCTTCCACGGGTCTCTGCCGTCATTCTTGGCGCAGAAGAATCATTTCGCTCCAACAGCAGCTTTGTTAGATTACGCTTCTGCCGTTCTTCCCACAGTTTTCTCTCATAGTAATCATGGAATTTTCCTCCATTAAGAAAACTATACAATGGATTTGACTGATTCTTTTCTCTGGAAAGGTCCTCAAATAATTTTCCACATCGAGCCACTAAAGTTGCAACCCCCTCTATTAAGACTTTTAAATTGCTGTCCTCGGGAGGGGGAACTTCCAGGGGAGGAGGGTCAGAAAGTCTGCTATCACTCTCAAGAGGGCCTGGAAACTTGTGAATCGGTTCAAACTCCTTTGGAATCACAGGAGGGTCAAACCTATATCACCAACAACACATGAGCAATCTATACTTTATCTTTGATCTTTTAACCTTCAAAAATAGAAAAAATGGAAAGATATATAAATCACAAAAAGAGAGAGGAGAGAGAGGAAAGATGCTCTTTACATCTACAGAACAAATGGACATAAAACTGATCTCCACATATCAACCAAATCAAGCTTCAAAATGCGATAGCAAAAATTAAAAGACTGCAGCAACACATCATAAAACAGAAACTTTGAATGCCTGTGGAATAATAAATTATAAGTTGCACCAACCAATTACCTCTCCAACTGATAGTCAGAATTTGAAGCAAGCCGAAAACCAGGGAGAATTCCGTGTTCCTTTCCTGTCAACCTTGGCCTGCTGTTCTGCGGCTCAATACCGAGTTTAGCAGGTTCTTCCGCTTCCTCAATGAAAGTTTCCTCAAAGTCATAACCTAACATAAATGCCAAATTAAATAAATAACTTGGTCCATTAAAGAGCAATCTCACTAGAGAAAAACTCATGGAAGACTAGCGAAATGGACATCTTTAATCTTATTCAAACAAAGAAAGGAGTAGATTAATTAGCAACTGATAACATCTAGTCCCTATCCATTCATCACATAGTTAGAAATTCTAATCATGATGAATAAGCATCAACCTGACATCAGCCAAGATGGTTATAAGAAAATTCATTGACAACCAGCTCGGACTCAAGTTGTCACAGAACATGAGGATTTATATTTCAAAAATTTTCTGGCTTACAAAGGCCAGGCTCAACTGTAATGTGGACAAATAATACCTACATCAGTGTATTAGACTGATAGATTCAAAGTCCAATAAAAGAATTGCTTACCAGAGCCATAGACATCCTCGTCTTCAGCATCAAGTTCTTCCAGGGCTCCGATACCAAAACCAGGAGCGATGTTTCTCGCTGAGATGATCAAGCCAACGAGAGTTAAAGTCCATCACTTTTGGAACATCTAATTAGGCACAGAGATGGAATTAAAAGCAAAGACTGGCAACTCAAGTTGGATGATATTAATAGATCTTACACTTCAAACCAAAAAGGTTCTCTCTTGATGAGAAATGTCTTCTATCCCCTTTCTCTCTTCCACCAGCAGTTCGTAGCCGTTTATTTTCTGTAATATTAAAGAGGGATCATTTATCAGTTGTGAAGAAACAAAAAAAAATATGCAGCTACTGGCTGGAAGAAGCTACGTACCCCTGAACTCAGGAGCATGCTTGTAAGGATCATATCCCAAACCATGCAAATCCTGTTTCGGCTTAAGCTCATAAACCTATAACAAGGAAGATGTATAAGACCAATTGCCAAAAACAAAGTATGAGAATCTTATAAATATAGATGTTCTTAAATGCTAAATCTCATAAAAGTTCAGTATCATAAATATTCTATATCCACTTTATCAAGGGAAAAATCCTTACAGGCATGCTTTTAGAGGACCTAATTTCATTCTCTGCAGGCTTGCCCAGCGGATCTTCACGGTCATCCTCAGCAGACTCAGATATATCGAGCGCTGGTTTTTCTTCACCAGATGTAAATGCCAGGAAGGCTCTTCTAGCTTCTCTACGAGCCTCTACAAATGAAAGCAATGATGGTATAGGGTCGAAATTGTAAGCAAGCAATCCAGGGAAGTTAAGAACGAGGAAATCGGTAACCAAAAACACAATCCTGAACTGAGACAACACTAACACCAGACATTATAACCACGGACAATATAATATTTGGTGATAAACATAAGCCTCTTGTAATTAACTGCAGCAGCGGATGCAAACTATATACCAAAGCAAAAGAAAACCCAAAATATTAAAGAGCTCAAGCATAAAACGTGCTAGCAAGAGAATCATCTAACAAAGATATGAATGCCCCACCTATACCCCTGATTACAACGAAAATGAAAATGTGGACAAAAGAAATTCAAGAAACTTATAATAAGTTTTCCAAGATACAATGTGAAAGGATAGGCGTGCCTTATTGAATTCCTCTCATTGATTGAGAGCACCTTATGATATTTTACTAAAAAATGCAGCAAAGAAACTTTCCATATTCAAGGAAGAATCCCTGAGGGGAGTAGAAGGGCTTCTGATGCGATATAGTGACAGGACAATACACTTACAGCAACGTGGAAAAGGGAGTTAGACTTTTGGCATAGACAGGTGTATATAGGGGAGCATGGTTCGTGAACACAATTCATGTTACGTCATGTTCACAATGCATATTTCAGTAATCTTCTGTAGATGATCACATGCGCCATGTGTCATGTTGCACTACATAAAACCCTTGCCCTAGAAAAATAGATCAACAAGAACTTCCTCGAAGAAATGATGATTCTAATAGACGACCTTGGTGAAGCCACCCATGCATATGCTCTGGATCTATGAGCTTGCGGGGCGTTCATGAGCCAAGGAAAATTAACTCATCATCCAAAAAAAAAAAAGAAGAAAGAAACACTTTGCTGCCTCATATGATCTGAGAGAGTAAAGAAGAAGGGGCATACCATAAAGTGAGCTACTATGTGAATCCTTTAGGGAATGTCCATGCCTCCATCCCATCTTCTTCAGCAATTTCATGCCTGATATATTTAAATTAAATTTAAAAAGAGAAGGCTAGAGTTCAAAAAACACAAGCACCAAATCATCAGTGCTACTTAAATCGAGATCAATCTAACAGAGTAATCTTTCAGAAGGTGCAACAGACCAATTGACTCGGCAGCTGGAAGTATAAGCTCATCAGGAACTGGTCCAGGTATAGCTGATGGCCTACTGGATCAAGACATGAGTAACCAACCAGAAATTATTAAATGAATCTCTACCAAGAACAATTAAAATAATGCAAAGAAAAAATGATGATACCCTTTCAGGGGAAAATCAGAATTACTGATTAGATTGCATGTGCATGTATTCAATGCATGAAATTAACACTATTGAGAGCACAATCTTATGACCCTGATAAATCTCATGGGATGTCGCTACATTGGACTGTGACCCAAATGACAATAACAAAAGAGCTTTTAAACTTCCGGGTCCAGCGGTCAGAATGATATGGAAGTTAAATTAACAAAACTAATTCTTGGCGAGATTTGTTTATTGGGAATTCTTGCTTAACGAGTGGGTTCTTTCACCTTTGGATGCTTTATTCCTTGCAATAAATTTGTGTGCTTTTCTATTCAGGCTTCAGACGGAGCAGCTCTTAAAACAAGATAGAGTGAATAGGGCATTAGCATAATGTTACTTAGCTTGTAAATCTAGGAACTTCCGTAGGTTCAGGCTATTTTTTGCAGGTGGAATGGCACTATGGGAACTGGTTAATAAATCTCAAACCAACCAAAATAAAAATTCTCATGAATAGAACCTGCTCTGTTGTTCCTTCTCAGCCTGTTTCCGAGCGAATTCTGCAGCCGTAAATCCAAATGTATCAAACTTGGAAGATGCCACCAAAGAATGACTCTCTAACTCCTAATATTCAAGAAGGATGAAAATATCTAACTTTAGTAAAAGCTGAAAGATAGGAACGCTTTCACAGTAACATGGCAGAGTGAGGATAGAGAATAATTATGATCAGCTGAGGAGATCCAGACATCAAGAATTAGCAAACTGAACGTCAATGGTTAAGAAACTTAGGATCAGCCGAGCTTTTCAACAATGGGTAAAGCATTGATCAGAAATAGTAAGCCAACATTTTTCAAATTAGCAAAAAGTAAACTATCACGTTTTATCAGATTAGTTTACACAAGTGGCTATGAACTTCACTAATGCTTCAGGGCAATCGAAGAAAAAAAAAAAAAGAATGCCCATGAAAATCCAAAATTTTAGTATCACAGAAAGCTTACACACATAAATTTCACTCATAAAATGAAAGCCATCAAACAACTAGGCAGCTTGAATGTCCATAATGCAGATAATTAATCTACCCATTTACATCACCAAAAGGAGTTAGCCTATCATTGATTATACATATAACTGTTGAGAAACTGGGGAGCACCAGAAGGATCTAAGGTCTCAAATTTTCAACAAAACAAATCCTCAACATGAAGAGATTTCAAGACTTCTCAATGTATTTTCTGTTGCAAATCAGCTGGTGGAAACTTTCATCAGTATGAGAGAAACTTTCACGTTGAATGAACTTTACAATCACTTTGAGAAAGAGGCAAACATTAATTCAGAGAGATAAAAATCTTACGGCTTTCTCATCTTCATCGAGAAAGTTTAAAATGCTCTGCTGTTTGACTTCAGCTCTATTCTTTCTGGTTGATGTAAATGACTGTGGAGTCCAGCCTGTGATTTTATTCCACAAATTATGAGAAACCAATCAATCAAGAGCAGGTCTGCTTTTAGCAAATGAAAGTAACACATACCCTCCTTGGAACCCACTGTGTTATAATATCCAGCAGAAAAGCCTCCTGTAAATGCTCCATGGAATCTCCTTCGTCCTTCTTCATCGGTCACCTAGTGAAGAACAAAGAAGAGAGTATAAATAAATGCTGATCCTGCCTCTTTCTAAACAGTAATTTTGCTTTCTACAGCCATTCCATAATGCCAGTTCCCATACTGACAAGTCCCGGTAACCCCTAAGAGGAGCAGCGTAATGCTTTTGCTTAAGGAAGTTCCAGAGAACTATCCCAATGATCTTCAAGGATATTGCCATTGCGATCAAATCACAGTGCTATGCACCAAGAAAAAAGACTGACAAAACTTACCTGTGAAACAAACAGAGATACTCCGTAGCACGGTTGCTTCACATCTACAGTATGGCATTTATTTTAATCATAACAGATGGTTTGCTTTTCTTGTTCATAGCTTATTTAAATCAAGATTGCATGCCAAAAACAATTGCTGCCCGATTGATGCTCGTACATTCCATCACTTTTGATCAGTGACATGTTCCATCTTTTCAAATTATAGTACTCAGCAAAATGCAAGCAATACTAATCACCATATAGCATAATTTTTTTTGTCGGGACAAAGTTCTTTATTAGGTGAATCACAGCAAAAATACAAGCATAATCTCCTGTTCCTGGATGAGCTTAAACTTCAAACGGTATAACGGAGTTTTTTTCTCATAGACTGCGTAGAATCACAATGAAAGTTGAAAACATTAGGTGACATAGGCTTTGAAGCACCGATTACAGAATTCTAGGGCTAAGCCAGATGCACTGGAGTTTCTACCCAGCTATTGCTAATGCTAACCAGCTCTACGAAAACGCAACAGAATCAGCATAATCTGGCACTGCAAATTCACTCGGCAATTTCACTAAACTTGCTCGAGCTTTACAAGGGAGAGGGAGCAATCAATGGTACCTCTTGCTTCCAGGCGGGGAGTGACCGCAGGTTACCGGAGGATTCCGCGAGAGCCTTCTTCTTCCGGCTAGTGATCTCTTCCTCCCGCTCTATGGGAGTTCCATAGAAAACGAAATCCTCTTCATCGGAGTCCATTCTCTTCTCCGCTGCTAATTGAACTGGCGACTGGCCGATATATGGAACTCAGTAGGGTTGGCGTCCTAAGGGTTACGTGATGACAAAATTCGTCAGTCGGGATGGCAATCCGCCTTCTGCATCCTTTTGCTAGGGTTTTACATCAACACGCCATGGAAGAGGAGAAGAACATCCTTTTTTTTTTGTAACAGCGGCTTGTTCAAGATAACACAGAAAATGAAAAGAAAAAAAAGAAAAACGTAAATGTCAGAATTGGCCCTAATCATTTTCCATTTTGCTGTTTTTATTATAAACAAAAATTAATCTTTAATCTTTCCCTTTAAATTTGCTTTTAAAACTGGTAATTATATAATTTTTAAAAACTTATTAGAATAAACTATCAAATTTGTTATCAAATATATAGTGAGCCATCAATTTAGTTCTTAAAATTTCAAAATTATCAATTTACTCCTTATTATTTAATTCCGTCAGTCAATTTGGTACATGCTTATAACATCATTTACAGATGCTAATGTGAACGGTGGCTGCCACGTCAGCGCCTCCACATGTCACGTGACAATCAATAAGTTGATAAAATTATATATTTTATTTTTAAATCTCAACTATTCACAACTCGCTACGTGGCATGTGGGACCCGCTGACGTGGTCGTCACGGTCCATGTCAGCATCTGTAAATGACATTATAACGTATGTACCAAATTGGTTGACGGAAGTGAATAGTTATGATTAAATTGATGGTTTTAATACTTTAAGGACTAAACTAATAGTTCGTTGAAATTTTGAGGATCAATTTAATGGTTTACTCAACTTATTAACAAGAAACTTTTACTATTTAAAAAAAAAATTGAAAATAGTGAATATTTTTTTGGCCAAAAAACGTTTTTTTTTATAAAAATGATGATATGGTATAATTTGTAGATATCTTATTAATTTCAATTTATTGTTCTCGCATTTACTAAATTGATTTATGAAATTTGTAATCCAAACAAATTTAGATCGCCATGATTTATTGTTCTTTATTTTAAATGGTTCTTAGGTAATTTTTTAGATTTAAAAAAAAAAAGGATAACCAAAAAAAGTCCAACTCCGATTATTTACAAGAAAAACCCATCCACGCCGACAATTTTCACTCCTAACTCTCCAGGGCCACCCAATCTAAGTGTCATTAGTGATTTTTCTCGTTCATTAATTATGTATTTTCTTCTTGAAATTAAAAAATTATGTATTTTCTTCTTTGAGCTTCACCTCTTGTTTTCAACTGTTTAAATAGGGTGCAACAATGTCAATTACAACATTTGATTGGGTTCTAAATTATGTTTGCATGAAACGGAATTGTTTCTCACATTGTATTACTTGTCAGAATAATATAAAATCGTGAATTATTAAATTTTTACAATGACTTACAAGAGTTTCGAGCTCATATTAATATAAAAGTCTAATCAGCAACTGATCTCGGATCGAGTATTTATCTTCCGATCTCGAACAATGGGAGACAAACTACCACGAGGTGGGTCTTCTCTTGCGTCCTCGAGCTAACGTACGAGTCAGATTTTTTTTGTGCTCGGCAAACTAACCATGAGTCAGAAATTTTCTTCCAGTATCGGGTTTAACGTACCACGAGCTCCACACTCGAGTCTAGCATGTTATAAGTCCAATATCGATCTATTTTGATACCATATTAAATTTCAATCTAAGCTTACAAGGGTCTCAAGCCCATATTCACTTAAAAGTTCTAAACTAATAGGTCGTGACACTCAATTCTCTTATAAATTCAAGTTTCTTCTTTAACTTAATTGACGTGGGATTCAACTATCAACGCGAACAATAAATAACATTTCGATATTCTGTAGGTAGATTGAGCACCCGAACCCACAACGCAACTTTGTCCATTGGGTGCTCCAAGAGGATGAAAATCTAGCTGCCAGTCCTGTACATTATCAAATAATGTCCATGTATCTTTCACTTACATGGTCCTCCATTAAGGGTGCCCACGAGGGGCAGTCTTGGTGTTGGGATTTTGGAAGGTCTTTCAAGATCTCCTGAATTTAAATCTCTAAAAACATATTCCTCATAGACAGGGATTCTGTAGCCCTCGAACCTATTAGGTTCGCCTGACTTACCCGACACAAGTGATTTATGGGTTATTTCATGTGCCCCGAGGAGTACGTGTCGCAAGCACCACTAGTAGAGTACGGAAGGTGCTCAAATACCTTGGTTATCAGGGGAAAAAAAAGGTCCTCCATTAAGGGCATGTCTTTTATCCACTGTTGCCGCGAACATGACGGAAAATTTTGTAAAACCGGCAAGTAACCATACATGCACGTTTTGTAGCCGTTGTATCTTTTTTTTTCCCCCTCCCGTGTCTCTCGACGAAAGTGCAGTAACACATTTCTTCTTAGGGAGGTCACAGTGACATATCCCCTAAATCCATCCCCGGACTAAGCTCTCGTGCCCAAAAGGATTAGTGGGTATTTATAGATGGTAACATGTAGACACGATTAGTAGCTATGGCTATGCGCCGCGTATTGGCTACCGTAACACTTAACATGACATGAGATTCTTACATGAGTTCAGCTCGTCACGTCAACCTTGAATTCTACCAACGAATGTTTAATACATCATCATTAAATATCATATCATCTTTTTTTTTATTAATAATAGTCATTTTTCATGACATGATTTAACGGATTTACTTATATGTCAAATATTTATTAATTACATTTACCACATTATCTATAAACTCGACTTAGCTCACCTCACATGAGAATTTCGCTCAAAACCCGCAGGAGACAGAAAGGCAGCAACGCATGGCACAATCGTCGTCGGCAGAGAGCGACCCCTCACAGGTGAGGTCAGCAGAGCTTGCAATTTCTTCAATCAACATGAACAGAATTATTAATACAAGGTGGTCGTCGTCCTCGTCGTTTCCTCTGTAACACAACAGAACAGCAACCAACGACAACAACAGGCAACAGCAATAGGAACAGAGTCGATCGACACAACCATACGAATTGCAGAAGGATGCTTGCTGGGTGTGCTTGTGCTCTGTTTCCTCTTCCCTTTTCTGTGTCTGAACTGTGACGCCACTGTCTCCTGTTGCTTTGCTCATCAAAGCTGACCAAACCACCAACACCATCTTTTCCTTTTTCCATGTCCACCACCTTATCGTAAGAAATTCATTGGTGCCAACCACCAGATCGGGTCAAACGAAAACTTCTCAATCATGAATGTGTGCTATTTATAAGACTCGAACAGAGGTCTTAGTAAGAAAAAAAGCACTATTTTTGCTGTTAAGGGAGGTTTTAGGTCAAAAGAGTCAGTCAAATTAGCATGCCATGCCCATTACTCTATCCTTCTTTAATTTGTCTCTCTATCACAATCTCCTCTGCCTGGGATAGCCCACCATGAAAGTGAAACAACAGACACATTGTCTGCTTCAGATTCCTTCTCCCTTTAATTTCAGCATCTGTTTCAAATCTCTCTCTCTCCCCCCTGTGGCTGACTAAAGTAATTGGTGGGGGCAACATATGTTTCCTTTGTCAGGATTCTCCATCACTGCTGCATCAGCAAAGAGCATCCCAATAATAATAAATGAATAAATTAGAGGAATTCCTTTTTTTTTTCTATAGCGTGTATTTAATATTAAAAAATCTAACAAGTTGCAACTAGTTATGTCCGAGTCGGATCTATCACAAGACTCTCATTGAATTCTTTTTTTACATGAAAAACTTGTCAAAAATCGTTTCAATCAATCTATATTGATAAGTATGTGCACTCTATATATATATATATATAGACACACACGGGAGAAATTCTTAAATAATCATATATCGTCACGTGACGTAAAGAAATACTTATTAGATTGTGATAAATAAGTAAGTTCTTGTTAATCGTCCAAATAGTTGTCACAATTACTACTAATCAAAACAACTTAATTGATTCTTTCTCATCACGTCACTATGAGTTAGAACAATTTTATTTTTTTAATACATATGGGTGCAAATCTACAGCCCTTTTTTTTTCTAATAAAAATGCAGTAATTGTGGTGAAAACAAAGGAATTCAAGGGGAAGAAGCCCCAGCTCCAAATAATAGGGAAAAAAAAAGTAATTGAGAGAAAAGTTTAATGCAATGATCTTATCTTCATTCAGTAATACTTAATAGCTAGGTGATTTTTCAGTGTACATCATCCGACACTCAAAAATCATTTAAACTTGATTATTCTATATTTATGTCAGGTCAATTATTAAGGGGATAAAACTTTTAAAATATATTTTTTTATTTATAAAATTCGAATTTAAAATTTATTTAAGAGAAAAAGTTTACGATCTTGTTTTTGTCCTTCCCACTTCAATTGTGATGTAGACATTTGAGCCTATCCCATGATGGAAAAAAGAAAAACGTACACTAGAACATCTCTCCCTCTCTCTCCAAACCCCCCCGTCAAGGATTTATTTACATTCCATTCCGCCTCTTGGGATTCGCTTACTTTCATACGTACCACTAAGACACACGCACTTCTCTTTCTCGCTGTCTCTCACCCATGAAGACATCAGCAGTCATGGCGAGGAGTTCTTCTCAGGACTTCACTTCCAACTCCAAGAGACACTTCCACTGGACGAAGAAGGTCGGCTCCGAGGAAGATCATGAATTAGCTGTCGAAGATAACGCCTGCCCAGTCACCAGACCACCGAGTACCGACCGTGAGAACAGTGCAGGCATGAAGAAGACAGACACCAAGGAAGCCAAGGCTGTCCCTTCTTCGTCCCCGGTGCCGAAGCGGAAGCTCCAGGCAGCTGCCGTCTCGAGACTCCGCTCGGTGCTGACCGCCTTCCGGGGCCGCTCCGGCTCCACGCTTGGTCTCGGGCCTCGCGTGGTCGGCACCCTGTTCGGACACCGGAAGGGCCACGTCCACTTCGCCCTGCAGAAGGACCCGGCCTCGCAGCCGGCCCTACTGATTGAGCTCGCCACCCCGATAAGCGGGGTGGTCCGGGAGATGACAACCTCAGGCCTGGTCCGGATCGCCCTCGAGTGCGACAAACCCGAGCCCGAGAAGAGACCTAGGTTGCTCGAGGAGCCGGTGTGGAGGACCTACTGCAACGGGAAACGGTGCGGGTTCGCTGCCCGGCGGGAATGCGGGCCCTGGGAATGGAGGGTCCTCAAGGCCGTGGAGATGATCTCGATGGGCGCCGGTGTGCTTCCCGCCTGTCGGGATGGACACGAACCCGATTCGTCATCGAGCAATAATCCCAATCCCAATCCTAATCCCGATCCCAACGGGGATGTCATGTACATGAGGGCCAAGTTCGAGCGGATCGTCGGGTCCCGGGACTGCGAGGCCTTTTACATGATGAACCCGGACAGCAAGGGAGCCCCCGAGCTCAGCATCTATCTCCTCAGAGTCTGATCGATTAGGTCTCCGATGAGTGATGCGAAAATGACGCCAGTCAAGGCCTTCAATCATGAGTGGAGAGACTATTTCTTTTTAATTTCATTTTGGTCCTTCTTCTTCTTCTTTTAGGATCTCCTTTTCCTCTGTGGAGAGAGTGGTAAGTAGGGGCTGGCTTTAATTCTATTTTTCCTAAATCTGGTAGGTGGGGGAAATTATCAATACACTATAATTACAAGAGGGGTAGGGGTGGTGGGGGTGTACATGTATAGTTCTGTACCCATTTTCTATTAATGAAAGAATGTGGGGGTGTCGTATGCAAAAGCAATCATTGTTCAAACTTTATATCATTTGCAATTAATTTCCTTCCAAGAATTGCTGATAATAATAAGCTCTAGGTTCCTTTCCTCCATCGATTTTTCTCACTTCTTTTTCAGTGCTTCGCATATCACTTATTATTCAGAAATTTATTATACTGTTCATATTCAAATAAGATCAAATCCATTAAAAGATAAAATTCTCACAATCATGAATTTTCTTCATTTATATGACCAGAATTAAGATTTTACTTGAGAGAAAAAGATATCGAATGTTAATATAACATCAAATGAATTTCAAAATGAATGGCCAATCGAAAAATTAGAAACCAAAATCTGTGGTTTGAAAAAAATAGAGTCATATACTGTGAGAGACTGAAATCCTTACAAAATCAAGGTACTTTTCTTCATAAAAAAATTCTTTTCAAGGATAAAATCATGCAAGTTGCATTGAAGCATATTACACCCCTTCAATGAGTCTTTCTATGTGTATATACTTCGGACTCATCACAGTGCACCAGGCCGACGAGATGCAAATCATACTCACCGTTCTCCCTTTCAAGAGGCCAAGATTCATTTTGTTTCCCCTCATTCGAGCGGACCGAGTGACAAATCTCTCCTAATAACGAATTTTCTTTATTCACAAGACTCCGATATGAAATCGTATGTATTATGAAGTACTGAAGCAACCTCAACTTAACTAACCCATGGAAATCCTCCTCTTCCTCTCTTTTTTTTTTTTTACTCTTAAATCCAAAATAGCTATAGGATGCATGCTTTTACATTATTATCCTTCTTCCCTTACAATAACTTCGATTCCACTTTAAAGGCAACTTGGTCATAGAAGGGAATATGTTCCCAATCATTGCATTGTTGTATAAATTGTGCGTCGACTGATCCCAAGGAAAAAAAAAGGACAAAAAAAAGATACTCATCAAGGCTTCCATTGTAGAACTCATCAAAAGCACAATATATATATATATATAAGAGAGATACATATTTTATTCAAAGAAAATCTTAATTTCTGAAGTGTATTTGGCAGTCGAAATTAGGTCCTTTTCGGCCTTTATCTTTGTTCGACTGCTTTTCTTTCCACCTCAGCACATTTCTTGGAACAATCACTGTCTCTATACACATGTTCTGCTATTATCATTCAATTTGAATGTCCATCATTTTTTACTTCAATATCTCTTTCTTTTAAATAAAAAATTTTATATTCGAATACAGTAAATAGAGAAAAAAATTATGTTTGGGACTTGGGAGAGTCTTATTTATTAATGAACCGACTAAACTAAAATCTAGTTAATTGGAACCCGTTGAATTTTAAAAGATCGGATCATGCCCTAAAGAAAAGTTCACATTTTGTGGATATAGATGATGAATGGTCACTAGCATGCTTGATCTCTCGGATGCTTCTTGCTCCGTGTCTACCCATCCAATCAAAATTTACAATTTACATGTTTTTCTAATTAAAATTCACCGTTTATTAGATTTTTTAGTTTTTTGACCATTTATATTTTTTTCATTTACGTTAAAAGATTTTTTAGAATTTAATAATCATAACTATATAATTATCGATTGTATGTCAAGTCCTAATTAGATTGATATATCACATCAGTATTACTTATATAGATGACTACTCCACTGAAGGCTTTCTCGTGCTAAGAGTGTTCCGGGTTTGACGCGGCACTCCACCTAGTCGGCTCTTCGGTGACTCACAAGTCAGCAAGAACGGATTCTCGTCCGAAACTGTTCATCTTTTGTTTTTTGTTTTTAATATGCTAAGCAAGTCCCGATTAAAGTGAGACGGCGGCACCTTCCACTTTGGAACATAAAGGGAGAAAAAGGAAAGAGTTGAAAAACGAGTGTCTCGCATCCTCCCTTTAAATTCATATTGAGAGAGTTTTATCCTTAGTAGATCCTCCTATCTCAAACTGAACTTCTTACGGAGATTAGTTCAGTTTATTTTTGCAATTGCTGTGTAAGTCAAAGTCGGGTACTTAGCAATGCATTTCGTAGCGATGCCTCCTTCATTGCATAATTAATCTGTAGCTCATCAGATGTGCAATCGGTTAATCCCACGCCATCTCGAATAAAGACCAATTATGAGTTTACAAGAGAACTGCAATATACATCACCATTCAGTCTCTTATAAGACAACACGGAGTCCAGCATAAGTCCGGGACCCTATCAACAGGGTTTTCAGCAGCTTGACGTAAGCCCAGACCCAATTAACGAGGCTTTCAAGAATTGAACACAATCATCGCTAAGGGAAAAGGCAGTCGAATCCAACTTCAGCATTGGCTTTAATGGATCCAAAGTTTGGGTGTGGGGGGGTGAGGAAAATCAACCTTCAGCTGGAATGCCACAAGCTCCAGTCAAGGAGACCAGAACTAAGATATATATGGTTCTCTTATACTAAGAGAGGACACGAGTCGAACTCGTATCAAACGTGATCTTTACCGGGTAAAATGATCTCTTTGGGAGACAACACTCGGACACGGCACATTCCATTGCATCAAGACAATTCTCTGTTGTCGGGAAAAAGAATGGGACGATAGATCATGTCGATGGCCTTTCTTCCTTACTCCACCAGCAGTCCACAGTTTGTGACCAGCACCTTCGAGTAAGGACGGTTGAAGCCTCTCTCTGCTACCACTGCCCTCTTGTCTCCGATCAGCTTGGCCACCCTAGCCAACACCACCCCAAGAATCTTGTCATGTCTTCATTTCATCATCAGCATTCAATTCTCAAACAACAATCTCCAAGAAAAAAAAAATTACCGAAATGGAATTTTCCTAGTACTAGTAATTGTTGAGAATAAATTTCATATTAGACAATTGATTAAAACGATCCTAATTTATAAGAAAATTGGATAATACTATCTATCAGCTTAGGTTTTCACGTAGAAATAGGCTCAAGACTTTTGTGGGTCAAAGTGGAAATTTAACATGATATCAGATAGGGGTGTGCATGGGTATAGGATAGACTTGGAACCGATACGAACCTACCTTATTGGGTAGGTTGTGGATAGATATCGATGAAATTCGGGTAGGTTCCGGGTAACAAGATAAGGAACCAGTCAGTTCCTGTTTTAGTTCCAATGAACAGGGTACCCGGAATAGGAACTGTAACTTATTACAGATTTTTACAGCTTATTTTAATCGTTCGTAACTTACTCATTTCAACTCCAATTCTCAAACCTTTCAAACCATTGTATTCCTATCTCGATAAACTTCCATTTGACATATTAATTATGCATATTTAATGAATCTATCGTGTTTAAAATATCATTATAACTTAGAAATCAATAATAAATAATAATTAAATGTACAGTAATAATTATTAAAATTACAACATGATAAAATAAATATACAAATAGTGATAACCATGAAAATATTTTGAACAAGATTACTTTATAATTATTAAATTTATAAAATATTAATATATTTTGTATTATAAAGGAGGAAAATAAACAGGTTCCAACAGCATACTCAGAGCCTGTAGTACCTAACAGGGTCCGGTTTCAAGATTCAATAGGGTAGGTTTCAGTTTCAAAATTTAAGAACCGATTTTCTGTAGGATAGGGTCCGAGCACTATGAAAAATACAGGGTACCCGGTCCCATCACCCCTAGTATCAAAACAGGATACTATGTGGACTCACAATATGCTAAGCCCGACCGTGAAACTCATGGTCCGTAGACCCAAGAACGGAAGATAAATGTCCGGCTCGAGGCCAATTGTTGAAAGCCGGTGATCGTGAGTATTGAGAATGAATCTCAAATCTGACCATTAATAGAAACTATTTAGGTGGATTTAGGTGGAAATGGACTCCAGATCATTGTAAGCTCGGGTAGAAATTTAACCGTAACCATGCTGCAAATTCGGGATTCTCGGCACTAGAATGTGAAGCCGGATAGGAACTAGGAACTCACCTGAAATATGGAGAACTTGTATTCTCATTCACAGTTTTGACCTCTCCGATCCTTTTAACGACCTCCATCCCTTCCATGACCGTCCCGATCACCAGGGTCGACGCATCGAGCTCCGGCGAATCCTTCACGGAAATCACAAACTCCGTCCCGTTCGGGTCCTTCACGACCTCCTCCTGATCGATCTCCAGCTTCCCCTGTCTCGCCACCAACTTCAAGTTCGGGGGCGGCTTCGATGGATTCCTCACTATAATCCCAACCGTCCCCGCCCGATTCTTCGTCCCAGGGCACCTCTCAGACTCCCTCTCCCACTCCTCGATCAGATTCTGACTCGTCGTCAGATTGCTGCCCGTCCAACTAGCGAGCTCCTCATCCACGCCGTACGATCTCACCCCGCCGTGCTGGACGTAGTTCGGCATGATCTTGACGAACTCCTTCCTCCTGTAGCTGATCCCCGCGGCTCCTGATGCGAGCTTGCTAAATCTAGCTGCTCCGGCAGGGGAATCATCTCCATATAGCCCGATTACGATCCTTCCCACCGGCTCCCCGTCGACAGAGATGTCGAGAAAAGCTTTCTTCGTGGGCTGCTTGTCGCTGCAGCTCGAGTTCTGGGGTGCCTGAGTTTCTTCTTCTGCCAGTGATTTAGCAGGGTTGTTGACGGACTGAGAGCCGAGCAGGAGAAGCAGGGAAGAGTTGGCAGATAGAGCCAGCTCTCGGCGCGAGAACTTGATGGTGGGCTTGGAGGCCGCTGGAGGAGTTGAGGGGACGGCTATCGCTTCGGCTTGTGGAGGCAGTTTCGGAGGATGATGGAAATGCCGAGGAGAGGGTTGCAGCATCCTTGGGTTCTGCAGCATTTTTGCCGTAGGAATGAATTTAGAGGCGGACAGACGATCAATCTCCCCCTCGAGCTCATTGACGGGTAAGTTTTTGTTGGAGAGGCAATGGATAAGAGAGAGATGGTGAACCAATCAAATGTTTCCATGTGGCTGCCCTTATTACTATTGGTGAGTACTTATTTAAATGGTTGAGTCCGGCCACTAGGCCGAGAGGAGACTACGGAATTCGTAGACTTATATTAGTGAGCGGACTTTCGGAGACAGTTTCAAGTTTGTATCAGAAATTGTTATGGTCATGTGCTTATTTATTATATTATTATTTATGGGTCTTACAGTAGACATAACTCATTTTTAATTACAAATCTAAATTATCTTATGATAATACCTAATTATATTGTAAATTCATGCTCAAAATAAAAAAAATTTTAAAAAATTAAGTTTTATTTATTTGTGATACAATATTAATACTATGCTTTACAGTCGATGCATACGGGACTTTCTAGTGGAAGGGGGCTTGCTCCACGTGTTCCTTTGCATGCCTCTGGGACAAAGCACTCATCGGACACCTGCGATCTGTCTCCGTCCTGTCCTCCCTCCATGAGGATAACTTTCTCTGCATCACTCGCTCTCAATCTCAAGAATGGCCGACCGTCACCCCTCAGTCAACGTTCAGCAGCCGTCGCCGTCGAGGACCACCACCGTCACCCTCCACCGCATCACTCCACAAACCTCCACACGATTCATCGGCCTCCTCGCCATCACGGTCTTCGGTAGAGTGCTCCTCCTCCTTACCGGCATCACAGTCACCGGTTCCTGATCGGCCTCATCGTCTTTGCCCCACTGATTTTTGATACGGATAGCCAATATACCCAAAACGTGTCTGACTCCCCAAGGTCGACCCTGGTAAGTCTAACTCTCGAGACCATAAAGGCGATCGACTCCAAGGCGATCGACTCCAAGGTTTCAAAGTCAAACCTTCATGCCCATGAGGGCTACCAAGGCCGACTCTCCTGAGTCAAACCCTCCTGGCCACGACGCGAGACTCCAGCACACACTCTAGGCACGTGATGGATGATGCTATGTCAGCCTTCCGTACAGGTAAGACTTATATATACGACATGACCCAGAGATCTAGGTATGAGACAACAACAAAAACACATACTCTCACTCTCTCAGTTCTTATATCCTTAGCCCCGTCTCTTACTTAGGCATCGGAGGGCTGTTCCGGGAGCCACTCCCAGGCTCGGCTTTGTGCAGGTCTCCAGGAGCCTTCGTCGGAGCGACCCGCCACTGGTGACCAGAAGTCCGCCTCGATACGTCATTCGGATCACCCGAAGAACTTATCAATCTTGATCTCGAGCCCGATATGGGTCCCGCTAGTGCGATCCTATTCGTCACAGTCCTGAGGCTGCTCTCCTTGTGCGTGCTCGGCGTACCCGGCCTGGTGGGCCTGACCTGGCTCTACAGTACTTCAATGGCTCGCACCCGCCCGGCTCGGACCAGGCCTACTATGCTCGTAGGAGGATTTGTGACACGGCACGAGACGTCAAGAATTATGCACGTGATTACGGAGGGTATCTGCGTAGTAAGCTGAAGGACGTAGCTCCCGGAGCCTAAAACTGAGACTGTTTGTGAAGTCTTTTATGCCAAATATTACCGCGCGGCAGTATCTCTGTGGAGATACAGTCAACCAACATCTATTTATGATAAGGAAAAAAAATTAATAATAACTTATTCTGATCGGTCAGTACATAACGTAGGCATTATCATGTGTCATGTGTCATGTGGTAACTAATACTGTGACATAGAAGACTTTCTTGTATCATAGACAATTGAGCCGAAACCGAGGGAGATTTTACAATTGCGTCTTCTGTCTCCGTTGGACCGTCGATGCTTAGTTTCTCTCTACCCAGCTTGGTCATAACAATTGACAGCCTATATATACACATCTATTGCAGTTTTCTGACTCGGTCAATTTTCCGAAAAATTCAACGTCTTAGTTAACAGACCACAGGGAAGGTAAAACCCGAGTGCTGGTTGGTCCTGGATTTGAACTTATGATAGAGAGGATATTAATGTTTCTCTTTACTTGGAAAGAACTTTCATGTCTGGTGCTGATGAAAACTTTCCGGAAATTAAACCGTGAAATTCATGTATTGAATCACAAGGTGGGAGAGGGAGTACAGGTTCTCTGTTTACCGAACGAAGAGTACCTACTAAGTGACTATGAGCAAGAGAACTGTGCGTGCTCTTCTTCTTCATGCCTGAGCTCGAGAAAGATACGCCGGGAAAGGGCTGGATCGGGGCGATCGGAGAGGCAACTCGTCGAGCTTCCTCCCCTTCTCGTCGTAGTATATGACGCCGGAGAAGTTCAGCGGATCGCATTTGCCGCCCATCAGGATCGACCTCTGCCATATCCCTCCTTCCCCAGACAGTCCCACTGCCTCCCCTTGTCTTGCTGCTGCTGTTCTTCCTCTTCTTCGACTCCATGGATGCCATCTTCTTTAAAACTCATTCCTTCCTTTCCTCCGGTCTTGTTGTTTTTCCTCGGATTTCTGTCGGTCTTCGTCTTCAGCTCATCCGAGGACCTGGATGCCCTGATCTTGGTGTAGAGAGCCATGAGAGCCGAGACGGGCCTGAGCCAGCGGAGCCCTGGCTGCCGCTTTCGATTCTCGGGCACTGTTCTTGCCATCCTTGGGATTGATCGAACCGTGTTCGGAAAAGAATGCCGAAACTCAAGATTCTTTAGTTATGCTGTCGAGTTGGGTTATGGACGAGGAGTGCATAGACATATTACTTATGGAGATCACAACCTGCTCTGGGGGACTTATTTTTGGCCATTGACCTAATTTTGTCCGTTAAAAATTCATGAAAAGAGAGATTCAACAGGCAGGGGTTATTAGTTAGTTGCTTGATTTGGACTGGCGCAAAGGTCAAAGAACCAGAAAGAAGTTGGAAGATCATTTTCCATTTCATCAATTTGCAAGGTAAAAATTTTGGGTCCTTCCATATGAAATATATTGATTTTAGATTTAATTTTCATTTGTAAATTATTTGTGCTTTTTTATACTATTTTTCAAATTTTTTTAGGGTTAGAAATGATAGAAGTCTCACATGTAATATTGAACCCAGAGCATCTACATCATAGGGTGGAAGTAGTACTAATTATATTAAACTCTATTTCTCATTTTTTTAGGTTTATGATCTTACCGTAACCCCAAAAGGACATATCTTTATTGAGAAAACTCTAAGATGAACTGAGCTCATGGATGACGTGATAAATTTAATAAATGAATATTCGACACGTAAGCAAATATTTTAAATTATGATTAAAAAATAAATATTATTAATGAATAGAAAAATATGACGTGACACTTAATGATAACGCGTTAAATATTGACTTATAAAATTCACTGATGATATAGTGAGCCGACTTTAGATAATAGTCTCTCATCTACTGTTTTCTTGGTTATTTGTAATTGTAAAAAAAAAAAGTATATTTTATTCTTTTTTACTATTTTTTAGGGATTTACCATTTAACAAAAAAAGAGGAAATTGAAAAAATGAGAAGTAAATCGAAACGCGGCGGCCTTTTCTATAAACTAAAAGAAAATAGAAGCATGATCTTCATTAATAAGTAAACGGTGGTGAGATCAACTTGATTAGGATGTTCGGGTTCAAAACGTGGTCGTACTAGGATGTTTGGGTTCAATTCCTCTGTTCAATCCGAGCCGTCCATTAATTGCTATCATAATTAACGGATGACAATGGGGTTCGGGGGTGGTTGGGTCAACCGCAAGTGGCAAGATGGAGTCAACTCACGACTTGTCCCTCTGTCGGTTAAATGTTAGGGGTGTCCGCATTTAGCACGTTGACAATCTTCCAAGTCTAGTGCACAAGTAAGTTAGGTTTAAAACCATAATTAACATTTTACCCAAAAAAAGGAGATTCTTTTTTTTATTGGTAATTAAAATAACAATCATATATATATAAAAAGAGAATGAAAGGGTACGAGAATCGTACTAATAATATTTGAATTAAGATCTCTTAATCTAAAGCTAAGATATCACTGTGTCAATATCACTACCTTACCCTCACGCAGTAACACATTCATACTTAATATATGAGATTAACCATTTAAACATTCATCCTCGATAGCTGGCCTCAAGTCGGACATTTCTCTTCGTTGAGTGATGATCAAGATGACTATTAACTATGAGATGGGCTTTCATTTCTATACTCGGACTATGAAATTAACCACGATCTAGGTATCTTTCTTCCGATCTTGGGTTGGGGTGGTGTGAGCCCGTGTGAAAATTCAACCGATCGAACTTGCAAGATATTGAGCATATATCCACTTCAAAAGTCTGTGCTCGTGAGTGATGGTATCTCAATAATTTTGTATTTCTAGTTTCCAAATCATTGAGAGTCCTCAACAACGAACACCCAAGGGTTCTCTCAAAGTTCGATTAGCAAGTAAATCGGCATTGCCCTTACCCTCCCCGCTAAAAGTGCGAGAATGGTACTTCCAAAGGTGGTATTTCTATTCTAAGAATTGAACCTTATTGCTGTTAAGCGCAGAAGTCTTAAATATTATACGTGATAAGATGGCTGGATCTTCACTGTCGAAGATCACTGACTGTGTGGAAGGACATGTTCATCCAACAGTAAGTCTTCGTTCCAGCCAGAAATCCTTTAGACCCGACACTGAAGCTCGGCAGGTCAAATCTGAATCTGTCTTAAGAATGAACTACCGAAAGCTTGAGTCTCAGCTGTAAACCTGACTTTGTCCCCGAAAGCTCAGCCTCAGTCATGGTTGCAGAACCAACATTTTGCATGAATCATTCCAACCATCTCCCACCTAGTTACTTATAAGTCCCCGGCACCTGCCAATCCCGGATTCGTGCTATGTCATGTTAAGTGCGAACTGTGCTCACTGCGGTCTGGTGGACCTTGCCAATTTCCAAATCTTCCTCATGACCATATCATGTGACAACATGGGCTACTTGTGTTGTCAAAATCTGCGGGGTTGTCCGATGATTCAAGCATACGATCACTAAACGCTTTGTATTCTGGCCAGCTCGTTTAACATTGTAGCGCTCATCGGAAATGACTGGAACAATCACACTTTGTTGCATACGTACGTACAAGTTTTTTCCTGTGCTGTTCCGGGAATCCGCAACCCAACTCAGATTCCATATAGAAGGGCGCACACACCGACCCCCCAGAGAAGGAAAAAGAAGAAAAGAAAGAGGTAAAATGGCTGTGTGCAATGTGTGGCAAGGTAAAAGCATTGTGTTTTCAATTTGAAATCGAAATATCCTTATTCCGATTCTCATCATCGATGGAACGTGTTGTTGTACCCCCTCATTCTCCCTCCTTTGTAACTGAAAAAATTCTATAAAATAAGGACGGGTTCCGAGCCACCTTAGACTACACAAACACCTTAAAGTTGGACTTGCTTACGAGCCTTAGGTTTATCGGTTTAAAGGGTTCAACTCGATCTTTTTGTTAAGTATACCCATCTCAGACAAGACCAAGGGAAATCTTACGGTTCATTCACTGGCAACGCTAAATAGATGAATAAAATAATTGTAAGTTATTGGATTCTATTCTTTAACTTGAATTATTGATTATTAACAGTTCTAATTAGATCATAGATACTTTCAAAAAAGAGCACAATTAATGGAGAAAGTATTTTAATAAGTCGGTATCTTTACGTGATAATATCAACCAATAAGATTCAGTTTATAACTTTACCTATCATTTCTTAAACTTCATCAAAATACACACATACATACATATATATATATATATGTAAATAAATATGTATGGCTATATAGTAACCTGCGCAGATCCCAATGTTAACTAATTCTCAATAATATAATGTTACGTCGTCCGAAAATGATGCCAAACTTCCGCTTCACATGCCATGCCGTGCCGTCACAGACACTCCTTGGACTTTGATTCACCTTCCAAAAAATAATCAAATCAAAGTTTCGCATGAGAGAAACAGGTTCAGTACACGTAATTGTATCTCTTTCGATCTAAAATTAGAATATCCATATATGATTCCCTTCAACAGGATCCCTTCGTGTCCTTAACTCCCTCCGACCCCTACCTCTCTTAAACTTGCGAACATATTTTGCAATCGATAAAATGAATATGTGGGTGCATGGGAATAAGTTTATTCCACTCCCAATGTGTATTTTATTACTATTTACTCGATGTTTTCAATGGGGTACGAACAAAGTGAAAATCGCCATGGATGAATCTCACCGACCGTTCTGAAATGGTGCAGACCCTTCTGAAATGGTGCATCTAGGAGGACATGTTTTGCCCATGTCACGATCGAATCTACTCAGTGTAGTATATATTCAGAAAAAAAATCATGACATGTAGCGCGATACATATCTCGATAGAGCAAGCTACGACGTTGTAGCGAGATGGCACGGACGGATCTGTAAAGATTTTCTCTGGAAGAAGAATATTGTGTTCTGTCTGAGAATATCTTGTCAAGAATAGTGAAAGGACAATGACACGAGGGCTTGGGCATACACAGGAGAACCTCATGATCAGTGATGCAACGGGTTCGGTCCGGTGGGAACGAGCCGCTTCTCGGTGCCATAGAGCGGGTCCATCTCCATGCCGGCTTTCCCGGGAGGGTCCCCGTGGCGGCGCTGGCGGTGGCGATGGTGGTGCCGGCGGCGTAGAAACGGGGCGAAGTCGTACTTCTGTGCGAGCACCTCCCGATTGGCATTGCTTAGGGTCTGGGCGTGGAGACTGTCGGAGCTGGTCCGAGCATGGAAGAAGAATAGGAAGAGGAGGGAGAGCCAGAGGATGAGGCTAAGAAGGTGGAAGAGTCTGGAAGCCATTGAAGGAGAGGGAGGTGGAGGAGGGTTTTGAGTGCATGGAGGGGATGGAATGATTTAGGGCAAATGAAGCAAGATGGTGACAGGAGAAGAGAAGGGACAAAGAGCGGTTTAAGAGGGAGAGCTTGAGAGCAATGGAAGCTAAGTGACAGCTAACCAGATGAAGCTGTGGACTTACTAGCTAGACCTGGTAGCATAAGCAATGCTATTGCCCCTTTTCTTTTTTATTCTTCTTCTTTTTCCATTCCTCAGTAACTTATAAGAGGGATATATATGGACCTAGAGAAGTGGAGAAACTATTATGAAACGGTACGATCACTGTCAGATATTAAAAGGGATATGAGAAATTTCAGTATGAGAATTTTAAACTGAATTAAGAATATTTTAATTATTAGTTGAATGTGAGGTCTGTTTGTGAAACCTTATTCCCAGCAATGCTGTTTGTTGGACAATGTCCAGTTGAGAGAGAGAAAGAGAGAGAGGGAGAGGGTTTTAAGGTCCAAGTGATGCGGAGAGGGAGCACAAAATTGCCGACCATCCTTCCAATGAATCTTCCCTTACCGTTCAAGGAACTTGCTGTGCTGGCCATTAACATAGCTCCATAGTCAAACCTTTCATTAATCTCTATATATATTGCTTTACTTACTTACATATATATATATATATATACACACACAATAGTTTATTCAATAAGATGGATTGATTAAGATAGTTCAACATCTCTTCCTCTTAAATAAAATCACAATTGGACAGGGGAAATCCATAACTAGTTAGGATGGTTCTTCTTTAATGGGTCGACCGACTCACTTATTGGATTAGTATAGTTCATTGAATTTCTGGATACGAGATCAGTGTACACCCAAAAAAAGTACGTGCATGTTAGCTTGTATGTGAGGCCACACACATTTTCTTACACATTATATATATATATATATATGTTAAGATACAGCCTGCATGCACATAGAAGTCTTTGAGAAGAGAATTGACCTACAATGGAATTAGAAAGGAAAGGGCAGGACTGACCAATTATATATATGTGTGTGTGTGTCTGTATATGTACACACTAATTAAGGTCAAGCTTTGCTATTGCTGTTGGTATTCACTTACATACACACCTTTCTAAATAATGTGAATTTTTAACGAAATGAATTTGTTGAAATAGTAAACTGTTGTTACTCTTTAAATAAGTTATCGGGTTTGAATTTTATTAATGGAAAAAATTCGTCTTATGAGAGTTTTACTCTTCATTGAGTCAATTCGCTTTTAATACTAGACTTTTGAATATTTGTGGTACATATCAAAAAATATAAAGTGGATTTTTTTCCTTATGTCTACCTTCTCTTATTGTAAGTTCAAATATTTCAACTTTGAGACAAATGATTTAATAAACTCTCTTAATCATAAATTTTTTCTATTGATAAAATTCGAATTCGAAACTTTACTGAAGAGAAAGGGACACGGATCATATCTACTTATATATATTATGATGTTGGAATTTTTGCTAATGGTAAACTTGACACTAAGTCTGACAAAAGTAAATACGTGAGAAAATGACTGATTTTTATATTCATTTTACACCGGTGAAATAAACAAAATAAGTTTTATAAATTCAATCAAGTAAGAACTAAGAATATAAAAAAGAATCAAATTACTCATTTTATTTTATTTATTTCGATTCATTCGACCAAACACATAAAACAAAAAGAGAATCTGCGAGGAGGTCTGTCCTAAATACACTCCATTCAAATGGATGTACAAGTCACTCGAATATATAATTCGCCCAGAGAAAAAAAGATTTGATATACACACATGTACATATGTCCACTAGCAAGCCTCTAGCTAAAAGTATAAATAACGAGAAAGATGGTTTGGTGTAGTGGCACTGTTATCGATTTGAAATTAAGATGTTCTGATTTCAAATTTCGTAGGATTTTTTGCTCATTATTATTCTTTCTTTTTTTTTTTATCTTCTTTTACGTCTGTATACCTCATTTTGTACACCGAAAACCGGTGTAAACCATTGACGTTCTTTTTTGGAACTTGAAACATTTCTGTATCCAGATCATCAAACCGATGATCTGGTAATTCAATTCATCCATGAAATCAATGGTTTTAGGATAAAAGTGGCTTCTTTGTACTTATAATGACATGACCCTTGACTCAGAGTCCGTAAATTCCGAATCTGATTATCAGCGATGAAACTCTTTGTGTCCGTTTATTCTCACTCCTAACATTTATAAATTCATGGGACTCAGTTACAAACATGTAAAAAAAAAAATCAACGGTTCTGATGTTTCCGTAAGTGATAATTCTCAGTTCCTAATACCAGTGCTCTAACTAATCCATGACTGAGTCAAGTCGATCAGCTACGGGTTAGGCTCTCGATCGAAATCCCTAACTTTCCAAGTCATTGTTTATTTAAACGCACGTACAGAAATTGGAATGCGATAAAAAGTTAAGCATGGGAGAAAAATCCGTTTCTTCACTTCCACTCTTCCTTTCTTTCTTTTAACTTTTGAATAAGAAAAGATCGTTGGGAGGGGCACCAACCCTGTATAAAGCCGTATATATGCACACAACAAAAGGATTAGAATACAAGTCAACGCGTTTCGTATTGACTAAGCAATCATCAACCACATAGTCAACGGACTTTCACACAAAATTTGAATATATATATATATATATATATGCTTACACATATATAGCACAACTACTGGTCTTTCAGGTGCACCCGGCAATTTTTGACACGACACTATACAAAATTAGTCTAGTTCGGGTTCGACTCTAAACGGGTTTCGTGTCTAAACAGGCTGAATGCACGTAATCCGATATGATATGATTAAACCCGTTTAATTATGTGTTTATCCATTTACTAATGTGTTTATGTGTTAAATCCATTAACCCATTTAGAAATATTAAGTTAAAATCACAATTCTACCACACACATTTAGTTGTACGATTTAAATGTTTCGTGTCTTTCAACCCGAGTTTGAACAGATTATGTTCGTATTTGAAGTTTCTTACCCGTTTATTAAACGGATCGTATATGGATTGAGATACTTTTAACACGAACCCGTTTAGAAATGATATATTTAAGCACGACACGACACGTAATTCGGAAGAGAATTGCTGATTCTGCCGAAATATCAACCGAGAGAATATGCCGAAAGTGGAGACGCTGGCGCTGCTTGTTGTTTCGGGGAGAACCGTGGGGGCGATGACTCTTCGTTTCTCCTCTCGGCTGCTGTTCGGAGGTTGCATGTTCGGCTGATGAAGATCCTCTGTGAAATAATGAATTGTCCGCCCTGACAATGGATACTATATTACAAACTAATAAGATTCAGTCATTTCAAAAAATTTTCAATAAAATTCTTAAAAAAAATAGAAATATCTGAATCATATTAATTTTTGATACAACATCAATACTATCACGTAGTATGTTATCCATTACATATGAGAGACTTTCTCCTCGGGATGAGCATGGTTTGGTTGAGTCGGGTTGCAAATTCAAATGGGTACATGAGTATTCTGATCAAATTTTATAAGTGAAGAAGATCTATTATCGCAAAATTTTACATTTTAGCAAATCAATCTATCGGATATTGCGACGGAAAATGTCTATTGGTCAGAAACTCACTCTCATATAATTTAGTGATATCGAGTTCTCATGCTCGAGTCTCCAATTTAAACAAAATTTCCAGGGGTTGTTCTTAGAATCTGAGTTTTGGCTGACACCGGTTTCTTGGATTGTATTAGGCCATTGGTGGTGTTATATTGATGGAGTCAATATTAGTACTGGTTGTTCAATTCTTTTGATATATTTACAGTTGAATACGAAATTACATAATTGGCTGGCTTAATATATTTTCTACTGTGTGTATAAATTTACAATGCTGTCGAGAGCATGTCGGGCCGTTTCACTGGGCCACGTCGATTTCGGGTATCTAATGGGCCCCGATTCACAAAATGGATCCGACCCGATTCCAGATAAATGGTGCTTTGTAATACTAGCGGGCCTACGTCATACGGCACTGAGAACGTGCAGGATGATGTCACATAATAACATCCATCAATTTAAAAAGTGATTTTCCCACTGTCTAACATATGAATTTGATTCGATAATATGGCGATTTTTATTACAAATAGAATAAAATAATCTTAAATTAAATCCTTATTTCTTAAAATTCCAATTGGGCGATTTAAATTACTGACATGAGAATTTAATTTTTCACTATTTAATCAAGTTCATGAAGTTGGATAGGAAAAAAAATAGTTGATTTAATTGATTATGTTGAATTATATGGCCAGAAGGAGACAGTCAGATTTACTGGTTTATGTCAATAAGGGATTACTGGAGACAGGCTCAGATTTATGTCGGTGACTACTGTGTGGTCACGCGCTCGTATTTTATATTATTATTAATGGACCTTACAAGAGACTGGACTCGTTTCCATCCACAAGTTTAAACCATCGGGTGGTGGTATCCGATTATCTTATAAATTCATTGTTGTGGTCTTGTATTACCAAGTGGAATCTAACATATTAAATTTCAAAAGGGTCCCAATGAGTCAATAATTGAAAAGCAAGCTGGTTTAGTTCGAGTATTATTAGATAATAATAAATTTTAAATCATCATAAGATTTTCTTGATTATTGATGAAAATGTGCGATTTTTATATTTAAGAATAGTAAAAAATAACTATAAAATTAATCGTAATTTAAGAATTTTAGGTATAAAAAACTTTACTCACCACAAAATTAGTGTTAATAAGCCAAATTAGCACTTCTCCTCTTCTACCTTACAACAATAACGTCATTTTATATGAGTTTTTAAAAATAGCACCAGTTTATGTCAAATGTCATTTTTACCCTTTCTTGGTAATTGAAAAAGCAGTCTTCCTCTCGGAAATCCAAATATTGTGCTTCCGATCACTCTTCCTCTCATTCATCCCCTCACATGGCGCCCCCTCTCGAATGTAAGGATCGGCGGCGGTGTTCCCTTCCAGCTACTTTCCCGTTTCGTTCCTCTCCAAGCGAGCATCAGTGACGTGTTCTTCGCCCTACCACCGAGGGTGTCGGGGTGTCAGCCGTTGGAGCATCGGGCGTCAGGCCATCGGGCATCAACGAGAGTCGAGCATCGGGCACGAAGCCAAGACGGGAATGGTTCGAAAAATGAGAAATCCTGTGAGACAATGGAGACGATAGTGAAGAATGAGAGGGACGGTTTTCGTATTATAAAAAAATTCAACAAGATAACAGGACGGTTTTCCCACCATTACATTATGAGCATGTAATCTTTTTTTTTTTTTGGTCGCCAGCCACGGTATCCAAGCAGGCCCCACCAGCGGTGAGATGGCATCTTTCAGCCAACCATACTTGACTAATCCGTTGGTCGCCCCGGGTCGCACGCCTGGCAATGGCGGGTGAGGCTCCCAAGAGGGGTGTCTGCGTACGTGAGGTCTCGAACCTGAGACCTCCTTAAGCGGCACCGAGCTGCTTATCACTCGGCCCAACCCCTCTTGGTTATGAGCATGTAATCTCACTCTGCAATCAACCGTGCAATTTAAATAATTTATACCGAAATAGATAACCCTTTAATTCAACAATTTCTGTTTTTAGGCTGGCCAACCCAACTCAACGGGCCAGAAACTTTTAAATTTTTCAAATCGGCAAGTGGCCTAAATATCTCAATCATTATCATCTCACCATGAAAAGTAAAAATAAAAAAAAATAAAAAAAAAAAAGAAAAAAAAGAAGAGAGAGAGATTGAAATTGCTCTGTACTTTGGATCCAACACCTGTAAAAGTAGAAAGTAACACCACTGGGCAAGTACAGCAGTTCTATGCTGTTGCCATTGTTGCTGCTCATTATTGGCTGCTAGCGGATGAAAAGAGGGGAAATTTACTTTACTCCGATTTCATTTCAGAATTTACTTTCTTAACCTCCAGTTTCGGGTTAAGTTTTGTGAAATCGATATTAAAATTTCAATGGCCATTTTATGAAATCAATAAATTTCTCTACTTTCAACTCCCGACGAACACTCTCTGCACCAATTCGAGGCACGTCGCTTTATTTTATAATCATATAGAGTGCTCGCTCTTTTGATTGCACGATTGAATTACATCTTGTAATTGTTTCTTTCTGTTTATTGAATCATCCATGTTTAAGAGGTGAATATAAGAAAAAGTCGTAGTTAAGTTTGATATGAAGAGATCGGTATTTTTGTCTATTAATTAATATATCATGTGCATACGATATTAATTTTTTCTCGTTTCCCCTTATTATAATAAATCCAAATAAGATAATATTTTCCTTACCCTTCCCCTTCAATCACCCCACCTAAACATATCCTAAAGAAATTTCTAAACAGTTAACTGGGTATTAATTTTTCAAAAACTGTGAAGTAACTTAAGCTAATGTGACCGGTTTGATGATTTATTACTATGTCATCACGAGATAAAAATAAATTCTTTGGTGATATCATGTGTCTCGGAAGGAATAATCAATTAAATTATAGCAAGCAGATAAAAACTGTGTTAATTACTGGAATAATTATCATATTTAATATAAATTAGATTAATTTTAGTAAATCTCGTATTCGAATCTTGTGAATAAAGAAAAATTTATGCGGGGAGATGTTCACCCTTCACTCGACTAATTCTACTCGAACTTGAATTAATCATGACTTATTGGACTTTTAGATATCGGATAATATACTCAAAAAATTCGCCGCACTGTGATAATGTAGGGTGATTATCTACGATTTTTCTAAGGGTTATTTGCCTATAAAATCATGAATTATCCAAGAATTTCTTACTCTATTGCAAAATTTTTTGGTAAATAATCATGAACTATTTAAGAATTCTCAAATTTACCACCAACTATTTTTTCCTAGAAAATCACGAACTGTTCAAGAATTTCCTAATCTACTACATAGTTAATTGTATTTGTTAATTGCTAATATGTATCGTTAATTTTATTGATTGTACAAGTGGAGTTTGACGTGACATCACACGTAACATTTGTATGGTCATAAAAAATCACGAACTATTATCGAATTTTCTATTTTAACACGAGAATGAGCGTGCAAATAAATGTACCATATTTTTATGATCAGATGGATATCAAGTGTGATGTCACATCACACTACATTTGCATAATCAACTAAATCAATGGTAATTAAAGGTCAAAATTAACGGTGTGGCAGATTAGAAAAAACAGAGTATAACTTATAATTTTCTAAAAAAATAATTTGTTATAAATTAGAAAATTCTTGAATAATTTATAATTTCTTAAATAAAAAAATCATTTATATTAAATTAAAAAGTTATTGGATAATTTTATAATTTTCTGAACAAATAATCTTCCCCTAAAGCCCGGACCCTGTTTGCCTTCCTCCGATGAATGACATTTTTTTTTTTGGTCGCCAGCCACGGTATCCAAGCAGGTCCCACCAGCGGTGAGATGACATCTTTCAGCCAACCATACTTGACTAATCCGTTGGTCGCCCCGGGTCGCACGCCTGACAATGGCGGGTGAGGCTCCCAAGAGGGGTGTCTGCGTACGTAAGATCTCGAACTCGAGACCTCCTTAAGCGGCACCGCCGATGAATGACATTTCGTTCCGTGCTGGCCATCATCCCGCATGTCTGAAATGACGGTTGGGAGAGATGACTTGAGAACGCACGCAACAATGATTCCTTAATGGACCGCTAACAGTACCGTTGGCACTCACTGGGCCCCAGTTTTCTGTTGTGTCCTGTGGGCCCCACTTCCTGCTGACGATCCTAATGTTTCTCTGTCAAATCTCTCTCGTCTGTTTTGTTTATCCGTTTTGCATCGTCCCCTCCTTGACATTTTTTTTTATAAATAATATCATTTTTAGACTCGTCCAAAAAATGTCAATATCATCATATAGTGAAAAAAAAATAAATCATATTAATGGATAATAATTATTATAAATACTCGTGTGATTAATATAAATTTATTTATTTATCATATTTTTATTAGTATTTTCTCATGTCATGTGATAAGATAGGATCAACTAAAAATTTTCATTACTCTATCTTTTTTTATTTTACAAGGGAGAGGGAAAAACAGAAACTTTGAGTGATCTTTTTAATGAGAAAATTTTGGTTCTGTTTTCAATTTTTTGAACTACGTTCATATTTAATCTAAACTTGTTTTAAATTAATTTTAGTACTTAACCATTCAAATATTGTTCAGTTTTAGTCATTTATATTATATTTGATATTAAAAAGGCGATTAGACTTTTTAATATTAAAAATATATTTTTAGTTATAAATTAAAAAATAAATGGAAATTTCCAGGAAAAAGAGGATCAAATCAAATCCGGTCATTACTCATTACAGTTCTTGTAAGATTACTAGAAGTATCACAGACCGTTGATAACTTTCATGGGGGCAATTTAAGTCAAGTCCCAGCTAGCCCATCTTTCCTTACATCGAGAGTTTCTCTATTTTTTATAATTGTAAAAGTAATTTTTAGTTAAAAATATTTTTAAATTATTAAAAAGGCAATGTTGCCTTTGTTAATATTAAAATTAATGTAAATGACTAAAGCGGAATAATATTTGAAAGAGAGATGACTGAAATCAACTCAAAAAAGTTTAGGTCAAATATAAACACGGTTTAAAAGACCGAGGACCAAAATCAACATATTTTTCCTTTTTTTTATTTATCCAAAATTCCCTGAATTTGAATATACCAGGAAAGCATCCTATACTGTACATTCTTCGAATTTGGCAGCCTTGAATACTTATGTAGAAACCGCCAATGCTCGGAAGCTACCCTTAACTTTCCAAATAGAATAAGAAGAAGAAGCTGCTAGTAACTAAAAATTTCATTTTGAATATATGTTATCTCATTTCGAGAAATTCAGTAGTCTCAACTAATCCAAATTCAAGTCGAATTAACCTACGAAAGGATACATCGAGAAAAGAATTCTACATCGATGATTGATAACGTGAATTTTCATATATAAGAAGAGTCGAGTTTCACCGCCTGTAAGCTTCATTAAATGGATTGAAATCCGAAACGTAAGAGAACTGGAGTATTGCCAACTAGGAGTTCAGCTCTTAAGTTATTATGGGTCCAGTCTTTTGTGGGCTACATGAAAATTTTCGCATTGTATCGAAGATAGATATTACGAGGGCTCACACCCCACGCGTACCGAGAATGTAAAAAAAAAAAAAAACCTGATTTGTGACTAGTAAACCGAGAATGGAAAAATTCTGATCCCGTGAGTTGTCCTCCTTACTTGAGTACAAAAGAAAAATGTTACTTTCGTGATCAATCATTGAGAACGAATGTTTAAGAGTACGTGATACCCTACATGCTCAAAGGGAAGAAAATATCAAACGGTCATACACCACAATAACGCGGTGAGAAATTATTGATTAAATTACTATAATTAATAAGAATTATGATAATCATTCGAATAATTAATATTAATTTACTCGTTTGTAGCCGTTGATATGTATTTTTTCATGCTATTTGACGAAACAAGATCGCCTAACAATTTATCCCAAAAATGCTGGCTCAGTCAAAGAGTTAAAAAGAATCAGGCTGTCATTGTCACCTGGTTGAGTAAATAAGATAAGAACGTCCATACAAAGAATATCGTTCTCTTCGACATTGTATGGAACCATCAGGTACGAGATACCCGATCAGTTGTCGATTTTAGGAAGTATAATATGAGTGAAAAGTTTAACCCAATCCCTCCCTTTTAAGGCAACAGACAAACCATTGCCAGTGGTTGGAGTCAACCCCGTGAAATTCGGGTTGGTGGTTAGTGTTGGGGCCTAATTCAATTTAGACATTAATAAATTGAGAAATCTATCTTTATATGTAAAAGCGGGTGCATTTCGTTCTCACGTTGACACGTGTCCCCATTTTCATTTTATATAAAAAAAAGTCTTATGGAATATTAAAGCATATTCCTTCTCCGTGCGTGAGAACCGGGCTCGAACTCCACCCTTGCAGTCTTCATACTTTTTAAGTACATCTAATAATTTTTTTTTCTTTTAGACAGAGGAGTATTCCAAGTCCGTCTGGCTAATTCCCACTGCCTCATGTACACACCTATAAGCACATAAGACTGGCAAACTCATAGATGCAGACTGGTTCCAAGAGGTTCATACCTTGGATGGACTTGATACTTGTGGTCCTCCTTACCGTCATGTCAAACTTTTGAGATTTAGTCACAAAAAATTACTAATATTGTATCATCCATTTTACGAACAGTTCTTAAAATATTTTGAGTTTTCATCTTTATCTTTAATAATATCCAAAAAATTTCACATATCACAGATTCCCGCCGTGAAGCGCGGGGTTAGCATCTAGTTCAAATTGAATATCGAGAACAAGAAAGAGCGCTTGATTCAGACCTTGTGAGCTAGAGATCTTCGGTTCGATCTCATTATTGGAATCTTTTGTACGCATTTTATCGCTTACCCCTTACAGGTTTATGTAGGTCTCAAGTTCAATTTTTGTGAATAAATATTATTTTTACTAGATGATATTTGGTATCTTTTTTGCCACGGCGATATCTCGTATTCAAAGCGGCCAGATAGGCTATAAGAATTCTTGGCACGGGGTCACAAACCGGTCCCTTAATATTCATGACAACCATGACATTCTTGCTGACTTTGCATCTCGTCTTACTAGAGTCGCACAAATCCTGTGGAATTCCTTATATGAGATAGATCATATTAGCTTTCACTCACAAAACTTTGCAACAGCTGTCACGATCATTCACAGGTTCTTCATTGGTGGTCCTAAAGATCTTGGGGAGCTCAAAAGGAGAGTTTTTTTCCGGTGAAAATACTGTTCATTCAAACGAAAGGATATGGACAAGCATTTTCAACACATGGTAAAACTCTTCCCTATGAGCTTGGTGCATGCATTTCCTTGAAGCATGTATTTCTTTCATCTGTACCACCCTCCTTCGAACCCATATAAGAAATCTATCAACTCAACGATGGATCCAGAAATTTGGTTCAGTAGAAGCGAAACGTGATAGTTCAATAGAAAATCGGACAAAATCAAGTGAAACATGCATAATATATTGAAGATTTTTCCGACGTCGCCCCCGCGCGCCCTAAATCCATCCGTACCAACTATTTATCAGAAAAATAAATCTATTGACTAGACTCAAACCTAACATCTATTTGCAAGGACATGGACAATTCCACAGCTCTCATGTGATTTGCTTAGCACTTTCAATTCACATGAAGAACTAGATCTAAAAAATCTTTTAAAGTGAATGAAAATAGAGAAAATTATCAAATAATTAAAAGATATATCGATAAAATAAATTTAAAATATATAAAATCAATAAAATTTATATTATATTTTACACAATTTTCTAAAAATTCAAGAACCAATCCCCAAACCCTAATTAAATCCACGTCCACACCTATTTATTTGGGTTTTTTTTTTTCATTTTAGGAGGAGATAATTATAATCTTATGTCAGTAATTCGTTCCCTGATATGGCACGTGCGAGGACTTACTAGACTTGACGTTCGATATGATCCCCTTTTATCATCATGACTCACTAAAGGCAAACGCGTTACTTACACGATAATTTTCATTTTATCGGTAAATATTACAGTAACAGTAATCGTTTTCATTATGCTTTTTTAATATTAAATAATTTTTCTTTTTCTTTTTCTTTTTCTTTTTGGTTGATATTGCTCTGCCCCATCCTTCTTTCAGCTCAGGATTCTGGAAGAAGTCAAATGTGCTTGCTCCTCGGGTTCCCCGCCACCTAGCGCGCTTTTTCTTCAATCACATTCCAGTTGGCTCCCTGATCCCTTTTGAATTTTAGATAGGGCCAACGTTGATCGAAATCTAATCTCCATTGTCAGCATAGTCAGTTGATCTTAATTTATTACGTAATATGAAAAAATATCAATTAAAATTTAAAAAATACGTAAATTATTGAAAATCATCAGAGCAATCACCGCAGTTAATACTAATTAAAATAATTTGATTGGTTAGTTCACGAAATGCCATCGTGAGAAAGAATCAAATAAGACTTTTTTGGTGAATCTATGTGATTAAAAGCTTTCTTATTATTAAGTAAAGTTTCAAGAAGATTGTAATTTAAAATATTTTATTTTAATAAATTAATTCGATTCAAATTTAAACCAATCCGAACGTATTTAACTTTTAATTAGCAGCAGATGATGTGCAGCGAAATATAATCTAATCCTCCACGGTCTCCCCTGTCAAAGTAACTCCGAGTTAACGCGTCATCACTTCCACGTGGCTCAAAGCTATTGGGGGTTTGTTTTATCAAGCCATGTAACCGGTAACCCTATCCAAAACTCAAACGACCTGCTTAGGGAACGGTGAAAAGACGTAAATGCACTGAACATAATCTGAAATTGGGGTAAATATTCATCATTACAGTTTAAAAAATTTTATAATTTTCTGGGGCACACTTTTTACATATTAATATTTAAATAGTAATTTATACCGTAGACTCATTAATTAATTATTATACACTAATATTTACTCACAAAATTGATGAGAAGGACAGAGACAATGTGTAATTGTATTTTTGGCACAATACATTTGGGGAAATCGCGGAGCAGTCGTTTTGCGGGTGTTCCTGTTAGAGAGTAAATAGTTAGCATATAATATATATAACAAATTTACCATATATATTGCAGTTCAGATACTGATACATGGTAACGATGACTATTGAAAATTTTATACATGTCAAAATTTGAATTATAATTTACACAATGAATTTATTATGTATTACAAATTGTTTCAAAATAGGTTTTGTTAGACAATTAGGACCTACCATTTTGATTAAAAAATTCAAATTTTGTTGGTAATTTCACTGATGATGTGAAATTACTATCAATAAAATAGTAATGATTCCGATTAAAAAATACGTAATGAAATTAATATATAGAAAGCCATTTATAAATATATTGGATTCAATAGCAAAAAATACAAGTATATATAACTTCCACAGTAATTATCTCCTGTCAACAAAAAAGTAAAACAATGCAAAGATCGAGGACTAAAATTGACCCAAGGAAAATTGGAACTAAAATTGAAAAGCATCGTGAGTTTGAGGATCAAAGAGGGGTAAAGCCGGGAATTCGAGATGCCTCGAACGCGTGGGGTGGGCCCGGGCATCAGATTAGACGGCGGGGAGGGATAGAAGGCGTTACTTTGCCGTGAAAGGGAAGTTAGATGCAAAGAGTGCGAGAGAAAATCATAAATACTAATATAAGGTTGGTCTCGTGATTCTCTCACTAAACTCCTAAATAAATAATTTCAATACCAACTTATAGTTATGAGAATTGATGAAATTTTTTTCAGGAATTCTGATAGATTATTCTTGAGATGTGATTTTACTGGTTCGGAATACTGTATGGTGTATATTATAAATTAATTAATGAATAATTTATGATCGAATAAATGCGCTTTGTTTTTTGCTAATCAATAAAAGGAAATCTGCAAATTGTAAGCAATATTAAAGATTGGTGTGAGAAGGTGACACAGAGAGAGAGGGAGAGAGCTCCGAGCTTCCTTCGATGGCGGGCACTGCGACTGAATTCCTCTCAATTGTCGTCTGAATCAGGAGATTCCATATAGAGAGTGCGTGCGTCCGTGCGTGTGACGGCTGTTGATCTTGCTTCTGCGGGTCACCTGTTCCTGGTTTCGGCGAATCAGCCTCGGTTTATGGTTCGCTTAGAGGGGAAGAGTGCGAGGGAGGAGCGAACGATGAGCTGGCGCAGAGTGTTGAAGTCCGTACAGGCAGTGGCGGCCCACAGCCTCCTCCTCTCCTTCACTCTCTTGCTGCTCCTAAAGGTCGACCGCGTCGTCTCTTACTCCTGGTGGTAAGTTCTCTTCTCGGGTCGTTCTTGATCCTACCTTCTCTGTCCGGTCGTCCCGATGGGCATTCCTTCGTTCCGATTTCCAATGGAGCTTCCGAAGGAACAGTTGATTGTCAAAAGTTTCTATTTCTTCTGTCAATTCCCAGTTGCCGGACGTGTGAGATTATCAATGAATATGATTCGAGCTGGAAAATTGCGGACTTTTGTTCTCTTCTCGCATTCTTGATCCTACCATCTCTGTTCGGTTTTCCCGATGGGCATTCCTTCGTTTCATTGGACCGATTTCCATTTGAGTTGGCGAATGAACAGTTGATTGCCAAAAATTTCCACTTCTTCTGTCAATTCCCAGTTGCCGGACGTTTGAGATTATCGATGAGTATGATTGGTGCTGGAAAATTGTGGATGTTTAATACAGTGCTGCAATCCCTTCTATCAAGCAACAGTTGTGATGCTGTCTGTCAAAATATTTCCGCTGGCTCGATAAATTCTGGACAATTTTGACTACTTTCTATCCTAATTTGCATTATTCTTTTTAGTAATGTCAGCTGTGGGTTTCTCTGTCTTCTCTGCAACGTTTTCTCTCTGTCATCTGTTATCATTGTAAAACAAATTGTTATTGGGAAGCTATATTTGGTGATTGGTGCAAACTAAACTCATATGATTTTGCTGAATTCCCAATGAAGTTTCTCCAAAATTGTGAATAAAGAATTACTGGTTATGGGTTAGGAGACACGTCTCGTTAAACTTAGGAATAGGTCCAACGAGGAAATTCTGAAGGTGATTGGTTGAATAACTCGGTAAAAAATCTGTTAGTTTAACAAGGTAAGTAAGTGTGGAACGTTTTCATGTTACCCCCCGTGATTCCTTGCCTGACGATGCAGCATGCTTTCTGTCTCCTGTTCTAATTGCTTTAGGAGTTTCAAGGTCACTCTTTTCCATGATTTCCTTGGGTTTACTGGTTGCTGAATGTGGTGATTGTGAGCTGCAGGATAATATTTTTCCCGCTCTGGTTATTCCATTTGGTTGTTGCTCGAGGGAGATTTTCTTTACCAGCTCCATCGGTTCCTCATAGTCGTCATGTATGTTTTCGAAGATTTTACTTTTCTTACTATGGATTCGGCTTATAGTTAGATTTCGCTTATATCTGTTGGAAATTAACTTCTCCTTGATTTCTTCATTTGGACAGTGGGCCCCTTGCCATGCCATTGTGGCGACACCGTTGCTTATAGCCTTTGAACTACTTCTCTGTATATATTTGGAGAGTGATTATGGTACACAATCTACTCCTAGAAAAATATAGTTCAATAAATTATTTATTGTTCTAATAGTTGCTAAAACATCATTCGTCTAACAAATATGATAAGAAAAGAGAGGTTGCACTTGTAGTGTTGGTGTAAGACCATGATCTGTTAGAACTGCAGGTACTCACATCCAATCTCTACGGTATCCGTTGGGTGCTTTTATGTAGGTTTTCCATTTTCTAATGGGAATTACAATTTCTTTATAAGTCTTGAAGTACAAAATATAATGCAGGAGAGTTGTTTCCTAACCGGCACTGAGAGAGAACTCCATATGTTTAATGTGAGCTGAACTCATTTTCTCTCAAGAAATGACTCAATATGCCAATATTTCATAACTCTTCATTATAAAGTGAATGCACGTACAGTTTTGAACTCATTCTGTCCTGTTAGAGATCAGATATTTGGTGCTTCTTCTCTCCTTTTTATTCCCAATAATGATGATACTTCTAGTATAGCAGTTAAAAAGTCCAAAAAGGATATTTTGTATTTCTAATTTATCCTACATTGATTATCAATCTGGTCCCATAATCCTATTCTAGATATTTCTAGTAGTTCCTAAACAGGCCTGTTTATTAGCTTTGTTGTAGAATCTAACAGTTTTGCTTACTCATATGTGAGAGTGAAAACATTGTGGTTCTGAGATGGTTTGACATCATATATACTGGTTACTTTCCTCTTGATCACCATTATTTATTATTATTGGTTCCATTCACTATAGTTTTGGCAGTGAAAGATATGGTCTTACTGCCCGAGTTGAGAATCTTTTTTTTGAACCCAAACTCTTCTTTGTGGGATCTGATCTTGTGGCTTTTTTGTTGTTGTTTACAGTCCATGATTTTCCTGCAGTGAACTTGAAGATAGTTTTTATTCCCCTGTTGGCACTCGAAGTAATTATTCTTATTGACAATTTTAGGTATGTTATCTCTGTTTATTAGTTGTTAATGTAATCGTTATTGTATAGACAGTGGTTTTTATTTGTTATTGCAGCCCCCAGTGAATTGCTATTTTTGGCCAGCGGACATTTTAAAAATTGAATGAGATGACGGTGAATGTGCAAATGTAGCTAACTGCAGAAATGGGATAGAATAGAATCTTGCTTTCTTGCAGTACTGTTGGTACCAGGCAAAGGCCTTTGCTCTGTTCTACTAGCAGCTGGACTGATTAATTTCCTATAAAAAAAAATCAGTCTGCCATTTGTTCAATTGTAGCGGTAGCGAGACCAATCAATCTCTTCTTGTAAAGGTATAAAATGGAAGGGTTTTGCCAAATACTACATCAACCATTTCTTTGCCTGTTTGCCATCCGTATTGTTGAACTATTTTGCATTTTCATTATATCAAGATACAGAAATTGATAAGCTATTGCGTATCAGTTAAGGGTGAGGCTGAGAGCAGTAATGCAGCATCTTTGTTCATTTGTGTTTTTTAATGATTTCCATCATGTACCTCTGACTGGTCAATTTGATGCTTATTCCCCTATAGCAAAATTATGCCCCTTATAATTGCAGGGCTTATAACCTTAAAGTTGAGTTTCTTTTTTCTGCCTAGGATGTGTAGGGCCATGATGCCAGGGGATGATGAAAGCATGACTGATGAAGCAATATGGGAGACACTTCCTGTAAGTTGGTAGTCTTGGATTTGGCTTTTAGTCTGTAACTGAGCCTTGAGGGGTTTTGAATTTCAATAGAATGCATAACATTGTCATTATCACAGTCTTTCTAACTGAAATTTTTCACCTTATCATTTTTCATATGTCATGTCTCCATTATGTTTTTGTTTTAGGAGCTTCTAAACACTGATTTATTGAGGAATATATTAATTTTTCTTTCAGCACTTCTGGATTGCGATTTCCATGGTCTTCTTTGTTGCTGCTACTATCTTTACATTGCTGAAGCTATCTGGTAATTTTTCAAACACCCCTTGCTCAACCTATCTTCACCTTTATAGAAAGATGGGATCCCAAAACATCAAAGCAAAGTTGGGCAACTGTTTGAATTTGGAAATTTCACTCATTGCTGGATATGTATAACAAGATTATTGACTTATGGGTCTTAAAGTTTTATATCTTGTATTCCCGAAACCAATTATTGGATACAGTTTATGCAATGACCCTTGGCCGTTGGCCTGCTTCATCAAAAAATGGGTATTGCAGTTGTAATAGAAGTCCCTTTCTTTCTTTTCTCCTCTCTTTCTTCTATGGGTGCAATGAATTGACCAATTTGTGGACATTAATTGATGAGTGACAATTCTTTAGTGTTCGTTTTCATGTACGCTGTATATATTAGCACAGGAGTTAAAATTATCTGATTCCTTTATTTTCTGCTGAAGGCATTAGGTTGTTCTATATGGAAGATAGATGTTAAGTGAATCAAGGGCAGGTTTCTTTTTATTTTATTTTTTTTTTAACAGGGGAATAGCATCATGGTCTACACGTAATCCACTGTCGATATTCAAGTAACAATATACTTGTCAAGATTTTCAGTCATAGATAAGAGGGACGAGGAAGAAATAAATTTGTCCATGATGTCATTTTATTGTTGATGTTACTGCTATGGTATGTCTAGGAGTTCCCTTTGTATGAAATGGAGGTTCATGTCAGGGAATTTCTTGAGATGTTCATGTAGTACGACACCTGTATTGAATACTAGAAATTCACTGTTGTGTTATTGCAGGAGATGTTGGTTCTCTTGGATGGTGGGACTTATTCATAAATTTCAGGTACATGTCTACCTCCAATGGCTATACCAATCTAATCAGGGAAGTCCCATGCAAATACCTCTAGTTACAAATCCTTGCATGCATAATGATTTTTCTTCCTTCTCGTCAGAATTTGAATAGTAGGCTCTAAAATATGTCCTGTTAGGTCAAATTCCAAATTTTTGTGACGCAGTTCAATGTTGTTTGTTAAGAACAAGGCAGTCCAACTACTGATATTTCTTAGAAAATTAAGAGAGATGAATTTGTAAAAAAAACCCGTGTTCTTGACGGATGTCCATGCTCTTTAAATATAGTTATCTTGTGTCAAACTGCACCTGAGAAGATCAAGCACTTAACTAAAAGTTTATTTTAATGACAGAAATAACTTTCGTCGATAGTGTTTCAGTATTGCAGAGTGCTTTGCATTTCTAGTCTGTACAAAGTGGTCCAATCCAGTGATTCATCGGAATTCTCGCACAAGAACACCTTCCTCTTCTTCAACTATTAGATATCTCGACTGGAATAGTGGCTTGGTTGTTTCGTCAGAAGAGGATCAATCTCAAGATAACAGAATGTGTGGTCTCCCTGAAATCGGTGGCCATATCATGAAAATACCAATTGTTGTATTCCAAGTCATCCTCTGCATGCGCTTAGAGGTTGGTGTGCATGACTTGGGATATATTTTTTGGGTTTCGAAATGATTTTATATTGTTGATCAATCTCAGGGAACACCTACTGCTGCGCGAAATATCTCTCTCCCAGTAATTTTCGCACCAATTTTCATCCTCCAAGGTGTTGCGGTTCTATTTGCTGCTATCCGGTTGATAGAAAGGATTGTGCTGCTTCTGAGAAGTGAAGCTGGGTCGGGAAGATACTTCATATTCTCGTCAAGAGTTCATGACTGTCTCTCATTCTTGCACCATGGCCCCCGGTATTTATGTGGTGGTTTTTTCTTCTTGCTAGTTGTGTAATTACGTGGTGTTGAATGAATGAATATGTGGATATGGGAGGGAATATTGAACACAGTAATTTTCTATTACTGTGTCTGATCACTTAGATTCTGCAGGTTGTTGGGTTGGTGGTCAATTGATGAAGGAAGTCGTGAGGAACAAGCTCGCCTTTTCCATGAGGGGGCTTCTGGGTAAGTACTATATCTAGTTTCACTTTCTATATTTCGGATGAATCGTGTGCCATACATATTGAATTTTTTTTTTGGGCAATGTAGTGATTTCCACCACTGCATCCATGCATATTGAGTTACTCCTCTCTCTGAAAATTTTTTTATAGCTTGGTACTCTTCCTTGGCGATACTTTTCTTGACTTCGTATCTGCTTTCAGCATCTGTTGGCTGAAGATGCCCCTCTCACCGTCCATGTTTTTGGTTTCTACTCTGACAGTTACAACACGTTTTCTGGTTATCCACCAGAAATAGTGAAGAAAATGCCTAAAAGGGATCTTGCTGAAGAGGTATGGAAGATTCCTGTCCACCCACCATTATTAGTAGTTTGTTGTTTTTTCCTAGCCAGTAGACTCATCTCTCACAACCTCAGGTATGGAGACTTCAAGCTGCTCTGGGAGAGCAAACAGAAATCACCAAATTCAGTCAACAGGAGTTCGAAAGGCTTCAAAATGTAAGGTTTTTTAAACTCTTTGACACAATATACATTGTGAATACCTTTTTTCTTTTCCCAAGTAATCTTTGATAACACAATATGCATTGTGAATACTTCTGGCAGCTCCTATTCCTCATCATTTTCTGTAAGAATTTGCTCAGTTATGTGATTCCATTAGAAACCTCCTCCGCCTGGACCTAAGTGAAATTTTTTTAAAAAATTTCTATTTACCAAGAAAAAGGAATTGCTTCTATTTAAAATTTGCTCTGATAACGACTCTGCAAACACAATTAAGAAGCTATGAGAATCCATCATCTGTCTTGAAGTTTTGAGGTTTCCAGGCTGTACATCGGTTTATCTGAATTTGAAGACTGGGAAAATTATGTTTCTGATGTTTACGTTCCGTTACATCATAAAGGATTCTAATGTAGATTCAATTGGAAAGCTCATCTATCCTGACTAAATGCTGAAAGCAAGTTGCTATTACATCTCCATTTCTATTGAATTGGATCTTTTCCTAATCAGTATGAAATATTCTTTCTGATGTTATGCAGGAAAAGGTGCTATGTCGAGTATGCTTCGAGGGGGAGATCAGCGTGGTCCTCCTTCCCTGCCGACACCGTGTTCTCTGCAGGTACTAAAACTCCTTTTGATCGAGTGGCGGTGTTGCATTACAAACACTAGTTACTTCTTAGCATCATTGACGTTACATGTTTTTCCTCAATTTTTCGATGCCTGCAGTGCTTGCTGTGGGAAATGCAAGAAGTGCCCGATATGTCGTGTTGCCATCGAGGAGCGCTTACCCGTATACGATGTTTAAAGGGAATTCCCGGTGGCTGACACAACGCTTGGGTCTGTAAAATCCTGAACTGCAGTTATACTCCGACCTCCTCGTAGTTTTTAGTTTCACTTCCGAGTAGCGGGGTTTTGTTCTCACACAGTAACTCTTGCTCCCTTCAACCTCCTCTTGCAACTGTATATATGCCAAATCTAATCAAGGGTGAAAAAAGGAATTTCAAAATTCCGTGTCGTACGTTCATCAGGAGCTTCGGTTTTTTCCTTCTTTCTAATGTATAGATGTTAGCAGGCCAGGAAAACTTAATACAAAATCGAAGCGGATGATCAACTGAAGCATCATCCGGCCGTTTCTTGGAGGGGAAGCCATTTCTGTTGTGTTCTGCGAGTACTGAGAACTTCTACATTGATGGTGCTGAACAAAGCGGAAGGTGTTGGGCCTAGAGAAATTTGATTACGGCCCATCAGATGAAACTGGACTTCGCCAATTGGGCCCAGAGTATTACTTCGGAGTCCCATGACGTGGCAGTGCCTGAACGACTCGAGGTTCTCTTGTCGCGTGCTTCCTCGAACACCCAATTCACTCTCCCCAAAATAATATCTCACCACAATAATTAAAAATAAATAAATAAAACTTCTGTTAAGTTATATCTACAAATGGATGATTAATGATTCATTTCTGGTCTTGGGAGCCTCACCCGCCATTGCCAGGCGTGCGACCCGGGGCGACCAACGGATTAGTCAAGTATGGTTGGCTGAAAGATGCCATCTCACCGCTGGTGGGGCCTGCTTGGATACCGTGGCTGGCGACCAAAAAAAAAAAAAAAAAAAAAAAAAAAAAATGATTCATTTCTGGGTTTTCTATTTTTCCATCAATTTTGCATTTTTTTTTTCCGGCGCCTAATTTATTTGCTCCCTGCTGCTTCGACTCCACAAAGAAAAATCTCGGAGCAGAGGAAGAGAGCTGAGCTCGGAGCAGTCTCGTTTGCTCATGGAGACTTCGATCTGCAGCCGAGTCGCTCTTTCTCCGAACCACGTCTTTAACCCTTCAAAGTCCGGTAGCCTCTCTCTCTCTCTCTCTCTCTCTCTCTCTCTCTCTCTGTGTGCATCGTTAGAGTGAATTCGTTCATTCGGTAGATTCGGGGGTTCGATTTGGTTTCTTCCTGTTGTTTTTGATCGGATTGTTGAGGGTAATCATTTATTGGGTCGTTATTTGTTCCTGTGCATCCTTGGAAGGATCATTTGTTCTTGCTATTGTTGCTCCAAGCTGCATGATTGTTTATTCTAAGCATGGTTTGTCTGGACACCGCTGTCTGGTGTTGAGGCTTTGAATTTAAACTGGAGCTAAGGACTCATCATATAGAGCAACTGGGGTTTAGTTGTCGCGGAAAATATAGATAGAGAGATTAGGCGCCTTCATGTCTATGATTGCTACCAACTTGATTCTCGTAGTATGTATTTCCCTGTTGAAGCCACCGATTCTGAGCGGTGTATGTTTGAAATCGAGATAAACTTGCAGCTCATCCATTAGGCAATCACCCGTTAGAGACTCTGCAAGTGGTCTGTTCGAAAGAAACTGGACATCTTCTTACTCGATTTGGCGTGTGTTCCTATGTCAGAAAATGCATTCTAAGCTCTCGACAAGACCCCAGAGTATATAATTCGTCGTACAGGACTATGAGACTAAGGTTGATATGTTAAGAAACTATTGAGCATGTTATCTCTTACCATTCAAAGTTTCTTTCTTGCCTGGGTTTGGACCCGCTAATGAGAATGTTTTTCGTTATTTTTTCTATATCTGACAGGGGATAGGCATTATTTTCTTAAGAAATGCCTGAGCCGGAGCAATTTAATGACAATGTCGGCCACTGCTCTAGGGAAGGGAGGGGGGTTGTTGGAGAGGCCGACCATAGAGACAACACCAGGTCGTGAGTCTGAGTTCGATGTGAGGTATACACACACACACACACATTCCAGAATCCTAGGTCTCCTATCTTATCCATTATTTGCCCTCAACTGATGCTCTACAATGGAAGCACTAACCTGCCAAAGACTGCAAGTTCGGCATTTTCCAAGGATGCTAATAGTTTTCTTAGATTTGAATCTTTTGGCCTTTCCAAATCTATTGTTTTATCAATGCCCCGTCAGACCCAGTTGCAACTGCCTTCAGAAGCATTCCTGGTTGCATTCCAACTCGTATCTGTATATTTTCTAGTTTCAGTTTATAATCACTTCAAAAGTATCTTGGCCATTGGACCTTCTAGGGCTGTTCATGCATTCCTTAAATGCGGATTTACCAAAACTTAAAGTTCTCAGCAGCTAAGTTGTGGCTGAAATGCTCTCCTAGCCTTTTCATATACCTCCAACCAAGCTCTTTTGAATATTACACCTCTAACCAAGTCTTGTCTTGGCTCGTGTTTATACATTGTTCCGCTGCCTTTTGATAGCTTTGCAAAGTTAGTGTCCTTTTGCAGAATTTGGCTGTGTTTCTCTGTCCTAAGCCTGCGTTGATTGAATACTAACGTTGGGCATAGATATGATATATTCTCGTCCTCATGACCATTTCACTGCGACTTGTCCAATCATGTACATCTTAATCTTTTCGTTGGAATGAGCAAGTTATGACTTTGAATTTTTGTCTACACTTGGGAAAGCGAGGAAAGAATCTTACCATTTTATTGGTTTGATTCCAGGAAATCGAGAAAGACAACACCACCTTACCGGGTCCTCCTTCACAACGACAACTTCAACAAGAGGGAGTACGTAGTCCAGGTCCTGATGAAGGTAATCCCGGGAATGACCCTTGACAATGCGGTCAACATCATGCAGGAGGCTCACTACAATGGAATCTCGGTGGTGATCATATGCGCCCAAGCCGATGCAGAGGAGCACTGTATGCAGCTCAGAGGCAATGGGCTGTTGAGCTCGATCGAGCCCGCCAGCGGTGGCTGCTGAGCACATCGAATTCATTTGTGGAGACGTGTTCCACTTCCCGGTCACCATTCCTCGTGTTCTGAGTTGCCTTTGTGCTGTTAGCTTAGTAGAATGAAGATACTCTCTTATGTACATGAAATCGATATTGATCAAAGTATATTATCTTGGGCCTGGCCCGAAAAATAGGCCCAGCTGTGGCACAATAAAACAATGCGCGGGCCAGGAATTATCCGGCCGAGAAGCTATCGGACCAGGGCATGGCACGATAACATATGAGTCTCCGACCACACGACATTCTCCGATGTTAATGCGAACTCGCCTCCGGTAGTCTCCTTATTGATATAAGCTTGCAAGCCTGGCAGTAACCTTTTATTCCATATGTCATCGGTGGTTCTCACACAGCATATAATTTAACACTACCTGATCCGCCTGGTCCTATTGCCATTTCTAAATGAAGGTGATGGAGGAATTCCGTTTATCTCATCCACTTTTCATTAATTAGTTCGGAGCATTGAATTGGGTGAGAGTAAAATTCTACAGTCCAGCAGTAGCTCGGTCGTTTAGCAGATGGAGAAAATGACTATGAGTGATATGTGTAGTTGATTATAAACAATGTAATTAAGGTGTTATACGGTTCAGTAACTGGACAAGTAAAAAGTTTCGATCAATGAAATGAATTTGGTCCACTCCCGGGGTCACAAGAATTGGCAGGGATGTGCATACCACAGTGAAGAAACCGTGAAGAGATTCAATGGGCATTAACTGCCATCCTCTACTCTTCTTATCCAATTGCATAGGTCATCTCGCCTCACCTCTCCTTAACTTGCTCAACTTGCCCATACCGTTCATGTCAGATACAGATAAATTCTCGCGTTCCGACCCTCCGCCCTCTCCGTGGACCCCTCCGGGTCGAGATCATCCAAGTGTTACGATCCCTTCAAACCGACGGAATGGAAGGGAGAAGTCAATCCTGGACCCGTGAAGTCAAGGGTGCGAAAAATCCGGTGGCCTCGTGAGATATCTACTTCGAGTTACACCATTTTTGTTTTGGCCAATAAGTCTCCCAATCATTCACCATATTATCAACCGTACAAACTTCACTCTTATTCAGACATATAAACTGCAGAAGTTTTTATATGAGCTGATCTCACTGTAGTCTGCTTACACAAAGTACACGTACTTTGTAAATTCTCGGGACAAAGTACATATACTCTGTGTAACAGTTCACGGTGAGCTAAGCACACCCAAGAAACTCTCGATAAACTGTGAGACAACCATCGGCATCTTCTTTCTCTGGTCAAAACCTTAGCCTAGAAGAAGGGAGCTAGGCAGGCCCATTTTGCCACTAAAAGCATCCCAGTCCATAAAAATCATTTTTTTTTAATGATCCCATCTCATAACCTAATACCAAAAAAAAAAAAAGAAATTAAATTATACTAAATAAAAAAGAAGTGTTTAGTATGATTAGTATTACTCTTATCCTATAACGTAAAGGTTCTGAATTCGATTTCACCTGTGAGATTTTTCATCTCCTCCTCCTTCTACCTTCTGCGGGCATATATGTCTTATCTATACGCAAAAAAAATTATATTGAATAAGTATTAAATATTAACTATAAAAATAATTATTATAATTATTATTAACCAGAATAATTACTGATAATTTCACATTATATTCTTATCACCTAAGATTATTTAAAATTTTTCTCGGAGCTGAGATTACTTAAAAAGAAGAACTTGAACATGATTAAGACCATCATCACCTTTTTTTCAAAGAATAGCAATGGCTCTCCGTTACAGACAAGAAGACATTAAAGTAAAACCGCATATACGGAAGCATTCCTGTTGCCTGCCCTCCGTCTTCTTCCCATAATTGCTCTCTAGTCTCGTCTCTCCCTCATATATTCACTGAGAGTGAGCTCTGCTCTCCTCCGAGCACCATCAGAAGCAAGAGAACCTCACCAATGGCGTCTTCCTCGCAGCTCATCGTCTTCTTCCTCTTCCTCTTATCGTCTTCCTCGTTGCCCATTTCCTTCTCCCGCACAGTTCCTTACGAGTACTCCCAGATCGACACCGCCATCCTCGATGTCTCCCCCACCCTGCAGCAGACTCTCGATGTCCTCTCCTTCTCTCCCCAGGGGTCCTGGAAGAAGCCCTCGAGGCTGACGCCGACGCCGCGCCGGGATCCTTCCACCTCCGCCTCCACCCCCGGGAGGTCCTGACGGAGCCCACCCAGGAGGACTACCGGTCACTGGTCCTGAGCCGGCTCGCCCGTGACTCCGCCCGGGTCTCCTCGCTGAACGCCAAGCTCGAGCTGGCCCTCGGCAACGTGACACGGTCAGAGCTTAAGCCGGCGCGGTCCGGGTCGGAGCTTCTCCGCCCCGAGGATCTGTCGACCCCGGTGGTGTCGGGGATCAGCCAGGGGAGCGGGGAGTACTTCTCCCGCATTGGCGTCGGGAGCCCCGCCGGTCAGTACTACATGGTGCTCGACACCGGCAGCGATGTCAACTGGCTCCAGTGCCAGCCCTGTACCGACTGTTACCAGCAGGCCGACCCGGTCTACAACCCGTCCGCCTCTTCCTCGTACCAGGCACTTACCTGCGGGTCCCCCCAGTGCGCCGCCCTCCAGGTCTCGGCCTGCCGGACCAACCAGTGCCTGTACCAGGTTGTTAGCTGACTCTTGTTTAATTTCCTGACAAAAGTGTGTAATGATCGAAGTCTCTGTCTGAACGGGATTTAATCTCCTTGTCTCTGAAATTTTGACGCAGGTGTCTTACGGTGACGGATCCTTCACTGTGGGGACCTTCATAACGGAGACGGTGACTTTCGGGAACTCCGGGAAGGTAAACGACGTAGCATTGGGGTGTGGGCACGATAACGAAGGGCTCTTCGTGGGCGCGGCGGGGCTGCTCGGGCTCGGGGCGGCCCGCTCTCTCTGACCAACCAGATCAAGGCGAGCTCCTTCTCGTACTGCCTCGTGGACCGCGACTCATCCCGGTCGTCCACTCTAGAGTTCAACTCCGGGGAGCTCGGGGCCGAGTCGGTGACGGCCCCGCTGATGAAGAACAGCAACATGGACACCTTCTACTACGTGGGGCTCACGGGGATGAGCGTTGGGGGGTCGCCGGTGTCGATACCTCCGTCGCTGTTCCAAATGGACGAGTCAGGCAACGGGGGCACCATCGTCGACTCCGGGACCGCCGTGACCCGGCTGCAGACCCAGGCCTACAATGCGCTGAGGGACGCGTTCGTGAAGATGACACAGAACCTCAAGTCGGCGAGCAGCTTCGCCCTCTTCGACACCTGCTACGACTTCAGCTCCCTGTCCCAGGTCCGCGTCCCGACGGTGACGTTCCACTTCTCCGGCGGCAAGTCCTGGGCCCTCCCGGCGAAGAACTATCTCATCCCGGTGGACTCCGCCGGGACCTTCTGCTTCGCCTTCGCACCGACGTCGTCCGCGCTCTCCATCATCGGTAACGTACAGCAGCAGGGGACACGTGTCTCCTTCGACTTGGCCAACTCCCTCGTGGGCTTCTCTCCGAGCAAGTGCTAGTAGTAATATTAAGCTGCGGACGGGTCCACCGTAGTAGAGTAGTCAAAGCCAGTAAAAGTTGGATGAGGATCTCTCGATCTCTTCTTCTATAAACAGTGAATTCCAAGACGATTGGCTGATTTAACTCGTGATCGTGGATGAGGCGGTAAATTTACCTTCTTGTCCCTTAAAAGCAGCGTTGTTTTCTTCTTTTTACTTTTTAATACAGGCAAAATAGGTGAAGGTTGTTGTTGGCAATTAAAGCAATATTTAATGTTTTCGAAAAGTTAAAGAGGCGACTGCCGCCCGGTAGGTGGGCGGTCCGGGACGTGGGGCCCGCTCGAAATAAGTGAGAGGGCGGGGGTCCGGTGTTGTTGCTGTGTTCTGTGTGTCTGTTGTCGTAATTGTACTGCTCCGCTTTGTGGTTTGCTCAGTAGTGGCACTGTACAGTAATTACGTGGAATGTCAGGGGTAACTGCGGTACTGTTGCTCGTGATAAATTAATTTTATTAAAGAGGTAGGTACTGTACGAGAGCTATAATTTTAATATGAAGAGCAATGAAGAAGTACGGATAACGGATGGGATGTTTTAATGGTAATTAAATTTACAATCCCTCGTTCTCATATGATTAGTATTTAAAGATTTAATGAGCTATAATTAATTTAGATTTTGATCTAATTAATTTACGGATGAATTTTTTTATTTATAAAATTTGAATTGAAGTGTTAAATGAAAGAGTTGAGAAATTCTTTGAGGGTTATTTATGCAAAAAAGTAAAAATTATCAAAGAATTCTTTAATTTGTCACGAATTATTCTTTTATCTAGAAAATTACAAACTATCCAAAAATTTTATAATTTATAACAAACTTTTTTTACCCAGTAAATTATGAATTGTTCAAGAATTTTCTAATCTATCACGCTATTAATTTATTTATTAATTTCTAATGTATATAGTTAATTTTACTGTTTGTGCAAGTAAAGTCTGATGTAGCATCTATCTGATCATAAAAATTACAAATTATTATCAAATTCTTTATTTTATTATTGAATTTGCAAGCATATATTATCTATTTTTATAATCAGATGGGTGTCACGTGTGATTATACGTCAGATTCTATTTGCACAATTAATAAAATTAACGGTATAAATTAGTAATTAACTGTTAAGATTAATGATGTGATGAATTAGATTCTTAATTTTTTGAATAAAAAAATAGGTTAAAATTGATTAAAAAATTCTTGAATAATTAGTTTGTCAGGATAGACAATCCATTATCTTAATCAACGGATGTAGATGTCCCGTTTTCATGAGGGAGGAGGTCGTACTGACTGAGTTGGGAGTGTCGTGCATGGGTGACACGTGGCTTGGAGTTGCATTTCATGGCGGGGTTCGTTTCGTCGTTGTGTGCTTTTTCTTTTGTCAATTTGGTCAATTTGATGGTACCATTTAATTTATTATACATTTAGAGCATGATTAGAGAAAGAGAAATTGTTACGTGATTACACTCCGACGCGTGAATTGCGAAAGTACTGAGTAAAATATAACAAACGAATAAATTAATATTAATTATTTAATTAATTAAAATAATTAATGCCAATTAAAGTGATCCGATTAATCCTTTCTCACCATGTAGATAGGATTATATGAGATTTTTATTGTATAAAAAAGTAAAGAATTTTAAATAATTTAAATTCAAATTAGATTATTAAAATATAATAAGCGAGTAAATTAATATTAATTAATTAATTAATTAATTAAAATAATTAATACCAATTAAAGTGATCCGGTCAATCCTTTCTCACCATGTTGATAGGATTATATGAGATTTTTATTGTATAAAAAAGTAAAGAATTTTAAATAATTTAAATTCAAATTAGATTATTAAAATATAATAAGCGAGTAAATTAATATTAATTAATTAATTAATTAAAATAATTAATACCAATTAAAGTGATCCGATCAATCCTTTCTTACCATGTAGATAGGATTATATGAGATTTTTATTATATAAAAAAGTAAAGAATTTTAAATAATTTAAATTCAAATCAGATTATTATATTAAAAAAGTAAATCTCACTAAATTCTCAACTTGATAGTCCCAAAATAGAATTCTAAATTGGCAGGATAGACAAATTTTTTCAGGGATCTCAATCTGATTATAAGTTAATATTAATATTCATTTCGACTGATCGAGTATACTGTAAATTAAAAAAAAAAAAAAAAAGGATAACTTTTACTTTATGACGGAGAGGCACTTGTGGGGTCGCGGCCTCTTTATTTTTTCCGAGTGTGTCCCATCAAATCACATGATACAGTGGGGGCCCACAGCGACAGCCCCCGCCCACCGAGCTTTTGGATTTTTTGAAAAAAAATCGAACGGTGTTTGGACCATGCACTGTGTCGCGGGTCCCACTGGTTGAATCCCATTGGGATGTAGGGACCACTCCGGGATTGTCGGCAGCTTTACCCGGTTTGCCCGGTCCCCTCTTTTGCATCCTTCCCGTTGTACATGCAAGCAGGAAAATCATCGCCAAAAATTTATATTACGTATACAAAATGATTAAATAATTTTTTTTAATTCTCAAACTAATATAATTACTCATTTATCCATCTCTCTCTGTCACGTGTATCTGATTCTTCTGGATCTGCTTAGACAGCATTAGAAGATCGATTCTTCAACGAAGGAACAAGGCAAATGCAGATCGAATTCTACACAACGCATCGAAAGGCAAATGAGTAATTGTATCTGGTTTGACAATAAAAAATAATTTATTTAATCATTTTGTACACATGGGATTAAGAAAATGTCCACATCAGCACTAAAATTGACACTCGGGATAAAACTAACAGTGCTACTGCCACGTCAGCTTCGAAGTAACGGCGGGTTAGATGGCGGACTGGATGTTATAACGGCGGATAAGAAATAGGACCTGATGTTTCATTTTAAAACATATAGGACTCACTCGCAAGAAATAACAAATATATAGGACTCCCGCCGTCATTCTCTCTTTCTTTTTTTTTTTTTCCAACCGTATAACGTTCTTCTTCAGCCGCTGTCAGACTACTCGGCCTCTTCATCTACTGCTTCTGCGCGGTCTCTCCCCTGATTCTCCTCAACCTTTGCGAGGAAAACCCGCGAAAAATAGACGAAATTCAGTGGAAGAGGAATATAACATAATAAAGACCATGACAAAAATGGTATTTTAATTAAAAAAATAGATAAAAATCACATGGAATATATATATATCCATATATTAATACTTTAAATAAACACATCTTTTTTTTTGTCACTCTTAACTCTTCATATTTGCCCTCTGTGTTTAACAATTAAAATTTTAAGAACTCTTAGATTTGAAATTAAAGAGGGGTAGGATAGTAAATCTAATTATAACTGCCCACTCATTGTTTTTTTCTCTCCCATCACTTATCATCCTCGATTCTCTCCCATCACTTATCATCACTTATCATAATTGCTCTCTAGTCTCTCTTAAGGCCTATTAATAATAAAATAATGTACGATGGTCTGATCACACGTTACTATTTGACGTAAACTCGGACCCGTCTTCGATAGTCCTCTCACCGACGTAAGCCCACAAGCCCAATAATCTCCTCTAAACCCAAGTCGCCAAGTTCGCTAGTGTTTAGCTCATAACATCATAGCATTCAACAATATATATATATATATATATATATAGCATTTTATGAATTTTCTTGAATTCAAGGTTTCGATAGCCCTCTGTGCTCCGTTTTAAGTCCATCCCCACCTGAGTCTATGTGGTCGCATCCTTACAGATCTTCTGTTATTGATTCTCTGTCTGCACTAGTGATATACAGGAAACTACTAACCATATTCGAGTTGGATCGGCCCACTAAAGGATAAACACATATTATAGCTTGTAGTGTGCCCGTTTACATTAACATGAGTAAACCCGATATGTTACATGTATCTATAGGAAAAGATGGCAGAATAAACCACATCATTACACACGGAAATTTCTCCACCATTAGTTGTTATATATATTTAGAAAAAGGAATTTAAATTATCGTATATTATAATAACGTGTTAATAAAAGAACTAGTCAAATTGATCTGATCAACAATACTTAGGTAATTAATAAGATTATTAATAATAATTTACACATTCGTCATAACTTAATTAATATTTTCTCATATAACGTGACGATGTACGATCTTTTAAGAATTTCTCAAATATAAATATATATACACATATATAAAGAGTCCTATATATATATATATCAAAAAAGGGAAGATTAAAGAAAGGTTGTTGAGAGGTCAATCATGAAAATCAGTGAACGATTAGGTTGACGTCCCAACATGTACCATATTGATTGATAGGCACATGTATCAACGTCCCACTTGTTTCGGCTTAACTCGTGCCTCTGACTCCTGCTTAATTTCTTCTTCCTTCTCGAGAAAATTAAAAAAAAAAAAAAAAAGGAGACACCCTTTTTTCCCCTTTTCTTCCACTCTCTTTTTCCATGTTCTTTTTTTTTTCACGGCAATTATTAATGCTTCCCACGAGGAATGACACAAAAAATTATTTCAGTAAAAAAAAACAACTCTTTTTTTTTTTGTAGGAATGTCTGAAAATTGTAAATCTGTAAGCTTGTGAACTTACTTACGTTGGAGTATCGAATGGACAATAGTTCTCTCTGTAACCCGAGGCACATAACCACAAAATTTTAAAAAAAAAGAAGGAAACCCGAACTCGATATTCTTTTATATTGGCCAGATCGAGTCGAGTCATATATTTATGCTACAAATGTACGGAAAGAGTCGGGATTGCGTGTTTTTGACTCCGATCCTTCTTCGAGCATGTTTTATAGTTGAACTAAACCTTTAGTCGGATCTCTGGGTCCGTGTGGTTGGTTGGTTCATCATGGCAGGTTTCGGGAACGCAACGGGGAAGTTCCATTTTCCATTCGTCGGGCAATTGTTAAACCGCAGAAGATGCGTTGGATGCATCGTCTATTCGGCCCACATTAAGCCCAATAGAACAGGCCCACCACGGCCCAGTCGTGTATTAAATTGGGTGAATAATATCGCATCTGACCGAGTTCAGATGGATCGCTTATCCTTGAACCGGTGAGTATCACTCATCTACTTTACTTGAATTGATCGACGTGGTCAACGATGGATGGTCCGCTTAAGAGGTATCGTTCGCTCTGAATACTGCACGTACAATTTTATCTTCCGAAAGACATCTCTCACGGAAAAAAGAGATGCTCATTGAACTTGTAAGGATCTCAAAACTTACACTACTTGTTATCCGCCCAAACCGGTGCAGCGGCTGGAGTTTCTGGGGCTCAAACCGGTCGCTCAGCCGACAGATCACTTCCCTGTGTATTGCTAGTCGGTCACCAGCTCGGTACGTCCAAAGTGTCACGGGGTCGGATTTAACAGCCTCGCGGTTATTGAATCCGACTCGTTCGATATCTCAGGACACCGCCAGGTTCTATTCTTCAGGATTTTGTTCTGTTGAAACAAGCCATGGGAGCAGCGATGAACGGGGGCCTGGGCCTGGGAGCGTGAGCGAAGAGTTGGCGTACGGACATGAAAGCAGAATATTTGGAAAACCCAAGAAGGTGAAGGTGAAAGGAACAGGGGAAAACATTTTTCTACTCGGTTGCTTTAGTAAGAGAGAAGAAATGGAGGGAGGAAAACAATTTTCATTTAATTAATTATTTTTTAATAGTATCGAGCAGTAGCAGTCGAATACCAAATCGTATATTATACGATCTGAAATTCATCATTAAATACTAAATTTTTTAAGACATTTAATTAATTATATTTTAAATTCGTCTCTTTTCCTCCGTTTGACCTTTCATTCTATGAATGCTCAATGGGTAATAAACTTATTACATTAAACCATCTTAAATTTTGGTGATAATCTTCTATACAGAGGTGTAATATAATAATATTTATATAATAATACAGACAAATCGAATTTATCAGAAACTTCATTAAATATCTTTAAAATAATTAAATTAATTTATTAATACATCAATTTAAATATTTTATATATCTTTATACGTATAAAACTTTTACAATTTTTAAGAGTACATTTCACACTAGTTAAGGTTAAATAGTATTCAAATGACCAAGAGGGGTTGGGCCGAGTGGTAAGCAGCTCGGTGCCGCTTAAGGAGGTCTCAGGTTCGAGACCTCACGTACGCAGACACCTCTCTTGGGAGCCTCACCCGCCATTGCCAGGCGTGCGACCCGGGGCGACCAACGGATTAGTCAAGTATGGTTGGCTGAAAGATGCCATCTCACCGCTGGTGGGGCCTGCTTGGATACCGTGGCTGGCGACCAAAAAAAAAAAAAAAAGTATTCAAATGATTACGTGGCAGAAATTTTCAATTGAAATAATAGTGGAATGCTTTCCTCGACTGAGATTCAACATAATTCTTTGTCAATTTTTTTCCTCAATTCGGTTCCATTTTTTACAAATCTATCTTTGATCTTATCACCGGTCCAAGGTAATCCGGTCCGGTCCGTAAAAACCTGCCTCCTAAAACGTCAAAAAACCACCGTCAAATGGCGGGCAGCGACTCCGGCCGCCACAACAACTCCGCCGCATCGACGCCATCACAGCCATCGTCCGTATAATCATAGAATCCACCCAACGCAACAATCTGACTATCATTTCCACGATCGTGACTATTAACATCAGCTCCTCCACATATACCAAAGTCGAAGGAGTCGTAATTAGGTAATTCCTTCTCAAACCCTGAGGAATCGTTGAACTCGAACGCGCCGGCAGGTGTCACCGGCGGCTCGGGCGCCTCACTTTTCTGTTCATCCTCCGACGGGCCGAAGCTAGGAGGGAGGCCTAGCTCGTCGTCGGAGGCCTCTAGGAGGTACCCGAGCTCCGTCTGCGCCTCTACCAAGTCCGATCCGACGTCCACCACAGCCGGCGCCTGATCCGGTACTAGTATTTCCTCCTCGAAGCTCTTGATAACCAGATCCAGGCCCTGAATCGCCGGATATCGGTCAGCAACGCTGTCGGAGTCGTCGAGGATGTTCAGGAGGTCGTCCTGGATCCTCCTCACCTCCGGCGACTCCAGATCTGGGTCGATCTTAAGCCGCTTCGACTCCGGCGAGTCAAGGTGCTCTGCGGCGGAGCTGAGCGAGTCGATTTCGGTCACATCCGATCCGAACCGCGATCGCTTCCTCTCATTCTCGCCGCCGTCGTCCATGCTAGGTGAACAGTAGGCCTAGAGAGAGAAAGGGAGGGAGAGCTGAAAGGCACCGTTGTGGGGGGAGAGAGAAAGAAAGAGAGGGGGAGAAACTTCCCGAACCCACCGAGATAGAGAGAGAGATGACCTTAATCAGGGTTTAGCGAGGGGCAAACTCGGGTACAGACGAATTTATAGAGGGGTTAAGAGAGAGAAAAAGTCATGAGGGTAGAGATAGAGAACAGAAAAAGGTAGGGTTTGAATGCGAGAATGGAGGGTGGGTGCCTAGGGGTATATATAGGGCCCAAGTGTTATGGCGAAGTTGTCCTTCCCCATTTTCCCCCTTAATTTCCCCTTTTCAATTAATTTACGAAAACAACCACTCTCAATCAAAAAACAACGTGACTATCAATATTGATTAGTTGGATATTTTCTTTAAATAATATCTCAAATTTAAATTTTATAAATGAGAAAAATTTATATCAGAAGATCTTTAATTTCAAATTGAGCAGAACCAATCCTAACATAAATTAGTTAAAATTTATTAAACTTATGAATGTAAGGTCTACTCTAAAGAATAGATTACAAGAAAATAACTCGAATTAATTAAGATAGTTTCACTTCTCTTTTCTGAATGAAGTTCCAATGTGCTCTTGCGAATAGAAAAAGTATCGTAATTTTATTTTATTTCATTTTAATTAGGTTTTTCGGAATAGATATCTAATTATTATTATACAACGAGTTCATTATATTAATCTTTCTGAGATGTTAATATAAATAAAATTTTTATAATTTTTTATTAAATTAATTTTAAATACATTAAAATCTGAAGAGTGATTTATAAAATAATTTCGTTACAGATTATTTATATTTAAAAAAAAAAAAGGGGTAGATTACGGGGAGGAAGGACGAGGAGGGTGTGGAGGCGCGCGCGTGGAGCAGCCGCGAAGGCATCAAATAAAAGCCTTTCACGTACTATTCCATCTACTCGGATTTTTCCTTTTTGGAAATTAACTATATTTAACTCGACTTTGAAGTCCGCGGCGGGGCCCGCCTTGGAAGATGCAGACACGTGATTGGCTCTCGTCAGAAAAAGAAAAATAAATGACAGGGAAATATGTTGTTGCATCTTTCTTTTTTTTTTTCCATGAAAAATGTTTTGTTGCATTCACATCTAGGAAAGCTGCAAGTCCTCTCCTCTCAACACACGATTAAATGCTGAACACCTTTTCTGCAGTGACTCATGTACGTCTAAAGAAAGGAGTACAATGGGGAGATGATAAAAGTAACATGGATTATATCGAATTTAAAATATCTAAATTATAGAGAAAAAATTATACCGAACTACCCTTTTTATATATAGAAGACTTTTAGAAAATGATCTTAATGCATGATTAAAGACTCTTTTTTATATCGTTTTATTCGAATTTTCATAATTCATGATGCAAACTACACAATATTCAACTGTTTATAACCGTTTTATCCACCTATTAACCGGTCATTGATCGGACCGTGTAATTTTCTTAAACATTAGGTAATATCTCAGACATAGTAAAAGTTTTATTTTCTATATCGAATAAATAATTTAAAAAAAGTCTGATTTATAATAAAGTGAGTATTATTAATCATTGGTTAAAATTTTTGGATTGAACGTAGATTTAAGGCTCATTAGACTTTTTGAGTAATGATAATTAGAATTGATTTGATTAAATATGTGGTCTCGTGGATAAAATAAATTAAAATTTTAGGAAATTTAGTGTAAAAAAAAGGGGTAAAACACGTAAAATTACCAGCATTTCCTAAAAATCGAGTGACCGGTCTATGATCTTCGAGCATTAGGAGATGTTGCACGGTTTTCTTTAAAATTCTATTTTTGGTTCGGTACAGATTGAATTCTACGAGTTTCGGTCACGGGGAAGTGCGACATTAACGTGAGATCGAAGAGTAGGTTTTGGTGCGTGAGACACACTCTCGGTCGTGAATTTGACGGGTTCGTTTTGCCCTGTAGAACGTTCTTCCCTCGCTCTTCGTTATCTTCTTCCTCTCAACCGACGGAACCTAATAAAATTCCCGACCGGCCGCTCTCTACGGATTTGGCGGAAGTTCCTCTGGGCCTTTCTCATCTCCGCCGCAAGATTTGATGATCGTGTTCATCTTCTAGACAGCGGACCAGGTAAACTTTCGGTTAATACGGTTTATATGAACATTACACTTGGCAACAGATAATTCGATTTTTTTTGCCAGCTTCGTTATTCCTAAAGATAAACCACATTGTTTGTTAAATATAATATTAAATTCGTATTCTAACAATAGAGAAATTTTATGCTCTAGAGAGTTCCACTCATCGATGAGCTAATTTCGCTCGAACATGAATTAGTTAAGGGCTGTTGGAGTTTTAGACCTCGATTTGCACGCCATAAAAAATAATTTTCTTTTTAATGCCAACCCGTTCAAATCTAGATATTATCAGGTGGCATAGACCGAAAAAATAAAATCATTCATTGGTCGGGGAAGTCCGTGCTTTTATCACCTAAGTAATTTATCAGATTTAAGTTTTTAAATAGAAAAAATCTACAATAGAAATAGAGTTTTACACTTTAGCATAAAAATGGTTTTTTTGGTAATTATAAAAAAGGTTTTATTTAATTAGTTCGTAATGTTACATCAGCACTGCCGCATGGTGTATATACCCATTACACACACGACTTTCTCCAGATTAGGAGAGTCAAGGGAAATTTTTTCGGTGATCGCGGTCCGACCACATATTGTCTCGATGTGCATTTTACCTGACCTGGGATGCTGAGTGGTACGGACAAATAAAGAAAAGTTGGAGCCGATTACAAATGTTCTTTTATGATAGTTGTTGGATCTATTCAAATGGAATCGAGAATAAGGACATGAACAAACAGCTGGTTTGGTTCGAAACTTGCAATCAGTAGTTGACCACAGGAGAGGACACTCATCCATCGATCGATCGATCTCATATGCTGCTTCAGTATAAGAAGAGGTAATATTCCACGTGTAGTGCACGGCGAATTTGTTGTATAGATCACGATTCCGATCTTAAATCGTATAAAATTAATCTTTAAAATTGTGAAAGCTTTACTCGTGTTAAAATGTGAACAATAATTTATACAAAAAAAAAACTCGTTATATATTACGTATCGAATGTTTACTCGTCACCTCGGCTCGGTGGGCCACGCTTCGAGATTCTAGCTCCAGGTGCATATCGACTGTCGTTAAATCAGTGGTAGGATCGTACAATTATTCATTATTTATTTACCTGTTTCCGTCTGTCCGATTCGTTTAAAAAAATTTAGCAAAAGGTTACCAGTTATCCTGATTAGCTTATTAGTTTAGACTTTTACATTCATGTATGAATTTGAATAGAAACCATTGCACGTGCACATTTGTCCTTTTAATTTGCGTGTTGTGTTTGTTATTTTTTCCTATTTCAGACAAAATCCGCGTGGAATAAACGAAAATTATCAGTTAGTTAGTTGAGTCGAGTCGATTTGCACCCCCCTTCTCGTATTCCAATTTTAACGTGTCAAATTTGATATGTACTTTCGATGTTCAAAAATTTTTATCAGAAATCAGCTTGCTTGCTATAAACTTAACTAAATAATTATTTAATTAGAAAATAAAAAATATCACGTTATGTCTAAAAATACATACTGTAATTAGTAAGTGAAAGGAGGGCAACAGCAGTAGTGCCGGCTACCGTCTGCTATACAGTGTTCGGAATTTTGTATTAAACCATCGATATATTGTACGAATTAAATAATCAGTATTAATATTAACCTGTTAATATAGTGATACTAAAGGCCTGAGATTTACTGTACTTTTTTTAATGCATAAAAGTATTGATTAAATTTATAAATAATATGACGAGTTTAACTTATATTTAACAATTTAATTTAACTCACAATTAACAGTTCAAATTCAAAATTGAATAATTAAAATTATTTTTTTTATTTAATTAATGATACAATAACGGGACCGTAAAATTTTATGAAGTAACAATAGCAAAACGCACCAAGAGGGGTTGGGCCGAGTGGTAAGCAGCTCGGTGCCGCTTAAGGAGGTCTCGGGTTCGAGACCTCACGTACGCAGACACCCCTCTTGGGAGCCTCACCCGCCATTGCCAGGCGTGCGACCCGGGGCGACCAACGGATTAGTCAAGTATGGTTGGCTGAAAGATGCCATCTCACCGCTGGTGGGGCCTGCTTGGATACCGTGGCTGGCGACCAAAAAAAAAAAAACAATAGCAAAACGCCAAAAAGAAAAAAAAAAAACAGGGCTTAGCATAGGCAAAATTCTAAGACTGGGGCCGACTAGGCAACGAGAAAGATCTTCACGGATTGGCAGTGTCCAGCACGCGCCACGTGTGGCCTAGGACGCGACTTGTTGAAGCTGAAGCCTCCCTACAAACTCCAGCTGAGCCGGAAGAGCTAGATCGGCGCCTAGATAAATCTAACCGGGGACTGGATGGCCATTTAATGAGCCAGCGGCGCCACGTGTGGCCTAGGACGCGACTTGTTGAAGCTGAAGCCTACCTACAAAACTCCAGCCGAGCCGGAGGAGCTAGATCGGCGCCGAAATAAATCTAGCCGGGGACTGGATTGGACCGTCATTTAAGGAGCCACGTCATCTGCTTCAATGCTACGCCGCCGCGTGTCGAGCACCGAGCCGGTACGCCACCGCCCCCCATTCACGCGATTATGATGAACCCACGTGCTGTTCCCACAGTGACCGGTTCATGATTAAATATGGTTTGTAATTGCATATCTCTCTGTTATTTAATTAAATTTGTATATATTATCAAGTTTATTATTTACAATTTATTTAAGAATACTCACAGTATAAAGTACGAGTGGTCATTTATTTTTAATTAAGTAATACTCCTATTTTAAATTTCTTAAATAAGAAGTTTATAATTTTTTAGTTAACTTCTTATTTGGATCACCTTTTTAATTATCAGGCAGTCCGTAACAAAATCATTAATTTTCTCTTTAATTTGAAATAATTCTTGTATGAATTAAATTACTAAAAGATAGGTGATTGAATTATAGAAATATGGCCTTTTTTTTAGTATTATTCAGTGTCTCCAAGTCAGTTAAAGTGCATATTGATACTAATTTGCAATCGAGTTAGAAAAAAATGGAAGGACGGACGGACACGTGGAGGAATTGCACCACATGCAGATTATATTATTGGGGCAGTTGAGGCTGTCAGGTTTGGGAAATCAGTAAAAAGACAAAGAGAGAAAAAAAATTAAAATAAAAAGGAAAAAGGGAAAAGAAAGCTCAATTATTTATGCTAGTAAAGTTTAAGGGGAAAATAATTTGCCATTTTTTAAAATTAAATCTTTTCAAATTTCAGTTTAATTTCTAAAAGTTTACTCCGTTTAATACTATATATTCTCCCATTACCTATAGTTCGGGATACAACATTAACTTTGACAAAATCACTTCGTTTTTCGACAAGGTTCTATGTATAGTTAAAGTGACGGAGCTACTCGGCTACCCTTTGCGAAATCGGCTAACTTAATTCGTGTTGGCTCGGTGATGATTTCTAGGGTCGATGAAAATTTCTTACTTCCGAAAATCAACCCCCGTTGATATAATACTGTATAATAACAATACTGATATAGTACCGCCGTTACATCGAAGGCTTTCCCGCTCCCGCTACGGCCACGGACCCCCAGTTTTTAGGTAGACGGATTTCAAGATTTCCTGGTCAGGGCGTCCTGCGGAGGACGGTAAAATTGTGGTCGAGAAGGCATCGGCATGGTCCTTGGATTTGAGCTTCTGGTGGGACGTTTATGGTATCATCATGTTGTGAGATATTTTGAACTCAAGATCGACCACGGGATTCCTCCGCATCGGTACCCCGAGAGATTTTCAGCATCCCGAGGACTCCACAGGACATCAAACTCGGATCGTAGGAGCTCGTGTATTCCCACCGAGATGTTGCGTCAATCGTTGATGGAGGGGCACGGGTCACCTGATACATACTCGTGTCTCTTCCGAGTCCAATCACATTTCTTTCACTGACATTGATGAAATGCTAGCCATATTCGATTTTTGCTTTCACTGACATTGATCGACATTGATAAAACCGACCTACATGATCGATCTGAACATACGTGGAGGATCACGTGGATTTCCAAAACATCGTAAGACCAAGCAAAGTTGCAAATAGACCCTATTAGCCCTTTGCTTCCCGTGGATTGGACAATATCACAGAATTTCAGTCAGTTCGATTCTTATGAATCGTACGTACGGCTTAATATAACAGTCATATCATGTGACATTAATCAGATAATAATATCGATTAATCCTTCTAATTTTCCGCTAAAGCTGCAGGTTAAATTTTCTTAATAAATATTCCTTTTATCTTGACAAACAAGAGGGGAATTTGATTTAATGAAGAAAAGAATAGTATAACAAGGAATAATCTTTAGCCTTTGTTTGGCTTTTCATTTGAACATTCCTGCCTTAACCAAATTCAAAACCCCTTTCTTTGTTCGAATTCCACGACCGACTTTTTTTTTTTTTTTGTGGGTAGCACTTGGTTTTCAAAATTTAAAGGTTCATGATTAATTCGGATTTAAACACGATCAATCTATAAAAAAAAACAAAATTTTTGAATTATATAATTAATAAAATTCAAATTCAAGACCTTACTTACAAAAATGAAATATTAAATCATCTTAATCAGTCTAATTTATTCGAGCTGTATTTCTTCTGCAGGAAAATTCTTGTAGAAATAGCAACATGTTTGAATGGCTTAATGATTTACACATCCATATGGGTCTTTTACTAATTCCTTTGTTATCATTGCTAATTTATTTTTCTAGAGATTTGCTTCACTTTCAAGGGATAAAATCTAGCTTAGTGTGTACAAAAATGATTAGAGAGGGACCATTAACCAGAGGGAAAAATCTCGTGTGTATTGTCGAAGAAAGTGGTTGATAGAACTCAACTGTTAGGCTAGCCACGTGAATAGAGCGCGCGTGTATTTTACAAGCGGCTTACGAGATCGTGCATTTCTGTTCGTACACAAATTCACGCAAATAAATAATCTCATGACCTGTTTACAGGTTCGGAAAGAATTGAGTTGTTGATTATTAAAGGGAAAATGGCTAGATAGATAGGGCCATACCCTTGTCCAACTTTTGCCCCTCTCCATAATTAAAGAGAAAAGAGACAGTCATCAAAGGAATAGACCAAGAAAACTAGATTTGGATCTTGTTTCACTAACCCACCTCCACAAGTTAACTATGGTCTGCATAATCTTCTGATTAGAAATTCAGTTGACGCCGACTAATTCAGGTCGAGCCTGGTACACTCATCAAGTGGGCAAAACCCTCTCAACGTGAATTTTCTTAATTTACAAGGTTCAGATTCGACGTCTTGTTTCATAGGAAGAGATGACTTACTATCTTAACCAACTCATATTTATCATAATCCTCGATCTTTACTTGTGCGTCTCTTTCAGTTGTAATTAATGAGAACTCGCTAGGGTATGAACATCTTAGCAAGGTCTTCGAAGGAACAGACCAGGAAAACTAAATTTGGATCTTCTTTCACTAAACCACCTCCACAAGTTAACTATGGTGTATATAATTCTCGATCGTTTTCAGTATATATCATCTGATATTCAGAAATCTAATGAATCCTAAATAATTCAGATTCAAACCAGGCTCGTCTGGTAAGGGATAAAGTCCTCTTATCATAAAATTTTTTCATTCGCAAAACTCAAACTCGGTATGTTACTTAATAGAAAGAAATACCTTACTGTATTTTTGACCAAACACCCATGTTGGTTCTATTCCTTGATCTTTATTTGCGTGTTTCTTTCAATTGTAATTGAGAAGAGAGGAATGAGGCTGATGGTACGAACATCTGGCAAGGTCTTCGAGGTTTCTCGCCAGATGACTCGGTAGTCCATAGCGTGTCTTCACCAGTAGGTAGAGAAGGCCTTCAAGCGATCTTCCTAGGTTTTGAAATACAAGAGAAAGCCAAATCGAATGTGATGATCCGATACTTAAGTCAGTAACGAGTATGAATGACAACACAAAATGATAGGATAGCGGTGTAGTATTTTCAGAGAGTACCTCAAGTTTCCCGCGGACATCTGTTTTTAAGGGAAGAAGAGAAATACTTGACGGCCGCTGACCAACAAGAAGATTCCACGTAGCAAGTGGATCACGATAGGGTAGATTTTATTCGAGCGAGGTTAATTAGGGGTAAAAGGACGGTTTTACCCTAAATTATTTTATTCCTTTTCCTGATCATAATTAAGATGATTATTGTTGTATTACGAGACAACGAAATTTTAGTGGTTTTCGCATTCTTTAAAATGTGGTATAGCCAACTTTAATAAAAGTGCTTTAGTGGCAACGTGAATATGGTGTTCACTTGTTCTTTTACCCACGTCTTTGTTGAGATTAAGGTAAGCAAAATTAAACCTAACCAAACCCTCTGCGTAAGAAAAATTAAGTTTTCAAATGAGGAAAAAAATGCCAAAGTGGGCATGCCATATCGGATAGAAACGTGACACCTTTTTCAAAACTTTTCAATTTTACAAATTCCTATTTAAATTCGATCCAACATTATTTGTAAAACGCTCTTGCAAGTTGTAAAGTCCGAAACGCTTCGAGGCTCGAACTTAGATTAAATCAGACCCTTTATATTTCAAGATATCAGCCGGTACATATCGAAAAAAAGACACGTTTAGGGCAGATAAGTTTGAATTATGTTGGTGGGCACGTTTTGTTGTTCTTGGCAGTTGAGAAATTGATGCAAAACTACACGGGACCGATAGTGAGGTTGTGTGGAATGGCCTACCACAGACATCTGTACTGCCATATATATGTGTCGATTGGTACATAGTCAAATTTTTGTGGGGGGGAAGACAACAAACATTATAGCTTTAAGCTAAGTGTGGAGGAAGCTTGTCGATTTCCATGTCACCAGCACATTGAAAGTGGGACATAGCGTAGCCCTCGTGACATGTTTGGAGGTGGAAAAGCGTGTTGCAGCCATAGGTTGCTTCAAAAAGAATGAAAAAAATGTGCACCATCTATTATAGCTATTGACATGATAAAGATAGCCTAGCTTTCAAAATGTTTTCATACATCAACGCGAGTCAATTGAGGTAGTTCGACACCTGTTTTTCTTGAATAAGATTTAGGGTTTCGAGTCTTGCGAATAAACAAAATCTATACTTGGAAGAGTTTTCTTTTGGTGTATACCATATGGTATCTAGATATCCAATAGGCACTAACCGATCCAGATATGAGATAGATCAACGGCTGAGGAAAAAGCCTTATCTATAACCGTGTCACCACGTGACTACTTACGTGATGACACTAATCAATCAATTTTCAATCTTTTTTGGCAAGATGGGGTTTTATTTCATCAAAAATTTGAAACATATGGACACTTTATATCAGTCAATCAATTTCAACTATTTATAAGATTTTTCATTTTTAGGATTTTACAAGAAATCTTTAAAATAAATGAATTTTATCGGTTAGTATAACGATGTTACATAGAAAAGTTGCTCTATCTCCTTTTTTTTTTATTTTTTTCTTACTCCCAATTATTTAGGTTTGGTCTTATCTTGGTTTGGAAAGTGACCAAAAAAAAAAAGGAATGTGAAAGCACAAGTGAATAAAATCACACATTTTCACAAAGAACAATCATGAAATGGAAGGAAAAAAGAATGCGTGTATGTGAATGCCACATTGTCAACTGTAGTGCTTGTGTAAACAAGAAACTTGTAGGGCCTCTGATTTCCCTTGTCAAAGGTAGTGCAAATCATGAAAACTCTTATAAATAAATTCATTTACGAAATTAAAGGTTCGGATCATTTCAATTCGATCTTCACTTCTCAATTTCAGATCATAATAAAAAAGATTACGTAAGTACTGTATACCATCTCACGGCTGAATATGAAAATTCGAACGTTACGTAGTGGGATAGTTAGATTGTGACTACTGCTGCTCTTATTTTACTGATAAAAAAAGTATTATATATTATTTCGTATACGGTGAAAATGATGTGATGTTGGAAAAATCACATAAATCTTGCAAAGAACATTTTGTCAAACTTCAAATCCAACTCACTCATTAAACATAATAAAAATACCAAGCGTAGCAGAAAAAGGTGACCTTCCTGAGAAAGTTCTTTGTTGACAAGAATTGTGGGAGAGAAATTAATAAAATCAAATGACAGTGAGATTCGGTACAGCAGAGTCGTCCCAAATTCGAAACCAAGAAATTTTAAAATTGATTTCATCTGCGGAGCTTCGTATCTCCCTCTGTTTCCCTCTTCCTCGTATTCTTTTATCGGTTCACAGGTCTTCTTTGGATGGCCTGTGGTAGAACAATTAAATAAAAGAAATACTAGGCCGAAAATTTTCTCTATTCGTAATACTTGATCGAAAACTCATAAAAAGGCATTATGTGATATTGGATAAAATTGCGTATTTTCAATCCGACTTTTCTATAATTGGAATAATGCAGTAACCAAAAAAGGGAAAGGGAAAGGGAAAGGGAAAATTTTACCGTCCATTTACTGGTTGTTAAACGGGTGGGAGAAACGATGGCAAGCTATTGGCTGGCCGATCATGAACTGTTAAATAAAATTATTAAGCGATTCGGTTATACGAAAAATGCCTAAATTTCTATAAAAAGAAAGCAGAGAATTCAAAATCATTTTTTCAAAGTGGGAGACTTAGGGCACCAGCCACAAAAGTCTAAGATGGGTTTCTTCTCCCATCATTTCCATGGACAGGCTCCATTAGCAGCCTCTCTTCACCTGCAATCCCACTAGCCAACATTATCGTACCAAGTAAATGGATACTCAAAAGTTAATTTCGATTTTTTTTGATAGTTTGACACTTCTTTTTTAAAAGTAAATTTTCGAGTTTAGTTCTTATTGATAAAAAAATGAAATATTTGATTGGCAGTACTTTACTCCTCGACGGACCGATCCATCTCAAAGTCGAACTAGCTAATTCGATGATTTCTGAATATCATATATAAATTAAATACGTGGAAAAAATAGGAATCACTAGCAATTTGAGCACATTTTTTTAATGTCACAGTAGGAATTGTACATTATAGGTATATATGTGCTAGACAATTTCTTTTTCTCGACTATAAAAGTATAGTCACGAGTTTAAAAAAAAGATATAAAGAAGGAAGAAGTGAAATGACAAAATTATCCTCGCTAATAATAATTAAATTCAAAATAGTCTAATTTTAAGTCGAGAATAAATCAACTGTACCAAATCTTGCTTTTTATACGTTACTTTTTTCGGTGAACAGAGAAGACATATAGATCCAGAAGAAAATAAATCGGCGCAAGGGGTCTCACTTCTCAGCTCCAGTTCGAGAGCGATAATACTGCACCAAACTCACTTTTTCTTTTTGTAAGTTTATTTGGTAAAGAGGAGATTATCACAAGTTGGACTCAAGGAAGGGGCTGCCGTCTCCCTTTCCCTGTTTACTTTCCCTTCTCTCTTTTGTTAGAACAGAAAAATTCTACGGTTCAGTCATCGGATCGGTAAATAGACGAAAAAATAAATATGAATCGCTGAATTTCTTCTTTAATTTGAATGATTAATTATAAGCTGTTACATTAAATCGACAAACCGCCCAATAACTGGACCGGAGAAGTTTCTGTCTCCATGAATGGTGGCTTTGCTTTGCAAGTGGTACTGTCTTCCACCTTTGGACTCCAACCCTAGAGAGGTCCCTTGTCCTCTCGACTCTCTGCATAGCCTCGACGTCCATTTTTGGTGCCACGACACTGTGCTGTATGACCTAGAAGTCGTCTTGCTCATAAAAGCGCGGTCTCCATCAGAACTATTTGGCGCACATTCGAACGAACACTTGGTGAACACACGCTTTCCGCCATTAAAAGCGAAGCATATATTGATTTATAATTTCACCTCCTTTATTTGTTTCGGTAAAGAATCTGCTTTCTCCCGATACCCAATTTCTAATATTACAAAAGCATAAATAAAAATAAAAAGAAAACCAGCAGTATATTATATATTTTATTGTACAGAATGAAATGTTGTCAACTGGGCAAAGAATCGAATATGCTTTAAAGCAAAGATTCAGCGATTTGCGACCATTACTTTCCAGGCCCATAAGCCTAGGGCTTCCCGGGCCAGCCTACAGAACCTTTTTCTAGTAGGTTAAAAGCGGTAATCCGCACGACTCTCTGCATCCATTTATTCCCTGAATATATAGCACACAGCAATGTTCAATACGTGAATATGTGAAAATTGAACTTTTCTGGCAACTAATATTTATCTTATAATATATATATACACACACACAGTAGACGCGGAATGTGCTATGTAAAAAAAATAAAATAAAAATAAATAAAGATGAAATGATTGGATAAATTTATATAATTATATAATTTATTTAATTATAATTTAATTAATTTAAAATTCATTAACTTACAGTAGTAGTAAGTAGGGGCATTCTTAATTTTTATAAGTATACCACGTCAATTTTACTTTGAAAAATTGACGTAGGTATGATGTTAAGAAAAATGACGGAAAATTTTGTTTTGTCCTTAATTGGAAATCGTGTACATGTCATAAATTAGATTGAGAAAAAATGTGAAAAATGAAAAAGGCGTCAAAACTCCCTAACATTATTAGGAGAGTTTTATCTATTAGTTAACCAATTCAATTTGAACGTGAATTATTTTGAGCTCGTTGAATTTTCGGACATTAAATGATAAATGCTGACATAAATGTATACTTCAATGCTCATCCTTGGTCTACCTGGCAAGTGCAAAGTTGACCGAACGAATTGAAGAGAAACGAATTAAAAGAAAAATCGAGAGAAGGCTGAGAGACCATTGATGACACCTACTAAATGGTGGAATCACGACCCATTTGACAAATTAGTCTGTGGAAAATGTAAATCGAATGGCTTGGATTATTTTTCGTAGAGTACGGGTCACGGGTCCAAACGTATTAAACTGAATCAACACACGAGACGATGAAAATCGAGTTCAACACGAGAAACTCAAATGCATTTCCAATGCACTTTCTTCATTTTCTCCATCTCCCAAAATTGCTGGTTTAGGTTTTCGCTTTCATGCTCCTTTAGTCAAATCCTAATTAATTTTCTTCCATCGTTCAAGAGTTTCGTGCATGAAAATGGATAGAAGGAAGAAGGAAAAAGTACGAAAAATTTTGCGGAAAAAATTAAATTCAAAACCTCATAATTTCAGATCGAGGATGATTTCCCTGTATTACATTCCGATTCTCTTCTAATTGATTTTTAAATCTCTAATATCATCACCTAATTAATTTTAAAAATTTATAAAAGAGAAAGAAAAGGATGCCTCAATTGCTCAACTTTCATAAATGAGACCCCTACCTGCATTTGGTATGAGCTCCACTTTTATGCATTGCCATATATTGACAGTAAAAAAGGAAGGGGGGGACCGGTGTTGTTGAAACACCGTTTTCAAGTCTTCGTATTCAACTGCAAACGCATAAGACGAACTGTCGGTAATGGCAGTATGAAGACATTGATGTACAGCTGTTTTCCTAGATCGATTGTTCGACGTATGAATCGGTGAATAATACGTTCTTCGCATGAAAAATTGGTTACTAGAGTGGATTCCTTACGATATATTATCAAAATGTTGAACACAACAAGGCAGAAAATGATTATTATTTAAAAAAAAAAGGACTAAGAACAAAAAAGGAAAAAGGAAAAAAAATTAAAGAAAGTTGCAAATATTCCGTCTGTCGTCCGGTCCCCATTGCCGCGGATCGCAGATCGGCCTTCAGAGTTGCTCCTCCTCATCAAGCACCCTTTTTCGGGCAGGCCGCTGCCTCCGCGGACCTAGTCGTCGCCGTGGCCTTCCTCCGGCGAGCTGTTCAGGTCCAAAAGATGGTCACGACCAACTCCGCTGATCTTCTCCACTCCCTTGTTATCAACAGTATCTTTGCTATGTTCGACACGATTATCCACTTCTTCCTGCTCCTCCTCCTCCTCCCTACACACCATCGCCACAGCCTCCGCCTCCAAGGCAGTGCTCCACCGCAGATCACCGCCTCCGCCGCGGCCCTTGCGGTTGAAGTACTTCACCGCCTCCTGCATCCTCCTCAGGATCGCGAAGAACTCCTCGACCTCTTCCTCGCTGGGCGGAGCCTTCGCCCCGACGCCTTCCGGATCTTTTCCTCCATTCATGGCCTTCTTTTCCTTGCTGCCAACATCACAGGAATGATCTTCTCGACGATCTGCAATTTCTCTTTGCCTCTTCCTCTTCTCTATTCCCATTTTCCGATCTCTATACGATCGAGAAAGTTCTATCTATTGGGGAAGAGAGAGAATAATAATGCAGCGTGCGCACACAGACACACACACATATATAGATATATGTATAGATATATATATGCTAACATGTATCTCATATAGCACTACGATAATTTGACTGAGATGGTTCGAGATACTGAATATGAATAAGTCATAACCTGTTGGATATGTAAAGTTGGTGTAGATCGAAAAAAAAAGATACGTAATAAACCTTTTTGGTCCTTGCAGTATTTTTTTCGGCGCATGTTACTAATATCTAGAAACACAGTATAATCTGACTAATGCAGATTCGAATTACGTCGGTCGGTGTACCGAGAGGGAAAAGTCTCCGAGACTTCTGTTGAGGAAAAGTGATATGAAATTTTCTCCGACAACACACATTTTAGCACTGTAGCATATTTATGGATCGACTTAAGGGTCGGAGGGGCTGGATCGTATTGTATTGTTCCTTATGAAATGTGTCGTTTTACTCTCTACCGAGTTTCATTCCTTTATTGATTTTCTAGATCTGTTCCCGAGCATATCTTATTAGACCACAAACATGTATGTTACGTGCCTATAAAATAACCTAGTAATCAATTTTAAACCCAAGACAAAGAAAACCTACGAATCAAGTTGTACCTGTCACCGTACTATTTAATGAAGACCAAAAAAACTGAAAAGTCCACCGTCTTGGCATTATTTATTTATTTATTTTGATTGCCAAACAATTCTATCAATGACTGTAATGCTTTTCGATCAAACTTGATGGTTACGATGTCAAGTTCAAATGCGAAGTCTGGTTCAGAGTTGAAAATAAAAGCGGTTCTTATATGAGCCGATTTCTTCACATAATTAAAAAAAAATCAGAAACAAAACGTAGACTTTAGCGAAGGATACAAGTCAATGGAGAAATTTTAACGCGACCATTTGTTGACATTACAATTTTGTTTATTAAAGTAAATCTTTTTTTAAAAATAGAATTTAATATAATTAGTACTGTTTTTGTCTGGTAATCTAGAGGTACTGAATGTTTCCATTTTATTCACTTTTTATTTAATTTCTTTTAAATTTATGTATATCTTCTGCCCATCTAAAAAAAAGTAAACATTTTTCTATTAAGAAAAAAAAGGGGTTTTTTTCCATCTTCCAAGAAATTTTAAAATTATAAAAGAAAATCAGATATTTTTATTAGACGCAGCGGTGACGTAACAGCGAGGGAGTCAAGCTGATGTCACATGCCGCGACGCTAATTGAGGTGGCAGCGTCAATTAATTAACGCGCTGGAATCGAAGGTGGAGATCGCGTCCCTCGCCGATCTAACGGTAGATATGGGGAGAGCAGGTTCCCGCGCGAGTGGGGCCCGCGACAGGCGAGGTGGCTCTACTTCTTCTACCTTCTCTTCCCTGATGATTCCAAGCAGGTCCGTGATTGACTCCAAGCGGTCCAACATTTTCTCCTCCTTGATTAAATTTTTTTATCATTTTTTTTAATTTTATAACGTGTAAAGAAACGCACACTTAAAACTTAGAAATAAATAAAAAATATTAATATGAGCAGTTTCACTAGTAAATATTTTTCGATTCCTATCGAATAATTATTCAGCTAAAGGTTTTCGAGTTGAATAATGACACAACTTTTGTCTTGTCAGTCGCTCTATTTTCCAGGTCCGAGTGTTTTTGCCATCCATCACCTAAGAATTTCACGTCAAAAAATTAATAAAAAAATTTTATAAATACAAAGGGTTTAATAGTATTTGACATCGTTACAATCGACCAATCCACTGTATGGTGTATTATACGGTCTAGGGCTTGCCATTAATCCCCAGAGACCGGTTCCCTAAAAGAGTCGAACAATGAACCTGAAATATTGTATGTTATCAGTTTACGAGCGGGTCCATCCTTCCGATGCAGACGTTGTCATCTTTTCGGTGAATAGCTGCCTGATATCAAGATATTTACTTTTATTATAATATTCAATATAGTACCAAAACAATATATTTTATGGGCTAAAACTGTTATTGTATAATCTATATAGAATTAAATGCAGAGGAAGGAAAACATCGTAGGAAAGTTCGCAGGCTGGACTGCCCCATGTCAAGTCAAGGCGGCGGCCACATGCCGGGTTTTTTCTCGCGGCCAACTCTTTCCACGAAGAAATTTTTTTCTTTAAAAAAAGTGACATTCTCAGCATTTTTTTAGACTGTTAAATTGGTCCTTAAAATTTTAATAAGTTATCAATTTAACTTTTAAATTTTAAAATTTATTAATTTGGTTATTACTATTCACTTTGATCGGTTAATTGGATTCATGCATTATAACACCGTTTAATGATGCTGACGTGGAAGGTAACTGTCACGTCAACAGATTCACATGCCACGTGATGAGTTATGAATAGTGGAAGTCAAAAATAAAATATAATTTTATCCACTTATTGATTGTCACGTGGCATGTGAGGGGTCCGCTGACATGGCAGCTACCGTCCACGTCAGTATCCGTATACGACATTATAATGCTCGAACCAAATTTATTAACTAGTGGAGACCAATTGTTGGTTTTAAAAATTTTTAGGAATAAACTAATGACGCACTAAAAATTTGAGAATCGATCTGATAGTTTACTCTTTCTTTTTCTTTTCTGATGAGTTATAAGAAAAAGTCAAACCGCCAGCTAGCAGGATCGAGCACGATGCGTTGCGTATAAGATGACAATATACACTAAATCAGGTCTAATATTCGACTTCCTACAAAGGCTAATATCTGAGGATTGCTGACAGATTTCAGAGGGTATAATATATCGTCTGATGAATTAGTCTACTGTTACCTCCCGATATCATATATATATATATATATATATATAAAAGGGTCGGATGCGTTCATGGGAAGCTTCATTTCCAGCCGTTGATTGCCAGTGACTAGTGGGACCCATCCTTTTCTTTCACTCATTTTTTATATCGAAATGCATTTGATATCGTAACAACTGACTAATCTATCGAACGATGTATTATATCGTCCGGGACCCTCCATTGATAACTGGATACTGGCCTACTGGAACAGTCAAACCCTGAACCTCAACTACTATTATTTTATCAGTTAATCAGCACTTTCGTCCATCAAAGACATCTCTTTCACTCTTCTCTCCCAAGAGCACTCGAGCATCATTTTTTTTTTAATTATTTGACCGTTTTCAGTTTTAATTGTTTTCATTATCATAATTTAAATTATTCTTTACTTGACCGTTGGTTAACTATTTTAAAACAATTCATTAATTTTTTATTTATTTGCAACCGTTATGATGTTCGTTTCGCTTTATTTTATTTTATTTTATTATTTATCTAAGATATAGTTAATTTTTTAAATTAAACGGAGTCGTCAAGAGTTGACCGTTTCATCCTTCATATATTCATTACTTAATTATTGTTCTAATTTTCTTCAAAACTCTTCTGAATGTATTTTAGCTCTTAGTTATAATTATTAGTAATTTGTATGATTATCAATGAATAGCAATTTTCTTACAACAAGTCCTACTCTTTTTTTTTTTTTTTTATATCGGTGGTGTCTAGCAGCCAACTAATCTACCAGACAGTATATACGACTTGGTGTCCACCGTTAATTCCCAGATACAGGCCCCCTGTGAGAGTCGAATCCTGAACCTGCCTCACTGCATGTTATCAGCTTACTAGCGGGTCCGTCCTCTCAGAGTCATAACAATCCCTACTTATTTATTACTGATGATCCACATATAAATTTAAATTTTTTTAAAAAAAAATTGGGGCACACAAGATTGTTGAGGGTGGCAGTGAGGAGAAAGTCTTGTATATAACGGTGACAAGTAATATTAACCAATCAAAATAAATTATTCTTAAAATTATTTTTTAGTTTCTTTAGGTTCTGTAAAAAAATCATGACAATAACCAATTATTGATCGGTTTGATGTCACCGTGTAAACACTGACCGCATGATGATACTGTTACACAAGAAACTTACACTCCGACTCTGATTTACTTTCAAATCGTATACTCTCGTGAAAAATTTTATAAAACCGGCAAGGTATGGTACGTTACCGGTTATACAGACACGGCGCTGTGGCGCTGTACTCTCGTCTAAAGGTTGCCTATAAATGGATACTTGACTTTATAGGGGGAGGTTGACAAATCAGTCAATCAATCATACCAAAGCAAGCCATGTTACATGGAATAAATGTTCAGTACGTAATACATAATGAGTTCGTTATATAACTCTCTCTCGGATCTTGATACATGTGCAATTTTCGCAGTTTTCGAGAGCCAGCTTTACACGTGTCAAGATCTGAACGGTGATTAACACAATAAATTTGTTATGTATTACGTGCTGAACATTCACTCATGTGCCATGTTCCATGTTCGCGTCCGACACGATGATGTTGATGATAGAAATGCATGAATCATCCAAGATAATGATACATCATTGACATGGCCTGTGGGGTTTGATTAAAGATTACCACATACTTGTAATCAATTCCTCTAAAGTCGCAACTTGATTTATCGTTTCTCCTTTTCTTTTTTAGATAAGCCAAAAAATCTTATCACGTTACGTAAAAAAATATCAGATTAGATTACTTTAAATGAGAGAATAACTGTCATAATTATCGATAATTATATCAATCTTTTTTTTTTGGTGCACAACAGAGACACGTATGCTTAAAACGAGATATAAGGAAGAGGAAATAAAGGAGTGCGAGGAGTTTCGCTGATGATGAGAATCGAGTCCATAATATCTTGAGTTAATATCGAGGACAGTACTACTGCATTAAGCCCATCTCTCATTGCCATGCGATGTGGCGAATCTAAGATCTAAGATTCGAGTGCTTCCCACGCATTTACATTAAAACATCTATTACAGGTGCACTGTTTGAACATTGGTTTGTATAACACCGGTTTCTTGAATTATGCTATGAATCTCGTGGTACTATACTGACGGAGCCAATGCTGGGTGCTAATTTGTTTAGTACATCGGATTCCGTCCTCATCATGGGAGTTATGTACTGATTTTATTTCTGTTTATATTCTATCCTTTATATTAGATCTGTAGTTCTTGCTTTACCATCGGAAAAAAAAATTCTTTTTTCCTGTAAAATTAGCTGAAGTGGTGGGGCCCACATGTTGGGCCCATTGGGCTGACCCATACAGTTCACTTGGGCGGGAAGAATATCATAATGGGATGAGACTTGGGCCCGATCGAAATCATTACTCTTTTTTTTTTTTTTGTTAAGTAATGAATGCAGAAAATACTTGATCTGAAGAGCTTCCCTTGAGCGGGTCGACCCCATCTGAATCTAAATCGGTAATCGTACATTAAATTTCCGAATATCGGATGATGCGGATCGGAAGATTTGGCAACAGTGATATGGGACGCTAACGGTAGTAAAATCTAGCGCTTCTTTGGGAGGATCTAAAGTTTCAATCGGGCTCGATGGGGTAAATGGGCTTCGACCCATAAGAAGGCCCATGGGCCCGATAGTCCAACAAGCCCAATAACAGATCCAAAACACTTGAAGCTCGCTCCACGGCAAGAGGAAGTAATTCGTGGAACGGTGTCACCACGTTACAGTACTTACGTGATAACATTAATCAATAAATTTAAATTATTTGCAGAGGCATTTTTTTTAATCTTTTTTTTTTCAGTTTTTATGAAAAAAACTTATAAATAACTAAATTTTTTGTTGGTTAATGTCACTGTGTAAGCCGTTTGTGACGGACGATAACTTCACCTATGGTGAAGCACGTAGAGATCCCTCACATAATCTGCAACAAGTAAGAAGACTTCGGATTAACGGGTTCATAATGAATAACGACTATTATAGATCGGATTTCAAGACGCTCGGAACCTTTTCTTGATACCGCACACTCGTTAGAGATCACTCGAAATCTTTTGTTGCTACATTTTATTCGCCACCGCATGACGATCCGCGGGATGTTTTCGAGATAGAGATCTACTATGGATCATGGATTAACTTGATCTGACGATGAATTTTTGTTGTTCGAGCTCCCCACTTTAGTCTCTACTCAAATATCGCCGTTTTTACAGGTCTTGATGTGCGACAAGAATTCGAGTTAAGCCTGGCCAGTGCTGCATCACCACACATCACAACTTCCTCTATTCAACTTATACGTGACACGAAGGGAAGACAGAGCTCCTAAACCACACAAACTTTATTGCATGCTTGGTTCGCTGAGAAAAAACTATTCTACGGAATAGCTATTCCAACGTTTGGTTCGCAAGTTACACGAAATAGGATTCCGCTCCCCTCCCGTGGCTCGGTGGGTCCCGGAATTAGTTTCTCTCTCCACTGGTTTTGCCTCCCCGAGCCCTGGGCTCGAGCTATCGGAGGCTCACTACCCCATGGGTTGGTTTGGCCTTGCTCCAGAACTGAGCTCGTGAGTCGAGTGCCCTCGAGGAAACTCGGGGAGACGTGGGCTCGAGTGGGTTCAGGAGATTGGGCTAGGTTCAGGGGCGGCTCGGGCTGGATCGGTGGAGGACTGGGGAGGTTAGCGGTGGGCCGATAACGAGAGTCTCGGGGTGGAAGATGATGAACAATGCACGATTTACTGTTCATCGCATTATTTTTATTTTTATTTTTTAGAATTTTTATTTTTTATAAATATAAAAGAAAATATATGTAATAGACAATTTTATCATTTCATCTTTAAATATCCTATCGCATATCTTTAAATAATAATACTTTTATTCATCATTTTATTTATCTTTCACTCTATTCCTTTTGTCATTATATCATATTTCATCTCATTTCATTCCAGCGAATCAAACATAATATTAATACGTGACCCCTCGGGATTTTTCTACTCCCTAATTCCTATATATATATATATATATATATGTAAAATACGCGCAGGTGGAGAGGGGAGGAGAGAACAAAAAAGTCAACTGCGGGATGGGATGGGGCTGGGTAAATTCTCAGTGTATAAATTTCTATTATATCTTAAAACATGTAAAATTATTACAAATTTTTAGATTTAATTTTAAACTTGTCAATGTCCGAACGATGATTAATGCAACAAACTCTTATTACTCTGGTTGCCGTATCTCATGCTATGATAATAATAAATGTATGGACTAAATTACTGAAAATAAATCAACACAATTAATTGTTTAATAATTACCATAAGTATTATGTCTTATTAATTTTATTAATTATAGCTTATCACTTCATCACAAAATATGGTAATTAATTAGTATCTATTTTTTATCCGTACTGCTGATATTTAGAAATCTAATAAGTCCAAACTAATTCAGTCTCAGTCGATAATGTAAAATTCTCTCAATATAAATTCTTTCCGCTCGCAAGACTGGAATTAGAACTCGCTAATTATCTAAAATTTTATTTGATAAAGGAGTTTGCTCAATTGATTGATTAATTAATTTATATAATGCTCTTCTTAAAAGTCTCACTCAGTGCTCTCTTGGAGGAGGAGGGGGAGAAGAAGAAGAGCAGCCAGGGAAGGAGAAAGGGAGTGGAAGAAATGGAGAGGGAGCTCTGTTTCTGCCTGTGAAAGGAGAGGAAATCGCCGGAAACCCTCTTCAGCGGAGGGGCCTGGGGGAGTGATTGGTTGGCGGAGGACGGGAGAGCTCGGAGAGGGAGACAGAGTCCTCATCCCTCATCATCCGGTAAGCAACCGGGAAGATTCTGATGATCTCGCTTCGATTTTCGACTTAATTCTGTTCCCTCGTTGATCGAATCGCTTATGGAAGGATATCCCATGAATCTCCTGCCACTTTGGTTTTTGAGCTTCTGCCCTCTCTGGTCTCAGATTCTTGAAAGATTCCCGCTTCAAGCAAAGGGGCACGTCGATCATATATGTCGTCAGGATCTGATCTGATCACTGGAGCTCCGAAGCAGCTCTGCCTCTCTACTGACTCTCACTTCTTGTTCAGACGCAGGATCATCTCCGCCATCCTCTGGCGCATGCAGTCTTGGTCTCTGATCAAGGCCCAGGAGCAGAGCATCACCGTCTCCTCCATGCAGTTAAGACCGCACTGGTAAGGGGGTTCTTCCTCTTCCTCTTCGTAATCGAGCTCTCATCTTCTGTGTCTTGATTCTTGATGGTGTTTTTCTCTTCTCTGTTTGCGTCTCTGGTGATACGAGACTAGGGTTTTTGATGGGTTTTAGGGTTTGCTTGAAAATTGGTCTCCTGTTTGATTGCAGCCTCTGTTCTTGACAGGCGTAATCGTCGCAGATCACAATTTCCTCATCGATTTCCGCGAAGTACCGGGTTCCCGGTCTTTCTTGATACTCGGACACAGTTGAAGGTTCTTCACTTAGCTGCTTGTTCAAGACATACATACACACACATACACATGTACACTCTAGTCGTCTACATACAGATAGATTCAAAGAAGCAGGGATGCCTCGGCTTGACATCGAGCGGCTGCAGTTAAGTTCGAGCTTCAGTACTGGCAAGAAACTGGTGAAAAAGAGAGAAAGGAGTGAAGTGAATCCCAGGGAAATGAGGAGGGTTCGTGTGATTTACAGCGACCCAGATGCAACCGAGTCTTCAAGCGATGAAGATGAAGGCTATTATGATTCAAGGAGAGTTCGTACCGGACATAAACGCATAGTTAAAGAGATTGTGGTTCCTGTTCCAAAGCAACCATTCCCTGGGGATAACAGTGCTAAGAGGCCAAAGTGCATTAGTTTAAGTGAAAAGTTTTACAACAAGAAGGGAAGCCGGTATTGCTCTTCTGCGTACAAAGGAGTTCGGAGGAGGCCGTGGGGTAAGTATGCGGCTGAGATTCGGGACCCGATTCGTGGGATCCGGGTGTGGCTCGGGACCTATGACACAGCTGAAGAGGCTGCTCTTGCTTATCAGAAAAAGAAGGTCGAGTTTGATGGCGCAATCTTATCGAGAAGAAACAAGATTTCGACGACTGGTTCAAACACTGTGTCAGAGGAGACAAATGCTTCGTTCTCCCTCCCATCACCGTCTTCAGTGCTCGATTCCCGGATCTCAGCTTCCTTCAGCTCTACGTCCGGGCCTCTTCCGACACGAGAGGAGAAGATGTTGGAAAGCTGCACAACCAAGGATACGTCTCAAGAAGATGACCTGTTCTCCAACCCAGCTGCGATATCCTTGCCACCGAGTCAAGATTCAGATTTGCAGTGCGGGGATAGCTTGCTACTCGACAGCAGCTTCTTGAACTCCCCTGAGTTAGGAACTTGGTTGGACGATATTCCCGAGTGCGGATTTGCAGAGAGCGAGGTCCTTAACCTCCCAACGATCGAGCTAAGCCTGGAGAAGGAGGAGCTCGGTCTCCCAAACATCGAGCTGAGCCTCGACAAGGAGGAGCTCTCGTGGGTCGACGAGGCGCTTAATATCGCGTGTACGTGAGTTTTGCAGTTAGGATCTTAGTTACGATCTTATCAAAGCGTATTATACTTTTTGGTGTGCCTGATGAGATGAAATAATTTAAGAAGCATACAGAAGGGGACAGTTCTCGAGCTCATCATCGGTTGAAAGGGTACATGTTCATCGATTGTGATTATGAGAAGTTGTCAATGTTGTGATGATTTTATTATAGCAAGTAAACTCTGATGACAATCTTAATATTTGTTGACAGACAGAGATCGGTTTCGAGTCTTATTCTTCCTTCTCTTTAGCTTCTTACCTGCAATTCTTTTGTTTTATAATCCCATGCATAGATTCTGTCGAAGGAACATGCTGTGGAATATCTTTGTTCATGTGCTTTGGAGCTTGCTGGATATGAATAGATGAAGGGAGAAGAAAGAACACCATGAGATTCCAAGAAGATTCTAAGGTCTTCAGGTCTTGTTAATTGAGTAAACTATGACCGAGAGAGCCTTCCTCTTATTGAACCGACTTATCTCGGGCACGAACTAGTTCGGGTTTGGTGTCTCGTTCAAACCTGGTTCGTGAAAGTCCATATTCTCGGCCGAGGCTGCAACTGCAGCAGCATACCTCTAAATACGACGAGATCAGCAGAGACCGGTGCCTGGTCCATCTTTCGTTGGACGAGAGGGCAGTCTTCAGGTGAGGAGAGCACGAGATTGAATAGAAAGCTCATGAATGGAATACGAAATGTTCAAACTTCAATGGGGGGGGAGTAGTTGTTAAACGTACTTTTCATGTCTAGAAACCGGAAACCAGATCATGTCACCTCTCCTTCCCCTTAGGATTCAAATTCCGATTAGTGTTTACCCTTTGTCTTAGTGCTGGAAATTAATGCCTTGACACGCATGAATTGGATGAGAGCCAACCAAAAAGAAGCCTTTTTTTTTTTAAGGAAAGAAAGGAGAGTACAAGTAATGATGATCAGATTACTCCGTTACACAATATTTGAACTTTCATGTTCAACTGAAAATATATCAGACGAATTAAACAATTAGTACTAACATTAATCCCATCAACGTAGCATCACCAAAGACATACTGTAATTTAAGAAGTTATGTCCATTAAGGTACAAGTTTAAGATACTCTTCTGGTCATCTTGCTCAGAATAGGACTTTGAACTTGTGACCTCGACTCCACCATTGCATGGCAATGTGTTTTAGATCATGCAATCACATCATTCTTGAGCCGAGATTAATAGATTATCGATTAGATTCTCGTCATATCTCATGTATCCCTTTATTTTTATCTCCCTCTTACGAGTTATTCTTCGCAGGTTCACGAGCCTCTTTTACGACCAGAAAAAAGTAACAAAATCCACTCCCCCTCTTCTTTTGGATACACAAGGGAACATAGAAAAAGTCAATGTACGGATTAGATATTAGAGCAGCCTAGAAGATGCATGTATACTAAAAAGTCACTTTCCCATGTAATATAATAGTCCAATCTAATTATGTCCTCTTCGAGGCTCCATGACCATGACCCTCATCAAGATGGATGGATATTTCGGTCACTATCCCATCTCAAAGTGTATTCCTCATAGCCATCCGACCGGTATCCTTATCCCCTGTGCTTCCGGCCGAAATCCTTTATTCTATATCCCTTTCGATCCACCTGTACCAAATTTTCTACCCGAGCCAACCATAAACAACCCACCCGCATACCTCTCCCGACTCCAGCCCGACGCTGCAACCTGAGATAACATCGGACAACATCCTTAACTGTTGAGATAAGTATTGCTTCCGAGCTTCAATGATTGATCACATAAGCCGCCCCCCAACTTTGCGTAGTCTTTAAAATTTCATAGGCAGATTCATCATCTGGGCCCACCACCACCACCACCACCACCTCCAATGGATCTCATTGGCTATAGATTATGACACCAAAATTGACAAGGGAAGCAGCACATGACCACAAAGTGGCAATTCAGATGGTGACCCAGCAACTCACACGAGGTCCCCCCAGCAGTCAATTTGCCTGAATTTTCTTCTCCCCTCTGGGCAATCCCCGTGGCATTAGAAAACACCGATGGACGAATAAACTTATTTGTCTTATTGGGTAGTGGGCCACGGGTTTGAGCAGAAATAGAATCGTATCGATTCTTCCTCGCAGTGCCTGCTGGCGACTGCGGGCAAGGATCAATCCTCATTTACAACAGGAACTAGACTGACTATTCCACTATGTTTACTTGCTACCCCTCCCTATCAAACAGAAGTTGTTCCTGTCATGTTCAGACCTATCTAGACGGATTCATGGGTTTTGAAGCAAAGGCCTTCAATCCAGAGTAGGTTCACACTTCAATGATGAGGTCAGTTTACCCGATAACTTTCTCGGTCTTTTACTTTCTGTGCAAACACAAGGCGTGAAGAATTGAGTTTCTAGAGTATGAGGAGGAAACATTTGCTGCAGTAAATGGTTTTGTTGAAGAAAAAATCTTTGACTAAGAGCACAATATCTTGGTGAGAGCAGGTACAAAACCATCACCAGCTCCCATAAATATAATAAAAGTCGCAAGAAAAGACCAAGTCAGCCCACATCTTGTCTAACCTGGACGTCATTGCTGAGCCTTAATTGCCTTGGCAGCAAAGGAATTGTCAACCCGGCAGGACACCTCTCCTCTTACGTCGATTCATGTGATGATACAGGGACCGCAAAAGGCTAAAGCAATGACAAGATTAAGGAATTGATAAATTTCAGCAGCAGGAAGTGCTATAGTCACCGGATCTGGTATTATCCATCCACAAGAGCCAGCTCACAGACTAGGGCAAGGTGATCACTACCCCATCTCTGTAGGAAAAAGGAAAATTGAAATGGTTGTAAACCAGCGGTTAGAAATGGAACAGCGCTCACTATAAATAAACATATGTAGATGATAAGAAGACCATGAAATTGACGCATTGCGTTTAGGCTTTCTACACATGTTTTCAGATGTCCAGAATCTTACATGCAGTGAAATAAACGTGTTGCCCACAGCGGGAATATGTCATTCAGAGTTGTCCTTTACCTTACTAGGAAGCCCTCCTGTCCTCCTTAAGATGTCAACAGGTAGGGTTTCAAGAACGCTCACTGGAGCAAGTTCGCCCGTGTGCCTGTGCATCGTTGATATATGGAATCAGAGAGTTTCAGGAAGAGACACCTAACAGAACGTCGAATTCAAGATATAGTTGCAGTACCAAATATAATCAACAGTTCCCATGAAACTGGAGTGGTATGAGGTAGCAATTGGCTCTCCAGATTTATCTCTACAGCCAGAGAATCCCTGATGAATTTTTACAAACATATGGGAAGCAACTAAGAATCAAACTTTGTAAACAGAAAGATGGAGCGCAAAAGTATCACCCTCACCCACTCTCTATTTTCTAGTTGAAGGGAGAAGTAAGAAATCTAATGCCCAATAAAGGCAACTAGCCAACTTCGCTTTTGCTTGTTTCTCTCATCACATTACAAAGAGCCAAATCTACAGCCATTGATCTCAAGCCACAGAACTTCATACATATAGGACTACAAGAGCAGATATTTGAAGAACTTACTGGTAATGCAGCATATGCACTAGATAACTTCAATTGATGAGATAGAGAAGTCACACTGTAACTGCCTGCTGCAAGCCTCAACTCTTCATGGGTCCATCTATATGTAGATGGCCTAGACACAAGATGGTCAAAGAAATAAAATAGATCGTCAAACATGTCAAGCAATAACTCAACGGGCAAGTATGCTGGAACCTCATATTTGTATGATTACATTATCCAAAAAATGTTGTAAAGATTTAGTAACAGAAACAGTTTTCAAAAGTACCTGCAATTTTTTGCAATAAATGATCCACGAGCAATTTGCCCAGAAATGTTCCTACGATCATGCAGCTGAATGTCTAGCTGTGATTCAAGTTAATTGTGACTTGTGACTGCATTTATCATGAAGGAAAAGGGGAAGGAGAAATGATGTTTTGAATTTTGAAAGAATATCATACAGCTAAATTGTGCAGCTGTTAGATTTCTCTCGACACATCAGGGGTTACAAAAAGAGACTTAAAATGCAGAAAAATATTAACTCACCTGAGAGGAAGCAAGAAACTGATATGCTGCACTCTGAACATGAGGTACAAACAAATGTAAATTCTCTGACAGCCAAAACAAGTAATCATCAAGTAGTCACATAACAAAAAATAAATTATCACCTGAGGTAAGCTATTTAGATCTCCGCCTAGGATAACAGGAATGCCACCCCATTTTTCTGATAATTCGTATGCCTTTTCAAGAAACATCCGGATCTGAATCATCCAATGTTATCTCAAACATCAGTACAGAGACTAGGCAGGCAGAATGCTAAGTATAACTCAACTCCATCTGATGAGGTTATATCTTATTCAATAACCAAAATCAAGTGATGAGCTTGTATATTTTCACTCCAACCCCGACAGCTAGGCAGATCAATAAATTCTTGCAATGAAGAGATAAGTAAATTGCATAGCTGCAGGATTGATAATTGTCCTAAAAGGGTTGCACGGTTCTGTTGAAGTCCTGGAATAGAATGGGCTGGGAAAGTTAATACCTGACCTAGTTTGACATCTCCACGGTTAGGGTTAAACAACACATGAATATTTCCAATGAGAACATGCCGGCCTTGGTGGTAGAGACTGCAAATGTCATCATGTCTTAAAAGGTGCTTGAAAACAAAAGAGGAACTTCACCAAGAGAATTGCACCTTACATGGACGATTGAGCAGGCAAATTGGAACTCTCTTCTGTCTGATTTAACTAGTCAAAGAAAGCAAAAAATTAAATCAATAATTGCATAAAGTAGATGAATAAGTAAAAAAGTTTTAACAAATGTTTACAAAACTCCCCTTCCTCAGAGAACAAAGAAAATACTTCAACAGTCAACCATTAACCAACATTTAGGAGAACCAGGCTGATGCAATTAACGTTGGGCTTAGGTTGATAGGCTGGCTCTGTCCAGCAAGTTTTACAATTACAGCTCAATTATATTGGGATTCCTTAAGTATCTCAAGTGTCTCCACGTTGAACTTATATATGAGCCAGTATAATGGAAAGGAATGCTAAGCAACTGAAAGTATTAGCTGCCCATGAATACAATAAGAATATTAAAGCCATTAGATGTTCCTTAATACATTAGAACAATGATAGCGCATATGCATCATCCTCATAAGTCATAACTACCATAAAAATTAAATACTATTGGCATCCATTAATACAAGCCCTCCATTTCTGGAGCCTTTCAAGGGAAAATGCTCAAAAATGGTATTGATAAGGTGATTTACCAAGCATTATAGAGAGAACAGTTACACAAACACAACAAAGTAAAATTGAAAAAAATATTCCTAACCTTAGCTGTAAGTTATATGCAAAATACTGGTAGGTTTCTACAGAAAATTCCTACTTGCATCATCGCCAGATCAACTTGCAAAGAAATATGCAGATTAAACAGATTTTTCACAGAGAATAATGTCTCTTTTCCATAGCCCTCATACAGAGGTTCTCAATGGCATGAATTCAGCTACATTTTGGCTTATGAAAAGACATCAGCTCACGTCAAAACAAAAATCCGCAGAAAGCACAAACATTCTTTAAGACACTATTAATCCATACCATACCTTTAAGACACAAAGTTGAGCAACATTGTCACGGAGACCAAAAGTCTTGAATTCTATACTTTCTTCATGCACAAGGGTAAATCTGCGTTGAGAAAATTACATGCTAAAACTCTTGACAGTAAAAAAGGGTACAAGATGGTATATGATAAAAAATCAGATCACATACATCCAAGCAAAAAATCGTAGGTGCATTTTTCAGTTATGACATGGACCCTAACTAATGAGACAGGCTAACTGAATAAGAGACCAAAAAATATATGATGGCAGAAGCTTTATCTTATAGGAAAATTTAGACCAGTAGCAGCCTATAATGTATGTGACAATGCCAGAGTGCTTAACTGTTGTTCTTTCCAAAAGATAGCACACCCATCAACTGCTTCACCTGTGCGCCCCTGGCATGAAAGACATCAATTCAACTCCACTAAGCCTGGAAGACACAACCATTGACAACAAATAGTACCTCCATGTACCTTGAATACACCACCGTATCCATCCTCCAGTAGAAGAACAGCCAAGTCATCAAAAAGATCCACCTCCTGCAGCCATTTTAGGAAATTGCAGCTATCACTTTTACCATAAAAGGGATGAGAAGGTTGCTTTGAAATTGAAATCAATGAAGAGAGCAAATCCATGGGTCAACAACCTAAAAGGCATCAGTATTGATGCCTATATGCTGGTTCTACTCCCGTTTTCGGGAGACCAAGGACAAGAGACACAGATAAAATAATGGACACTAACCTGAAAGCAGACGATTCCTGCATTGTAAATACGAATTTCTTTACATATGAGCCTCTTCCGCCTCTTCCATTCCAAGTACTTTGGTGGGACTCCAGAATACAAATCTGAATGTTTTGATGCATTCTCCACGCCCAGTATATTGTAGGAAACAACGACAAGTTTATCTAGGAAAGCAGACGTGAGCACCAGAGCAGTCGTAAGCTAATTCTAGGGGATAACACACGAAAAACTGGATATCGAAATTTTGAAAACAACAGGAGCTCAAAGTAAAGATTTTTAATTTAAGGCACTAGAGAAGAAGTTCAAAGTAGGCAAGAGAAACACTCTCCATTAAATGCAGAGCTCAAACCTTAAAAATATCTTGAGGAAGAAGAATTATAGAAGCAAACCTCGGCAGCCGGATAAATCGCAAGAAGAATGGGTCCACTGACGATGAAACTCCACTCCTCTACTGCTGCTGCTGAATTTTCTTCTTCTTTTCTTAGATCTGTGCGCATAACTCGTTGAAGCACGAAGTGCATCGAACTGATTCGAAGTGGAGGGAAATCGCCGGGGCTCCGATGTAACAGTTAGGGTTTCGGAGACCCGCGATCTCTTCCTTTCCTTCTTCACCCCGTAGGCCTGGGACTGAGGTTCTGATTCGTCTTCAACATCCGTCCCTGAAAAATATATATGCTTGTTAACGCTTCCGCCGACCATGAGGCTCTGTGCCGCCGTCTGGCGCTTTCTCATCGACACGGCAGCTGCGACGCTCATCGGCGGAAGCGCGGGAAGCACTCCGGGAAGCGGTTGTACACCGCGAGGGCCGAGATATGGGCCGGGTCGGGTCATCTAAGGTGGTCTCCGAGCTGGGTCAGAAGAGGAAATTCATTTAGGCCCCAATACTGCCTAAGCCCGCCGAGGACTTCTGAAAGCCAATCCATTAAAAATGTAAAATGAATTTATTCAACCATAATAACAATAAAAAAAAAAAAAGAGTATCAAATTACCTTAATTAATTCATATTGATAAGTCACTTAGCACCTTCAACCCACCACTAAGGACGGTGATCTAGTTGTCCAAAACTTACTCACATGTGATTTGACAAGACTATCATCCTAAAGTCAAATCTCCATTTAAACAAAATTATTAAAATGAGCTCTTTAAACTCGGGTTTTGACTAATATGGTGGTAATGATTGTTCAAATTATTTGATATGTTCGTTGTTGAATACAAAATCCAAACTTTAGATAGCGGGATGGTCGAGTTACCACTGTTGTTAACTCTTTTTTTATCAAGAAATAATTCCCTAAGGGATTGAAGATCCAATGTTTCTTACTGGATATTTATATGTAAAGTCTCCACCCTGGCGAACCAAATAGGGCTGTGGACATGCCTCCATCAGTCAATACAATGGTCAATGTAGATCCATTAACATGTTCCGGTTCAGGATGGCAAGCTCATGGTATCGCTGGTTGAGTACCTGTCAGCATCAAGTGTCTTCTAAGGACAGAGAAAGCCGTATGTTCATCTGCAACCTGAGAGCTCGAGCAAGGATTCGCAAATCAGGCATCGGGTTGACAAGAACTTGGCACAACATATTCCCTCGAAACACTCACAGCTCACAGGTTTAAACTGCCAGCCACAAGCAATGTGAGTGCCCTGAAAGACATCTTGAGGCAGAGCTATGAGCCGCCTCAAAAAGTACCACTATAGAGCCTCCAGATCTCACCTTATGTTTTATATCGTTTCATTAGCTAGATAGCCAAGTGTTTGCCCACCCTGAGCACAATCCAGCTAGTCAAGCTGCATAAGAAGTCTGACAAGAGATTATAGTATTCATGCAAGATTTGCGACAGTATCTTATTCACATGGTGTTTTTGGCTCGTTATGAACTTCAAGGATTACAATTCAATCTTGAACTATGCATCAATTTGTTGTAATTTCAGATTCACAAGTTAAAATTTTACAACATCGTAAAACACATGAAATTCTTTCACTATAATGAACTCTACAACAGTTTTACCTATCCTATCAAACTTCAAGGCCAATTCAATATACTTACCTAAACTTTTCATTGCATCCTAACTTACTCGTGATCTAACACCAAACGCCCTCTTAAGGTTTATTTTGAATGTGAGGGCTGTTTCATTTTAGCATGGTAACAAAACCTTTTTCTTTGGCATTTTCCTGACCTGACTAGAGAATATGTAATAGTAGTAGTAGTAGTACCTGGCATCGCTGATTTGATTATCTGCAGATTGCCAAGAAGAAAGAACAGGAGGAAGTAAAATGTCTGGAACCTATTTCATTGATTCAGGGTACCATTATTTGATTCATTCAGTGCATGTCCTGACAACACGAATTATGCAATTGCTAAAAAAAAGCAGAGAAAGCTGAAGCCAGCAACACATGGCCTGTTCGCATAGAAAGATATTGAATGAGATACAGTCACCCCATTACCAAATGTTCTCCATCCCCACTCCCCTCTCAACCCGCACATAAATTGTAGCGCCTGCAAAAACAGTTCAACCTTTTTAGCCTTGTCTTTGGACATGGAAGATAGCATCACCATGACTAGACAAAATAGTGAAAGATGATCCACTTCATGAAATGCTCCATGAGAGGACAGCTAATCATCAATCTTTCAACAGCCAGTCTCCTCTACTATCTAAAAGGTGTGCACAGAGCCCAGCGAGGCTCGATATAAAGTAAGATGAATGTATCCATTTCATCTCTTTCAGCCCATGTAGATACAATCTTTACAAAAGTTCCTGCAGATCAAGCGTATGTTCAAGTATGCCCGTATTCACTTTGTGCCTAATCTTAGGAAAAGTAGAAACACGGAGCCTAACCAACAGGACAATGTGAACCATTATTACCTTTATGTTATTGATGCAAGAATCATTCAGACTCAACAGCCTCAGCCTTGGGACCTGAATCATACCAACAAGGAAGCCATCAGATGGACGGGGAAGACAGAGTAGATACTCATCCAATTTCAGCACCATAAACCAACTTTCAGTAGGAAAAAAACACTTCTGAAACTATAGAGTTACTAAGAACCAAAACAGAAAAACTACCGAAAGTATTCAGCTCCAGCAGCAAAGAAATGAAGAAGATTTCTATCAAATCGCTTCAACTATCTTGCAGCAGCAACTACAACATCTCAATACAAATTTTTTTTGTCTAATTGCTGCTACTCCAGTAATGTGAACACAAAACAAAAATCCACACTCGATGAAACCAAACAAAGGAAGAGTGCCCATCGGGAGTACCGTGGAGGGAGGGGTGGCGGCCGTCCTTGCCCCAGCCGATGCCGCGGGTGGAGTCGAGGTACTGGCGGACGAGGTGGCGGCACTTCTGGAGGTGGTTGACTCCTTCGATGCGGTAGCACCACTTGACCTTCTCCCGCAGGATCTTGGCCTTCTCGATATCGATCCACTTCTCCCTCACCAGGTGCTCCCTCATCTCCAGCATCGCCACCGGGTCCTTGTACGGATCCGCCGCATCGAAGTCGTCCGGCGGCGACTCATCGAACTCCACTGTTCCCTTCTTCCTCCCCATCTCTCTCTCTCTCTCTCTCTCTCTCTCTCTCTCTCTCTCTCTCTCTCTCCACCTCTATCGTTCACAGCTGACTCTTCCGCGAACGAGCTGTGGGAGGAGTGGAATAGAGTTCGCGCTGTCGCTTGGGCTTCTGTTTTGGGCTCTAATGGGCCAAATGTTTGGGCTTCATGGGCTGGAGTTGGGCTTGATCTTTTTAACTCTTTTAGACAAATGAAAATGTCAGATTTAGCCAGCAATGTTTACTGTCTTTTCGTTTTCATCCTAAACCTTCTTCCTGCATTGAGATTTGATCACAGTTATGGTTTCTCTGTTAAGTTTTACATGTTACTATTCTATACCCGAGACCATTCAGCACTCCTCTTCACTATTGCATGCAGGGCTGTTAAAAAAAAAACCAAAAATCCGAACTGAATAAAAAAATAACAGAATCGTTCAAACAAGTTAGTTAATGGTTTGGTTTTTCACTAAGAAGAGTTTCAGTTAGTTACTTGGTGCAATTGGTTCGGTTAATTACAGTTAACCAAACTGAACTAAACCGTTTTCTAATTAAAAATTAAAAAATAAAATCAAAATACACAATTTTAAAATAAAACATGCATTTCAATTAATTTTTTGTAGTTTGGTCAGGTTAGTTTCGAACTGAACCAAATCGATTGTGTTTTATATAGTGAATTTTATTTATTTACATAAAAAACCGGTTAACCGAACCATCCAAAACAGTTTTAAACAATTAAGTCTTTCCTTTCTCAACTGGTTATGGTTCGGCCACTATACCGTTGAACCATATCGAATTGGAAATGTGGTTCGGTTTGAAATGGTTTTTTTAACTGAACCAAACCGAGAACAACCCTAGCTGCATGGAGGATTTTTCACTGCACTCTGTTATCATCATCAGCAGCAGCAACAGCCTTTGCTAACAGCTGCAGAAAACCATGAAGGAGAGAAGCTGCGTCCTTTCTGGCCCGGATCGATCCAGATGAAACCCCTTCTGGGCAAAAGAATGATGGGAATCAGTTCTTTTCAAGAACTCCATCTTTCATAGACTCGGGATCATCTCTTTAATCCCATAATCCCAACAGGAAACTTAATACACACAGAAACTTCCCCTACGTTTTGACCTTTACAGCCAGCATTCGATCAAAAAAAAAAAAAAGACCTTTCCAGCCAGCCCTTTGGGCAAATTCGATTCTGGACATGGTACAGAGCAAAAGCTCGTTCCTTCTTGTCAAATAAGTCGGACCCATCGTCTCGAAAAGGCAGTATTCTGACTTTCGTACTTCCTCCAAATTACAATTACAAGTGGGGAGGATGATAACAAGGGCAGTCAGAACAGATTTTTCCATACACAAAGAATACCTTAACGCCTCTCTCAGAAGAGCCCTAAACAAAGACAAAAGCTCTCTAACAGACGGAGAGAGACGCAATGACTTGCACTTCTCCTCTCGCCCCCCTTTTATTCTGCTAAAAAGATTACTTCTCCATCCCTCATCACCTCATAATTTACATGTACATATTTCTTGGGATAACAAGACATGACCCCCAAAGAAACCTCACCAACAACATCCGTTTCTATACACACAAGGCTTAGTCGTGAATTGTAGCATACTAGAGAAAATTTGATTAGTTTCTTTTATGATTTTCATTAGCTCTGGCTCACACCTTACTCTCTCCTCTTCCATGTCAAAACTTCTGCAGCCCCTTCTCTTCCCTCCACATCTCTAAGCTGGTTAATGCTGTGAGTGTTCAGTTCGCTTGGGTTAAGCCCGGGCAGAGATGCTGCAGTTCCCACGGTCAAGGCCCAGGCAATCAAACCCCTCAATCCTCACAGTTGCGGGCCTCTGCGAAAACTTCATTCGGGCAAGCCCAGTGCCCTTCTGAGCTGAGGAGTTTGAAGGGGAGGATGCAGCTGGACAGAACGGTAAGATTGTGTCGTTGCCAAATTGGGCATCTTGAATCACCGAGTTAGGTGCTCGGACCGATGGAGATCCACAGAAGAATGGAGGCAACCAAGCCACCGGGGTAGAAGATCTCTCAGCTCCATAGTCTCCCTGTAAACAAACATCAGGAGAAAGAAGCCATAAAATGGATGTACAGGATCAGTTGTTCAGGACAAGAACTGAAGAAGATGGACAAAAAGGTCAAAGGTTTCAATCTTTTCTTGGATATTCCAACATCACATACCCAACAGTAGTTGCTTATTTGCAGCTAAATTAATATACAGATTCAGAATTGATGTCACTGAACAAGGGCTCCACAAGTTCAAAAAAGAAGTTGTCTTTTTCACTCATACATTCAACAAATTCAGCCCCATCAAATAAGATGAGGAGAAACTGAAGACACAGAGGGAGAGAGGAGTTGACCGTAGAGAGAATGAGATCAAGAAGTTCAGACCCAGCTCCTGAATCACCCATCATAGTATGTTGGCTGCTTTGGAAAGAGAAAAAAAGAACAAAATGAGAAATTACAGAGAATAACACACCCAAAGAAATAGAGAAATTTAGCATTCCATGCAGCAGAGAAGGACAATAATTCGAACAGATGTGAGGAAGGATTCTCTTTACTTGACACGGCATATGAAGGGTCTGACGGGATCGGTAATGGAGTGGCTCACGAGGCCAAAGCGGCGAGGTTTTGGGCACACCACAGGTTCCATCCTCATCTCCTCGCAGCCTCCCATGGCGTTCTGCTGGTAGCCTCTTCGACTCATCTTGGGGATGATCCTTTTTTCTGCAGCCAGCCAACAACGCCTGAAAAATAAAATAAAGCCTGTAAAATTTCAGAAAGAAATGCAGTTTTTCTAGATGAAGAAAGGATTTTCCTTGTTCTCCGACGAGCGGAAAATCGAGAAAGAATCAATTTTGACGAACTTTTCAGATAGAAAAACAACTCCATTAGCTTCAATTTTCCTTTTCATCATTCCATAACAAAAGACGTGAGGCTCGAAATGATGAAAACCCAGTTCCTTGATTCTCTTTGTTATGAGCAGAGGACTGGAATGAAGTCTAATAAACATTGAAGGACTTAATCAGAATTACATTGAAGTTCTAGCTAACTAGTTAATCATAGTTAATTGGAGGACGAGTCTGTAATAAGAATATTTCATTCTGTTGGCTGCTTAAGTCGTGAAGGTGGAGTCTGTAACGATATAGCAAAAATCAATCAAAGATCTCTCTCTCTACAATCTCTCTCTCTTCTTCTTCTTCCTCTTCCGAGCTCCCTTGGTCCTTCTCATCAATTACATCGTATCAATTTGGTATCAGAGCACTACAATCCTCGACCAAATGATAGAAACCCGAGCTCAAGAGATCCGTAGAATTGATCAAGCTGTAAGCGAGCTCCGTGACCTGACATTGCAGAAGCTTGAACACTCGGAGCAAGCTATGGATGAGCTGCGGAAGATGATTGGGGATCAGAGCACTCAGTTAGCTCAGGTAGTCGGTACTCTTGCACGGTTGAATCCGACAGCACAAACTCAAGGTGAGAATGCTCGCCCTCCTGTTCGTGTTGAGCCAGCTCCTATGCCATTTGGTCGCATAGGCAAGGTCGAATTTCCTCGATTTAATGGAGAAGATTTTCTCAATTGGCTGTATCGTTGTGAAAGATTCTTCGAGTTTGAAGGAATAACTGATGAATATAAGTTACGCTTGGTAGTCATTCACTTGGAAGGCAAAGCTCTGTGGTGGCACAGGGGATTTATGAGAGATAGAACAGAGGAGGATGGGCAGATGACTTGGGATGAGTATATCCAAGTGATGAATGCCAGGTTTAATGAGCAGGCCTACGAAGATCCAATGGCTGATTTAACCAACTTGGTACAGTGGGGATCAGTAAAGGAATACATTGACCAATTTGATGCACTAGTAAATCGAGTTTCAATCACACAAACCTATGCTGTCAGTATTTTTCTGGGAGGCCTTAAGGAAGAGATCCAACATGCTGTGAGAATGCTGCAACCTTCCAAATTACACACTGCTTACGCCTTAGCTCGAATGCAGGAGGCAGCATATACATCCTATTGCAATCCCACAGCTAGTGTTAATATGCATCGAAGAATGATCCCTGGAAATGTCAAAATACCATCTCCTACTCCGGGAAGTGTTGTAATGAATTATACACGACTTCCTGCTGCAGGAGTGACACCAGTGGGAAACGTGGCTAGCTCGAAGGGAATTCTACCACTGCCAGCAAATGTGAGACCCCTTAATGCTATCAAACCAGGCCCTTCTAAACCAGTGAAATCATGGTCTAGTAAGGAGTATGAGGAGAAGAGGGCTTAAGGAATATGTTACTGGTGTGAGGAGAAGTATGTACCAGGTCACAAGTGCCCAAGGAAGCAGGTTTATATGCTGGAAGTCGAAGGAATGGAACCAAATGAATCAGAAGAGATAACTGAAACTGAAGAACTCAGCCCTGAAATTTCCATCCATGCTCTGACAGGAGCACAAAATTACCAAACAATGAGAGTTAAGGGTTGGGTGGGGAAGAGAGAGCTCCACATTTTGGTAGACACGGGAAGTACCCACAATTTTCTGAACAGGGAAACAGGAAGGAAGCTGGAGTGTGTGATACTCCCTGTTACGCCAGTAAGGGTGACAGCAGCCAATGGGAGTGAGCTGAACTGTGAAGCTCAGTGTTGCAAGTTCAGTTGGAAGATGCAAGGTCGAACTTATGTCACTGATGTGTTACTAATTGAATTGGACACCTATGACATGGTGTTGGGAGTTCAATGGCCGCAACAACTGGGAGACATTACTTGGAATTTCAATGACTTAAAAATGAGGTTCCAGTATCAAGGAGAAGAATGTACTCTTAAGGGAATTCCAAAGCAAGGGTTGCAAGTTATTAATGGAGAGGATCTGCAGAAGGTACTTACTAATCAAAACCAAGTGACTACTATGCAACTTTGTCGACTGGAAGGTATGAGCTGTATTGGTGTATCAAGGAGCAATGACCAGGCACAAGATGGGTGTTTGAATTCACTACTACTCGAATACGAAGATGTGTTCAAGGAACCAAGTGCACTACCACCCAAGAGGGGTCATGACCATCAAATCATCCTAAAGGAAGGTACTGCTCCCATCAACTATCGACCCTATCGACACCCAGCTGTTCAAAAGGATATCATTGAACAAATGGTTAAAGAAATGCTACAAGCTGGGATTATACGAGATAGCAAAAGCTCCTATGCTTCACCTGTCATTTTGGTCAAGAAGAAGGATCAAACATGGAAGATGTGCATCGATTATAGAGCACTGAATAATGCCACACTGAAGGACAAATTTCCAATTCCATTGATTGAGGAGCTGCTAGATGTGCTCCATGGCTCTGCTGTGTTTTCGAAGCTCGACTTGAGGTCTGGGTACCATCAGATTAGGATGGCTGACCAGGATATCCACAAGACAGCTTTTAGAACTCATGAAGGGCATTATGAGTTCCTAGTGATGCCCTTTGGGCTCACAAATGCTCCATCCACATTTCAAAGTCTCATGAACCAGGTCTTTAAGGAATACTTGTGCAAGTTTGTTCTAGTATTCTTCGATGACATCTTGGTTTATAGCCCAACATTCCAATTGCATCTGAAACACCTTCGAGCAGTACTGCAGACCTTGAGGGAACACAAACTCTATGCGAAGAGGAGTAAGTGTTCTTTTGGAGCAACACAAGTGGAATATCTTGGCCATGTGGTGTCTAAAGAAGGAGTTTCTACCGACCCTTCAAAGATACTAGCAGTTAAAGAGTGGCTAGTACCTGTCAATGTTAAGCAGTTGCGCAGCTTCCCGGGATTGACTGGGTACTATAGAAGGTTTGTTCGTAACTATGGTCAGATTTGTAGGCCACTACATGAATTGTTGAAGAAGGAAGGATTTAAGTGGAGTTTAGAAGCTGAGAAATCCTTTCAGCAACTGAAGGAAGCAATGGTTATTGCCCCTGTCTTGGCTATTCCCGACCCTAACCAAGAGTTTATTGTGGAGACTGATGCTTCAGGAAGTGGAATAGGTGCAGTCCTAATGCAGAAAGGACACCCTATCGCTTTCCTCAGTAAAACTCTAGCACCAAGGCACCAAAAACTCTCAGTTTATGAAAGGGAATTGTTTGCAGTTCTTCATGCCATCAAGAGGTGGCATCACTACCTGATCAATCGACACTTTACCATTAGGACAGATCATCAAAGTCTTAAGTATTTATTGGAACAAAAGCTAAATACACCACTCCAATACAGTTGGCTCTCGTAGCTGTTGGGATACGACTTTGATATCATCTACAAAAAAGGAAAAGAGAATGTGGCAGCAGATGCTTTATCTCGTCTCACCTCACCTGAGCTGCAAATGATGGCAATTTCTGCACTTTCTACTGATCTTTACAGTCGTGTGGTGGCTACTTGGTCGAAGGACTCTAAGCTTGCCCAGCTGCTGCAAGAGCTACAACAAGGAGTAGCCACAACTACTAAGTACTCTTGGGTAAATGAGCAGTTAAGGAGGAAGGGAAAGCTGGTAGTTGGGCAGGACCTGCCACTCCACGAAGAGCTAATACGACTATATCATTCCAGTGCTGTGGGAGGCCATTCTGGTGTTGCCTCTACTACCCATCGATTAACTAGCCTCTTCTATTGGAAGGGCTTACGAAGACAAGTGCGAGAATTCGTGAGGTGTTGTGAAGTGTGCCAACGAAACAAGAATGAAACTGTGGCTAGTCCAGGACTACTTCAGCCTCTACCTGTGCCATCAAGAGTATTTACTGACCTCTCAATGGACTTTATTGATGGGTTGCCTAAGTTTGAAGGCAAGAATACTGTCATGGTAATTGTGGACAGATTGACTAAATATGCCCATTTCGTAGGGCTGTCTCACCCTTATACAACAGCTCAAGTTGCTCGGCTATATCTTGATAACATCTATAAATTACATGGTTTTCCCTCGAGTATTGTCAGTGACCGAGATCCTATTTTCATGAGCTCTTTCTGGCAGCAATTATTCAAGTTACAAGGAGTTTCCTTAAAACATTCTTCAGCCTATCATCCTCAAACTGATGGGCAGACTGAGGTGCTCAATCGTTGTCTCGAGTGCTATCTAAGATGTATGGTGGAAGAATTTCCTCAGCAATGGCATCGTTGGTTGTCGTTAGCAGAGTGGTGGCACAACACTACTTACTGCTCTGCCATCAAAACTACTCCTTATGAAGCTCTGTATGGTACAATTCCGCCCCTCCATGTTCCTTATTTCCCAGGAGATACTCCTGTGGCAGAACTCGACGCTCAATTGAGTTTACGAGAACAGGTAGTGTCTCGCTTGCAGCACCACCTCACACGCAGTCAGCTGAGAATGAAGCAACAAGCTGACAAACATTGCACAGACAGGGTCTTTCAAGTAGGGGACTAGGTATATCTCAAACTCCAGCCTTATCGTCAACAGTCTGTGCAGATCAGAGCAGTACAGAAGCTGTCTGCGAAATACTTTGGTCCTTTTCAGATTATGCAACGAATAGGAGAAGTGGCGTACAAGCTGCAGCTACCAGCACAAGCCAAGATTCATGATGTTTTCCATGTTTCGTTACTCAAAAAGGCTAATGGACCAACATTACAGACAACTACTCTGCCTCGAGAATTTGGTCCTGGTAATCCATTACAACCTGTGGCCATTCTTGGGAGGCGAATGGTTCAAAGAGGAAGAGTTGCTGCTACTCAAGTTTTAATCCGTTGGTCGTCAGGCTTTCCAGAAGATGATTCCTGGGAGTTTCTGCACGATCTGCAACTCAAGTTTCCGAATCAACACCTTGAGGACAAGGTTGCTGCTGAGGGGAGGGTGATGTTATGAGCAGAGGACTGGAATGAAGTCCAATAAACATTGAAGGACTTAATCAGAATTACATTGAAGTTCTAGCTAACTAGTTAATCATAGTTAATTGGAGGACGAGTCTGTAATAAGAATATTTCATTCTGTTGGCTGCTTAAGTCGTGAAGGTGGAGTCTGTAACGATATAGCAAAAATCAATCAAAGATCTCTCTCTCTACAATCTCTCTCTCTTCTTCCTCTTCCTCTTCCGAGCTCCCTTGGTCCTTCTCATCAATTACATCGTATCACTCTTCCTGTCCGATCACTTGTATAAAGAATACAAGAACTGCTAAAAACTCATAAAAAGAAAAGCTACGCAGAGATTATTTTCATTTTCACGATGGAAAACAAATAAGCTAGAAGCACAACAAATGAAAAAAAAATTCACTCTTTTCTCGTTCCGCAGAGTCGATTCAGGAACCAGATGGAATCACAATTTCAACGAGAAGATGGGAAAATCTCGGCTTTTAGCTGAAGAGATTAGTCAACTACGTGGGAGAGAGGTACCTGGGCCCGCCTCGAAAGCTCCTCCTGAGATTTCCGAGGAAGAGAATGAGGGAGAGAAAGACGCGTCAAGGAGAGATTTTTCGGATAGAAAGGGAGAGATTCAAAGAGGCTGATCGGAGAGAGGACAGAGAGCAGAGAATTGATGGAGAGGAAATCGATGGATTGAGAAATTAACTAAGCTGCTTTTTCAATCGAACAGATGCCACAGAGAAAACTCCAACCAAAAAAAAAAAAAAAGGATGCCACAGGGTAAACAGTGGATTGAGCGCGAGAGAGAGAGAGAGAGAGACAAAGAGAGAAGTTCGGGTCGGATCCAAAATCGGTCGGGTGAAAGTGTAGACCGTTGGATGAGATTATTCCTGGTGCCACGTGCCAAGAAACGAGAACCTCAGCCTTTGATGACTCACTCCCCGCTCGTGACAGAATTTCCGCTTTTTATTATTCTCTTCCAGAAGTAAAATAGAAAATAGAAACTCAAAAGAAAAGGAAATAGCGACAATTAACCCAACGTCTCGCATCTGTAAATCTTTTTTATTTACTAAATTTATATTTAACATATTTTTAATAAAAAAATTATCTTAATCAAGCTATAATAAATGTGAAAACCCTTTTTAGACATTTACTTTACTTGAAATCTTGAATAAAACTTAAATAATTTTTTTTCTTAAACCAAAAGGAATTTGATATTTCCTCAGATTCGGTCGGATCCAATTTTGGCACTCTCTGACACGTGTTGCCATACAACATTTTAGAATCTATCCTGTTTCCCATTATGATCAGATTACAAGAAAGAAATCAATTAAGTTAATTCGACGTCTTGTTGATTTTCCTCAGTCGCAACACTTGAACATGAGTCCGTACTTAATAAAAAAGGGACGTTAAATCATATTTCAACCAATCTATATTTGTAGCATTAGATATAGACCCGTGCTACGCACGAAAAGAAAATAAAAATAAAGAAATGTGAAGTATTGAAATGAGATAATATAATTAGATAATTTATTTATAACTTATTACAATTTAATTCTTTTAAAATTCGCTAACTCACAATAGTAAGCATGACATTCTCAATTATTATTAGTATACTATGTCAAGTTTATCTTTTTAATTTTACAACTACGTGATGTATTTTTACTGTTAAAATTGCAGATATTGAGTGATGTGGAGTGAGATGAGAAAATCCGAATAGTTAATGAAAGATTTTTATTAATCGTAAATTTGGAGTGATAGAAAAATATGTGAAATCATTATTTTATCCTTAATATGAAAATAAATTGCATTACATAAATTTTGACATGTAAATTAGATTAAGAGTAAATACAAAAAAAAAAACATTAAACTTTTCAAATGTTTACATATAATAGTGTATATATATATAGATAACTCAACCCTTACATATCAACATATGTACGACAGGTTCAAGACACAAGGCCTTGTCTTCTGGTCGAGATTTAAGAAAAGAAAACATGAACCATTTATCGAAATATATACTAACCAGTTGTGAAAACTGGTTAATATATTAAGACATACCAGTTTTCCCATCTGATTTATGATCTTTGGTCAGCGTGCTAATAAGCCCACTCGCTCATCTGCGACAGCACTGCTATTGGATTTTTCTCGTGTCACATGACGAAATAGAACCGTAGTGGATGTGTCGATTAGTTAGCAGGAGCAAGAAACATTGCATCCGTGTCCTATGTTTTCTTTTTCTTAGTATAATTGCATCGTGGTTAATCCGGACAATTTTTAACACGACACGATACGACATGGAATTAGGCGGGTTTAGGTCAAGTCTATTTAGACACGAACCTGTACAGACACAATAAATAAGCGTGTTTAATTGGATTTGAACTTGTACAATACGATATGTTTAAACATGTTTATTAAATGTATTCACTATTTATATATATATTATCTTATTTAATACATTTATATATGAAAATTTTATGATATGCAAAACATTACATGCATTACATGTATCATTATTGTTAAAAATGATATTATATGATCAATAATTAATTAATTTTACTTATTTATTATACTAATTATTAATAAATATTATTATTTTAGTAATTATACCATATATTATTAGAGTATAATTATATACTGTCAATATTTTACATTAAATGGGTCAACCCGGTTTAGACACTGTTTAGACACGACCGTTTAGACACGAAAAATATATGTCATATTTAGATTATCGGGGTTTCTAATCCGGATGCGTTTAGATATAACACGTTTAAATACGATACGATACAGTTTATCAGGCCTAATCGCACATTGATTTCTCCACATGCCCCTTTGGCCCATTCCATTTATGACGACCCCACGGTCCCTCTCCAAAGCATCATATCATGTGTGGTGGAATGCCGACGAGATCGGATCGCACACGATTGTCGGTTTCACGTTCGAGACGTACGGAACACGTCCATACCCTAGAGTTGTCCTATCCCTATAGGGCAACTCAGAAGGGTAAATATAGGTAAAATGAATGTACAATATCGATCGTAATTCAATAACTCAAAAGTATTTCAGATCAAATGGAAAGAATCGTGCCGTAAAATTTTAATAGCAGCCGTATAATGTACTTTGCCGTGTAAAATTTTGAATTTTATATATAGAAAATGCAAAGACCGAGTATGACAATACAACTTGGTCTTCTCCAAAGAACGTGTCATTTGTTTAGTGCGAAGCCGTAGGTGAGGATGCTGACATGGACATGGATGCAACGAAAAGGAAGAATGACTCAGCAAATGACCACGTGGACAAGTGGGGCCCAGTACAATGTAAAATTACCACAAAGTCATAAGAGACTTAGTTCGTATCAATATGGAAGGTTGGTTTATTGCCGATAATATCTTAATTACCTTATATTTTCACAATTCATTTTTATTAAATTTTTTTTATGGGCTAACCTTGACCCAATACATACGTGGCCGAATATGCTTCGTGCACAGAATTCGTAGGTGGGTACGTGCGCACCAGATCCCACTCTCCCACTTATCTATGAAGCCCAAAAGTAGAAGAATGAATCCAGGCCCACATCTTTTTCAGTCCAGGCCCATTTAGGTCTTAAGGCCCCTGGAAAGGCCCAAAATAATGGGCTTATGTTGGCCCAATGCATTTTCTTGCTCGAGTAATTGGCAGCCCTCCATTACCATATTGGAAGAGCGAGACGGTTTCCGCCTCATTTTGAATTGAAGGCCTCGATGGAAGAATTTCACATCGGAGCGGCAACAATTTCAACTGATATTGATGCAGAAGTCCAAGTTGAGGGTCCTTTAATGATGAGACTTCCCATGCTCGTATTCTATGAATGAAGAAAATTTATGATTAGGAAAGTTTTATCTGTCGATGACACTGCAAGAAATATTGAGATTACCGTTGCCAAAGTTTCGTCAACGGGTGGACACTGTAATTTTCGTTTGTTTTGTGTCCAATCTTAGACGAAAAAAGTACAATCTCTTTCAATGACAATTTTGTCAAATTTGTGAGGAAAGAGTTGCACGAAATGGAGTTTTTTTTTTTTTTTTGATATCGTCCATTGTAATTCAATGAATTGGTGGAAGAAAGATCCAGAGGATTTTTTGGACCATACATGGACGATAATCGGAGAAATTTTCATCCAAATTGTGTTACAGTTCGTCCATACTCCAATTTCATTCACTTCATGGAACAAAAAATTTTTGTTTTACTGATTTTTTTTAAAGATTTATGTTTGCAGTATTTGATTTATTCATGAGATTTGGCTCGATTTACCAAATTTAAAAAAATCCTGGTACTTGAGATAAATTCAATAGAATATAAATTAGCAAATAAGTTTGCAATAAATTTCAGTATATTTCATTAATGTTAACTAGTTTTATAACTCTTATCAGTTCGGTCCGAGCTTCCACACATATGTGGGAAGTACATCTTATTTAAATCACATTTGAAAATGATATGTGTGCGTGTATATATATAGGATGATATAATATTACTTTTAAGAAAAAAATTATTTTGGTATCACCTTAAAATGACCTTTCTATGTGAATTTTTAACCAATAAAAAACGACAAATGAGGGTGAAATTGTAAGATTATTTTTATACCGCTTTGGAGTTATAATTATTCTCAAATTTTTTTTATGATTGTATTTTTCTATATTTATTACGGTGTTATCAGGTTAAATATCATTTGTTAATGACACCGACATAAATGAAGTCCCAGTCGAGTGGTTGGTACGTCCCACTTTCAACCGGAAGACCGGGGTTTGAAACTTGGTGCTGTCGAGTGAGAGAGAGGCTTTGGCCAGAAGATACAAAAAACGTAAGAGAGAAGGTAGTAGTCAACTTTTCTATTTGACACAATTGGACAAAAAGTTGTCGGTAAATGTTGCCTCAAGTTGGACGCAAATGTTTGCGTCAAGACTTTTTGCATCCCTTCAGTTTGGATGAAAATTAGACGAAAAAGTACATTAACACAAATTGGAAGAAAATTGTCGATAAATGTTACCTCAGGTTGGACGAAAATATTTGCGTCAAGACTTTTTATGTCCCTTCGATTTGAACAAAAATTGAATAAAAAAGTACCACTTCTGTCCATTATTTTATTGTTATCGTCAACATTTTTTTGATGAAATTCTTATGATACTTGTAGTGTAAGTCGACCCTTGCTCAAATTTGGATAAATCAAAGTCATTAAACTTTTCCGAATACCATGAGACACACGACAAGATAGACTCAAATTGTGAATCTTAATTCATGGGGGCCAAAGGCAAAGACTACCTACTACGTTCAATTTGTGTTGAGACATCTACCCATCCTTTTAATGGCTGGTTCGGGGACTCGATGCCCGGTTTTGGATTGTAATTGTCCGATTGAGTGCCACTGGACCGATCTTCCTTCTCCTTTATGTGAATTGAGACTTTCGATCAGAATTATGCACAAGATTTTCCGAAATAAAAAGAAAATCGGTCCCTCGTCCTATTTCGTGCATTTTGGATCGTGGCATCGTTAAGCGCCTGTCGATACGGGCTAAGGATAAGTTCTAAGATGGGGGCAAGCTCGAATGGCCAGCTCGTGCACACATCGTGCATATGCACTAATGGTACGTGGGGACACGATGGAGCAAAACCCTAGAGATATTTGTGATCTACCGACTAGCAAACAAGATTTCTGACTGACTAACTACTACTGATTCCCCCTCCAACGCTCAATGATGATTCGTCGCAGGATGGATTTGGAAAACTTATCCATGCATGGACCAGACTTGAGAGAAGAGTAAAAGGACGAGTCTTGATGGAACGGGATAAAATAACTCGACCGAAAAGATAAAATTAAGAGAAACTACATAACGTTTCATAGATTTTCTAGACTGATTGGGATGATTGGCAATTGTGCCATTGCGTGTGTATGAGTGCAAAGGGGAGGTGGGAAGAGGAATTGAATCTTGACGATGAGCCCTACCTGTACTTGGATCCTTTAACTTGCCCCATTTATGGTATATAGTTAGTTGTCTTCTCGAACCGTCACCTAATCTACCATACGCGTGTGACCCGCGATCTAAATCAGGAATACGACCCACCTCCTCATGCGTGGACCCCTTCAAGGTCGAGTAATTAACACCTAGGTTTTCCGCTCATCGATTAACTTACCAGATATATTATGTGCAGAACAACTAAAAATTTTTCAGCTCGATACCATTAAGTGCTTGAGATGTTTGGGATGTTGGGTCCTACTCCACCTCCTAGTTCATGCACTTTGCTCCAAAGGACATGCAAGGGAGCTGGTCAAAAGAAGGTCAAAGGATGAGATCTTATTTTACATGTAAAAAGTGGCTTTAGGATGGTTCATTAACTCTTTAAGCAATATATTTGAGAACCCACATTTGTCCTAATTTTTTCGATACACATCATCTGATATTCAGAAATTAAATAAAACTTGATCGATTCATATTTGAGCTTGTTCGACTTATTGAGAGCTAAAATGCTCCCTACCATGAATATTTAGCATTCGAGTTTGAGTTCGAGTTCAATACTTTACTTGAGGAGAATATATGTCGAACCATCTTATCCAATCTGATATTGCTCTATTTTCTTGAGATCATGTCATGCCCCACTCAAGCTGGCCTCTCCCTCTCTATCTCCCCCCTTCTCCAATTACTTTGATGCAATGCACCTGCCTGGCTTCTTTTCATTCAATTTTCCTCTCAATTCATCAATTATCAAATGGAAAAAAGGAAGACAACCCAAAATACATTCTAATTGCCCCATATATATACACACATACAAATATATATATATATATATAGTTTCTGCCACCCAATCATTCACTTCCTGAATTGGCCTCATCCATGAGATTTTATGCTTTGGCACAATTGGATTTCTAGTGCAATTATAGCCAAAGGATGGCTATTATGCTTTGCACCCTTCATTTGTCTTAGCACCACCATAACTATTTTTTCCCTGCCTACACCACTACCGGTATTTAGAAATCTAATGGACCTTGACTATTGTAGTTTGAGTAGAGTGGGCCTACTAGAGGATAAAACTTACTCAAATTGAATTCTTTTTATTCACAATATTCGAATATGAGATTTTATTTAAGAGAAATAGACGCTCTATCATTTTCATTAAGCCACTAGGATACCATCATAACTATTTTATCGTGTATCTGTAACACGAGTTTTGATTTTAAACACATCATACAGAAAAATTGGATTCAAAGTTATACGAATACTCGGGTCGGTTGAGTAAGTTGAAATTTTACTGACATGGAGAACGATCGGAATCCACAAAAACTTTTAGGACATGGTTCTATCAAGTGGCCGACTGACCCGCCAAAATTATTTGGTTGGTCCTTCGGGGTCTACACAAGATGAGTTTCAGGGTCCCCCTCGGGGTCGACATTGGACGCTTGTACACATTTTATAAGTACACATACATATAAATATACATATATGTTAGGAATGATTATGGATCACAAAAATTTTTTTAAAAAAAGATTCACATTAACTGTATCAGATGGTACTGACCCTACAGAACATTTGAAGCTAGCTAGTCATTCATGATTGATGGAAATTTTATAATGGTTCGAGAAATGGAGTTGTACGATTGACATTACACTCGATCTGAGGAGAAAGTCTTTGGAGCATTAGGTATACCACGTGAAAATGTTAACTCGATGTATTCGACCAATTAAAATTCATTATTTGTTAGAATTTTTTATATGTATTTCTTTAAATTTTTTAGTGTTCGATAAATATAATTGTACAAGCGTTGATTATATATTAAAATCTTGATTGGAATTAATTTAAAAGAATATATATATATATTCTTTGAAATTAGAAACTTGATAAAATATTTTATCTTTTGATTAGACTTTACTAGGAAATCACATTTTCTTCCCTTCTGCTTCGGAAAATTATTTTGGTGAAAATAAAATTTTTAAAAAAAAGGAAAAAAGGAAAAAGTAATACTTGATGATACAAGTCAAGACCCCATAGAATGTACCATATATGTGAGGACATAGTCCATAAAATTTTGTCCATAAAGGGACGAAAATGGTCAAAGAGACCAACTCCGAGCCACATATCACATTCGACTCATGAGAGAAAAAAAAAGTAACATCCGTAAAAGTTAGCTCAATCGAATAGAGCGTGTATACACTTCATGAATAGTTCACAAGATCACATGCTTATCCTTTCCTTATCCGTATAATTCTTTCTGATATCACGCACACATATCACAATGAAGTTAATAATTATTTTGGGGGAGAAGAGTGAAACTTTTCAAACCCCCACCAATTATTTTAGAGAAATTCTATAATCCAGTCGTCTCACACTTAAATAGGTGAGAAGATGATTCACAAGCTATTAAATTCTTTTTTCTACTCAACAAACTAACTATGAGTCGGCTATTTTTCTTTGGGTCTCGGGCTTAATGAGCCACGAGTTCTACACTCGTGTTTGGCACGATGTGAGTTCAGAATCAACCCGCTCTGATACCGTATTAATTTTCACCTGAACCTAGAAGAGTTTTGAACCCGTTCTCACCTAAAAGCCTAAAATGATAAGTGGTGGTACACAATTATCTTATAAACTCAAGTAGATGTGGGATTCAAGTCTCAATATTATTTAAACTGCTAAGTGATCCAGTGACTGCATGCATAAGCTTCCATCATTTTATGAGCAATGATGCAACGACTGTGGGATAGTGAGCATTCATGGAGCACAACATATATGTATACTTTCAAGTCCAATCAAAGTCATTTTCATTGTTCATTAGCGTTTTGGCCGATTTGGGTCTTTGCCTATGGAGGTTTCTTGTCATTGTTTGATTGCTTACCATGTCTTTTGCCCAAGTGTGACTACTTTGACTCAAATGCATATTAATGAAAATATATTCTTAACCAATAGTCAGGTTTTCACTCCCGCGCTCGAGTTTAAAGTTACGGGACAAGCTTTTACTTGTAGATTTGAATTTGGAAACTCTTTGAACTGTATATCAACTGAAAATACATTGAATGTATAATTTATTCTATGCATATATTGAAATATTACACGATCTCTTGAATCAAACCAAGTTCGTTAATATCACAGATATCGTTTACTCTCTCCAATACTTACTCGAGCAGAAGAAGGTGTAATCTTTCCAAAAGGGGAAGGAAGCATGTAAATTTTTCCAGTTACAAATATAAACAGACACCTATTGATCTTACCCTAGTGAGTAAGTAAGATTACAAGAATTAATGTATTCTCCCAAGCTGTGAAATACAATTCTGGAGATCAACTCCTCTTCTGGTTCCTCGTCTTCATCGTCTTCTTCTTCTTCTTCTTCTGTTTGTATTAGAAACTATGTAACAAGCGGAATCCACAGTTGTGAGCTTCAAGGGTGCCATGATCTGGAGTGGAAGTTGTTAGACTGGCTCTCTATCCTCTGTAACTGCTTGGCTTCCCCTGCCATTGCCCTCTGCAAGATTCCCACCCACCCAGATCCCGGAATCAGGATTCCAATCTTATAAAACAGGACCGCAAGTACATGCTCGAATCGAACCATTCTCGAGCAGACGGTGTCTCTACAGCATTAGAAAACATTAAAAGCTTGATATTCAATCACCTGCATTTTGTCAATGGCATCTGACTCCGAGTTGAAGTCATAGTATGAGCTTGCTGCTGTGAGCTTCATTGAGAGGAACTGAAACACATAATTAACGAGATTGATTATTAGTTCATCGAGAATTAAGCAATAAATGGCCACAGAATATTTTCTTTCGCCTTCCTCTCCTCACCTCGACCTGATTCTGCAGGGACTGGACATAGTTAATTATCTCATCCAACATCACTGCCAGCCCCATGGTCTTGTAGCATCCTGGAACAATGTCCTGTAAGCACCTGAGCCTTTCATTGATCTTCCCTCTTCTCACCTGTCTCCATTAAAAAAAAGGTTGAATATTGACTGAATCGTGAAAGATAAAGGTTCGGTGCAGTAATATTGCCGTTCATGGATTTTTTTCTGTTTACCCTTTCAGCTAAACTGTGGCTATCAGTGGCTTGGCCTCTTCTGGCTCTGACATGGACCACTTCCTTTTGTTTCTCTTCTTCCTCTTCCTCTTCTTCTACTTTCCCATTGTTCTTCATCCTCTTTGCTCTACCTGAGTCCTGTTTGCACCAGAAGAAGCAGAAAATCAGTTCAACTCATCGCTGTCCGGAGATCATCAGAAGACATCCCGGAACTAAAACGGGGGCCTCACACTTTTCCGCTTACTCCCAGAACCGGAAGCGGGTGGAGACCGGGACATGATCCCAGTCCTGCTCTTGGAATAACCATCGGGAGCTTTCCTCTTCCTCGACTCACATAGCTCGTTTCCCATCGCCGGGACCGTGCTGGGTACAAGCCCAAGAACCGGGTCCCCAGGATGGAAGATGACTCCAGGAAAAGTGTCTGCCAAGCTTCCCGGAAACTCAAGGAAACCCATGGGGTGGTTCGGGAAGTTTAAGCTCGAAGGGAGGATCAAGGACGAGGAATCCGGTACGGTGGTCGTCGGTGTAGGATTCAGCTGATCTGTGAAGTGGAAGTGATCCACGTTTGGATCGATATCCAGGAAGCTGGGAATTACCGGGGTTCTGAGGCCATGGAAATCTGATCCTATGGATGGTGGAAGTGTAAAGTCATGAGCCATGGAGACTTTCTGGGGTCTTGGAGATGTCTCCCTGTTATACCAGTAGCCCAAGCTAGAAGCTTTCTTCTGGATAAGCAGAGGTTGCTATGGACTCCCATCTATTTATATGCTCAAAATCAAAAGGAAAATGGCCAAACGGCTCTCATGACTCTCCTCTCTATCAATTCTTTCTTGATGCAATATCTATATTAAAAAATTTAATAAATTATGACTGATTCAAATTTGAGCAGGATTGACCCACACTGAATGTTATTTAATTCACAAAACTCAAATTCGAAAGATTATTTAAACTAATGAAAATTGTCATATACTAGCATTTTCTGAAATCTCATTTTAAAAATTAATTATCTATCTCTTTTTAAAAATTAATTATCTTCTTTCCCTATGGAGAATAGAAGAGGCCACGTGGCCATTCGAGTTTCTGGGGTTGTGTCCCCTTTGTGGGGCTATGCATATTTTGGGGATTATCCATGGAATAGGGTCCTCACCATAAGCTCTCGGGTCCCTCGTCTCGATTGAATATGAGTGATTCTTTCCCTTTTCTTTCGTATCTTTAGCACTGGTTTCAAATGTTTTTGCACGGATTCTTGTTCGAGCCGGATCTAACCGGTCATTCATATCCGATCAGGCATGTTTATATGCTTAACTTCACGGAATCTGCACTTAGAAAAAGGATGAATCCAATTGTACTTTAGTAGCAAGATGGATGAGTGCTTTTCAGTCGGACCATGTTGCCATAAAAGGCTACAAAGAGATGGATATACTTTAAAGGGTTGGCAAATTAGCTGGTGCCAAAGCAATGACCCTTTTCTCGCAATAAGGATGTCCCGGATAATTCAAGACACCGAGAGATAAACATCTCGAGCAACTACATACCTTGATGCAACAGAAATCGATAGTAGGCAAACCTGATAAATATCTTAATTTTATGCATAATCAGACAATATCAATCGTCTGTTAATGCAAGTAACTTAGTGGCAGTGTGATATGAAACCCTTAGATATGCTTTTGCTGCGGACCAAGATGAGGAGGAGCCCATGTTATTTATGGACATCATCACAGACAAAGAATCCTGTCTGGGAGTTTACTGTGCTGGCTACTGTTTTCCACTGTAACATATGTTTAGGTACATAGTGAATTTGGACCCAAAATGTTACTTTCAATGTTCGTATACTGGTGCTGGGCCATCTTCGGTTTTACATGTTTTCGATCTGAAACACAGAAAGGCAAAACCTGTGCCTCGTGTAACTGTTTAAGGATATTCATACGTTGATCCTTCTGAGAATGAAGAGTCAATTGAAGGCAAAACTATGGAGTTGTTACCATTCATGATCCATCTTTCGATTCTCAATCTACGCATCGTATGATCAAGAGAATGTTAAGCTATCTAATTGATTATTATTGTTGAGAGTGCAATTCACACGTAGAGTAGGAAAAAGGGGAGAGAAAAAAATCCGGACAATATAGCAACAACCATCATTCTAAATTTTTGAGCTGAACATGAGATCGATATCTTATATCTCGATGGAGATTTTAACTTGGTGTGCACACTCCTCAAAATACCCGAGTGTGTAACTCGTGATCAGTAAGTCGAGTACGAAAGACAAAAATTGATATTGTATGATTACATGTAACTATGTTTGACTCATGTTAGTTGTTGAAGACAAATGTTTGAGGATACATATAGCAGATGTAGGTCATGTTCCTAGTGAATTTTGAAAGTAAAACAATACATGAAGAGAAACGGGCTGTGCAATGTACAACATTCTGACTCACAAAGTGAAGATTGTAAGTTCGATTCTTATCATGAAAATCATGTGCTCCTTTACATTTTTATAACATTAGATCCATTTTTTTGATTTACAGTGTCTGATATTCAAAAATTTAATAGTATCGGCTATTTCAATTTTCTCAACTAATTAGTCAATTGAAGTGTAAAACTCTTCCAATCATAAGTTTTCTCAATCCAAAAAATTCAAATCCGAGATCGTATTTAAGAAAAAGAACCATTGAATCGTCTTGACGAATGACTTTGCTTTTTAGCACATCTCTTCAATACCCATTTCCCTCCAAAGCTCATTAAGTTGTACGGATCATGAGTAGTGACCGAGGATTACATACTCCGTATGTATTATTATTTATGCACTATAAATACGTAAGAGCCGATCGAAATTGATTTGAGTAAACAATTAGTTATATTACGACCCTCAAATATCCAAATTAAATTAATTATGATCGATTTTCACATATTGTCAGCATATGAAAAATAACTTATGGCATTTTTAGTAGCAATAAACCGAATAGACAATGAATTGGCGCTGGACTGAATATACGAGTAAAGAGAATTGGAAGAAAATTAAATTAAATAACATCTTTGTTTGGTAACATGGAATTATGACTAGTAATTGCAAAAAGGTAAAAAAATTACTAAATTATCATTTATCCTATACTAATAAAAATGATTAAATTTTTCTTTGTAAATTATTATGTATATTTGATTTATCATTAGGTATTAATTTATTATTTAATGATTTAATCTCTAAAAGATATAATTATTTTTCGATGGTAAGAGAAACTCATAGGCGTGAATGTATAATTATTTTTTAATTGAAATAAAAAATATTAGTTGATAAAAATAATAAAATAGAATATTTATTGCTAAAAATGGGTAAGAAAATATTAAGAGAGAGAAAGTATGTTAGAAAAAAAAAGAAACAGAAAATGGCTGAGAAAAGAGAAATAAATCATAAAAGGACATCAGTGTAATTTAACTTAGTTTCTCAATCATTCACCAGTGTTTTGTCACTATTACGGATGACTCTATCGGGAAATATGGTACATGATTGATCCATAATTGTTGATTACACATAGAGTCACAATTTCACATGAAATATTTACCAAACTATGTAATTCGAATTCCAATTGTAATTGATATTTAAAACGGATTCCCAATTATATACTACCAAACATGTCCTTAATGTAATTTCGGTGAGTTAATTATAAAAAAAAATGTAATTTCGGTGAGTGAGATGGGAACATAAGCCTAACTTCGTTCAACCAGTACATGACACTTCCTCTTCAGACCATCTCAATCACAAGCGAAGAAATTCAGCTTATGATTCCCATGTGTCCCCTGATCTACGTGCCATGTTGCATGGGGCAATGATTTGCCCATGCAAGTTATGGCCAAAATCCCCAGCTAGCTAGCTGTAAACCCTAGCTAGGGTTTCCTTATACGAGGCAGACCAATGAAAAGATCGGAATCCATCCCCATCATCCTCTTCATATACAAAATCGGAAAAAAAACACGATCATATCTTATATTAATCCATTGCACGGGTACTCCAAACGCCGATCTTAGAATTAAAGTCTGAAAAAATTGCCGATTAATGCTGATATGAAACAAATGCATCATTGATGGATGGATTACCTACTTGACGGCCGAAAAAAAATGGGAGATTAGTCAATAAGTACACGTGGTGATCGTCGGAGATTGAATGCGTATCCGGCTTCGGTATCCCTAAGATCTTGACTTTGAATGTTCACCATGTTCGATTTGCTGCCCAAAATATCAGCTCTAGTAACTAATTTCATTAACAGATCTTCTAATTTTGATGTTGGAATTCGAAGGGTAGGTCTTTCGGGTGTTGGCTTGGTAGAAGGAAAGCTCTCGTGATCGTAAACTCTCTTAAAGATCTGGCGATACGTCGCCATCGAATTTAAAGCAACTCGTTGACATTGATGGCACCAACCTCATCTGCAGAGTTGACAGTTTCCCAAAGGTTCGATCCTTGATACAACGGCTGTTGTAAAATGGGGATTACTGTAACACAACGTGTTGATTCTGAATGAATACTGAGAAATTGGATAGGGAGCAGTCAATCCTTACCACAGATCAGAAACATAGTGAAAGAAATCAGTAGCTACCTGAAAGCTTTTGAATTCTCGAATTGTAAATGGATCGCCAGAGAACAGAACCAGCTTGTTGATCAATTGGCGAATATAGGAAGGAAAGGGAACGGTTTTGGCTTATCTGTTTTTGTAGGGGAGGTCTTGTGTGCTGTAGTGAGTGAAACTCTCAGTCTGGTCACCCAATTGTGACATCGTTTTAAGATATAATATATTAATATTTATCCAGCAAAAAAAAAAGGAGAGAAATTGGATAGGAAGATTGAGAAAATTCTCGAATCGATTAAACACCAATATTGTCACTCCTCAAGAGGCTGTACAATATCACAATAAATCAAACCCTAGACAAAGAAATTAAAATAACAAGAATTACAAAAAAAAAATTCCTAAATAATTGAAAATTACTAATTATGACTAAAATACAATAAAATGAACAGGCGTCGTTTAACTCCTTAAACGATTAAATTTGGCTAAAATCACGTCAGGCAGTTGGCGCTAGATCAACATTTTGCTTAGGAGATCAATTCTATTCGAAAAACTGTACTATTAGTCAAAAGTGAACATCGATGACTTTCAAGTTAAAGAAACCCTTAAAGGGTTTTTGGGTCTTTTGGTAATCCAACTGGGTTATGAAGTCCAATTCCATCCGCACCATATTAACCGATAACTTGCTGCACAATTATTCTAGCATGTACGATCAAGGGATCACCCGGATTTGGGCTTGATGTACTTATCTGGAAGTTCGGAGCAAAAAATGAAGCAGCCATACGCACGAAGACTTCGAACTAATGTTGTCCACATAATGTTCGGTCGGTCCTCTTGAACCTCCTTTTTTTTTTTTTCTTTATCATCCTCGATAGTGAGTCAGACTGTTCGAAAAGCAAGTCCACTAGATGAATTATTCTGTGGGCACTCGGCAGCAGTGATTTCGAAGATGAAATGAGGAAAGGTCGATAGAGGGAATGTGGATGATCACAATTGGGTGAAGACAAAATGAGAGGTCTCTATTAACGATATAACAGTTGACGTATAGGGCATCGAGTTAAAGCAGCAAGCAGTGCAGTGCATGATTGATTTTAGCAGATAACGAGGAACACATTTTTGAATTTTTCCGAGGAGCACTATGTGACACTGTCGCCATCCATCCTCCTGTTGGAGTGCCATTGGCTCGATAATATATGGTTAGATTACGGTTAACGTTAAGATTACAATAAGGAAAATTCGCACCGTGATAAATAAAATTTCCTTGGGTTGTAATTCAGAGGGTAAGATTATCGTGTTTGACCAGTAGATCCAGTTAGCTGTTTGTAAGTATCGGTAAAATGATTATAAAGTTGGTCGTGATGGTTTAGAGTGGTCTCACACGTGTTCGAGAAATACAGAATTTATCAACAATATTACAAAATTTTATTTTATGTAATTTCAATTTACGATAAGGGTGTCTGATTCAAACATTATTTGGATTATGCAGAAAGTTTCAACAATAAAATTTTCTTGGGGTTGTGCTTCATAAAATGTACAATTTTTTAAAGAATTTCGTAAATATAATTAAAATGATCGTAAGATTTTACTTTATTGCAACGTAAAAATCGAAGACTTTAAATCTTTTCATAAAATACTAATATGGCTTGGTTCAAGTGGTAAATCACTCGTTTCTCTTAAGTAAATATCTCGAGTTTGAGTTTTTGTAAATGGAGAAAACTCATACTGGGAGAATTTTATCCCTTAGCAGACCGAACTAACTCGAGCTGTATGGGTCGGTAGTTCAAAGAACTTTTAGATACTAGCGGTGCGCACTCGAAAAAAATTACAATAAAATACCCTCATCCGTGGTGACATATTATATCACAATAAAACAATCGGACCCTTATGATTGGGGCGTATAAGCCATGATTGTTGAAGTGGACCCCGGTAGGGCTGTTCATGGTTTAGTTTGGTTCGAAAAACCATTCTAAACCGAACCGAACCGAACCACATTTCCATTTCTGTTCGGCTCGGGCCGTATAGGGGTCGAACCTTAACTATTTGAGCAAGAAAAAACTGAATTGTTTAAAACATGTTTGAACGATTCAGTTAACCGACTTTTGATATAAATAAATAAAATTCACTACATAAATATGTTTGGTTCGGTCCGAAATCAGCCGAACCGAACAGCAAAAAATTAAGTAAAAAATATTTTTTTGGGTTTAAAATGGTATATTTTAATTTAATTTTATTTTTTATTTAATTATTAATTAGAAAACGGTTTAATTTATCTAAATGTGATTAACCGAACTAATGATATCAAGTAATTAACCGGACATCTTCTTGGCAAAAAAGCCGAACTGTTGGCGGACTTAATTGAACGATTCGGTTATTTTTTGTTCGATTCGGTTCGGTTTTCTGATTCGGTTCTGTTTTTTTATTTTTTGAACAGCCCTAGACCCCGGTGATGTTGAGATCGCACCAACCATGGCACAGTCATTCTGGATACAAATTTTGCGATAATCACCTGCGCTGACGATTAAGAATTACACGACGCTGACATCTTGCGCCTCTAGCACTGTTCGGGGAACACGGAACCACCCTCGAGAGGATTACAGAAGCTCGTAACGAAGCTAGCGATCTCTGGATCGCGACCCCTAGAGAAGAAATTCCCCGCATTTATTTTATGAATTTTGGGTAATTGTCAAAGATAAATGATTAATTGATTTGGGTCGGGTGTGCACTCTCTAGGATGATATTGGATTATCCCTATCCGAATCACGATCATGAAGCCCATTTAGAGAGGCCCGATCATGACTGACAGGGCCGTTTTGGGCCCGGCCCACTGACCGTAGGCCCATTCTTTTTCAATCACAAAAAGAATGCTAAATAAAAAAAAGATAAAGTTTTTTTTTTAAAAAATCCACGAAAGAATATTCCATCATCTTAAAAATAAAAATTAAAAGCACACTTTAATTAAGCTTATAGATTGTGTCACAAATCTGCAAATTAGAATCGGAGACAACGCCATAAAATAATCAAACAAAAAAGGGGTAGGAAGGTGCAATGAAGAAAGAGACGATCCGCCCGACTTCGAGCACGCCAACGTGCTGGTAAACTGACAACATACGGTAGGTCAGGTTTAGGATTCGACTCTCTCGGGAGTCGATATTGGGGGATTGATGGCCGTCCTAGGTCGTATAATACACCGTTCAATGGATTCGTCGATTGTTATAATGACAGACACTGTCGATATAAAAAAGAAAAAAGACGATTCAACCAAAGGCTAAAGGAGAAAGTCTCCGGTGGGATAATCATATCATATAAGCATTGTTGATATGGTATATCCGTACTATTAGAATTCACTATTTATATATTTTTTCAATTAGGGCTCACCATTTATTAGACTTTTAATTTTTTTTTGCCATTTATATATTATTTTCAATTAGGATTTACCATTTATTTAAGATTTTTATATATTTTTTAAGAAAATTTTAGGATTTAATAATCATAACTATATAATTATTGATTATATGTCAAATCTCGATTGGACGGATATATATATACATATTTTCTATTTTGGGTTTTATATTTTCCAACTTTGTACACCGATTATTCTAAAGTGCATTAGAACCCAATTTATTAACCTTCGAGCTTAATCCATCTATTAAACTCTTCTAATCTTAACTTTTTCTCACCCGTGTCATTCAAATCTAAAACCTTATCTGAACAGGTGAAAAGGGGCAAGCACTCAAAGATCATGTTACATGCACATCAGACTCGAACTGGATGAACTAGATTTCGCTAACCTTTTACGTACCAGTGATTCACTGAAAAGGTTTCGTAAAAGGGGAGAAAGGAAAATTATTGTATTAGGCATTAGGCAGATGCTCTGCCAGTTGAGTTAAAAACATTTCCATTAATTATATATATAATATATATAATATAAACATTTCCATTACTATTTGATTTTCTTTTTTTTTTTTTTCATATTTTGCAGAAATAATTTTTTCTAGCCCTGCAACTGCAGAAATTATGGTCAGTGGAGTTGCCCATGCCACAGAGCTGCAGAGTCCATGCCTCCCCTAAATATTCATTGCATAATACACAATGGCTTCGCCGTATAAATCTTTATCAGACTTTAATGTAAAGTTCTCATATTTTTCACCGGTCAATTTTACACGTGTCAAGAACTTAATTCTAAACGATGATTTACAACCGCAAACTCGTTGTATATTGCACACAAAATGCTTATTCGCATCTTTAATAACTTCCTCTTCTTTTAACAGCACATACATTTATTCACCATTACTTTGTTTCCTACTCACAGTCGCTAGTAAGTAATCATCGAATTGTAGGTCAGGTTCAGAGATCGATTCTCACCGAGGTTGGTATTTGAGATTTATCCGACTCACCCACGCTGTAAATATAGGGCCGCGAGGAAGGCACAACCTCTTAGTTGGGCACGACAGCTCTCGGATACCTTGGCTATCGGAAAAAAAATAATTTGAACTCACAAACATGGGTAAATGATGGTCGTTCGAGAATTTTATTTTTTAATGGACCGATCATTCTCGAATCTGAATTAGATATAGTTGATTATATCTTTAAATATCATGCTGTTCAAACATAAACAAATTTGTAGTACAAGGAAGGGCAATGTCTGTCTTCTTTTTTTCTCTCCATTATTTAATTCAAATAATGTCTCGTGGACCAATTCCCCTTACCAAAACTTCAGAGACCCTGCCATCTCTGACAACCTCCAACTGACAAACTAAATTCTGCTCCCAGCAAACCAAAACCAACCTTGAAACTATGGTCTCTGGGACATTCGCTCCTAGGACTCCATTCTCCAGTGGTCTCGAGATCGAGGAATCAGCACAGCCCATGGTCCCGGGCGGTTCCGATCTCGAGTTCAGCTTCGATCGAAATCTCGGGTCCGAGTCCTGTCAGTCCCCCGCAGATGAGCTCTTTGCAGATGGAATGATCCTCCCCACCTTCCACAGAGCCTGTGATCTCTCGGTCGATACCGTAAGAAGATCCTCGCTCCCGCCTCCGCTTCCCGTCCTGGAGAGCCCGAAGAGCAGCCACGGTTCGCGTCCCAGCTCCGAGGTTAAATCGGTCTCAAGATCCTTCTGGGGATTCAAGAGGAGTGCTAGCCTAAGCGATAACAGGAAAGGCCTGATCTGCGCAGTGCCGGTTCTGTCCCGGAGCAACTCGACCGGCTCTGTACCGAACCTGAACCGGTCGCTGCAGAAGCAGCCCTCCACCAAGACAGTGCAATCCTCTTCATTCTCCACTTCCTCCTCGTCGGCTTCAGAGCCAGGCCATGGCCATCGTCGGTGGAGTCATCAGAAGCCTCCATCATCGCGGAAGACTAGCCACGGATCGTCGAACGGGGCCCCCAGGGTCGGTCCCATACTCAATGTGCCTTCTCCTTACATCATAGGGGCCCCGAATCTCTTCGGGTTAACTTCTTTCTTCTGCAATGGGAAAGACAAGAAGAAGATCAGAAGATGTTCTTGATCTCTCTTATGCTGTTTCTTTAAGTACATTTTATATGTCGGGAAATCGATGTGTTTAAGTTCTGGTCCGATGTCATCGGCTCCTCCGGGCTACGCCGCTGTTTTGATGTGATCGGTGTTTCAGCTAGCAGAATTGGAAGCATTGAATACGAAGAATTGATCAGGTACCTATTTTTTTATCGGTTGATTTGAAACATTGAGCTGGTAGATACGAGAAAGAATTTCTTGGTTTCCGTGGTTTGTTGCTTTATTCTCGAGTTAATTTGATTGAGAAAATTTGTGACAGGTAGAGTTTTATTCTGGTTTAAAACTGAATTAGTTAAGCTCGAATAAACTGTGGAAATATTTTATTATTTAATATTCATAAATTTAATTTATTTGAATAATTCATCTTTAAGATATAAAATGCTTTGAATTTAAAATAATTTTCTTTTACATAATCTAAATTTAAAAAAGATGACAAATTATTTTAATTTTTTTATGAATATCATAAAAACAGCGAACCCTTATATTCGGACAATTCCTTTGTTTTCTCTTCTTCTCGGACAATTTTTCACCATGTTTTCTTTTAATTTCTTGGAATTTCGAATATGTTAATGTAGGAAAATGCACTTGAAACAAAACTTTTTTTTAGTAAACATTCACTTTAGTCCCTAAATTTGTACTCAACCAGCACTTTAGTCCATAGACTTTTTTTTGCCAACAATTAGGCTCAAATATCCATGTTTTTACCAATAAATCAGTCCGACCGTTAGTTTATCGTTCGAAGTGTCACTTACGGGATTAGATTTATACTTTTTTATTAGCAAAACATTAAAAAAAATCGTTTTACTGAATAGAAAAATGTAATAATTGTTTTATCCTTAACTATTAATCATATTTTTAACCAGTTTTATTTTTAAACTAATGGTAATTCGTTAGAAATATGATCAATAGTTAAGGATAAAATAGTCATTACATTTTTCTATATAGCAAAATGATGTCATTTTAATATTTTGCTAATAAAAAAGTATAAATCTAATCCCATAAGTAACACATCGAACGGTAAACTAACTGTTAAACTGATTTATTGACAAAAACATGGATGTTTGAGCCTAATTGTTGGCGAAAAAAAGTTTAGAGACTAAAGTACTGGTCGAGTACAAATTGATGGATCAAAGTGAATGTTCACTCTTTTTTTTTTTTTCAATAATTTAGTCGATGGGACAATGGGGCATGTTTTTGTTTCCATCACCCTCCCTCCAATCATGCCCTAAATTTCCAATAGATTGCCAATCAATCTTTCCATCTCAAATTAGCTTAGTAGTAAAAGGGTTGTCTTGCACGTTCATAATTGTTTTTCCATGTGTGAATGCACATGAACTAAATCGAGATCGAGCTAACTTGGCCTACCGCTATACCCTTCCCCACTTCATGTTCCACCCTATTGATGGGTCTGTCCACCGGGTTTTTGAGTCTTCTTCGAGTCTTTGGGAGGGATCAAGCTGTTTGATACCTAATAGAATCCGAGTTCTGGGTGTTAGAATTTAAATAGACTATCTGATACTTAAATTAGTAAGAGTTCTTTCAAGAGGAGATACTTGATATCAGACGGTCAAGAATGTCTAAGAGTAAGGGAGATGAATGCGGTAACTTGATCTCTACGGTGGGGGTATTTATAGACATTTGCTTGGTGAAAGCAGTGACACAATGGTTTCCTATTAATAGTAGTGTGACACATGGAAGTCGTCAGCGCTGTGGCAGACATAGCAAGGTAGCTCGGTGCCATCGGCAACTGTCAATTGTCAGAGATCTATAGGTAGATCTATTGTCCTGTCTCAGAGTATCTTGAAGTTAGAGGTGTCGCACCGGTGCATCTGACTAGGAGCTGAAAGGGTTCAAGAGTCGACCGCTGGTTAGTCGTGCTGGAGTCCCAACTTTGTGTCGGTTGCCATCTAATGGAGAGTGAGTTAGATTGATCATAGTTCCTAGTAAGAAATGAATCCAACCGGTTGGTTCAGTGATTTGGTCGACTCAAAGTGCCATTTTTTTCTTAAATAGATGTAAAGTAATGAGAATTGTGGACCTCATTTCAGACAGTTCATTATAATGAATCATAGATGGATCATCACGAGTTTCACATTTACTGAAGTCTGTGTTGGTTTGACCCAAAAGAGGTATCTTTAAAGTGTACTTTGGAAAGAATCTCGAAGAAATGATGATGTATTGAATCATCTCCACGTGATAAACCGCTCAATTCGTCACAGATTAGAGCTTTTGAATCTGATTCACTGGTACTTGTTAATTCACTATCATACGTAGGTGCAACCCCATGGGAAATCACGCCGTTATGTGTAAATATCTTGGAGCTTGTGAAACTCTTCCATGTTTTTAGCCTCAGATGGATTAGCAAGAAATCCAAACAAGATGCAGATGCTCTTAGTCAGTTGGGTAGGCAAAATCTTTCAAGTACCCTCTGCATTTTGGAGACCCTACCAGGACATTTGATGCAATATGATCTTTTATGCAATATACGATGTATTACTTATAAAAAAGAAATCGCCATAGATTGGATTGGAAAATCCGGTCGACCGTGGAGAGACCAAACCGGAGCCCAGCTTGTACATATCGGGCCGGCCATATCCACCAATGTTTGAATTTCTCTCTTATAATTTAATTGGGCCTTCTCTCGCATTTCCATTACTTTTTCAGCTTCTCTGGAACTAAGATCACGACTGATCCAAGTTCGAACTGAGTTGGTATATAGTTGAAAACGCTCACATCATTAAATTTTCTCCATTTGTAAGAATAAAAATCAAAAGTATTAATTTAAAGAGAAAATATCAAACTGCCTCAATTAACTCAAGGATTGGTAATTTTTTCGGAGTTTAGAAAACGATGCAAAATTTATTTATTTTATCTATATTTTTATTAAATTATCTTATTTCACATTCTTAAAATTTATTTTTTTCAAAAGAAAAAAAAATAATTTTACTGATAATAATTTCGCAATAATCAGATCTAAAATAAAAAGTAGTGTCATATGATCAAAATTTAATTTTGTCCCCCGCAAACAGAACGAACGCCCTTTGCTGACTGACGATCGTCACCCTCGAGCTTCAGCGCTTCAGCCTCCACCCGGCAATTTCTCCAATCTCCGACATGAACTGAGAGAGGCCTTGTCCAGCACCGAGGTTGCTTCTCCCTCCCGTAAAGATTCCGCCTTGATGCCAGTCCCGATGCAATTCCTCTGAAATCAAGAAGACCCAAATCCCCAGTTTCCCTCCCTCGACAGCCCGGTTCGAGATGTCGGGTCCTTCAATCATGGAGACCCTCTTCCAGCGAACCCTAGAAGATCTGATCAAGGGATTCCGCCTGCAACTGATTGGAGAATCCGCCTTCATCTCCAAGGCAATGGAGGAAATCCGAAAAGAGATCAAGTCCACCGATCTCCAGACCAAATCCATTGCCCTCCAGAAGCTCTCTTATCTCAGCTCCCTCCACTTCGTGGACATGTCGTGGGCCGCTTTTCACTGCATTGAGTGCATGTCTTCCCCTCGCTTCGCTCAGAAGAGAATCGGGTACGTCGCCGTTTCCCAGTCCTTCAATGAGCACACCCCAGTTTTATTGCTTATCACCAATCAGCTTAGGAAAGATCTCGGTAGTGCTAACGAGTTCGAGGTGGGTTTAGCGCTCGATTGCTTAGCGAACATCGCCACTGTTGATCTTGCTAGAGACTTGACTCCTGAGGTGTTCACGTTGCTGGGCAGTAGCAAAATTTCTGTCAGGAAAAAGGCTATTGGGGTCATCCTGAGGGTGTTTGAGAAATATCCAGATGCGGTCCGGGTCTGTTTCAAGCGGTTAGTTGAGAATTTGGATAGTCCAGATTCGCGAATTCTGTCAGCTGCTGTTGGGGTGTTCTGTGAGCTTGCATCGCGGGATCCTCGCTCGTATTTGCCCTTAGCGCCTGAGTTTTATCGAGTATTGGTTGATTCGAAGAACAATTGGGTTCTGATTAAGGTTTTGAAGATATTTGCTAAGCTGGCAGCTCTGGAACCAAGGCTGGCGAAAAGGGTTGTGGAGCCGATTTGCGATCATATGAGGAGGACTGGAGCTAAGTCATTGATGTTCGAGTGTATTAGGACAGTGGTGAGTAGCTTGAGCGACTATGAGTCCGCTGTGAAGCTGGCAGTCTCAAAGATACGGGAACTGCTAATGGACGAGGATCCCAACCTAAAGTATCTTGGTTTACATGCTCTCTCGATTGTTGCCCCGAAGCATTCGTGGGTGGTTCTAGAGAATCAGGACATCGTGATTAAGTCCCTGAGTGATGCTGATTCAAATATCAGGTCCGAGTCTCTCCGTCTCATAATGGCAGCAGTCTCCAAGAGCAACGTGGTCGAGATCTCTCTTGTCTTGCTCAGTTATGGACTTAAGTCTGACCCTGATTTCTGTAATGAGATTCTTGGGTCGATTTTGTCAGCCTGTAGCCAGAACATTTATGAAATTTTGATGGATTTTGATTGGTATGTATCACTTCTTGGGGAGATGTCGAGGATTCCTCATTGCCAAAAGGGTGAAGATATCGAGAATCAGCTCATCGACATCGGTCTGAGAGTCAGAGATGCGAGGCCTGAGCTCATTCGTGTTGGCCGCAGCTTGCTTATTGATCCTGCATTGCTCGGGAACCCATTCTTGTATAAGATATTATGTGCTGCTGCATGGGTTTGTGGAGAGTATGTGGAGTTCTCGACTGATCCATTTGAACTCGTGGAAGCGCTGTTGCAACCTCGTACAAGCCTGTTGCCCCCTTTGATTAGAGCAGTCTACCTTCAGTCGGTTCTCAAGGTCTTGACCTTTTGCTTGCATTCTTACTTGCAAGGGGAGAGCAGCGTCTCATCTCCATCCAATGATAACTTGGAAAGTGTTGTTTTGGGAAGGAAAACAACTGAAACTTCTGATCTACTGACTCCTGCACAAGATGATCGGTTCAACCCGACGATCTCAGAGCATATTTCATACGAGGACCTTCCACTGGAAAATAATGGGCATAATTCAAAATTCACTCCTTTTGAAAAGAACAGGTTCACAAAAGAGTCTATTGTCAACCTGTTGAATCTCATCGAGTTGGCTCTTAAACCATTGCTTGGAACCCTTGAGGTGGAAGTATTGGAGAGGGCGCGGAACATTCTTGGCCTGATTGAGTTAGTCAAGCAACACATTCCAAGTCATTTGTCCCCAAAGGAAGAAAGCTCGAGCAGAGAGGAGTCTGAAGTCTCGAAATTGATCAGATCAATAAATGATGCCTTCTGTGAAGAACTTGGCCCTGTCTCGTTCACTGCTCAGGATAAGATTAATATACCAGAAGGGCTAGTGCTCGAGGAGAATCTCAAAGAGTTGGACTTGATCTGTGGTGATTTTCGACCACCTTCCTCAAGCTTTTTTCCTCAGCTAGTGGAGAGAATGGAAGAATTGCTTGTTTCTGATTTGCAAAGCAAGGATGATTTGGAACCATCAAACGAGTCTACATCTCTACTCGTTGAGCATCGAAAGAGACATGGTTTGTATTATCTTACTTCAACTGCATCGAATGATTACCCGCTTGCAAATGATCTGATATCAGGAGAACATGATCATGATGAAACTGAAGATCTCATTAGACTCGCTGCTCAGTCTCTTGCCCCTAAGAAGAAGCCAAACTATTCAAAGCCGAGGCCGGTGGTAGTTAGATTGGACGAAGGTGAAGGCACCATTCCTGTTGGATCAAAGAAGCCAGGCTCAAAATACGATTTATTATCGGGAGTTGTACAGGATGTTCTACAAGAAACGAATCCAATGGATAAATCACCACGAAAAGGTAAGGAGAAGGTGAGTGCTGATGCTCCTGCAGGATCAAAGGAGAACTTGCAGGACACTGAAGATCCTAGGAGGGAGAAGTTGGGTTCGGGAAAGAGCAAGCAGCGGTCTCATGGTAAAGAAAGGAGACAGAAGAATCCCAAAAATGTTGATGAGGAGAAGGATGAGAACAGTGAGAGGAGGAGAAAGAAAAGCAGTCATAGACATGGTAGGAAAAGGACGTTGCAAAGAGCAGGACAGCTAGATGTAGCCGCTCAAACGTCGGTGATCCCAGACTTTTTGTTGTAGCAGTGAGTCTTTCTCAAGTTCTCGTTCCTTGTCCTTTGTGTAGCTGATGTATGAAGTGTTTTGTGAGTATCTCTTCTGCTGTGGATTCAACACGCCTCTCTTTTCATTCTTTTCAGTGATGTTTTTACAAACTGAGATTGGTTTCTTATGTCATGTTACAGTTTTGTGTTGAAAGAAGGAAAAGGACATCGCAAAGAGCAGAAGGGCAGCCAGATTTAGCCGCTAAAACACTGGTGATCCCCAACTTCTTGTTGTAGCAGGGAATCTTCTTAAATTCTCGTTTCTTATCCTTTGCATGGCTGATGGATGAAGTGTTTTGGGTGTACATCTTCTGCTGTAGATTCGGCACGCTTCTCTTTTCTTTCTTTTTGCTGATGATTTTACACACCGAGATTGGTTTCTGATGCAATGTCATAGTTTGGTGTTGAAAGAAGGAAATGGAATTGGTTCTGATTGTTTTATACATTCATCATGATTCATACTACCCCAGAGAGTGGGGGTTGCATCGAACGTCGGTACAATAAGTTCTTTGGACGAAATTCATGGTATGCCGTGTTGTCTGAACTAAGGTTACGTTTGATACAAAGAAATCGAAAGGAATGGAATTAGCAATTTAGCCTTGCATGTCATATTCTTTACTTGACTGTACTCTTAAAAATTGTTATATGCATTCCATCAGCGTAGATTTTTCTTTCAGATTGACGAAACAATGTTTCCTTGATAAAAAGACTGGGAGAGTATCTAGTCCATCACTTCTCATAATTACATTCATTCGTGTTGTCAAAATGAATTCAAAGATTACCAGTTTACTCTGTGTCATTGCAATTTACTCTATGAAACTCATCCCATTTCATTCTTTTCCATTCGAACACAACTGAAAGAATATGACAACAAATAATTGAATCTCTCCTTGGCATCAGTGAAACACATTGTCCCCATAAATGGAAATTGGATCACTTTGCCCACTGATACCATGAAAGTGGTCCAATCAGTAATGCGCCGTGGCAGCAAACGATGCCTGTGGCATTCATGTCCTTGAAACCCAAAAGGTTTGCTATTCTGACCACATTCTTCCCCGAAAATGACACAATCGCAGGCCTAAGATGATCAGTTCCTCTCAGTCAGAGGGTCGTGTTCATCCGATACATTCAGTCGGGGTGTTCGATCGATCGAGCAAGCTACTGGCTTGAGAATTCCTGACATATCCATTGAAGAAGTCAAGAAACATGTATCGTACATGATGAATCTGTGGAGGCCTCTACCATACCTTGACGGTGCAGTACCTTGACCCCCATACAGTCACGGCACCAGGTTTTATAAAATTTTCCCGAATCCGTATATGCTAGATCTACTTTCGTGCATGTCAAATCTTATTATTGCCCGACCGAAATAGTGTTGGGGACCTTTCATTGTTCCTCTCTTGCACTTGTCAGTACAGCGTGGATTGACAGCTACTACTGAGTGGACCGAATATTCTGCACCCTCTGTTTGATGTGACATTGATTCAATCGATGAGGAGGAGGATCTAATTGTGCAATTCTACTGTTCTCGGTCATAGATTTTGAATTCGATTATTATCAATTATATTTTCCGCATCGTTCATTTCTCGCGTTTTACCCTTAAATGATTATCTATGAGAGAGGGTGTTTCCTCCAATGGCAATATATATATATATATATATATATACATATCATGAATTAGAGGAGAAAGCCCTTTTTGTCGAGAGATGTCACCATAGCGTTGCTTAATAATATTATAAATTAATATAAATTAGTCACATCAACACACTTATGAAAAAGAATTTTGACAATAAAATGCAAATTCAAATATTTCTAAAAATAAAGTCCTAAGAATGTAAAATAAAACCTAAAAATCATAAAAGATCCCGACATCAATTAGCGAGAATGAGAAAATGATGCGAAACATTGTAAAACACTAGTTTCTTAACAGTTTTTTCTTGAATTTTTGTCCAAAATTTTTCAAAAATGTTAATATGAAGTTGTACTTTACTGTTTATAAATGACTATATTAATGTGGTTAATTATTGTTTGTTGTACCATTAAGTAGCGGCGACAGGTATCCCATGACATGCAAGACTTTCTTCAACTGGGGAGTGTTCAATTCTCACAAACGCAACTTCTCTCACACTTTTATTTTGATCGTTTTTCAGTTTATATCGCTGCTATATAAAAAGTTCAAAGAGTCCGACCGTTTTGTACTTGAGCCACATCGGTTCATTGAACCGTAAAAATTGATTTGACCTATTAGTCAAAAGAAGGAAGATTATGAAGATTTGGTAAATCCTTGTCCTTGAGAAAACCCAGTTTGCCCAATCAAAAACCCTCCTCCTGCATCATCATCTCAAATGCATACATACAAAATATCTCTATCCCGAGCCCAGAAGGGGAAAGCAAACAGGATAGATTCGAAGAAGATATCCTCTCCCCCATTAATTCACACGATCCACCCATCATCGAGTGAGATCGATTCTTCTCTCAGTTCGTTCATGTCACACATCGCTGACTAATTAAGATGCTAACTTATCCATTACTGCGTTATTCTGTTGACATGATTTGGTGTAATGACAGTCAATTTAGACTCGAAAGTAAGGGTTTATCAATTAAATTTCTATAAGAGGAATTTTCCTTACCTCTTTATTTTTTATCCTTTTACTCTGTTCTGGACTAGTAGATGTTCTAGGGTTCCTCTTGGCATGTCAGTCAGGCAAAAATTTTCATCTTTCACTTGTGCATGCACATAGATCATTAGACGCATTAAAAACTGTAAAACATCGTGTAAATTTCATCAATCTTTTCTGGCTTTTGCTAAATTATTTTATCTCACTGCTTGTTCCCGTCCTCATGATCGTGTCCCGGAACTCAATTCATGGATCCTTCCCTGTACAAAGCACATATATACACGCTACCCCCATGATTAATTGACTATGACTAATTAATTACTTCAATCATATTGTTTTCCATGTGCAATATCTAATATCTAAATTCCGACTAATTCATGTTGGTACATACCCGAAAACTGAATACTTTTTCCCAACAAAAGGATGAGTATATATGTTACATAATGTTTTCTTTATCACTGAGGGCCAATGGAGGTGCTTCAAGATTTTTCTAGGGCTAAACCGATAAAGCATATGCTGATGCTGTCAACCAATGTCGATGGGTCCCACGAAATGTGGAAGACAGGAAATGGGGCGTCGACACGTGTGCTAAGTGGTAAGGCCAACAGCCCCAAAGCAAAGAAGAAGATAAGGGATGTGCGTTGAGGAATGCCTTGGATCTTTTCACTCCTCAGCTCCATGCTTCTTGGCAAGTTGCAGGAAGAAGTTCATACGCATGAGTTGATGAAAATCATAAACAGATCAGAGAAATGAAGTTTAGTATAATGACATTACTCTTAATATGAAATTATATACCAAACTTCAAATTTCACATGTAAGATTTTATAAGGTCATTTTTCTATTTTCCTACTATTGCTCATAGGCAACTACATGTGGGGCATACCGTATATATTCGAGTCAGTACACAGAGGTCCTTGGACACTGTTAAGGTTCGGTCATTCTACTAGACCATGTAAGCTGGGGTTGCAAGCTGAAAGCCGGGTTTAGATATTTAACAACAGAATGCTGGACTCTCCATGAATTATCAACAATTAATGGAACGTTGTCCCTGAAAGTGGTAAAGATTTTGATCCATAAAATCCTAGAATTTATACATTGGATAGTGATGCATTTCGTAGTGTTATATAAGGGTAAGTGAGCTACGTGCTCCAATCGTATCAGTTAGATTTTATTTTAGAATAAAAAGTGACCTTATAATACCTCTCGGGTACAAGTTAGAGATTCATTATAATTATTATTTTGGGTTTGAAGCGAGAAAGTCTTATATGTAACAGGTATATTATGTGTCAGTACTGATATTATATTACAAACTAATAATATTCAATTATTTTTTGGATTACTTTTTTTATGTTTAATATTTTATTAAAAATTCAAACAATTAAATCTTATTGATTTGGGATACCACGTCAGAAATATGTGCAGCATTATTCATGAAAATTAGACCCTGGCCTTCTTGGTCTGGATTGAAAACAATATTGTGACACCCAATCCCTCCCTCAATTATACATGATATCCAGTTGTTCTGATGTATGCACTGTATGATAATTACATTTTAATAGTCACTTTATTGTTTTTGAAGTGATTTGAAACCACGTTCTCTTTAAAAAAAAGTTTCGATTTCATGCCATATAAATGAAAAACATATATTATGAGGAAAGTCTTACCTCTTAATGAATTAATTTGACTCGAATCTGAATTAATAAAATCTATTTTGATTTCTAAATACGTATTGTTACATAGCTAAAAAAGAAGAAGAAGAAGAAGAATATGCCTTTTACTATTGGATGCACTCATTTTTTTTTGTCAAAAATGGAAAATTTGTCCTATAAATAGATGGCATGGCTGGGAGGTTCTTCACACAGAGAACAGACCAGCCTTCTTCCCTTTCCTAATAAAGAAACCCTCCCTTCTTATCATCATCCTCACTTTCTTCTTGGGTCAGAGCTCTCCCGTACTTCTAACAGAATTACCTCAGCAGCTAAATTAGGGTTTCAGAAGAACATCTGGAGCTAGGGTTTGAGGGGAACTTGGGATTTGAAGAGGGAGATAGAGGGGGTTCCACTCCACCATGGTGGATGATAAGGCTAGATGTTGACAGAAGATAGAGAGCACAGATGAGGACTTGCTAAGCACCACAGCAGCTCTTTTCCTTTGTGCTCTCTATGCTTCTGTCATCACCTTATTCTGCCTGTGCCCCCCCCCCCTATTGCTCGAAATCCTTTGCTGCTTAGTTCCTTATCCAATTTCATATAATTTTGCTGGAGATCGCTTTTCTGATGCTGTTGCTGTTGTCAATAAGCTCTTTGATCTCTTTGTTTCATTAGGTTACGTGCTTGATTTTCCTAACTTTCGGTTCAAGATGAAGTTTCAGCCTCGGACCTGTGCTGGAGCAAGCATGTTGTCCAAAGAGACAGCTATCATCCCGGCAAGTGATCTTCTGACTCGGTTTTTTTCTTCCCCAGCATTTCCCATCGTATGTCTCCTTGTTTTCTTAGATCCAATTCGATTCAGTCTCCCTTGTCTTCTGCAGCTGGTGAACCAGAGAAATGATTGACTTGTGGCCTCCTTCAGATACTCATCGTTCTTTTGCTCGATTGTTTCTAACATTTCAGACCATATGATATGAAGTTGAAGTCAGAAATCAAAGCACATAAAAAAATTGCAGATGTTATACTGTATTATTATATGTTGATATGATTATAATTTCAGTCAATTTTTTGATTATGTTGAAGAAGGGGCTATCCGTCATGAACCACACGAAATGCCACTCGAGATGTCTTTCATTTTTTTTCAATCAAGCCTCTCCAATGATCAATGTCACAAGACGCAACACATAGGCATGTTGGAGTTCTATCTTATGTACGAACTTTCATTTCTGAAGATGTATATGCATACGCTGTTATTATATGACTTATGATGGTTGATTCCTATAACAAGGAAGTGTGCAGATTCCACTTGCTTTAGTGGGAAGAGATATCAGACAGCAGTGTGTTGTGTGGACGGATGAGGGACATCTTTCATTGTCTTTCTTTTCTTTCTGCGGAGAAATTGTAAATCTGAAGGAACAGATTCATCCCATAAAATGTAGATTGTTATGTATGGTGATTAGATTGTGTTTTTGTTCTAATTCGAAAATCGGGTGTTCTTGCATAATTAATAGTTTTTGTAGCACATTATTTTTGTTCTCTTGCAAGAGTTTTCGACTTTGTAACTGATCCAAATTCGAGTTACTGGTGTTCATTTCTCTCGCAGCTTATTTTACCCGATGACGAGAATAATGTTAATTCACAGCTTAATGTGAAACACTGATGCTGTATAGCACGAACATCACGGCAGCTCCCAATCTGTTTCGTGTATTTATCCCTTTTAACATCCTCTTATTCACAGACAAACATATAACTCCAGCTATATAGAGAACTAGCTAGCTAAAACATTGGCTAATCTCCTCTTTGCTTGGAAGCTTGTTTCCGAAAGAAAAGCGTTCTGCAACAGGAGAGGAAAGTAAACTTTTACGAGCTCAGTTCATCTCAGGACTCGCAAGCATCGAGGTCCTAAAGGAGAAAGTTCAACCCATGAACGTAAAGATTGAATAGTGCAGTCGGCCTCTTTGGTGCTGAGCAAGACGATTTCCTGCAATTTCATGTAGTTAAACCTTTTTCTATATATACGTAATGCCTGTTACAACATTATGACTTGTTCTTACATAGATTGCTGGTCATGTTCTGATTTCACGGGGTGTTCTCAGTTTATTCGATTGAGATTGATTGTGTCTATGAGATGATTCTACGGTGAATTCTGAAATATTTGCACTATAAGTAAACCCACTAACCAACATGAATCGATGGAACACCAATTTCAAATCATTAGAAAGTCTACAATCAAGAGAGTTTTATCTTTTGGTGGGACCGTAGGTTCAAACATGTATTTAACAAGCTCATTTACACTTTTGGATACTAAGTTGTGCACATAAAAAAAAATCTGCCAACAGGGAGTTGAAACCCATAAATTTATCTGATTATAGACAAGATATGTGGATATAGACGAGATAAAGGAAATGGAGAAATAAAGTATGGGAAATCCCACCGATAATATTAAATTGAGATAATATTATGGTGCGAAGACGATATCACTATATCAAACTATTTTACCTCATTCTCTTAGTTTCAAGGGTCTGTTAACCTTATTGGGAGCTTTTATGATCGGATTTTTGAACTGTTTAACATTTTAATCTAACGACTAATAATTAACGATTCAAATTAAATAAAAAAGTTTGATCACCTATCCATTCTGTTTTACCGTATGTGGGTGTATTCTTTTCTGTCCTCCTCCATCGACAAATGGGACTGCTTTCAACTGCATGAGAGGGAAGAGAAAGTTTCCAAATGTAAATAGGCAGAACAATGGTGGGGCGACCCTAAAATTTCCAATTCTGCCTATAGGCCGCAATTTGCGACGTACGTGTCAGAGAGGTACATTGTTAGTGCCATTACGACCGTCAAATTGGTGAAAAAATGTTAATGGTTGGTCAGATTTTTTTGTAATTTGATTGTTGATTGTAAGTCATTGGATTAAACCGTTGAACGGTCAAATGACTAGGCCGTAAGAGCTTTCCGGAGATGTAATACGCCGAGCTCTAGTTGTAGCTTGTTTCCATTTGATAATTCCACAACATTCATCGGTCAACAAGATCTTGTATGTGACAGATATACCACGTAGTATTATGTCATCGAGCTCAAGAGGAAGTAAAAACATCATCTTACTGCACAAACTTCCAAGAACGTAATCCGTGTTTATGCGTCGAACAGTCACCAATTACATGCCACGTGATACATCTGCTATAACAAGTGGTGGCAATGCATTACTGTTACCATATATCATGTGGGAGCTTAGTAAGATGATGAATTCAAAGTGGTGATTGCAACCACAACAACAACAGGTAGGGAAAAAATTGACTACTCAGAAGGGAATTCTGATGGGGAGTGGCCACAAAACGTGGCTTAGCTCATGCCGTACAGTGGTCTATACACACTCCACTGGACACTTCTTTCGCGACTTAAAATACGTGAAGTTTCGGGACTTCGGTCTAGTATTTCATCGGAAAAGAAAAGAAAAAGAAAGACCAGTGGTAGCTGTCCCTACCTCAGTGTTGGAATCTAACCTGTTCATGATTGTCATGAATGCCAGAGAAAAAAAACATGTCCCACACTATTGAACCTAAAGGGAATGGCCTCGGATTGGCCCGGTACATCGGTCTTCTCTATGCGACCAGTGAAGACTTTTTCTTCCTCACGAATCATATGCCGGTTCTTCATGTTCGAGTCATGGTGCACTACCATTTCCATCATCGTTATACACTGAGGCTTTACTTCGAGGTTGCTGCAATATTGATCAAAGTTGGAGGAGGCTTGACCAGCCACAGTGATTCGGGCCTCCTCCAAGGTCATATCCCGGTCTTCATGACCTTGTCTAGCTAGAATTGCTTAGGCTTTGCTCGAGGAATCATAACTATAAGTAAGGCCTCGAGATCTAGTTTGGCTCATTTGGGTCCCTTGGTCATGGCCTTGACCGACCGTTGGGCTTTCCCTCTCCTAACATTGCAAGATCCCATCTACAAACTTGCAAAAACTCGAAAATCTGGAGTGTAAAGTCGACAGATATGTATGGATTGTGACTCACCGGAACGATTCTTTCTAAGATGTGACAATGGACAGTGTCAACATTCAAGTCAGTGTCAACAAAGAGTAAAGAAAGTCGTAGAAGTCACGCTCGGTTGGAACCGATTGACTCTGATGGAAGTGGGAATAGTGAGCTCTCCGTACTGAAGAGCATACTGTAATGAGAATTGGGTTGACTTTTGACACGGCTACTGTTCCAACTAGAAAAAGCTCACCAAGTCAACTGTCGGAAGTTGGGAACGTCGTCAGCTCGCTGTAGTAAATGGATAATCCCCCACTGACCAAAAGGTCAAATCACTGCACTGGCAACAGTTCAAAGCAACCACCAGATCCCATTTCCGTTAGTTCCAACTTTTATAGCCAATTGCATCAATCGAAACAAACAACTGTTGTACGATTTTCGGGTATTTCTATGGTGGATTGAACCTCCACTTCTATAGCCAATTGCATCTATCGAAACAAACAGCTGTTGTATGATTTTCGAGTATTTCTATGGTGGATTGCATCTCCAATTTCTGTAGCCAATTGCATCAGATTGAAACAAACAACTGTTGTACGATTTTCGGGTATTTCTGTCATGGATTGCACTCGCTATGATGTGATTCTTTTATTCCCACAAGAGATTCCGACAAATTTGCAGTGATGGGATGTCACGAAGAAGTTAGGAAAGTGAAGTTATGATCGGACAGCAAGGAACTGCAGAAGAAAAATACATAAATCGACTGGTGTCGATCGAGTCAAATGCCTTTGCCCTGCCCTTTCTGCTGAAGAATCGAGAAAAGACAGCACGGTTTCAATTCTCGGAGAAAAACAGCTCTTAGTTTGCAGTTGATAGACCTTATGATGCATCAGACGATTCAGAACTTGCTTGCTTCAAATTCTTCAAAACAAACGAGCAAATACGGCAGAAGATTCTCTCTGTAATCTGTATCACCCCGGTTTGGTTTTAATCAGCTCGAACATGGCAGCGACAGAGAAGGGAGGTTCCAAAAAACCAGCTAGTTACGCTTTCAAGCGAACTCTTGAGTATTGCCATCAAAGCGGGGCCCGACCTTAGATGCCAGACAATTTATTCACTGTCAACAGAACTGATTGCAGAAAGTGCCGCAAGTGTCGAGTGGTACATAAATCGCCATGTCGAGTGGTACATAAATCGCCAGGCTCACTAATCGTGCCCGGACTAGAGATCATGCTCATGAAACAGTTTCTGTACACAAAACTAGAAAATTTACCGAAGAAGATTGCTTTGGTACTTACGGCAGAGTAGGATTGACAGACCCCTCGTCATCGAGCTTCACTTCCTCCCTCATCGAGATGGTGTGTAACTGCCTAGTGAAGCTCGTCGTCGTATCCAAGAAGTATAGGATAGAGGCCATCACACAACTGCACACAAGCATGGGGATAGGCCCAAAGATCCAGAGGAAGAGAGGGAATGAGACGTAGAAAGCTCGCAACCCGAACGACCAGAAGTAGCTCCCCCGGTTCAAGTTCCTTGCAACATACTCGATCGATTCCCTTTTCCCTTCCGAGGTGGGAACAGTGACCAAGAAGCTCACATGGGCATAGTATCGAATGGACTGGACATTGCAGAGGAAGGCGATGAGGAAGCAGATCAAGATGGAGAAGTACTTTACTGAGGTGAGGAGAGGGGTCGTGTTCCCATAGACCAGCTGAGACGAGGAGACGTTAGTGGCACTGCTGACGAAGACACTGATCAGCGAGCTGAGAGTGATTGCGGTTGTGGCCAAAAGGGTCGATGCCATGATGTTGTTTCGGATTGTTTGAACCGCCAAGACTCCATTCTTGAGGGGATCCTGAGGAAAGCCATGAAGTAAAGATAATCATAATGTATTTCAGTCTCGCTAGAGAATCACAGGATCAGGAAATTGTCTTGGGAGTTTTTCATCTTTCAAACTTGGCAATATCGAGCCCATTACTCTGCACACACTAACATGACGAGGCCAGTCCCAATTTGAACTTTTGCAATTTATCGTTCTGAAATGGTGGAATACTGCCACAACCGGGCCGGAGATGGGCCGGTTGGTACAGGGGAGAGAGACAGAGTAAAATGACTATTTGCAGGAACCAATATGCCATGACACACCTTGCACATTAGAATGGAAAGAAGATCGGATCCTGCCCCAACTGCAAGAATTTGCTGATTCATTCATCCTATTCCCAGGAATTTACAGTCGCACCAAACTGGCCATCTAAACCGAATTTAACGGCAATACCATGAATCTGAGATCGACCCGTCAACTCCAAAGAAACTCCATCCCGGCTTAGTAAATGGCGTGAGAAAGAACCAATCAAATTGTAACAAATGCATCAATCGCCTGATCAGCTCCATAATTAGTAACTTAATTGGTGTTCGCTAACTGCGTCATGACCATGTAAGATTTTTCCATCAGCTTCCCGATTCAATACACCAAAATACTTCCTGATTCTAATTGAAAAAATCTAAAATTTCCACCTTGATGATCATGACCCGAAGCTAAATGGAAAGGAAGCAGGGAAAGTTGGGTAGTCAGTCCTAAAGGAGTAAAGGCAGTACAGTGAAAAAACCTACTCGTTCATGCATAGTTCGTCTTTGCTCCAATTCAAAACTAAAACTTTTCAAGCATAATCCTAAGCATCGTAACAAGATCGGGAAAAAGCTGCGATTTTTATGCTACTATAGTCTAAGAGCTGAAGAACTACCACGGGTCATCATCAGTAAATCAGCAAACCAATCAGCCAAGCACGAGCACTAAGAATCTCCATGCAGAGCCAGAGAAGAAGATGAAGAAGACGAGGTGAACAGAGAGATGATTATCGAAGCTTACGGCCATGAGGGAGTGGACCCACTGGTGGCGGGACTCGGCGTTAAGGCCAATGACGGTCCGGCGAGGGTTACGGAGGACTGTGAGGAGGAGCCAGCAGTGATATATCAGCAATACCATCAGCCCCACCGGGACCACCACGTAGTCCACCGTCTTCTCCTCCATTCTCCTCCTCCTCCCTCTCTCTAACTTTCCTCTTCTTTTTCTCTCTCTCTCGCCCGCTCTCGGCGCTCGGTCCCATTGATGCGTAAATATTCAGTATTTAAGTATAATTTTAATATGTATAAATTATCATAATTTTTAAATATAAATTTTATAAATACTAAAATTTAAATCGAAATTTATGCCATAAATCCATTACGACTTACGCAACCCATTGATTCATCACCTTCCACTGTTCATCTTTAAAGCCGACATTGACTTTCGAAACACAGTGCGACCATGGCGTGCTAAGCGCTCTAATTAATTTCCTCCGCCGGCCGATCGTTACGCACGTCGTGTCAAATGCTCCAATCAATACAGGACACGAACACATACACGTCGAATCAATACGTTTAGTGTCGATTTCATGTTGGTGCTGGATTTGATTATTCTACAAAAAAACTTGGTAGTCCCGACAAGTCGAGTCACATGCTCATAGAATAGTTTACTGCATCGATAAATGAATTAGATTCTTCATACTTTCGACTGTCACGACCGTGGGGTCGTGAATTCAAAATCGATGATGTTTGACATTAACACGCAAACGGCAAACCTGAACATCATTTTCTTGAAACGGTTGCTTTCAAGCTTCAATCTTTCATGTTGGGACATACGAAAAGGACATGATGTTTTTCTAGGTCCCATTTCTATTATTTGCTTTGCTCTGAGTTTGACCTTTTTTTTTTTTTTCTGCCATCTAATATTTAAAAATCAAATGAATTAAAATTTAAATTTCAGATGGATCTATTTACCAAGTATTAAAACTCTTACGAGGACTCGGGAATAAAAAATGCTACTCCCGAATGCCAACAATACAGTTTGCTAACTACATCACTTCTCGTGAATTCGTGGATCCGGTTTCTTACACCGAAAACTAAAGAAAGAAAAGGACAATGATTATATATCTCGTGATAGATTGGTTATTCTTGCAAGGGATAGTAATGAAGAAGGTGATAAAAGAGGTCGGTCCCATGGAACAATCTTAAGACCCCCCACAAACAACAACTATGAAGAAGACTGCAACAGTGACCCAGGTTGTCGTGAAAATGAAATCTGACATTTGCTCACAATGCTCATATTCCATTTCCCTTATTTGACATGTCAAAGAGCGACGAGAACAAAATCTCAAGAAATACTGTATCATAGATTATACACGGGGCGATCCCGATCTGCAGTTTTTATTCACTTAAAAGAAGCTTGATCCCGGAGCAGCGCTCGAGCAGAGCCTTCAGTTGCAGCTCCAGGTGCTTCTGACACTTGGCTTAACCCTTATACACTTTTCTCCGTAGCTTTGGCCACTGAAGTTAAACTCAATCTGCAGACAAAAATTTGACAAACTTCAAATAAGGCCATTCAACTGCAAGCGACTTCGTTAAATAAAAAAGCTTCAGCCCTGCCCAAGAACTTTCAAGTGACATTTATAAGCACAAGGTTACCTAATAAGCGGTTTCCGTTGCACCGGCAGCGCCTGAGGGTTTGTGACATGCATTGGTGCTGCGAGTTCGGTAGGCTTCTCGGAAAGATAAAAATAGGAAATCAACAAAATGAAGGAGGATACTGAGCAGGCAAATCAAGGCCAACAAAAAAAAAACATATGAATCAGAAACAAAGGGAAATGATAAGAGGTCGGCAGGCAATACCTCAAGCTCCTCTGGACCAGAGCCCGTATATAGACCCACCAAAGGGCTGCATAAGTTACCCGAACTTGCGGATGCTGCACCAATATTTGATGTCAGAGATACAAAACTGATGCCTTTTGCAGGCTTTGGGATTTCTTTGGGATGATCTTTATATCCTAGACTGCCATCGAGCTCATCAAGCTCTTCCACCAAGGTCTGGCTCCCGATGTATGGGACATCAGCAACCTTCTCAATTGCAAGATTCTCAGCCTCTTTCGAGCTTGCTGAACCTTCATACTCACTCTTCTTTGTACTCAGTTCTTCAATCCCATTATTATGTAAATCATAACTTATACTATAGGATGAGCTCCCAGTGCTTGCAGCTGTAAGGCTAACTTCGGCAACTTCTACACTCGATGAAGGGGGATAAGGAACATGCTTTGGGTTTCTTGAGTTGGGGTCAGATTCCTCCTCTCTCTTTCTCTTCTTCACGTCTTCTGCCGAACCATTAACAGCTTTTGATTCTGGCGATCTCTCCATCCTCAATTCTGCAGCCCGTCTCATGTCCCAGGTAGTTTTAGGCCGAGGGGGACGGGCCCCACCTGGAAATACAAAGTTCGGAATGTTCTTCCTCCTGACATGGCTCACGTAGATCTCCATCCCAGACTTCCTCATGGTGTAAACATTCACAGCCTGCTTAAATTCCTCCACTGTAAGCCTTATATCGAACTGTTCTCCTTCATTTACAGGAATCCCTTGTTTCCTTTGCAGTCCCATGAAATAAGAACAGTGGAAAGGCCTTGACTTGTCCGTAAAATCACATGGACATGGGTGGCACTGAAGCATGTTATAAGTGTGCCTCTCGATCTGCAAAAGTAAGCAGGTAAGAAGCTAAATTGTAAATTATTTTTATCGCATTAATCTGAGAAAACTTAGGAAAAGACAAGCTGAGAGATTATTTTACCTTCAACGTAAGCTGTCGTAGGCGAGACTCAACCCAGCCTTTCCAGCTTCTCAAGTCATCAGCATTTGCTGCAGAAATATCGATCTGCAGATAATTCTTGTACGCCTCAAAAAAGGCATAAGGCTCAAACAGAGTATACCAATCAGCCTTATTTGCTTCCATGGCCTGCAAACACCAAGAGTTCTATCACTAATTCAGTCTTGAAATAGTAGATGGGAAGATCCCTGAGAATGGCTGTAAGTGGTACACTCTGCACAATTTCTCAAATAAATAATTGTGAAGAATCAGGAACGTGAGAGATACATCCACAATGTATCATCTTGAATAAAGAAAAGGTAAAAAAAAAAATTATATATATATATATAGAGAGAGAGAGAGAGAGAGAGAGAGACACGGAGAAAGAACACTGGATTGGGTCGTCAAGAAACAGGAATCACAAAGATTGTACATAGGATAACACTTGAGAAGACATGCTGGACTCCTAAAAATTCTTATGCGCATCCAACATGTTGTTCCTTTAATTTCTATCTTATTGATGTAGGGGTAACAAAAGATACAAGCGTGCTAGCACCGATGAAATTTATACCTCACATATGTCATTTCCTCTTTGAAACTCCTCGGACATGATACGCAAAGTACTGGCGGAGACATTGTAGCTGGAGTTCATGCAAGGGTATGCAGGAGTAATTATGGGCATGAGATGGTACCGATCCTTGGGGTTTCTTCGCGGGTCCCAAATCTGTAAGCCCAGAGAACCCTCTTCGATATCACACAGCATGACAGGGTTCGGCCACCGCCATTGTGTGTAGACTCTGAAGAAACGGGAGACAAGCATGTTGGGTAGAGCATTTGGATACAGCTGACATATTCGAGCAACAAGCAATGCCCAGTTTATACCACCAAGAAAACCTGCAACCTGTTGCAAAGAGAAGTCATGGGAGAATTTTTCTTTTCTGACAGGAATTAATTTGTGAAAGAAAAGTCATCACTGTTTACATTTGAATAAACCCCCCGCCGCTTCGCCCAAAATCTCATGCATCTCAGAGTCGTGCGGAAATTCTGAACATTGAAAAGGGGAGGACATATTTAGATGCACAGTCTACACTAGAAGTCAGATATCATTAGGTTCTGGAAAAGCAAAGATTTTTTCCAGCTTGCTGTTTCTTTGGAAACAATGGAAATAAGGGCCAGTGTCCAAAATTACAATTTTACAAGATATTCTCTGATTGATTTTTAAAGTGCAATTCATTGTGGGATTCTCTTTCTCCCCTTTATCTGTTAAGAAGAGAACTGAATATCTATAAAAGGTCACACAATTCTCCAGAACCAAACTATAACCCCGGAATGCAAATTATAAAGAAACCTGAATATTGGGAACCAATCGCAAAATCTGGTCAGTAACTCTACACCCATTAAGACTACGGACAGTCTGATCATCCGCATTTTGTAATATTGAATCTTGTGAGACATCCAAGTCCTGCAAAGAACACCTTATGAGAACAAGCCTACTACTGAAAATTCAATAAGATATCCAATCATTTTTCTTTTTGATAATACAATAGGATAGACAAAACTCTTCCTTTCAAAAAAGCAAGGATTCTGCTTGTGCTGAACTATATCTAATTGAGTGTAGGGGTAATGAAAAAATCACTTACTTCTGGAATAACCCAGAGAGACAGTTTTGCATAAAGAAGGTCGATAGAAACACCATTGAACTTAAATTTCAACACGGGGACATGGGCATCAGGTACAGGCTGTAGTTCTGAGACTTCACTCATTTCTGACAACATCCTATGCAACTCACCAAAGAAGTCTTCCTGCATTTAATCCATAAAAGTGCTTTTCAGTGCTTTAAGCAGAAACAAATTCAAAATAAAAGGAGCAATGGTCGGACGATGAGGAAAGATCATACTTCTCGCGTTGCATGTCTGGGTCCCACACAAAGAGTGTCTATATCTGCACCAGGGCCATGAACCTGGGAGAAGACCGAATTTTATCTCTTAAGTTTCCAGGAAAAACATGGAAAGACAAAAAGGATAGGCAATAGTGGATATGCCCCATCCTGATATTGGAAAAAAAGACAAAAAGAATATTCTCAATTGTTTACGTGCTCGCTTTCTTTACCAATTTCATTGCATAACAAAATCCATGCATACTGCATAGTACGGCTAACCCCTAGTTTTGCTCATATTTGAGGATGGATCACTTTCATCATTGAAATAATGTATCATCAATGGCTTTCTTATGAAAATCAACTTGACCAAGGAAGTGAGACAAGCTAAATATCTGAAGTGACAATCGGCATTCTCCATTAAAAGCAAAACTAAAACCACTGGACTGGAACAAGCCTGTGAGGAACTCGTCTTAAGCACTGTTATCAGGAAATTTAAGAACGCCAGACAATGTGTTGACAATTGACGCTATGAGCCAATTACTCTTTACAAAAGAAAAGAAACTACATAGAAATGCCATAAATTGCAGGAAAAACTACAAGGAGATTCTCATACCCCAAGACGATAAGAACCAAAGGTGAAAATTTTCGCATTTGCTTCTTGCACAAGCTGCTCATTCAGCCCCTTAGCACGGCTTATTGATTTGACCCAGATTTTTACAATCTGTCACGGCAAAAAACAGCTAGATAGCATGAAGCTCAGCAACTCCCATTGTTGCTAAAAGAGACAAGAGAGGCACACTTGAAATATGCAGTTGACAAAACTAAAAACCAGAACATGACACCAGAGACACAACATAAATGTAACACACAAATACTGAATTTCCTCAATCCAACAGATACCGATATTAAAAAGCTCAACCTGGTCTAGTCTTCCAAGCACTTCCTCCCTGTTCACAGCCTCTTCTTGACTTTCGTAAAGTCCAGCTTCTTGCAGAAACTAAAACCATCCAAAATGCTCAAATTCAGTGGACCTCTTCATATACAGAATAAGATCACTCACTGCCATATGGAGGGAGTCAGAAGAGTAAACCTTTTCAAGCTCGCAAGTCTTAATCACATCATCCTCAGTCGGTCCACTCAAAGAGATCGGCTCCGTGATGCCTAACCGCTGCCCGCTGATGCGATTGCCTAATCCTGGGCTCCCCATTCTCAAATATCCCACAAATTGTTTTCCTTAACCACTCTTGACACTCATCTTCTCTTTTCTCTTGTTTTTCTTCCTTCTTTTTGTTAATCTTTCTTAGGGGGCCAAGATGCAATCGACAAGCACAGATATATGATATCACCAATGCACAAGTGATATTTTTTTTTAATTTTTTCCCCTTTAACAGTTCTTGAACAGAAATAAGCGAACAAAAATACAAGAAACGAACTACTAGCAGTAAGAATCCATTGACATTGAGCCAACAACTACAAAAAAGACCAAAAAGGAGGAAACTTTGGAGATCCCTCAGATGAAAATCAAAACCATAACAATGTAGGTAGCAAGTGCACTGAATCAAATTCCCCCTATGAGTCAGTGGGGCAACTACATATAACAGTTCCCCTTCCAGCACAAACTCAACCGCAATCGATCGAATAACGGGAGACCCAGGTGGAGAAACCGTGTCGGGGGCGATCAAAATCTGCAGCAGGAACCCCAGCAGTCTGAAACTGGGGTGGGAGCCGTTTCTTTTTGCCAATCGAACCTCTTGCCCCTCGAAGGAAGATCGACCCTGAAACAATCAGCTGAGGCAGAAAAATCCATCAGATTTCTAAAGCGCGGGGGAAGAGGGTGAGGAAGGAGGAGCTTATTACGGTATCTTTAGGGTGTGGAGACGGCCACGGTAATCATCGATCGCAGTAATGGGTCGGAGCGGTTTCGCTTCTTCCTTCTGCTTTCCGGGCTCTTCTTTGGGATTCGATTTCTTGGAACAGTGGAGGGGAAAGACAGACAAAAGGGTCGGGCCGGTGACAAAAATTTAAGGGAAAAAAAGTGTAATTGTTCGATTTCTTTTTTATTTTATTCGGTATGTGTTTTGTAAAATGGAGAAATTCGTGCCTTGCTAAATTTATCTTCGATAATCCGCTAGTCTCAAATTAAATTAATCATGATAAATTAAATTTCTAGATAAAGATAATCCACGCGGAGTAAAAGATTAGAGGGAAAAGAGGAGTGTTTTAGGTAATCTATTATTAATATTGAATAAAAAAATATTTAAAACCATATTATTCCTATAATTATATTTATATTTTCCATGTTGCTTATAGACTAAGTCTGGAAATTCACCTCCCTCGACCAGGGATCCATGATAAAGGTGGTGATTCGGGCTGATCCGGTCCGATAAAAAGGAGCCTAATAAGATCAAGCCCAACATTAATTTATGTTAGCACATCAATTTTTCTAAATATTTTTATATTTTATCTAAGAAGCATATTTTAATATTATTTTATATTGTTAAATTTATTTATTTTTATTGGGCTATTGGTGGTGTTGGGCATAAAATACCCAACTCAAATTCAGCTCGATAAGCTACAATAACTCATAGCCCAAGCACGATCTCATTATACCAAGCCCGTAATTTGCTACCCTTTCATTGTTTGAACACGAAAACCCCAAACATTCTGTAAAGAAGTGATGGGAACACCACAGAACACTTCCAGAGAATATGCATTACCGCAGGACAAATTAACCGGTGCGACGAGCCGACAAAGTTTGATGCAACAAAGACCGCAGCAAGGTTACAGCCTAGGGCGAAGAGAGTTATTGGCACTACGGGCACACAACCCTGAGGGCAAATGGTTATATCGACGGTGTCCCGAGTTTAGGGAAACTGTGCCAGAAAGAGAAGAATGAAAGAACTGTCCTAGCATATATATTACAGATTCCATGAACAGGGAGTGATTTAGTTTAGTTGCATACAAAGAATCTCCTGAAGAAGGAAGAGGACTGTCCCTTTCAAGACATGGGAAAAGGCACACCTCAACCTGACTGATAACTTACTATTCTCAGCAAAAATTTGAAGCCTTGTGATGCCCCAGAAGTCCCCTTTTATTAGATATATATAATTTTATACATATCTCGACCTTCATTCAGCAGAGCAAAGTGAATTCTAGCAGCTCCTACCAGCAGTCTGGAGTCCAAATGAAATTTACCACTAGATACTTACCTATAAAAAGAGGAGCATTGGATTCCATCGGAGAGTCGTTAAGCCGGTGATTCGCCTTCTTTTCTGAGCAACTCCTGAGAAAAACAAGTTAAAAGACATGAGCAGTCAATGAAAGCAGTTTTGAATGTTCATAAGCAGCAGCAAGAGACAGCTTGAGAATTGTTTGTGGCGTCTACTCTAGCCACTTGCTCCATTAGTTCGATGATGATTGATAAACTGCAAGAGTATAGCAAAGAATGCAAGCAATTATCGAAGCTAAATTTGAAAATTCGTGTGCCAACCAGAGAAGTTGACTGCTTTTTCATGGCCGGTTGAGAATAAAAATGTATTACCAATTCCTTACCGATTTAGTAACAGCTATTGACTGGAGCTGCCTTTCTTTCTTCTCACGCAAGCACTCACCACACCAACTCGAGAAATCCTTCTGATACTTCTTCATTTCTCTGAAGATCGAACTGCAAGCAAAACAGAGATGAGGGTCAACAAAACAAGCCCATGACATCCAATTCAGACGTGAGCAGTGAAATGGTACCTCCTACACCACAAAAGTAAGTTGATTCTATGACCAGAAGTCGTGGCTCTAGCACCATGCCGATGACGACCACGATGCAGCACAGCTCGACCAGGTACATGGGTATAGTCAAAGATCTCCTATTCAGTGAAAGGATAGCACATTAGAATGGATATATTAAAAAAGGGGGACAAAGTAATCCAACACACTCGTAAAAGTGATGCTGATGTTTACCCCCGGCCGATAGTAAACTCGCATAGGGATTTGACATTACATCGGCAAAGAGCTACACCAAGATCTACAATTGTAATTACATCAATTGAAGTGGGTTGCACTTTCTATCTCTCTGTTTTCTTTCTTTCTTTCCCCCTCTTTTGAAACATATAATTGACTAGCAGTAGCAGGACAAACATATAATTAGAATACCAGCCTAGAAATTTAACACTCAGAAAACTAGATGATTCTAACATACCTCTGAATGACTTCCCGTGTTTACATGTTTATCACATCGAGTGCCCCGAAAGAACAGCTCTCCACCAGAAAATTGCTTACCCAAGCACACATTCAAAGTCACCTCAGAGTCATCCACATGGAAACCTATAACAAATTCACATTACATCGGTATATGCATAATAAAAATTGCATTCAAGTTAATTATGATGCTTTAATTATGTCATGTAAAGAAGTGGACACTAAGGAGGAATGGCTTGCCAGAGGACAAGAAACCAAGCAATATAAATCTGGAGAGGTATTAATGAAGTCCCAATGTAAGCCACTTACCCAAGTCAACATCTCTATCTTTACCATATTCAACTACAAAACCATGATGAGAATCCAGAGTTGATCCACCGACTTCCGGAAAGAACACTGCAGGGGGGAAAAAATAAGGCATATACTCGTAATTGGAAAAATCAAAGTGACAGTACCTATAGTTGAGGGAATGAAATAGGCTAACCTTTTGAAATAGGACGCACAAAACCCTCCATCAGCTTGTCAAGCATGGCCTCAAAGCCAAAATCATCGAGAACAGCACCATATCTATTCATTGTATTTGGCCGCATGATCCTAAATTTTACTTCATTCACCCATTTCTCAAAATTTTCCACCTGGGAAGTATTAAACCTAAAAAGTTAAAGAGTGATGCATAAAACACCAAAAAAGGTAATGATTTAAAAAGAGGGAACAAACAGAAAAATGGTAGATACCTCAGATAATATCAATTCACAGAAGCGTGGCTGAAACATTTCAAATGCAAAGATACCAGGTGAGGGCTCGGACATTATACTTCTGAAGCTGTCCCCGGTATTTTCATTGATTGCTTTGAGAAATGATGGGACAAAAAATGTTGAAGGGTGTATGGTGTATATATCCCTGTGCAAAGGCTGCAAGTAAGATGCAATGTTAATGAGTGGTTGTTCAAATGAAGTGAACAATTTTTAGCCAACCATAATAGCAGATGGAAAAAATTGCTACACAAGGAAGATTTCATCAGCTAATCAAAATTAGAATTGAAATGGATGATCGAGAGAAAAACAAAAAGGTTTATACAATATCAACATACATCCTTCCTCAGTTTCAGAGGAAGAGAAGAGAATAAATAGTCATGCCTTTTGGATGCATAACGAGGATTTATGAATATGAAGCAACTTCACATATAAAGAGAGATGCAGATGAGACATAAAATTTGAAATTTTTTAGAAACCAAGCAAAAGGGTTTGACAGTCAAGGTGAAGGGAAACCTCATAATTTGATATTATCTTCTGCCTGTAATCTCTATGCCTCTGAGCCTGGCAAGGGATGAAGAACAGGATTAGAATCAATTGAAACCTCAGGATGAACTTATACAATCGTAATTAACTCAAAATTTTAGCTTTTGAAAGTGATCCGGCAATGAGCATGCACATATATGATACATCTCAAAGCAGGGAGGTAACCCGATGCCATTTTTCAGAACCAAAACAGAATATGCTATACACAAACAAACACCCTCTGGATGCTGCTGATTCTACTAAAAATTCAAGCTTTCGAATGAAGGAAACGTCTTTCATTACTATATAACACCCGCTACTAATTGAAACCAGCTAAAAGCGTCGAGCTTTCCCGTTCAAGAACCCTCAAAAAAGCCAATTAATGTGTGGAGGGCAAATTTGTAATTTCGCACATGGAACCTGTATGGGCCTGGAGACAACCGTTGGAAGGAAACCCTAATTCCCCTATTCTACAACTTTCGAAAGATTAAAAAAGCCAAATAAGCCACTGATTTTTAAGCAATAACACCAACACAATCGGCTTCCGAATTTCCCTTTTGGCTTCAAATTCTTTGTTCTGCAACACTAATTGTGGAGTCTGCCCGAGTTATCTTATCGTCGTTCATCAGTGAAATTGAATGAAAAAGGCCTCCTTTTTCGTGGATTTGGATCAAATTCTCAGTCTCTAAAGGAGTGGATGAGGTCGTATACCCGGTTCCGCTCTCCGTGGGGCAAGTACTTGAGCAGAATCTCCCTCATGAACTTCACCTTATCGTCCCTATTGACAGTGAGCATGCTGGGGGGCAAGTACCGCTCCAGCGAGCTGAAGATCACGGGGCTGAAGTCCAACTGGAGATCTTCGTAGCTGTCGGGCTTGTGATCCTTGTTAGGGTTCAGCCTCAGCCGCTGCTGACTCGTCAGTGTGGCCACTGGAGCTTCCGAAGGCTTGCCCTGCTCCCCGCCGGGGACCACGCTGTTACCGCCTCCCGCAGGGGGAGGCCGGTCGCCGGCGCCGGCATCGAGTGACATGGTGGGGGCGAAACGCTGCCGGGTGAAGGAGATTACGTGGTGGAAGTCATTGGTGGGGGAGTGAGGATTAGGGTTCCGACATTACTGGACGGACGGTGACACGGAAACGGGCTCTGAGTTCAGCTTAGGGTTTCTGAGTGAGAGAGAGAGAGAGACAGAGAGAGGAGGAGAGAGAGTGGCAGTTTATTATATTGAAGGTGGCGCTGTTCGGCTCTGGTTTTACTGTTAACGGTAATAGTAGTTCTAAACCGGAAGGTGCATTACACGCGCACGGGGTAGTAAATTTAATGTGTAAAATCACAAAATTAAATAAAGAGCATAGATTTGAAGGGGAAAAGAAAACAAACAGAAGACTGAAATTTAGTCTGGATCGATCTATGGGCATGAGTGGACACCTTTTCTAAAATAATATCCCGGATTAAAATCTTACAAATTGAAAAATATATATAGTTAAAATGGTTATTATATGACTTATATCTCGTCGAACTCGATTATGAAGCTCGTAGTCATTAAAAGTTAGAACATGAAGTGCTAAGTTGGGTATCCCGAGGACGTAAGAGAGAAACCGTCTCTAGGTTAGTTGTTTTCCTTGCTTGAGTACGAAAGGAAAATGGAAGACTTGAGGGCCAATTATTGAGGACGATCGTTTAAGCGTACATTAAGAGTGTAGATCACGTTGTCATGTAAGGTGAGTGTTGAAAATTGAATCTCATATTGAAAAGATATTAAAAAGAGTTGCAATATATAAGAAGAATCGCGTAAACTGTCTACAAGTTTAAGATTTTAGGTGTGTATGAACCAAATCTCTTACACATACCGTATAAATTTTAGATGATATTATAATAGCTGGTTAGACTATGTCCTCACAAGAAGAATTGGTTAACACATCCTACAAGTCTAGTCTAGACTAGAACTAATCTCTTGTATGCCCGATCAATTGACGGTAATTTCGTATCTTAGTTGGGTTTGAGACTGAAACATCTCAACTAATCTTAACCAACTCATATCGATAAATCCAATCTGAGCTCGGGTTTTCCTGGAAATCCGAGGTCCTTCCATCTTTTCTTCTCTTTCCTTTTTCATTCAACCACTGAGTACTGACTACTGGCAAATGACAATTCCATATGCAAACTTGAGCTCCTTCAATCGACCCTGGAGCTTGCTCCGGACGATTTGTTCGAATAAATTTGCTTCTCCACTGCAGCTGTTAAGGATTCAGTTGCTTAATTTCCCAACTGACTGACGGGCGTGGAGGTCGATTAGCTGTTAGAGCATGCTTAGAAGAACTTGCACTCTGGCCTTATTCCAGCCGGGTTACAACATGAGTTGGTGTGTTTTGCTTTTGCTGGTTTCATGTCCTGGCGCTAAGGCGTTCCACTGCTGCGTGTTTCTTTTCTACATGTTGAAGTTCGCCTCTCTGGTTCCAAGTTGCCATGCATTGGATAAGGATCTGTGCATGAAGAGACTTGGCCCTTCCATCTTTGATTAACCACGAAAGAGAAAATGTTGCTAAGGTGAATTGGCAGTCATCTTGGAACTGACTGGATCCAGCAGTGGTCTCGAAGTCGGGTCAGGTAACCCCCTATCTATATCAATCTTTAGTTTCATCTTTTTCGTGGATATGATTTCTGTTGTACCGCCACACAAGAAAACTCTGCATGCTGTGGCCTCCTATGGTGGCGCAGATGGTTACTAAGGCTGCCAAGACAGCCATACTTGATTATATGAGTCCATGATCCAGCACTCAATCAATCATTTGGTAGTTCTGTTTGTTCATATAATCAGATTTTGCTGGGAATCACTCCTGAATCATACTTGTTTTGACTCGGGTTTTTGGAAAAACCAATGACTTGCCATCTGCAAGAAAGCACTGCAGCCAGGTACTGTTGAAATCTCAGATTTTGCTTGTGGAGCCAATACCATACCGTGGCTAGTGACTTCTATACAGTCGTTTTTCATTCCATTTCTTTCTTCTTGTGCCAATTGGAAAACAAATTGGGGGCAGAAGGGTTGCCTCCAATCAGAGACTGAAGACGGAAATATTCCCATATTGCAGCTTCATCATGGAGAAATCATGATTGAATTGAATGTACCTAATTCACTGCCCATCAGTTGATGCAATTTGTTTGAACACTTCTCAGAATCTTTTTGCCCAATCACAGAGACATGCATATTATTAATTGCTATACAAACCGGCTGAATATCGACCATATTTATATACATGATGCACTTCACATGCTTACCGGGTTCAACCTGGACGGGTCGGGAACCTACGTACCTTCTAGCGAATCCCATCGAACACCACCTCAAAACCGAGAAAATCGGACTTAAACATGGACATCTCCAACCTAAACAACAAATAAGGTATTTTTTAGATGGCACACAATGAATGCATCCATGAATCCTTGACATGGGACTCCATGCTGTACTGCCTGCTTCTTGTTCTCATCCACTTTGATTTGAAAATAAGACTGATAGCCCAGTCACAATCGGACCACATGGAAATCTTTGATTCACCCGTTATCATAACTTAAAACTGTGATTGGCTTACGTTCGCCACATCAGCATTGGATAATAGGCCATCTCTAATTCGCTATTGTAACTTTAACGTGTGATTGACCTTATCCACAACATCATTGTTAGTGTACAAGCCACATGTTAATCTCTGGTTTCGGTACCATAACTACTCTAAGTTGTGATTGGTCTTGTCCACAGCATCATTGTTAGTCTGCAAGCCACATGTAAATCTCTGGTTTCAATACTATAATTACTCTTAAGTTGTGATTGACTATGTCCACAGCACCATTATTGGCCCGCAAGCCACATGTAAATCTCTGGTTTTGGTACCATAACTACTCTAAACTGTTATTGACTATGTACACAGCATCATTGTTGGTCTGCAAGTCACATGCAAATCTCGGTACCGTAATCTTTACGATCACTGATCAGTGGAGACTCCACCTGCAAAAGCTGATTTTCATGACATTGGCTCTTTCTTCCTGCACGATTGGCGGCGCGATTCTGATCATGATAAGCCTGTATGCCGTCTTGTGGGGTAAATCCAAAGAGAAGATTTGAGGACGAAGAGAAGCAAGAGATCCTGACAAAGCATCTCCTCAGTGATGGAACATGTAACAGAGGAAAAGACACGGAGTGATGGAACATGTAACTGAGGAAAAGACACGGGTACTCTATCCTCGGGCATACCATGATGTCCTTTTCATTCCGAGATTACCTGCAACCTCAGGTGAACAAACTCAAGAGAATTGCTTCATCGGGTAGGATTAAATGCAGTCTCACTGGTGCCCGACATTGCCCCTGTTTCTAATTCTCATGTATATCTGTCTAGCAAGGTTTTTCTGTTCTCTCACTTTCAAGAAACTCTCAAAGTCTGAGATGTAAGGTAGCTTCGGCATGTATGCTCTGAATTGAAAGCCCATTTGCCTATATACAGATTCTGATTATGTATCAATCAATAGTAAGTGGTTTCAAAAATACTGTTGGTCTATCCCAATGGGTCGATAAAGATCGAAGAGTCACAGGATATTATTAACATGAAAAAAGGTTTGAGAGAAGTTTAGCTCCATTAATATTAGATTACGAGGAATGAAAAATTACTGTGAAAGTTTCAACCGAAGTGAGATTATCGTGTTTGGCAAGTATGTTGGTTGTATAGGAAAATGAATGATACTGAGCTGAAGTGATCATTTCAGCGCAACTTCTCATTAATCATGTCTCGATTCAAATATTGTGAATGAAAAAAATTATGATTGGGAGAATGTCACCCCTTATTGAGCCAACCAGGCTCGAACTTTGGATTGGTTGGAGTTAAGGGATACTAGATACCTAGTGGTGCTAACCGAAAACATATCCTCGGCCAAACTGAATGTTGGAGTGTGATATATAATAATACAAACTTTCACTTGTCTGCTATATACAGCATTCAAATTATTAAATTGAGTGCAAGAAATGTTCTTAACATAACATTTAAAGCAAACAAGAGCATGACATGCAAGTCTGCAGTGAAGTGAATAAGAATGCATGTGGGAGACGGTCATCTGACCAACATCCCAAAAACATTGTAAAGATGCAGATTCGAGACCAATAAGCTCAGTCATGCTAAATTAGGAGATAGACAGTACTAGAATTTCTGAGACAGAAACCATGTCAATATCACATACAGTATCAGTTCAAAAAAACACGAGGGGCAGTAAAGAGCGAGCCAGATAGTTCCTTCAACTTCCACCCAATAATCAACTCTCAAAGTAATGCCTACCTCACGGTCAAAATATCATCAATCTTCCAATCATCCACACGCACTCAGTAGCCAGTGTGATTGCGCTGGTGCTCACAAGTAGAGGCTGAACCACGTTCTCCTCCAAGATGTTGGTGATCTGCCCGTTCCTGACATTAATCCCAGCATTGATCTCTCCCTGTGCATGCCTGTTCCTCAGCTCAGTTACGATTGCTATTGGGTTCAAACCAGCATTCTCAGCACGAGTATAAGGAATCAGTTCCAGCTCCTCGGCAAATGATCTAACACAGTACCCCACCACCAGCAATCAAGAATCTCTTATTAACCAAGCACCTAACCACACACAAAGCATCAAGCTCCTCTCTGCCTTGTCAATGACTAGCTGGTTCGATCCCCGAACAAGACCGCTTGCTGTCCAACCCATGTACTTGATACCCGTGATTTTTAGTATCTTCCCATCCCCCAGAGACGCCTTCTCGACAAGATCTGCGTTACCTAACTTCTCTGCACGGAATTGTTCAATGTTTGCAATCGGCAAGCAATTCGAGGTCTTTGTGATGAATTCAATGTCATCAGGGTCCACGTCCTTGACAACTAAAACCCTGGCCTTTGCAAGATGATGCAGAGACAGGTCTGTCACAGCATCCCTCAAAATGCTCTTCTGAATCAACAGCACGTTGCACTCAGTTAGCATGGCGGATGTCCTCTTTGCTTCGAGGACGACGATGGCATGAAGACCGCCGCAGCGGCCATTGATGATTATTGTATAAGGTAAGAGATTCGGTGACGGAGAAGCGGCGGTGAAGGAGAAGCGACTCGAAGTGGAAATGCACTGAGAAACCATAGAGGGAGACAGAGAGAGCTTTCTGGAAAAGGCAAAGACGGAGGGAGATCTCAAGGGACATAAAGTGACGAAAATGCCCCTTCTTGCGGAGATTACGCATCTGTGTTTAGGCTTTCGGTTCGGCCCATTACATCCAAATGGGCCTCCCACCATAAGCCCATTATGAGTTTCTCTTGTGGGCCCAGACCTCGATGATAAAATGGGCCGCCAAGTTTCGGCCCATATATATTTGTCGGGGGGCATTCAGAAACATTACTGTGATTATCTTCTCTCTCTCTCTCTCTCTCTCTCTCACTAATTATTACTGAGATTATCTTCGGTTCATTGTTTATATTTCAAAATTTTATTATTTTATTTTTTTTCCTGAAAATTTGTAAATATTCTATAAGTAGATTTTGGAAATTGTGCGTCGGAGTAAAAGAAAATCGAAGCAAACAAGCTAAAGGTATTTTGAAGATAATTAAGGATTACATTTATATTCTCTATGAATTGTCGATCAGCGATTATTAAAAATTCTCCGTATTATTAAAAAAAAACAATTCGCATGAACTGACAAAGATTAATTTGTCGTATTTAATTTTGGCTGGGCATTTAGTGGGGATCCTCTTCAATCAATAGGTTTCCTCGTGTCTTCGTGGCTCCACACGTTTAATGTCTTAATCAAAATATTTAATTAAAAAAAGGTCATCAATTTTGTCAATTACTCTTTTGTCCAATTTTGAATGAATAAGCTAAAACACATGTTGATTGCTGATGTAATATTCGCATCACTCCCAAAACATAAATAAGTAAATTTATACTTTTTTTTACTCCATTGTATCAATAAACTTGGTGAGCCATGATTGATCCAAGTGGAGACGGCCAATCAACTAAATCGTACAATTTTTCAGATCATAAATTTTCTCTATTCATAAAACTGAAATCTAAAAAATTAAGAGTTTGAACCCACTAGTGGGTCGATTCGGTTTGAAGCGATTAGTCAACCCGAATAAGGATTGAGTCGGGTCAACAACTGAATTTGAAATTTTATTTGAGAGAAAATGTGTCGAACCATCTGAAATCGAAACACAACCTATATCGGTTAAATTTAATGGTTCAAAGCAAGTATTAGAAACAGACAAAGAGGGTAGATATTGGCAGGTTTAATCTTGGAAAAAATATTAAACATTTTTTTTAAAAATTATTTATTAAGGAAGTCGTGCGTTAATTAGTCAAACATATGCATGTTAGGGTTAGTAGAACTCGCATATCATAATAGGAGGGAATTCGAGGTCAAATCAGCATGGATTCTTCCAATGTAGTGACTGATTGATGTAAATTTAGAGATGAAATTTGAGTCGCGATTAATTATCTCTCTCGGTTCGATGCCGGAGCTTCTACCGCGTGGGACGGTTGGGCTTAACCATAATCGTATGGTAAAACAGCTCGAGGAAATGGCAAAGGGGAGAAATCGAATATCGGTCTGAGCAAATCTCCCCCGAGTATTATATTCATGTAAAACATCGTTATCGATTAATTCGGGTAGATACTCGATGTATCGCAATTGCACCAGGTATGTGTCTAGAAAGTTTTGTGAATATTCTTAGTGTTAATTGTCGATTATGGACATGTAACGGTTGTGCAATTTTAAAATTGAAGGTTCAAGATTCTACTGACCCTAGTAGACGTGTAGGATTAGGAGGAAATCGAAGGGAACCAAACCCTTGTAGGAGAAAATGAAATCGAGTTGAGAACGAGACTCGGTGCAGTTAGTATCGCTCTTGTCCTGTGAATTAGATATCTTCGAGTTCGATCTCACCAGTGAGATTTCTCATTTCCCTTTCATCCACTCTTCCTAGTTGTTAGATTCGAATTTTGGTTATCAGATTGTAAATATTGCTGTTAAGATATAAATCTCATATCAGAGAGTTATGAATTAAAATATCATATAAGTATCATGTCAGAGCAGGTTAGTGTGTGAATTCAGGTCACCTGGACAGAGGAGGCGTATAGGTCTTGAAAGGTAGAAGGGAGATGAGATAAAAGAGGTACGAGAAGTCTCACGAGTGAGATTAAATATAAGATTTCTAATTTCCAGGGTGATAGTAGTACTAATTATATTAAGTCTTCTTTCTCTATTTTGTTTTTTAAGTGAAAAGAATAATAAAATGGAATGGTCGGTTGCGTAAGGAAGAATCTTTTGAGTACAATTGGAAAGAAATCAGCATCCTCCACTCAAATGTCAATTCCATGTTCAAAAATTTTATTTGAACCTACCGACAGTCACCCGTATAACTCGAAGAAGCAAACACGAACCAACAATAGAATAATAATGATCATCTGACCTTCACAAACGTTGCAATGTCGGTATACATCTTAACTCGATGTACAGTTGAATCCCCGATCGATCAACTTGAGGCCCGATCCCCAGGGACCGAAAAATTTCGACTGGAACCGAGCAAAAACTTGTACCCTTGTGGCACTGGGAAACCCTTATGCGTGTCGGCGAAGTCGTTTATACATGTGACCCAAGTGACCTACCCGGACGCCGAATGATCCCTGTGCTTGCGCAGGAGCTCGAGGGCTTTCTGCAGTGTCGGCCGGAACCTCTTGATGTTGAGTTTAACGTCTTGCTTGTCCAAGTAGACCGACTTGAATGCTTCCCAGCCGCGTCTCTGGAACGCAGATGGATCCTTGAACACGATGTCGTCGAGAGGGAACTGTTGCATCAAGGTGCTCTCATTCAAGCTTATCTTGTACTCCAAGTAACCTATGTCCATGCCCTTCGATGGCTCGCCGAAGTACGTCCTCGAGATCCACTCGAAATTCCCGAACGGCAGGATCTGGACGACGACTGCGTGGTCAGGCAGGAACAGGATGTTCGTCAGCCCGGCCCCGTGGACTCCCATCACCACATCGCACGAGTTGACGACGTCCGCAACTCTCTGGAGATTCATGTTCGGTTCTGCAACCACCACCTCGAACCCGAGCCGCCTGGCCATTCGGGCGATCCTGTCCACGTTCATGAATGTCCGGGTCCGCTTCCTCGACACTATGAGGAGCCGGGGCTTGGCCTTGCTTCCTCGATCCCCGAGCTGAATGGCCGAGCTCCTCTTCAGGGAGTATGAGCTTCTTAGAAACCCTCTGAAGTCCTTCATCGTGTAGGCGGACCTGGCAGGGTCGATGCTGAGCTCGCCATGGCGCTTGAGGCCCACGATCATGCTCGGAAAGCAATGCACGTCCGATTTCTCGCCATCGATATTGATGATCTCGTACCGGGATAGATTCTCGAGAATCTTCCAGTACTTGGTGACCCACCAAGGGCGGTGGTTTGTGATGAGGAACTGGACTTCCCGATCGAACGGTCTCGAGGTCAGGTAGAGTGGGACGATGATGTCGGTGAACTCATGGAAATGGTTCCCGGTGTACCCTCCGACCGAGAAGAGAACCGCCGGGACGGAGTGGTTCCTGGTGCACTGAGGAACACTTCCTCGACCGGCCGACACTGATCTCACCAGCCATTCTCTCACGAAGCTCATTGCCGCCTTGTCTTCCTTCCTCGTGTATGGTCGAATCTTCCATGGATCGCTGGTTCTCCTCCGAGACATCCAGTTCGGATGTGACCACGAAGACTGAAGAGGAGCTTGGCTGGATCCTAATGTCACCTTTCATGTCACAGACATCAGTTCTTGGCCCGGTAATGTTGCACAGCGGCTTCATCATCACTTCCTTGGCCATAGTTTCTGCAACTAAAGAAATAATAACAAAAACCATCAAACTTCCCAAAAACTGACCAGACATTCAACAAAGTAGATTCATGTCTGAAAATCTTATTGAAGTCAAAATACGTTCAAGTACCATGTTCTTCCCTGCAGCCCGTGGAATTGCATCCCGAACCCGAGTTTATGGTCACCCCTTCTGCAACTGTATAAGAAGATAACATATTTTCAAAATTTTCCCTTCTCAACAGCACATTTCCAAAACAAGTTAAGCATTTCATATCAAGTTTACCATGTCCATCAGAATTTGTGGCATTGCGGGTCAAATTCGCGCTTTCAACCGGTTTCATGATCAGGATTCCGTCAACTGAAGAATGGAATATCACAGGCTCATTACTTGTCGAAATAAATATTTCAGCTTCAGTTTTTTCTTATAGCGTGACAGAGCCTTACGTGTTGTGTTGTCGACCGTTGTCTCGAGCTTTGCTGTCACATTTTCTTGCTTATGAGAAGACGTTGTAGTTTCTTTGACTGCAAGCATCTTGTGACCAGCTCCCATGATCGACAACCTCAGATTCACTGCAAAACCACCGGGGCTCATTAGCCAAAAGTGGAAACACTTACGAGTAGGGGCTTAGCGTCTGAAAAGCTTTCCGGTTTCTGGTTTGCTCCTCGAGTGAAACCCGAAACACCCATTTTAGAAAAACATTTTCCCGAAGTCTCTTCTTGAAACCGTGAAAGAGAGAAGAGAACTCCATACGTTGTTCGAAGTGAGCTTACTTCAGCGTGTAAAAGGTTTTCCGGTTCCAAGTTTTGGTTCACGCACAGATTGAGCTGCCGGAAAGCCATTTCCCGAAAGAAAGGGAATGCGGCAAGTTTCAAAGAACAAATGTTTCGTGACTGAAACGAGAAGGCATCGGAGTCAAACTTACGGATGGGGAGGGGGCCCAGGTAGGGCTTCAAGACAGTGCAGAAGCTCAAAGCAACGAGGAAACAGGCGACGAATGCTCCATATCCCAACCTCTTCTGCTCATGCTTGCTGAAGCTCCTAGCCAGTATTGCACTGTACATTTTGTTTCCCTGCAATCTTCTGTTAAATTACAGTAGAAATGAATCAGAGAGCTCAATGGGTGAAGCCCTTTGACGCCATTAATCTGCAAGTGAAGAAGAAGAAGAAGAAGAAGAAGGGGAGAGTGGAGACGCTTAAGTTGGAAGATTAATGGAGGTCACGTTTTTAAGTTATAGCCTGTGACTTGATATGATTTTGCATTTCCTTCTTCTTCTTCCCATGTTTGTGAAATCAAGGGATGAAAGGGACACGTTGGTTGACTGTGGAGACAGAACAGCATCCTTTTGTCAATGATTAAGTTTGGTAAAATTGAGGACGGAAGAAAAAATAACAAGTTTTCATGCATGATTTGAGAATGGATGTGCCGGCAGCTATCAATCTTGGGTTCCAGCAATGAAGTGTTGACCTTATACGTGCATTGATCAAACTGACAATAAAGATGGTTTCGTGTTATAGTATATGGCTAGGCATCCTCCTATACCCCGGTAGAGTGCCTTCTGTGTTGTGTGACGAGTGTGCTACATTTTAAAATCTTTTAATAATATCCTAAAACAATTTTTTTAAAATAATTAAATTTTATTAATTTATAAAATAACGTAAATGTACTCTACAATGCCAGTAAACATCATTGTTTTTTGCCTAATCTTTGTTAACGCCAACATAAAGAACAAACTTAATGATCAACTAGTACGTGAAAGGAGAATCGGAGTCAAGAAAAATCATTTTATAGAATTTGTATGATTTAACTATATCAGTGAATAATATGATAGTAGAACCACGTGAAACATAATACGTACCGACAAGTTGAAGAGTCGAAAATTGACTAAAGTGGCTCATGGATGGCTCAGTGGATCGAGACTCGAGTCCACGAGATGAGCCAAAAGGGGTTGATCGATTTGGTGGAGAATGACATCTTAACAATTCCATTGTCTTTTCCCCTCTAGTAGGGCATGGGGCTGCACGATCACGATGAAGATAGTAGTATTATAGGAAGAAGGAAATTGGTGTTCATGTTTTTTTTTTTTAGGGTTTCTTTTCTTAATAAAATTTGCATCTGTGCTAAAATCAATACGTGTGCCCTTCAAAAGCAGTGTGCTCTTTTAGGTCTAGTGGGGCTATTTTTAGAAGAAATGGGCATAGTTGGTGAAGGGATATTTTCAATGATCATTACTGAGTTTCAAGTTAGCAACCAACTTAAAAGTTTAAGATCAGTTTAAATTGATCGATGATGAATATTCGCATTTTTTCTTTTATCTTTCAAATCGAGATTCTATTTACTATCCATGCACAACATCTACCCTAACTTCGCCCATAAATTGTACGGACGCCCATTAATTCGGGTCAGAAATGAGTAGATTCGTTAGAATGTAAAGATCTCTCGGTCAACCGGTACAAGGTGATTGAGATGGTAAGATATATATGTTTACTTTAAATAAGTTCTCGAGTTTGGGTCTTATGAATGAGAAAAATTCATGTCAAGAGAGTTTCACATTTTAGCAATGAAACGACCCAGCTCGAGCTTGGATTATATTCATAACTCACATAACTTCTTAATATCAGGTAGTACACACCGAAAAGATCTCTCAATCATTTGATTTTTTTTATAAGATTCGGATATAAGAGCTTATAGAGGAAGAGACCTCGAATCGTCTTAATCAGATAATAAGGGTAAGCGAAGTGGTCCTATATAAATGTCTGTGTACACACACACATCACCCAATTGGAGGATGGAGCACCTAACCAGGAAGAAATCATTTGGCTTGCACTTAAAAAAGAGAACTTTTTTGAAAAATGGTCATCCATTCAGTTAAGGTTAGGTGATTGACACAGAAAAATCAAGCTCTAGGGACACATAACTTCAACATCACGAATAAAAAATTCAACAAAATTTAATTAATTAATTATGAAAATTAATAATAATAATTGAACATAAATGAAAGATGAATTTATGAACTTCTAGTTTGTACCAACCTAATTTTCATAGCACAAACATGTATAGAAATTGTAGCATTTTTCAGATAATTTTGATGCTAAATGCAGGCCTGGCAGTTAGCTTAATTATAGGTCGGGAAGGTTCTCTCTGTTAACACGAGTCAACCAGTAATTGCTGAAAAGATTTATACCCGGCCGACCATATCAAAAAATTTGATTAGAGAACGGAATTTGATGAGGTAAATTTAATAGATAAAATAGGATAATTTAGTAAAAATGTGATAAAATTAAGTGAAATACATATAGTATCTTATGAATTTTCCTAAGTTCAAGGTGCGGTCACCCGTGTACCTCCTAAATCTATCCCTATCTCATAAGAAATTCTTAGAAGATCATATATCGTCATGTGGTAGTGGTGTTCGGGGCCAAGTACATTATAATTTTTCATGATACCCGGGTCTTATCTTATACAAGACCGATTCCTAACATTTGAATTCAGACCGTACCCTGTTGAATAGCGGGACCGAATCGTACTAGGAACTTGTATGATAAAACAGGCTCCGAGTACCCTATTGAAACATGTTTACTATTAATTTTTTACCTCTAAAATATTGAGTACTTCAATACTTTTTTATGATTATTATTATATCATATAATTTTTTATCGTGATAAAATATGTGTACTTTTAAATATATTTGCATTAATTTAAGTACTATTTATTACTAATTTTAAGTTGTAATGATATTTTACGCATAAAAAATTCATCAAATATGTATTATTATGTCAAATGAAAGTTCTTCGAGTTCAGGTTTAAACAGTTCATGAATTGGATTTCAAACGAAAAAGTTACGAACAATTAAAATTAACTGTGCAAATAAGTCAGCAAATTCCGATTCCAGGTACCTTGTGTTCGGGAACCGGAACTCGAACCAAAACCAACCGGTTCCTTCATTTTTTACACAAAATCTACTGGTTTTCATTGAGATCTACCGAAAACCTACCCAATATAATAGGTTCCTATCAGTTTTAAATCTACCATATACCCGTGCACACCCTTACCATGTGGTATGAGGAAGCACCAAGCAAAATATAATAAACGAACAAGTTAGTATTAATCACCGGAGCAATTTTTATAATCAATACTAATCAAAACAATTTGATTGGCTCTTACTCACCACGTTATTGTGAGATTGGACCATCTGAGATTTTTTTTCCTAGCTTATATATATGTACACCACTCACTGCTTATGAAAATCCATGGTTTATGTCATGCAAGTAGACCGACCCGACTCGAATTTGATGTAATTTGAGAGTTGGGCGACGTTCGGGGAAATGAATATTTTTCCTTTCCACCGACGGTATTCGAGATACGCGAGTGGCGTGATGGGTGTATATTTTAAGGTTTACAAGGCCGTGTTTGGTTAATTATATTTTAAGATTATGACGTGGTGACTGACCAACTAACGATGATTCCCTTTGAAAATGTTCAACTTGACACCCTCGATCGGTCTCTTTGATAATTATTTTGGTTTCAAATTCTTGTCTTCTGATCATTATTATTATTATTATTATTATTATTATTATTGCTAGACACCAACTCGTACTACGCACGGAAAGAAAATAAAAAACAAACAAATGTGGAATATTGAAAAGAATCCGTGAAATTAAATTATTTATTTATGATATTTTTACTGCTAAAATTATATATATGAAGTGATAATAAAAACTGCGAACAGTTAATGGCAGATTTTTACTGCTAAGATACGATATGAGAATGATTTTATATATTTTAATATGCAAATTAGATTAATGACAAATGAGGAAAATGAAAAAGATACTAAATTTCTCAAACATTTGCGCAGGTGTAGATTATAAATTATTAAATCTTTTTTTTTTTTGCAAACGAAAACAAAAAGAATTGCATTATTGTCCCTTTCCTTACCATCGACAGCTTCCAAACATCATTTGAGAATAACTTCGTTTGGTTTAACAAGTAAAGTAGAGGAATCTAATGCAATAATATTATTTTTTATTTGAGATTAAAAGATTTTAGTTTCGGTTTTCGTGGATGAAACCCGGGATATTACACTTATTCCCCCTCTTCATGTTACGTGGTTGCTCGTGACAACGATAGATCCAGGATCGGAGCGAAAGTTATATATAAATGCCAAGATGTAATAACTAAGAACTAGACTAGAGGTGCCTTTAAGGGGGCAGCCTAACTCGTAGGGTATTGGGGGTCACAGACTTTTAGAACTCGATCCCCAGTGGGCACATTCTCTCGAGGATGGGGTTTTATAACTCTCAAACCCATCAAGTTCACCTAACCTACAAGGCATATATGGTTAGTGGCTATCGCGTTGCCTCGAGGAGGAGATGTCGTAAATCCCTCCGGTCGGGATTGAAAGGTGCCCGAATACCTTAACCATAAAAAAACAACTAGCCCAGAGGTAGCGGTCTCAGTACCACTCTAGCCTAAGCATGCCCAACCGAGATTGGATAGAGGCCATCATTCAGAAGACGGAGATTATTGGCAACGAAACATCAATCGGAAACGGTGAAATGATTGGGAGTTTTATCAGGGATTCGATTGCTAACCTGTAGACTCCTGGCCGGTTGATGGGCGGGCCGTTGCGACTCTGATAGCATAATAACAACAATAAGATCGGGAAAATTCGACAAAGTCGATTAGTGTGGACTGTATATATATCATACGCTCGTGAATTGTATACAAGCATTTTTAAGGTTATATAATTATTAATACAGTCAATATACAATGAAAAGGTAATACAATCAATATCCAGTGAAGTTAATAGAGGAAGCAAATTAATGTAAATCGGTCAAATTTATTATTTCAAAAATCTAAGTCCAGGCTCCGTGGTTTTGGGCCTTGTCTCCTCATCCACTGATCGAAGAATCTGGGCCACGTTAAACGCCGGGAGGAAGGAAGTTGCCCAAAACATGGGAAGCCCCCCGTGTCTCCCGTGGCGATCATTCTCGACTTCCTGTAACCATCAGATCAAATCCCGCAATGCAAGTCCGACTAAAGAGTCACGTGAAATAAGAGAATTCGTCTTACGAGAGCTTTACTCTCTTGGTAGGTCGTCTCGGTTCAAACTGGACTAGTCAGGACCCGTTGAGTTTCTGGATACCAATAGTTCGGACAGAAAAAAGAGTTGATCTGGGAGGCATTCCTCGAAAGGACATCCAATTCAATGATTAAGATCCGATATTCGTAAAACAAATGGACTGGGTACGTGGTCGGTATTAAATTCTCACCTGAGCTCACAAGAGTCTCGAGTCTATATCCATCGAAAAGTTTAAGATATTACGTGGTGGTGTCCAATTCTCTTATAAACCCGAGTTTCATTCCCAACTTAATCGATGTGAGATTTAACTCTTGACCTGTTGGCAAGAACGAGATAAGAGGGTTTGTTCGGTATTTCAGATATTTGGCGGGCTAAACCAAAGCCACCAGCTTCCGAATTGTGGCTGTGATCCATAAGCAGTATGAGGTCGAAGGAGAACTATGGAATATTGCATTACAATTGACCATTCGGGCATGTCTTGTCCACGTTTTGAAATTTGCACGACAGCATAAGTCTCCAAAAAGAAGAATCCATGCACGAAGGATTTGATTTGCCCACTTCCCCTTTGCTATCCAAGTAAAAGGGTCCCACTCTCCAAGTGAATATCAACATCATTATGATCATTCCGACCATTACCATCTTCCGTAAATCATCTATTAATCAGAAATTTAATGGTTCTCGAGTAATTTAAATTCAAATTAAAGCCGTGCACCGATTTTTCCAGCCTTATCACTTTCTCAGTGTTTGTTTATGGTGGTTTTTGTCCCCTAGCTGGATCAAAGACCGAAAGACCAAGAACAAGTCCCTGTCAATGTGACGTGGCTCCGCAGCTTCATGGCAACTCCTAGGAAAGCATATGCTTAACATTTTTAGGGTTCGGTTGTCGGGCCATTCAACCTTCGGATCAAACCATCTATACTAAAAAAAAAAAATAAAGTCAAGACTCGACCGTCTTTTTCATCTATTAGATGGCCAAGTGACTGTTCAAGTGACAGTTTGAAATCCTTCGCCTATCTGTTGTACTAAGGTTTAACTTGTTTCATAATAGTGTGTTTTCAATATTTTCCAAGAAGAGGGCAAAATGGGAAATGTAAATCCTTAATAAACTCGATTACTCATTGTTTAAGGAAACAAAAGAGCATCCTAATAATATGAATTTCATGCGTCACAGTTCACTGAGATGGTGGGATGAGAACGGGCAAAATTGTATTTGTCCTATCATTCATTGCTCATCCACCCTAAATTGAATTTGATTTCTCCTTTGCATCAGATTTGCGATATCGGAGAGGTTCGAATTTACGTTTGTATCCATTTTCACCCAAAAATCAAAACCATCAGGTGATAAATACTTGGTTATCTTATAAATTTCGAATCATACTCTTATCTTATCGATCTTAAATCGAACACACAGATCACAGCAGGGCCGGTCTTCCATCAAATCAATTTATATTGGACATTCACCAGAAAGGTCCTCATCCTAAGAGAAATTATTAGATGAGCCGAACTCACAAATGATATGGTGAACTTAACTAGTAAACATTCGACACATACGTGAATATTTGAATTCATGGTTAAAAAATTAATATTATTAATAAATAGAAAATGATGGTATGATATTTAAGGATAACATGTTAAACGTTTATTAATAAAGTTTACGGATGATGTGGTGAGCTGAATTCGTACAAGAATCTATCCCGTTCTGGACACCTTCTTGGTCCACAAACGGGACGGCGGTGGGCATCTGACGGTAGCTCTGCTTTTCTATCGAACAGATTGGCAATTCATACCATTCCTTAAAATAATGGTCGACTCGTCGTAGGAACATAATTAGACTGAGCTGTCATTAGAAGAAATTGTCGATTTCTTGTCAGAGAGACGTGACCAAAGATGCTGCGAGTCTTTCCATGTCCGTCCAACTCTGAGCCGCCTCATGTGCTTCCGGTAATTGTTTTATGTTTACGGGTTCATTGTCGCTTTGCGTTGGAAGTATTACTAGGTGTTTTAATTAAAACTGCTCTTTTTGATTCAGTGATTAAACCGTTTAAAAATTAAACATAATAAAAAAATTCCATTGTTCATATTTATTTTTTTCAACCGGTTTAATGTTACAGTAATTGGACGATGTAATTTTTCCAGAAGCGAATCCTCTTTCCGATTTCAAGAGAAGAAATTGGAGATAATTTTAAATAAGGTATCGGCTCGAATTTTACAAATAAAAAAATTTACATTCAAAGATTTTCACCCTTAATGGATCAATCCAATTCGAAACTTGTATTAATTTCGATATTTTTTTAAATAAATTAATTTGGATATTTGGACCATCTTCATTTGGACCATATCGCCTTTGGATGTTTGGTGCATCTTAATTTGGACCCTGTTGCCTTTGGATATATGGTGCATATGAGAGAGAGAGAGAACCGGTCCTTTTCTTCACGGGGAGAAGAAAGGTAATAATAGTGACAATCAATTAAGTAATACTCGGGGATTTCGTGCACAATCGCGAATATATCTTATGAACTAAATGATCAGTACTAACACGGATCCTATTCCTGTCAACATAGTACAACCAGATGCATAGCATAGTGCACGAAGTTGGAGTCGCAAGGACATGCTCGAGAGTGCCTCTAACAATTTTACTTAAGAGTATGACTCGGACAGAGATCTCGACCTCGTTAAATCGTGTGAGGGTGAATCAATCGGACACCCTCTTTTCCGTGAAAGAAAATCAGACCAAGCGAAAACATATGGCAATGGCTGCTCTGCCGATAGAACAAGAACAAAAAGGAAGGGCAATTTATCAAAAAGATAATAAATATGTCTGCATGAGAATCCATTGAAAACTATGATTAGACCTGGCCACGGTTATGAAAGTGGGCTTTAGACCACTAGATCATCGCCCTTAATAGTTTTTAGATATGTCTTCAATTTTTGTGTTGTAACCCGATGTAAAACCTGAACTCAATTTTTTTTGTGTGATCTGAATTGTGGATATTCACAAAAATTTATGACGGAAACGAAGGGATTAGACCACTAGGCCCAAGTTGGGCCTGGCATTGATTTGATTGGGGGTGCGCGAGGCAAAACCCTTGCGGTATGGATTATGTATTTTTGGGATTTTAAAAGTAATATGGCTCTTCATTGTATCCGAGAGGTTAAGATTCATGTTCACTTGTACTTCGCCATTGTTTGCTGCAAGTAGTGAAGATCGCGGCTTCTCTTTTCTCCTTGGACGTACAGTCAGCAGACCGCTGTCCCGAACCACGCATATTTGATGTCTACTTCTCTTCTCTCTACTCTAGTGTATTTTATTTACTCGGCCAATTCCCAATCGTAGTTAGTTCGGGATTTATATAAAAAAAAATTGAACACTACCTTTTAATAACTTAGAAGGTGAAAACGATATCAACACTCTAGCTAGGTGAAATTTCCCACAATTCTCCCGGACCATATATCGAGGTACAGGAACTTTTTTTTTTTTTTTTAATTGAGGTACAGGAACATGTCCATTTCCCCATCAATGATTTTGTCTTCCACTTCCTAAAAGGAGAGATTCTGCCCAGCAATGGGGAGTGAGGGGAACAGCCAGAAGAAGGGTTCTTCTCTTCACTCTTCGTTGATTCAACACCAAGAAGATGAAGCTCTGAGAGCATTGGAATCAAACGACAGGGCAGAAGAGAGCAGGAACGGTGCCTGCTCCTCTCGGAGAGAGGAAGTGTTCGAGGAGATTAAGAAACAGATATGGCTCGCTGGTCCTCTCATCTCTGTCAGCCTCTTGCTGTATTGCCTGCAGATGATCTCGGTCATGTTCGTGGGCCATCTTGGGGAGCTGCCCCTCTCCGGCGCTTCCATGGCCACCTCCTTCGCCAGCGTCACCGGCTTCAGCTTGCTGGTAAGTCAGCTATTAAATCAAAATGTTTGCTGTCATACAAGTTATAGTTCTTGATGGGTCCTGTGGATCACCCACCGGGTCTTTGAGTCGAGCAACGGATCTGGTCTGGTTCCTGGGAGTCAGCAGTACCTGCAACCAAGTCGGGCCCGGGACTCGTGTCCCGGATTGACTCTCCGGTCCTTAAGTTTCTAGGCTGTATGTGGAGACCAGGGAAAGCAAAGGAATTTTGGTGCATAGAGTCCTGGGCGTCACGGTCAACCACCAGGTCTTTCAGTCGACCAACGGGACCTGTCTGGCTCCTGGGATCAGCCACACCTGCAACCAAGTCGGGCCCAGACTTGCATTCCCGATTGACTCTCCGGTGATTAAGTTAGAGGCTGTATATGGAGGCTAGGGGAAGTCAACGAATATGGTGCACAACATGATATAGTTTTTTATGAGTCCTGTGGGTCACCCACCGGATCTGCGAGTCGAGCAACGGGTCTTGTCTGGCTCCAGAGAGTCAGCAATACCTGCAACCAAGTCGGGCCCAGACTTGCATTCCCGATTGACTCTCCAGTGCATATGTTAGAGGCTGTATATGGAGACTAGGGAAAGTCAAGGAATATGGTGCATAACATGACAAAATGTTGCTCGACCCAAAGACCCAGCGGACGCCCCGATGCTGAATTCTCTAAACTCACATGTTGATGTTTCGCTACTGTAGGGCGGGATGGCAAGTGCCCTGGATACTTTCTGTGGCCAATCTTACGGGGCAAAGCAGTATCGTATGCTCGGGGTCCATACGCAGCGGGCTATGGCCATCCTCCTACTCGTGAGTGTGCCCCTCGCTGTGATCTGGGCCAACACGGGACCAATCCTAGTCGCCGTGGGTCAGGATCCGGATATAGCCCGGGAAGCGGGAACCTATGCCAGGTTCATGATCCCGAGTCTCTTCGCTTATGGACTCCTCCAGTGCCTCGTCAAGTTTCTGCAGACACAGAACATTGTGTTTCCCATGATGATAAGCTCCGGAATTGCCACTCTTCTCCACGTCCTTGTCTGCTGGGCTTTGGTCTTTAAGTCGGGTCTCGGGTTTAGAGGAGCCGCAGTCGCGAACTCGATATCTTACTGGTTGAACGTGTTGTTTCTGGTGATTTACGTGAAGTTCGCTCCTCCTTGTTCCAAGACTTGGACTGGGTTCTCAAAGGAAGCCCTCCACAATGTCCTTACTTTCATTAGACTCGCCATTCCTTCAGCAGTAATGGTCTGGTAAGGTCACAAGTAAGACTTATCCACCCATTTCGATATCTACTCTCAATGTTCTTCTGTGTTTGCAGCCTACAGTGGTGGTCATTCGAGATGATGGTTCTCCTATCGGGCCTCCTCCCAAACCCGACTCTGGAGACTTCGGTGCTATCAATCAGGTTTGTCCCGTCCCGGTTTTGCCCCGGAACTTGTAATGTCTGGTCTGGTTAAATGATCATTCAAGTCCAAGCTGGTAATACTCGAACTTTCTGCAGTCTCAATACTGCTGCAACAGTTTGGATGATACCGTTCGGCCTGAGCGGGGCTGTGAGGTGAGCTATTTCAAACTACTTGCACAATGCTCACTTCCATTTTTGATGCATAAACTTCTTACAACAAACTGCAATGTGATCTTCAGCACCCGGGTCTCGAATGAGCTTGGGGCGGGGAGACCTCGAGCTGTTCGTCTGGCAGTTTGTGTGGTCCTAGGAATGGCGGTTACTGAGGGCTTCTTGGTCGGGACAGTCCTGACATTGATAAGGAACATATGGGGCTACGCTTACAGCAATGAAGAAGAGGTGGTCAAGTACGTTGCGGTTATGTTGCCGATACTCGCAGTCTCGAACTTCCTAGACGGGCTCCAGTGTGTTCTGTCAGGTTCGGTTTTCTCCCTCACTGCTTCCTTCATTTTTCTCGGTTTCCGACTGAAACGATGCAAAAACTCAGCAGGCGCTGCAAGGGGATGTGGATGGCAAAAGATCGGGGCGTATGTGAACCTCGGGTCGTATTACATAATCGGGATTCCGCTTGCAATTCTGCTGGCATTCGTGCTGCACGTTGGTGGAAAGGTGAGAACTTTCCTTGCATTAATGCACGATATCCTCCCTCATTTTTAATGCAATTCAAATTCCGGGTGATCGTTGGGGAGATATTCACCTTCAAAATAATGTTCGGGCAGGGGCTGTGGCTCGGGATCATATGTGCGCTTGCCGTGCAAGTGCTCTCACTCCTCCTCATCACGATCCGTACTGACTGGGATCGAGAAGTAAGGCCCATTCTTCCTTTCCACTTCTTTTCACACAAATCCTAGAGTATTGAACGTATACACTGAACTGCCCCTCCATTGTGCAGGCAAAGAAGGCCACAGAGAGAGTGTATGGCTCCATTGTCTCTGCAGAAGAAGTGGAATGAAAGAAGCACCCGAACCTGCAGACATTGAACTGTGATTGAGCGAATAATTAGGCTCGTAGGTTGTCCTCACTGTTTCCTGTTTCTCGAACTGATTCATAGTACGGTTCGGGCAATTTCATGATTTAATCAGAAGTCTGAGGACATTTCTTTCCCCGCACTAGTCCATGTGCAGGATGGCCAATTGACGCTAACTCTGTCTAATCTCGAGTGTTTTCTCACTGCTTCGCAAAGACCCTTTACCGGGAAAAGGAAAATGCAGGATATAAACAGCTATACCATGGAAACAAGACAGACAGAAGATATCTGACCGTGTTTCCATGGTTTGGCCTGCAAGTTACCTAACAAAAGCAGTCTTCCCGCCATTATTCTAGTTCATGCTTCAACCCGAGAAAGTAACTGGCATAGTGTGAGCCCATGGACTGGGCTGGCCATAAAACCCAATAGACAAGTCCATTAAGATTGTGAAAGCCCACTAGCCAAAAAAAAAAGAAAAAAAAAAAGCTCTGCTCCACCGACCTGACAACCCCACATATATATCCTCTCATTCATTTATTTTTGGCATTCTGGTACCTTTCACCCAAAATTCACTGAACAGAGCGTAAAACATAGAGAGAGAAGGAGGAACGGAGAAGAAGGTAAGAAATATGATGTAAATTATATCTATTTCAAGTTCAGTAGATTTTATTTCTTGATAGTATATTACGGTTGATATAGTTTGGGTATGGAAATACAGTTAATAGGATATGTGAAAGAAATATGATTGATTATTATAGAACGGATTAGATCCATCCGTGTATATACATCAAGATTGTTACAAAAAAAAAGGAGATTTGGGTGAAAGCACAGAGAGCGGACGAGGAAATCGTGAAGGAGTGGAATGCAGTTGGGGTTCAATTCGAATCAAATAAATTATATTACTCAATGTTATATATATAACTTTGTAGGATTTAATTAGAATGACGCATCCCCATGAATTTTAATACAATAGGTGAAAGTCGTAGGATCAATAAAAATACAATGAATAATGTCCTAAAATAAATTTTGGGATCCTTTTCGATATAAACATGTACGGAGCCAATACAAGTAGAATGGATAATGTCCTAAAATAATTTTTGGAATCATTTTTGATATAAATATGTATGATATTTTTTAATTTGTTGTGAATGATATTATAGGAACTCCGGAGGACGAAACTAGAAATGTTAGATACTCAGCTTAGCAATGGAATTTCTCGAAGGGGTTGGTGAGTATTTTATTCCATTATAAAATGGAACTATATGTTAAATGTGCTATAAAACTATATACTAAATATGTTATATTATTCTTATATTAGTATAATCGTTATGAGATGTTGAAATTTCTAGATATATATAGATTGAACTGGCGAGTAAGAAAGTATGATGTATATATGTGTGTGTGGAGGGGAAAGATACGGAATATAATTAGTAATATGTGTGGATATATATATTAATCATAATACATGACCATTGTAATAATAGAATTGTTATCAGATTATGAAAATATTAGTATACGCATATAAATATGAGATTTATGGATTAGAAAATGATGAATTATAGTTATTGAGATGAGTTATGATTGATTGGTTGATGTGGCCATGGGTGTAGTGCCGCTGATCCGGCGGGATATAAAACGGGCGACCGACCGCTGATCCGGCGGGGTATAAAATGGACGACCGACCGCTGATCCGGCGGGATATAAAACGGGCGACCGATCGCTGATCCGGCGGGGTATAAAATGGACGACCGACCGCTGATCCGGCGGGTTATATAACACGACCGTTCACGGTACCGTCATAACTCTCCGCGAGGTTAATGCGGCCCTGTGGCTACTTATTGTTTGTATTGAATTCTTGTATGTGCATCCACTACATGTGCATTTATGAGTATGAGATATAAGACATCATGTATATAGATGTGTACATATATGTGTGCAAGTACATGCAGGACATAAATATGAGGAATTATATATGGCGAGAACAGAAATCAGTGTAAATTACGCAACTAAAGTTTTTAATGTTTAATATATAGAAGTCATTTTATTTTGAAATAATTGCTCACTGAGAGTTGTCTCACACCTTTCATATATAAATCTTTACAGATGAAGTTGAAGTCAACTTGACGGATACGGCGAGCAGAGTTAGTTAGCGGGGATCGACTTAGGATTTTGGTTAGCTGAATTCCGTAGTATATAGAAGTTAATTTTAATGTTTATGGTTTTGTAAAGGTACGTTACGACCTGGAAATTGTGGTACAGTTTTATAACAGTTATATTGGAGATTTTCTGAGGTTATTTTACAGGTGTTTGTTTTTCTGATTTTGGGATATCCAAGTTTTAGGGGAAACTCTGCCGAATTTTCGGGTCGTGACACATAGGAACTGGATCAGTGATAGTTGAACTGACAAAACAAGAGGATAGATATCTCACGGTGAACGGCAAGTCTAGCTTGATTTGGTTTTCTGGTGCAAGCTCTACTGTGCCATGAAGCCAGTTGGTTACCAATGCCAAAAGCCTGAGCACCCGTCTTTGGTTGAGGGCGATGCTTGCTGGATTGAAACAAATGAAATAAAAGTGCAGGGTACAATGTTTTGCATCATAATGGAGAAATGTTGGTCTCATAATCACATTAGGGATTCAAGCAGCACTCTGTATGATCTGGGCAAGTTGTAAGTGAGCAATAGCCTTTTCGGGATATATCTGCCAGATCCTGATCTCCACCTGGTTCGTTTATTTTCAATTTCATTCTATAAATTTCCATGTTTAATTGGCAAAAGGCTAAAGAAAGTGTGTGTACAATTCTCTACTCCCACCAGCATCGACATAGACCAAATCATTTGGAAACACAGTTCACAGAAATAGGCTTCAGGGGGTCACTGCTTCAATGAACATCTTCACTCTTCAGTATCTCCCGGAGTTACCCAAAAAACCATTCAATTCTCAGCTGGATCCCATTGAGATTCTAGTTTGCCTTCTTCAGCAATAAAAGGGAAAAATGCTTTCGAAATGAAGGCATAACCCTTGAACATGGTTTCGTTAACAGAAGACTGAGATGACAAGAATTCAAATTGAAGAATTGGAATACAATGAACAATATAGTGACTAACAGCTAAGGACATGGCAAGATAAGATAATAATTTTCATTGGAGCCACCCATAATGTATAGACAAGAAACAAAAGACATCCTCTGTTAAGCAAATTCATCGCCTCCTTTCAAAAGGAACACATAGCTCAGAGACTATATATGAGCCGAATTGAAATAGAACCAATAAGTGGCAAAAAAACAATACATTATAGGATCAAGGCACACAAGATGATCTCAAAATATTGGGTTCACAAGATTTGTTTCGGGTCATTGATAAATATAGGAAGGAGGTTACCTTTTAGCTCTTTTGCTCACACTGTTTGCACATTTTATTTGAGTCTCTACTTCAATCCAAGAAAAATGAACATCTTCTGCTCCATTGAGAGCAGCAGCTTAATCTTCGAACCAAAAAGCAAACAACAAAAGAAGCTCGAATCAAAACCATATGAACTTTCAAAGGAAAAAAAAGTCAAAATTGTTTAATTAACCATCTAGTGTGTGCATACCTCATAACCGGGGGCAGTGCTGATTGTTCATCAGTATCATAATGAATTAGCAGCAAATGTTTGGCACAAAATATAGCATATTAAATCACCCATCTTATTCAGGATGCTGGAACTCAAGATCTAGCTTCCTTTTTAGATGGGTCCTATCGACACTGTCAGAAAGAGAGAACAGGATTATTCTCCGGTTTAGACAAGGTTCGATTCAACAGTGAGAGTAAACAAAAGAATCGTAAGGTTTGATGGATAACCTATGACCAAAACCAAACGAAGTGTCTCGCAAATAAAGAAAGCCAACTCGATGTTCATTGAGGAGAGAAGTGACCATGTCATCCCACCAATGAGTATTTTATGTGGTGCAATAAGTTGTCAAATTTTTAGTTAGCTGAAAATAGAGAATGGGTGCCCAACACAATCAATATAGCAGTAATTGAATCCTTGTCCTAAAAGAATGTTCAGGGTCAAGAAACAAGCATTTCATGCAAGAATGATCTATTGTGTCTCAATCCATAGCCTATTGACATGTTTTGCTCTCCAATGTTCTCCTACGTTAAGAGTTGTGCCAATTGTTATCACATCTTATCACTCGCCTGATTCCAAAAATATAGGACTTATATATATATATATATCTCTGTTTCTGTGTGTGTGCACGCGCGTTGGAGAACTGCATGATTGTCCCTCTTTCCTTACCATCGACAGTTTCCAAACATCATTTGAGAAAAACTTCGTTTGGTTTAACAAGTAAAGTGAAGGGATGTAATGTAATAATATTATTTTCGACCTGAAATTAAAGATTTTAGTCTCGGTTTTCATGGATGAAACCCGGGATATTACATTTATTCCCCATCTTCTTGTTACATGGTTGCCCGTGACAACGATAGATCCCAGATCCAAGCGAAAGCTATATATAAATGCCAAAATCATGTAATAACTAAGAACCAAACTAGAGGTGCCTTTAAGGGGCGGTCTAGCTCGTACGGCATTAGGGGTTCCAGACCTTAGGAGTTCGATCCCCAATAGGCACATTCTCTCGAGGGTGGGGCTCTGTCTCTCAAGTCTATTAGGTTCACCTAACCTACCTAGCGCACATGATTTGCGGGCTATTGCGTTACCCCGAGGACGAGATGTCGCAGCCCCGCTAGTTGGGCTCGAAAAGTGCCCGGATACCTCGATCATTAAAAAAAAAAAAAAAAACTAGCCCAGAGGTAGCAGTCTCAGTACCACTCTAGCCCAAGGACACCCGACCGGGATCAGATAGAGGCGACCATTCAAAAGACGGAGATTATTGGTAATGAAAAATCAATCGGGTGCGAGTTTTATCAGGGATTTGATTGCTAACCTGTAGACTCTTGGCCGGTTGACGGGTGGGCCGTTGCGACTCTGATAGCATAATAACAACAATAAGATCGGGGAAAATTAGACAAAATTGGTTAGTGTGGACTGTATATATATCATACGGTCGTGAATTGTATACAAGCATTTTTAAGGTTATATAATAATTAATACAGTCAATAGACAATGAAAAGGTAATACAATCAATATCCAGTGAAGTTAATAGAGGAAGCAAATTAATATAAATCGGTCAAAATTATTACTTCAAAAATCTAAGTCCGGGCTCCGTGGTTTTGGGCCTTGTCTCCTGATCCACTGATCGAAGAATCTGGGCCACGTTAAACGCCGCGAGGAAGGAAGTTGCCCAAAACATGGGAAGGCCCCTTGTCTCCCGTGGCGATCATTCTCGACTTCCCCTAACTGTCAGATCAAATCCCGCGATGCAGGTCTGACTAAAGAGTCACATGAAATAAGAGAATTCGTCTTGTAAGAGCTTTACCCCCCCGGTGGGTCGTCTCTGTTCAAATTGGATTAGTCAGGACCCGTTGAGTTTCTAGATACCAGTGGTTCGGATAGAAAAAAGAGTTGATCTGGGAGGCATCCCTCGAGAGGACATCCAATTCAATGATTAAGATATTCCCACTTAATTTTACAAGAGTCTCGAGTTTATAGCTACCTTAAAAGTTAAAACTATTAAGTGGCGGTATCCAATTCTCTTATAAACCCAAGTTTCATAACTAACCTAATCGATGTGAGATTTAACTCTTAAAGGTTGGCAAGAACGAGATAAGAGGGTTTGTTCGGTATTTCAGATATTCAGCAGGCTAAACTGAAGCCACCAGCTTCCGAACCGTGGTTGTGATCCATAAGCAGTATGAGGTCGAAGGAGAACGATGGAATATTGCATTACAATTGACCATTCGGGCATGTCTTGTCCACGTTTTGAAATTTGCACGACAGCATAAGTCTCCAAAAAGAAGAATCCGTGCACGAAGGATTTGATTTGCCCACTTCCCCCTTGCTATCCAAGTAAAAGGGTCCCACTCTCCAAGTGAATACCAACATCATTATGATCACTCTGACCATTACCATCTTCCGCAAATCATCTATTAATCAGAAATTTAATGGTTCTCGAGTAATTTAAATTCAAATTAAAGGCGTGCACCGATTTTTCCAACCTTATCACTTTCTCAGTGTTTGTTTATGGTGGTTTTTGTCCCTTAGCTGGATCAAAGACCAAAAGACCAAGAACAAGTCCCGGTCAAAGTGACGTGGCTCCGCAGCTTCATGGCAACTCCCAGGAAAGCACATGCTTAACATTTCTAGGGTTAGGTTGTCGGGCCATTCAACGGTCGTATCAAACCATCTATACTCAACAATACATATTAAAAAAAAAAAAAACAAAGTCTATGAATCGATCATTTTTTTCATCTATTAAATGGTAAAGTGACCGTTTAGTAATGAATCTGCTGAATTTATCGGAAAAAAAAAAAGTGACCGTTTAGTCATAGCAGTGTTTGAAATGCTTCACCTGTCTCTTGTACTAAGGTTTAACTTGTTTCATAATAGTGTGTTTTCAATATTTTCCAAGATGAGGGCAAAATGGGAAATGTAAATCCTTAATAAACTCGATCACTCTGTGTTTAAGGAAACAAAAGAGCATCCTAATAATATGAATTTCATGCATTACGGCTCACTGAGATGGTGGGATAAGATCAAAGGTAGGGGCAAAATTGTATTTGTCCTATCATTCATTGGTCATCCGCCCTAAATTGAATTTGATTTCTCCTTTGCATCAGATTTGCGATGTCAGAGAGGTTCGAATTTACGTTAAATACTTAGGTGTATCCATTTTCACCCAAAAATCTAAACCATCATGTGATAAATACTCAGTTATCTTATAAATTTAGAATTATACTCTTATCTTATCGATCTGGAATCGAACACACAGATCACAGCAGGACCGGTCTTCCATCAAATCAATTTATATTGGACATTCACCAGAAAGGTCCTCGTCCTAGGAGAAATTCTTAGATGAGCTGAACTCATAAATAATACGGTGAACTTATCCAATAAACATTCGACACATACGTGAATATTTGAATTCACGATTAAAAAATTAATGTTATTAATAAATAGAAAATGATGGCATGGCATTTAAGGATAACATGTTAAACGTTTATTGATAAAGTTCACGGATAATGTGATGAGCTGAATTCGTGTAAGAATCTCTCTCGTTCTAAACCCCTTCTTGGCCAATAAACGGGACGGTGGTGGGCATCTGACGGTAGCTCTGCTTTTCCATCGGACAGATTGGTAACTCATACCATTCCTTTGAGTCGTCCTAGGAACATAATTAGACTGAGTTGTCATAAAAGAAATTGTCGATTTCTTGTCGGAGAGACGTGACCCAGGTGCTGCGATTCTTTCCATGTCCGGCCAACTCTGAGCCGCCTCGTGTGCTTCCGCGTCACGTAATTGTTACATGTTTACGGGTTCATTGTCCCCTTGCGTTGCAAGTATTACTAGGTGTTTCAATTAAAATCGAACTCTTTTTGATTCAGTGATTGAACTATTTAATAATTTAACATAATAAAAAAGGTCCAGTGTTCATATTCACTTCTTCTGACCGGTTCAACGTTATAGTAATTGGACGATGTAATATCTCCGAAAGCGAATCTTCTTTCTCTTTCAAGAGAAGAAACTTGAGAGTTTACATAAGGTATCAGCTCAAATTTTACAAATAAAAAAATTTACATTCAAAGAGTTTTACCCTTAACGGATCAATCTGATTCGAAACTTATATTAATTTCGATAGTTTTTTAAAATAAGTTAATTTGGCTATTTGGACCATATCGCCTTTGGATGTTTGGTGCATCTTAATTTGGACCCTATTGCCTTTGGATATATGGTGCATATAAGAGAGAGAGAACCAGTCCTTTTCTTCACAGGGAAAGGGACAGTAATAGTAGTGACGATCGGCTCATTCGATTATGTAATACTCGAGATTTCGTGTACAACCGCGAATATATCAGATGAACTAAACGATCAGTACTAACACTGATTATGTCAATGCAATACAACCAAATGCATAGCATGGTGCACGAAGTTGGAGTCGCAAGGACATGCTCAAGAGTGTCTCTAACAATTTTACTTAAGAGTATGACTCGGACACGAGATCTCGACCTCGTTAATTCATGTGAGAGTGAATTTTGAATCGTTCGGACATCCTCTTTTCCATGAAAGAAAATCAGACCAAGCGAAAACCTGTGGCCATGGCTGCTCTGCCGATAGAACAGGAACAAAAAGAAAGGGCAATTTATCGAAAAGATAATAAATATGGCTGCATAAGAATCCCATTGAAAACTATGATTAGACCCAGCCACGGTTTGGAACCAAACGATTCCGATTCCATGACACTATGAAACTGACCCTGAACTTTCTCTAAGACGGTTCGTGGCCGGTTTAGAACTGGACCGTTCTATTCGGGGCCGCAGTTCCATCGGTTGGAAAGCAGGGAATCCCAATAAATAAATAAATAAGTCAATACATCTATATTAATAATAATAATAATAATAATAATAAAAGGATATTAACTAAGATTGAGAATTAAGAGTAATTTAGTAAGAGATAAAGAAAATATAAGAATTAAGAGAGATTTATTCAATTAAAATATTTATGGATAAGTACAATTTATTTTTTAAAATTTTGAAAAAATAAAAATTTACACGTAAAGCGAGACTCAAATCTGTAACTTTAACCTCATCAAATTGCATAAAAGTAAATTTTAAATCAATAGACCACCGTACTTAGTAGTTAGTTCGAGATTTATATAAAAGAATTGAATGCTATCATTTAATAATTTAAAAAGGTGAAAACGATACCAAGACTAGTAACGGGTGAAATTTCACACAGCTCCCCCGGACCATATATAGAGGTACACGAACATGTCCGTTTCCACCATCAATGATTTTGTCTTCCACCTCCTAAAGGGAGAAATTCTGCTCAGCAATGGAGAGTGAAGGGAACCGCCAGAAGAAGGGTTCTTCTCTTCACTCTCCATTGATTCAACACCAAGAAGATGAAGCTCTGAGAGCATTGGAATCAAACGACAGGGCAGAAGAGACCACGAACGGTGCCTGCTCTGCTCGGAGAGGAGAAGTGTTCGAGGAGATTAAGAAGCAGATATGGCTCGCTGGTCCTCTCATCTCTGTCAGCTTCTTGCTGTACTGCCTGCAGATGATCTCGGTCATGTTCGTGGGCCATCTTGGGGAGCTGCCCCTCTCTGGCGCTTCCATGGCCACCTCCTTCGCCAGCGTCACCGGCTTCAGCTTGCTGGTAAGTCAGCTATTAAATCAAAATGTTTGCTATTATACAAGTTATAGTTCTTGAGGGGTCCTGTGGATCACCCACCGGGTCTTTGAGTCAAGCAACGGATCTGGTCTGGTTCCTGGGAGTCAGCAGTACCTGCAACCAAGTCGGGCCCGGGACTTGTGTCCCGGATTGACTCTCCGGTCCTTAAGTTTATAGGCTGTATGTGGAGACTAGGGAAAGCTAAGGAATTTTGGTGCATAACAAGGTATAGTTTTCGATGGGTCCTGTGGGTCACGGTCACCCACCAGGTCTTTCGGTCGAGCAACGGGACCTGTCTGGCTCCTGGGAGTCAGCAACACCTGCAACCAAGTCAGGCCTGGTCCCGGATCGACTCTCGGTTCTTAAGTTAGAGGCTGTATATAGAGACTAGGGAAAGTCAACGAATACTGTGCATAACATGATATAGTTTTTTATGAGTCCTGTGGGTCACCCACCGGGTCTGCGAGTCGAGCAACGGGTCTTGTCTGGCTCCTGGGAGTCAGCAATACCTGCAACCAAGTCGGGCCCAGACTTGCATTCTCGATTGACTCTCCAGTGCTTAAGTTAGAGGCTGTATATGGAGACTAGGGAAAGTCAAGGAGTATGGCGCATAACATAACAAGATGTTGCTCGACCCAAAGACCCTGCGGATGACCCGCGCAGCCCATCATTTTTTATTTTCGACTCCCCGATGCTGAATTCTCTAAACTCACATGTTGATGTTTCGCTACTGTAGAACGGGATGGCAAGTGCCCTGGATACTTTCTGTGGCCAATCTTACGGGGCTAAGCAGTATCGTATGCTCGGGGTCCATATGCAGCGGGCTATGGCCATCCTCCTACTCGTGAGTGTGCCCCTCGCTGTGATCTGGGCCAACACGGGACCAATCCTGGTCGCCGTGGGTCAGGATCCGGATATAGCCCGGGAAGCGGGAACCTATGCCAGGTTCATGATCCCGAGTCTCTTCGCTTACGGCCTCCTCCAGTGCCTCGTCAAGTTTCTGCAGACACAGAACATTGTGTTTCCCATGATGATAAGCTCCGGAATTGCCACTCTTCTCCACGTCCTTGTCTGCTGGGCTTTGGTCTTTAAGTCGGGTCTCGGGTTTAGAGGAGCCGCAGTCGCAAACTCGATATCTTACTGGTTGAACGTGTTGTTTCTGGCGACTTACGTGAAGTTCGCTCCTCCTTGTTCCAAGACTTGGACTGGGTTCTCAAAGGAAGCCCTCCACAATGTCCTTACTTTCATTAGACTCGCCATTCCTTCAGCAGTAATGGTCTGGTAAGGTCACAAGTAAGACTTATCCACCCATTTCGATTACTCTCAATGTTCTTCCGTGTTTGCAGCCTAGAGATGTGGTCATTCGAGATGATGGTTCTCCTATCGGGCCTCCTCCCGAACCCGACTCTGGAGACTTCGGTGCTATCAATCAGGTTTGTCTCGTCCCAGTTTCCCTCGGAACTTGTAATGTCTGGTCTGGTTAAATGATCATTCAAGTCCAAGCTGGTAATACTCGAACTTTCTGCAGTCTCAATACTGCTGCAACAGTTTGGATGATACCGTTCGGCCTGAGCGGAGCTGTGAGGTGAGCTATTTCAAACTACTTGCACAATACTCACTTCCATTTTTTATGCATAAACTTCTTACATCAAACCGCAATGTGATCTTCAGCACCCGGGTCTCGAATGAGCTTGGGGCGGGGAGACCTCGAGCTGCTCGTCTGGCGGTTTGTGTGGTCCTAGGAATTGCTGTTACCGAGGGCTTGTTGGTTGGGACAGTCCTCATATTGATACGGAACGTATGGGGCTACGCTTACAGCAATGAGGAAGAGGTAGTCAAGTACGTTGCGGTTATGCTGCCGATACTCGCAGTCTCGAACTTCCTAGACGGGCTCCAGTGTGTTCTGTCAGGTTCGGTTCTCTCTATCACTGCTTCCTTCATTTTTCTCGGTTTTCGACTGAAACGATGCAAAAACCCGGCAGGCACTGCAAGGGGATGTGGGTGGCAAAAGATCGGGGCGTATGTGAACCTCGGGTCGTATTACATAATCGGGATTCCGTTTGCAATTCTGCTGGCATTCGTGCTGCACGTTGGTGGAAAGGTGAGAACTTTCCTTGCGTTAATGCATGATATCCTCCCTCGTTTTTAATGCAATTCGAATTCCGGGTGATCGTTGGTGAGATATTCACCTTCAAAATAATGTTCGGGCAGGGGCTGTGGCTCGGGCTCATATGTGCGCTTGCCGTGCAAGTGCTCTCACTCTTCCTCATCACGATCCGTACTGACTGGGATCGAGAAGTAAGACCCATTCTTCCTTTCCATTTCTTTTCACACAAATCCTAGAGTATTGAACGTATACACTGAACTGCCCCTCCATTGCGCAGGCAAAGAAGGCCACAGAGAGAGTGTATGGCTCCATTGTCTCTGCAGAAGAAGTGGAATGAAAGAAGCACCCGAACCTGCAGACATTGAACTGTGATTGAGCGAATAATTAGGCTCGTAGGTTGTCCTCACTGTTTCCTGTTTCTCGAACTGATTCATAGTACGGTTCGGGCAATTTCATGATTTAATCAGAAGTCTGAGGACATTTCGTTCCCCGTACTAGTCCATGCGCAGGATGGCCAATTGACGCTAACTATGTCTAATCTCGAGTATTTTCTCGCTGCTTCTCAAAGACCCTTTACCGGGAAAACGAAAATGCAGGATATAAACAGTTATACCATGGAAACAAGACAGACAGATGACATCTGATCGTGTTTCCATGGTTTGGCCTGCAAGTCACCTAACAAAAGCAGTCTTCCCACCATTATTCTAGTCCATGCTTCAACCCGAGAAAGTAACTGGCTTAGGAACTGGATCAGTGATAGTTGAACTGACAAAAGAGTATAGACATCTCACAGTGAACGGCAAGTCTAGTTTGATTTGGTTTTCTGGTGCAAGCTCTACTGTGCCATGAAGCCAGTTGGTTACCAATGCCAGAAGCCTGAGTACCCGTCTTTGGTTGAGGGCGATGCTTGCTGGATTGAAACAGATGAAGTAAAAGTGCCGGGTACGATGGTTTACATCATAATGGAGAAATGTTGGTCTCATAATCACATTAGGGATTCAAGCAGCACTCTGTATGATCTGAGCAAGTTGTAAGTGAGCAATAGCCTTTTCGGGATATATCTGCCAGATCCTGATCTCCACCTGGTTCGTTTATTTTCAATTTCATTCTCTAAATTTCCATGTTTAATTGACAAAAGGCTAAAGAGCGTGTGTGTACAATTCTCTACTCCCACCAGCATCGACATAGACCAAATCATTTGGAAACACAGTTCGCAGAAATAGGCTTCAGGGGGTCACTGCTTCAATGAACATCTTCACTCCAGTATTTCCCGGAGTTACCCAAAAAACTATTCAATTCTCAGCTAGATCCCATTGAGATTCTAGTTTGCCTTCTTCAGCAATAAAAGGGAAAAATGCTTTCGAAATGAACATGGTTTCGTTAACAGAAGACTGAGATGACAAAAATTCAAATTGAAGAATTGGAATACAATGAACAATATAGTGACTAACAGCTAAGGACACGGTAAGATAAGAGAATAATTTTCATTGGAGCCACTCATAATGTATAGACAAGAAACAAAAGACATCCTCTGTTAAGCAAATTCATAGCCTCCTTTCAAAAGGAACACATAGCTCAGAGACTATATATGAGCCGAATTGAAATAGAACCAATAAGTGGCAAAAAAACAATACATTATAGGATCAAGGCACACAAGATGATCTCAAAATATTGGGTTCACAAGATTTGTTTCGGGTCATTGATAAATATCGGAAGGAGGTTACCTTTTAGCTCTTTTGCTCACACTGTTTACACATTTTATTTGAGTCTCTACTTCAATCCAAGAAAAATGAACATCTTCTGCTCCATTGAGAACAGCAGCTCAATCTTCGAACCAAAAAGCAAACAAAAGAAACTCGAATCAAAACCATATGAACTTTCAAAGGAAAAAAATGTCAAAATTGCTTAATTAACCGTGTAGTGGGTGCATACCTCATAACCAGGGGCAGTGTTGATTGTTCATCACTATCATAATGAATTAGCAGCAAATGTTTGGCACAAAATATAGCAGATTAAATCACCCATCTTATTCAGGATGCTGGAACTCGAGATCTAGCTTCCTTTTTAAATGGGTCCTATCGGCACTGTCAGAAAGAGAGAATAGGATTACTCTCCAGTTTAGACAAGGTTCGATTCGACAGTGAGATTAAACAAAAGAATCGTAAGGTTTGAAGGATAACCTATGACCAAAACCAAACAAAGTGTCTCACTAATAAAGAAAGCCAACTCGATGTTCATTGAGGAGAGAAGTGACTATGTCATCCTACCAATGAGTATTTTATGTGGTGGAATAAGTTGTCAAATTTTTAGTTAGCTGAAAATAGAGAATGGGTGCCCAACACAATCAATATAGCACTAATTGAATCCTTGTCCTAAAAGAATGTTCAGTGTCAAGAAACAAGCATTTCATGCAAGAATGATCTGTGTCTGTGTGTGTGCACGCGCCTGTGCGCGTGATCAAAAAAGATTGCCCCTGCATTTTCCTGTCCACATCTGTCCCTTGTTCTACATGAGTATCTGGAACTCCCTCGCTGTAATTAAGATAAGAGGATACAGCTCAAATATCAATTAGTTCATACCGGAGAAATGAATGGTCTAGTAATTAACCCATATATCTATATACAGAAAAAGAAACAGGGTGCCTAAGATCCTATAGGGATCCTACTGTACTAGGCATTTTCCTACAGATCAATGCAATGAATAGTGGGATAGAAGAGCTACTTGATCATAGTTAAGATACTGTTCCCTCTATGTGTGCCTTCCATAGCCTTGACATGGAACGGGTGAAATTAGAAATGCTAATGAGAAAGTGAGAGATTTAATTGCTAGAAGCAAAGGAAAAAAAAAAAATCTTAAAACAATCAGACGTGAAGGCTTCTGCTCTGCCAGTGAGCATCTATTTTATTTTGACAGCAAAAGTCTGCATGACAAGTAGAGTTAAATCTGTAGAAAACAGTTAGCATAAACAAATCACATTTTGTACCTAGACATGATAGAGCTACCTAATTCAATATTTGGGTTTATCGTTCTCAAAAAGACAACAAGCTTTTGAAATATTGAAAGTCCAAGGTCAAGTAGTCCTAATTCTGTTTCAAAGTTGGATTTAGAAAGGCCTTCCCTAGTGCAGTAAGTTCCCTTATCTTGTAAATGATAAATCTCCCCCAATAACTTTCCTCTAGTAAAAGAGGAAGTCAGTCTTCCAACCTTCATCTCTCTAAGATCATCTCACAAGAGAGAGAAATTATTTTTACATTCTCTGGCTTGCTTACTGGAACCGCACAGCAAACGAGTTTAATTCAAGAAGAAACTCAGTCGCACAAAGAAAAAGCATGGAAAAGCACATCAGATGACCTTGGTTACTTCATCCCCGCAAAAGTTACAACTTTGGCAATCAGTAATCAGAATATTCAGTTACCTTGTGATGGTAGGTCTATTCGGGGGTCTCGCAGCAAAAATCGAAAAATCTAGAGACATGGGAACCTGGTCGCTCCTACTAATGTTCTCTTCTGGTCCCAGTCTATCATTCCCATGATCACCATATTTATCGCTCTGATGAGAACTGCCTTCAAATCCTTCTCGCTCAGGCATGATCCTCCTCGATTTCCTAGGAGGGGATAGAACGGTGGGACCCTCTCTTGAACTGATTTCAGAAACTCTGGGATTCACTGATTCCCTCTTCGCCGCAGGCCGTGGAAGCTTATCTGGGTTTGTTGGCAATGGAGCAGATGTAAAATACCTAGAGCCCAAAAGGAAAAGAACAATGGAGCAAATTAACTTTATACAAAGGCGTAACTGGTAAATTTTAGCACAGCCAAATCAGGTGTGGCTTAAGCTTGCAAATCGATTCAAGCTTGATCAAGCATCTTTATTTAGAGTTAAACTTCGCACAAATTCATTTAATTGCCTCAAGCCTGAGTCCTTTCATTTCAAGCATTGCCCGGTGAAGCCAAGCTCAACCTTGAGTAAGGCTGGAGATCAGCCGAAGAACTCAAGCCCAACCAATACATAATTCAAGAGTCAATAAATAAGCGAAGCTCAATTAAGCTCATGATTTCTCCCAGATAAGCATCGTGGGTCTTGTTTTTGGAAGGATAGTTGAATTCAAGTATTTTCAATCAAATCCAAGGAGCTCGAGACTATCTTGGCTTACTGATGCATTGCCAAATCCTTCCACATACCTGTGCTCTAGTGCCTGTTGAGCTGAGATTCTAGATTTTGGATCATATGTGAACATCTTTGATAGCAAATCTAGGGCATCATCACTCGCCATAGGGAAGAGTGAACGTAACGGGGGTGCAGGAACGTATTGGTATTCCACATAATCAGGTAGGCATACCAAATCTGGCCACTGAGAAGATGTCGGAGTACCAAAAGCTGCGAAGATCTTTCCCAGTTGATCAATGTCGCTTGACCCCTGCACAATAAATTCAAAGCAGCATGGACTAATGACAAGTAACATAAATCTTGCATTGGAAACAATGTCCACGAGCCAATAAAATTGAATTATGTAAAAGAAATTCTCACTTAGATGCATATCATAGGGTTGGGAAGAAAAAAACAATGATATTAATGAATAGCAAGCCCTAATTGCACATTGAAAGTACTCATAACACAAAGCATAATAATAGAAACTGTAAACTTTCTTGATTCACCTGTAAGAAGGGTCTTCGCAGGAGTAGCTCTGCAAATATGCAACCTGCTGCCCAAACATCCACAGCAGGACCATATTGTTTGGCCCCATACAAGAGCTCAGGTGCTCTATACCACGAAGCGAAAACCTATCATGTTTACATAGGGGAAACAATATGTCACTGACATTTGTAAGAAAGCAAGCACATGAAAAGATTAATAAAATGAAGAAAATCTGTCCCAGTATCACAGATTGGCAGATTACAAAGTGGAAAACAAACGAACATTACAGATCATGTGCCCCTTGTGATATGGCAAACATATTCTTGCATTCTATAATCATTACAACAAGCAAAATTGCCTGAAGACAGACTCAAAGAGCAGGTAAACCAAAGAATCTGAAAAGGAAGCTCTGAGAAAAAACGAAGTCATTGTTGATATTCTGCTGGCTGAATTTGACAGTGCAATAGAGGATCTAGCTGACAAGAGGTACTTTCAAGTCACATGCATGCAACATATACTTTTCAGATATTTCACCGATGTATTGACAGCAATAATACCAGAAAATAGAAAAATTAGCAAGATCTGAGGCATGACAATTGCAGAAAAATCATACCTGAGGAGTGAACCTTCGTTCTGGACTCCCGAAAATTCGAGCTAAACCAAAATCAGCTAGTTTCAGTTGTCCATTGGGTCCTATCAACAAATTATTGGGCTTCATATCCCTATGAGCAAAGCACAGATAGACAATAGTTTAATAATATGCTCTTATGAGATCTAATCAGATAATTAACCTTACACTGAACAGACCAAAGCAAAATACCTGTGCAGCACCCATTTCTTATGGCAAACTGCAAGCCCCTTAAGTGTCATCTGAAGATATGATTTAATGTCAGCAGGAGAAAGAAATATGTTCCGATCACGAATGACAGCTTCAAGGTCAGTTTCCATGAACTCAAACACGAGATGCAAGTTTCCTTTGTGAGGAAAGGCATCAATAAGCTCGATGATATTCGGATCTTTAAGCTCTTTGAGCAGTTTGATTTCTCTAAGGGCAGTAAAATTCACCCCTTCCTTCTGCTTCCCAATCCGAATCTTCTTAATCGCCACAACCTGTCCTGTCTGCAGAACAAGCTCTTTTATTTCCAGTTACAAGATAATCCCACTAACACTATGTTTGGATTGAAGGATTTGGAGGGATTTGGATGGGATGGGATGGGATGGGATGGGATGGGAGGGATTTGGATGGATAACTTATTCCTCCAAATTACTCGTTTGAATATTATTATTAGAGGAGAGATTTGGAGGGATAGAAAAGTTATTTTGACTATTTCACCCTTTTAATTTGAAATACCGATTGAATGAGAGAAAGACGTAAGAGACGTACGGTAATTTTATGATGATCTTAAAACTCAAACAAAATTGTGGTTTCGTGATAGCCTTGGAAGGCTCTGTGTTGCGACCTAGTGGTGGTTGAGTAAGGGAATGTTGTAGTCATGGTTTAGTGATGATTGAGAAAGGTGTGGTTGTATAATTATATAATGAAAAATTATGACGTGCTAAGAGTTTTTTTAAGAAATTACAATGAGTATTTTCGTTTAAAAATCCCTCCAAATTCCCCCAAATCGGAGGAATGAAAAAAAGTGAGGTTTGGAAGAATTTGGAGGGATTGCGAATCCATCTAAATTCCTCCAAATCCATCCTAATAATTTACCCAAACAAGATTATACTATCCCTTTGAATCCCTTCCCTCCAAATCCTTCCGAATCTCTCAATCCAAACAAAGCGTAAATGTGCCAAAATCATTGTTCAGTAACATGAAAAATATAATTCTTCAAAGCACAGACACATCTTCAACCAAAAAAATAGATGATATAGATAATAATCCACCAAATAGAATGAAAATACTTCCCCGTACTATGCCTGGATGTCCGATTAGAATAAGTAACCTAAACTGTTTATTAGAAAGTGAACTCCTTCTCAGTCCTCTGAGAATGTCTTATGAACTGTCACTTCCTTCCAAGAAAGAGCAATAGAGATGTCAAAATTCCGACCCACAAATCTCTAAAACCCTAAACAGCTAAGAAAGAAGCAAACGAGGTGAAACCACAGAATCCCGGCCACAAGACGATTTCAAGCAAGTATCTTTCCGAGCTCACCTTAGTGTCGATTGCCTTGTAAACGACCCCATAAGTCCCCTCCCCGAGCTTCTCCCGCTTCAGGTACCTGTCGGCCACCTTCTTCGACAGATCCAACTCCGCCATCGCTTTCGGCTGCTCCCTCCAATATCTTTCGACGGATTCTCCAGGGGCTTCACTTTCTTGCGAGAACCCGGAAAAACAAAAGGTTTTGGGACATGGGTTGTCCTGTTAAGGGCTCGAGGAGGCCATTGAAGAACTCGGGTAAGGCGAATCTTCGCGGCTGCGCGCTCCCAGTGTGAGAGCGTCAAGAAGGAAAAGAGAGAGAGTATAAAGGCAACGTCTATTTTGTCAATCATTTAATGCTAAATGCCTGAAAATCCAATAGATAAAAATATCGACATTCTCTCAGTAGATTTTTAAATAAATAATTTTAGAGCCGCTCCCAGATTAGAAAGGGTAATAAAAATTTTTTCAGATATTCCAGTCAGACTGTAGATTAGTCACGTTTCGGCTGTCGCCGGTTAGTGCAAACAAAAAAAAAAACATCGACAATATTTCGGGTTGAAATGGGCCGTCAAGAAGGGGCCTTGGACCAATGGGCCGAAGATGTGTCCAAGGCCCAACAGAGATCCACTGAACAGTATGTTGGGCCGATATTGTCTTGGGCCCAGGCAACCAGTTCGCCTCGCTACGACGTAATAAGTTAATTACACTCAGGTCCCTGTATTTTTTGTTAAGTCCATAAAATTCACCAATAGCTGAAGTCTCTCAAGATGGTCCCTTCATTTTGCGACACAGTCTCATCTACCTGTCACTTGCCACCTTGAATTTCGCATAAACCTCCCTACGATACCATATCAAAAAATTCAACAGATCAAGTTTAGCATAATATTTAATTATTCAATCAATTATTTCATTCACAAAAATAAAAATGTCAGATGAAATCTTTACAGCTTTATTTTTATTTTTTTCTTCTATCACTTTTTTAACTTATAAAACTCCTTTTTTTGTCAAGCCCATGAAACTCCCTAGCAGCCGAAAAAATTGCAAAATCCAGGGTCGCATTTTAAGACGGAATAAAGTATAGGGACCATATTGAGAAAGTGATAACTTGCGGGGAGCAAATTGAGATTGACTATAGTACAATTGCGACGTCGTGACCAACTCCAAAAACCCTAATCGCCCAAATATATAAACGCTGCTAAGGCTCAATCCATTGTCACCCCTTACATCAGCCTCCCTGCTAGAATTCAAGAGCGCCGATCTCTCGCTGAAACGCTAATCCTCCGAAGCCCTTGACAATGGCAGAGGCGCTGACTCTCAAGGGCACCATGAGGGCCCATACCGACATGGTGACGGCCATTGCCACCCCCATCGATAACTCCGATATGATCGTGACTTCCTCCCGGGACAAGTCCATCATTCTATGGAAACTCACCAAGGAGGAGAAGGTGTACGGCACTCCCTTCCGCCGGCTCACAGGCCATTCGCACTTCGTCCAGGACGTCGTCCTCTCGTCCGACAGCCAGTTTGCTCTCTCCGGCTCGTGGGACGGCGACCTCCGCCTCTGGGACCTCAACGCTGGTGTCTCCACCAGAAGGTATTAGATCTTTCTGATCCGTCTCTGGTTTCAACTCTCGCGCCTGCGATTTGCTTATGCGAGTCTCTTTGGTTTACTTATAATCTACTGGAGTATTGGAGCCGACTGTTGATTTTTAATGCTTCCTGAGCTTGTCTGTGTCATTATATCGCCGAGATCCATTTGAGAACCAGTCTGCTGTATACATTATATTTTGATGGTATTCAATATCATTTTGATAGGCTGCAGTCTACACTGTACTAGAAACTACGAGGTGACAATTCTTAGCCTACGCTGTTCATGTTCTGCTTATTCTTTATATGCCTCAAAGGTTTAGGCAAAGTTTTGATTTTGGGTAGCTTGATTACCCATTAGCCTCACTCTATTGTGTGAGCTACTTCTCTGTGAAAATGGGCAGCATTTGGTGGCAGCTGTGTTGGCTATTTTGATGGAATTTAAAGAGTAATTTGTTATTCTGTTTGGTGGTTCGAGTTTAGGTTCACAGGCCACACAAAGGATGTGCTCTCTGTTGCATTTTCTGTGGACAACCGTCAGATTGTGTCTGCATCTCGTGATCGCACAATCAAGCTGTGGAACACACTCGGGGAGTGCAAGTACACCATTCAGGATGGCGATGCCCACACTGACTGGGTGAGCTGTGTGAGGTTCAGTCCCAACACACTGCAGCCCACCATCGTGTCTGCTTCCTGGGACAAGACTGTGAAGCTATGGAACCTTACTAACTGTAAGCTGAGGAACACACTCACCGGGCATTCTGGTTATGTGAACACGGTCGCGGTGTCTCCTGATGGGTCGCTCTGTGCCAGTGGAGGCAAGGATGGAATTATCCTGTTGTGGGATCTGGCAGAGGGGAAGAAGCTGTACTCTCTTGATGCTGGTGCCATCATTCATTCTTTGTGCTTCAGCCCGAATAGGTACTGGCTCTGTGCGGCAACCGAGCACAGCATTAAGATCTGGGATCTCGAGAGCAAGAGCATCGTGGAGGACCTCAAGGTTGATTTGAAGAATGAAGCTGACAAGACCGATGGAACCACTGGTACCTCCAACAAGAAGGTATATAATGTTTTTATTATGTATTGTTGATTGTTATCCTTGATCAGAGTATGTACTCTCTGGTGCTCCTTGGTGCCTCCTTTGAAATGATAGTTCTGGTGATATTTATTTACAATCTATTTTGGGTCCTTTCTTTGGCAATTGCAGGTGATCTACTGCACAAGCTTGAACTGGAGCGCTGATGGGAGCACCCTGTTCAGTGGTTACAACGACGGAGTGATAAGAGTCTGGGGAATCGGTCTCTACTAGAGCACTGCCATTAAAAATTTTTGCTTGCACCATTTATCTTGTCTCCATGGAGCATTCAATTAGCTTTTAGATGTTCGGAAGTCCAAAATCTAGGTCCTTTTCTTGGCGGATAACATGGCGATTACTCCTTTTTAATTTATGGAATATGTTCTGGCTACTGAGCCATATGTTCGTTTTGGTTTTCAAGATGTACATTGGATCTTGAGCTAAGATAATTTGATGCCCTTTTGCTAATCTCGGTCTGATTCTTTCCTGCATCCTTAGTACGCATAATCCAGCGATGATGAGTTTTCCTTCCGGGCTCAACCGGCTTTTGAGATACATAAATGGATGTGATTCTGAATTTCAACGTTGTTCTGAATCAGGCCAGATGGTTGGGAATGTCTTGGGCCAGCCATGGAGGGGCCATTGTAACAACCACAGCAGATCAGCTCCTCGGCAGGTAATAATGGTCATTTTTCATGGCTGCATCATGGGCTGTGTTAACAAATGGTACCAAAATGACATGTCGGATCGATTTCGAGGTCGGTCTTAACGAGATTTCGGATGTTTCAACCGACCCTGTGTTGTCACCTTTTATCAGAGATTGTAAGAAATTGATAGTTTGTCCACCGCAATTCATTGCAGAGACTGATGTATCAATTCGCACATCCATCCCTCCAACCCTCAACTTCCCCCATTTAATTTCCTCCTATGAATAATTTCAATACTGTGGCATTTGTCGTTTCTTTTTTCATCAGCTACTCTATATTTTCCAGATGTGAGATTAATTTCCTTAACATTTCGTTCCACACGCAGCGTGGTTACGAGGGTAGACGTGAACCCAGTCATCCTTTGCTTTCGTGCTAGGACTGATAATCGTACATGGACCAATACATCTCTAGCTTAAATGCATATCAAGCACGGCGCTACGACCTATCTGGGTTCTGAATACCGAGGCAATCGACTACTCTAGCTGTGTGTATACATCCGTCACGCCATGCCAAATATCGGTTTCACGGGAATCGATCCGTTCCCGTGCAAAAAAGGAAGTAAGAAAATATGTTTTGCAAGACCCTCATCTCAAGTTGCGTCCGCAACCTATGAAGTAAACACACTTCTTACACACGAAAAACATGCACCTATCATTGGGCACGGAACAATGAACAATAATCTTAATTAGTTTCTGTTGATCAGATCACATACTCAACTAACACACGTACGTGAACGCTGATGGAATGCATGCAATATGCGTACATACATACATACACACACACATATATAGAGAGAGAGAGAGATCATCCATTCTTTTCCCATTTCCGGCGGTACCCCTTGATTTCACATGCACTGCTGATTAATCTAGATAGATTAAAAGGGTGAATCTTAAATTCATTTTATTAATATAATTCAAATCAGCAACTTTATTTAAGGAAATATAATATTCAAACCATTTGTCACATGCAGAAATCCTACATCAATTGTATACTGAGAAGATTTTGAGTGTATCTATATATATACACACACACATGCGACTCCAAGAGTGCCACAAACTAGTATTTTTGGGGATGTGATCAATTGTGGTGCTTTATATGGTATAAGAACCGATTTCGACTGATCATGAGGAAAAATCGTGGGAATAGTCTGGATATCGGCCTGAGCAGCGCGGAGTTGTTCAAACTGGACCTATGAATCTAGCAAGGACACTAGGGTTTCAAGGGATGAGTTTGTTGCGTTCCAAATGATCCAAGATCACCACCAACTATCATTTTTTTTATAATTTTTTAGAATCAAAATATTATTTAATAAGAAGAGATATCAAATGGATGGACCGATCCAGCTTGATGGCTGTCCACGACTTCATAAATTTTTTAGCGACAAGGAACTGTCTTTCGTCACCTCAATTGAGGGACGCCACTATAAATGTCGCATTAATCCCCGGTGAACAACAGCCTTTTCTCTCGCACAAGCCTCAGTCTTCCATTTCCGACTGAAAGCTTGAAGAAGTTGAAGAAGAAGAAGAAGAAAGAGGAGGAGGAGGGGCAGAATGGGGTTTTCATTCTCATCATTTTTGGTCCATCCTGAGCTTCGTCCCTTTGTGGCCAAAATGAGTCTCTTTGATGCCTTCCTCTTCTACGTATACCCACATCATCATCATCTCTCAGTCATTTTTCTTTTCCATATCCCATGTTCGATTATCATATTCATACGTCTCGATCGATATTTTACAAGGTCACAATGCATTTGGATCAGTATTATCATGACCTTCCCATTGAAAACCTGATATTTACTACTAAATGCCGTTTCACGTAGTTGTCAGATTACCGCATCTGATTGCGAAGTTCGTGTTTCTTTCGGTCCCGGACATGCTTTGAATCTGCCATCATCGTTGTAAGCTTTAGTAGTATAAGCCTCTTTGGCTTCATTTCCTGCTTGCACATGGCTTCCGCTCCACGAAGATCGATTCCCATGAGAAGAATGGTTATTCAGTGCATTTACAGGAGCGTGATGACTTCAACTATAAGTTCGGTTTTTCACGACTGGTTTGGCTGATAATCGCAGATAATACACTCGGTGGACAAGCTCGGGATATGGCACAGGTTCCCTGTAGTCATGGGGCTGGCTTACTTGGGCATCAGGAGGCACCTGCACCAGCAGTACAATCTCTTTCACGTAGGAGAAACCACCGGAAAACGCTACGATACCGAGGAATTCGCCTACCGAACACCAGATGGAACGTGCACCCACCCTAGCGACCACCTCATCGGGAGCCACGGGACATTTTTCGGCCGGAACATGCCCCCATCGACATCTCGCTATGGGGTGAGCCGGTCTGATACAACATTATAATAAGACAATCATAGGAGAAATCAATAAGCTTGTCACTTTTTGATATCGAGTTCCAAACGCTTCAAATAAGTAGAGTGAATCCTAAAACGTTAATTCCGTCACATAGTTTAGTCCAATAACGGTGTTACCACATGTCACCTTTTGCTGACGTGGCAAGTTCACATTCTTCCACCCAAGATGAAAATTTCTCCAAGACCTGATATTAAGCAGTTTTTTTTCTGATGTTGTTATGGTTGGCCGTTGGGTACAGTTGCTGGACCCGAACCCGATACTGGTGGCCTCGAGGCTGCTCGCCCGGAAAGAGTTCATCGACAACGGGAAGCAATTCAACGTGATCGCTTGCTCGTGGATCCAGTTCATGATCCACGACTGGGTCGATCATATGGAGGACACCCAGCAGGTATACTTTGATTGATGGATGCAACTTCTAGACGTCAGATGGTTCTCGACATTTGTCGAATTAAATGACAGCAGGTAGAGATTCGAGCACCCGAAGAAGCTGCAGATGGATGTCCACTGAAGTCGTTTCGATTCTTCCGGACGAAGAATGTCCCGACCGGATCATCTGATGCGAAGACCGGTTCATTGAATATTAGGACTCCTTGGTGGTAAGTAGGCTTCTCCTTTAAGAAAAGATTGTTACTTTGGGATATTTTTCCATCGGAGGGAGAACAAAAACCCGACTTAACGTGCTGGTTTCATGAATATGGTGGATGTGATCTTGGATTTACAGGGACGGGAGCGTTATTTACGGAAACGATGAAGGAGGAATGAGGAGGGTTCGAACATTCAATGACGGGAAGCTGAAGATTTCATTTGACGGGCTTCTCGAACATGATGACAAGGGAGTTCCGGTTTCCGGCGATGTCAGGAACAGCTGGGCAGGATTTTCACTCATCCAAGCCTTGTTCGTCAAGGAACACAATTCCATATGCGATATGCTGAAAGTAAGATCACATCATCGGTTTCATTTGTAACTTCCTTTTTTCTGGGTTACTCTCGATCGGGTGCATCCATTTATCGGCGATTTGTATTCCAGGAAAACTACCCCGACTTTGGCGATGAGAAGCTCTTTCGCCATGCCAGGCTGGTGACTTCGGCTGTGATCGCCAAGATCCACACCATTGACTGGACGGTTGAACTCCTGAGGACGGATACTCTTGAAGCAGGGATGAGGATAAACTGGTAATCGAATCATGAAAAGTTCGATAAAACATTGCCAGGAAGACTCTACAAAACCTTGACAGTGGTTCCAATAGACAATCCTGTCCTATGCTGAACCTGGAGAACATGCGTTTATGCAGGTACGGATTTCTTGGGAAGCAAGTTAAGGATATGTTTGGGTCTATCCTCGGCCCCATACTGAGCGGGCTAGTCGGTCTCAGAAAGCCACGGGATCACGGAGTTCCGTATTCCCTCACGGAAGAGTTTGTAAGTGTCTACAGAATGCATTCGTTGCTTCCCGACAAAATCATCCTCAGGGATATCGAGGCTGAAGTCGAGGAGCACGGAACCCTGCCCATAGAGGAAGAGTACCGTCCTTTAACCTTTGTGTTTTTTCATACTTTCGATGATATGCTAAAGCTTGGAATGTTGTGGAGTCAATGTCTGCTGAAATATTGAAACTGATCCATAGGGTGCCAATGGAGGACATGATAGGGAAAGAAGGGGAGGAGAGACTTTCCAAGATCGGGATTGAGAAAATGATGGTATCCATGGGTCACCAAGCTTGCGGAGCTCTTAGTCTTTGGAACTACCCGACTTGGATGAGGAATCTCATTCCCCACGATGTGAACGGCGAGGAAAGATCGGATCCAGTCGATATGGCTGCCCTAGAAAGTAATTTCATTACCCCTTCGATTCCAAGACATCAAATTGCAGATTTTCACTGAGGCTCAAGTCTGCAGACAGTAGAATAATGCTGGGTTTGTTGTGTTCAGTTTATAGAGACCGGGAGAGAGCAGTTGCCCGGTACAACGAGCTCAGGAGGAACCTGCTCATGAGCCCGATCAGTTGCTGGGAAGATCTTACAGAGGACGAGGAAGTCATCGGAGCCTTGAAGGAGGTCTACGGGGATGACGTGGAGAAGCTCGATCTGTTAGTTGGGTTGCAAGCAGAGAAGAAGATCAAGGGATTCGCCATAAGCGAAACGGCCTTCTTCATCTTCCTGCTCACAGCTTCACGGTACCTTTCCGAATCCTCGAATCTGATGATGCCACAGACACTGTTCCTGTCTCTTGTTCTGTTCTGTTAACTTCTGCGGACTATGCTCAGGAGGCTGGAAGCTGACAGGTTCTTCACAACAGACTTCAATGCACAGACATACACACAGGAAGGCATGGAATGGATCAGCAAGACAGAATCCTTGAAGGATGTTATCGACCGGCACTTTCCAGGCATGACCAGGAAATGGATGAAATGCTCGAGCGCATTCTCGGTTTGGGACTCGCCCCCGAATCAGACCACATACATTCCGCTATATCTGCGACCTGCTCCTTAGACTGTTCTCAGACGCATCGACCATACAAAACAGAAGCATAAAAATCCGAGTTAATATCTTATATTTCTGTATTTCGTCGAATCTTGACCTCACAAGATCGTGTACTCCATCAAACTCGAATTGAGTTAGAGAATATTCATGATCGGATGAGTTTTACCATTAGTATTCCGACCATGCTCAAACCTAAATCTGAATCAGCTACTGTTCATTAAGCTTTCATTACAGGCAACTGAAAGCTAAAACAGGCAGCACACGAAACATATGCATTACAGATAACCAAACTCCAAGCTAATCAAGACCAATATGGAATTTACGAAGAGGATTCGGAGTAATAACTAGAACTTCGTGCTTGGCTCGTGATCGGAAACTTCATCGATACTTGACCGGTTGCATTATAGCAAAATGAAGTGTAGCTAGCCCCATATTTTCAGCCAGGGTCCAGCAGCCGTTTCATCAGGAGTTAAGTGTTCAGCTGACATTGTTAAGAAAAGTGGCAAGGCAATAATGTGATTCATATCACAGATATCAGAGCTTAATGAAGCAATTAATGCTGAAACCTAGTGGCAAAACTCAACTCGAACCTGTGTTAGTTAGCGTCAATTGGATTTTCGGATACCGGCATCAACTGAATTTCTAGATATCAGGTGGTGTACACCAAAAAGAATACCATCCAAATGCTTCTAGTAGCCATTGCATCCTATAAATATGGGCAACCTGCTCTCATTTTCAAGTGTCTTATACAGAAGACAGTCTTTGATTAGTCTTTGCTCACAGAGCGTTTTGCTGGGGTTTGAGTTCTCATTTCATGCAGAAAAGATTGAAGTTGCTTGGTGCAGCTCGGTGTTCGGGGAGAGTCTCACTTTGTGAGAAAAAGCAAGAACTCCGGTCTGCACCACGCAATTTCAATCTTATCCTGTGAAAGACCATTCCAGTTCCTCTGTGCGATGGTTTATAAACAAGGAAATGACATTGAAAGTCCTATATATTTATCAATTTTTGTAAGTAAGTCATATATATTTGTCGATTATTGTGAGTATTAAATGTTTTAAAGTATTAAACCAAGTCTTATATATTGTTCAAGTTATAACATCAAATCTTTTCTGTTGCCTACCATTATTTTAAGCTGACGTGTATCAATGTCACGTCAGCACCACATCAGTGCCAAATCAGTTTAAAGTAATGGTAGGCGACGGAAAGGACTTGGTGCTGTAACGTGGACAATATATAAGACTTAATTTAATACTTTAAATTACTGAGAACTCATTTACAAGGATTGACAAACATATAAGACTGTCAATGTCTTTATCTCATTTATAAACCAGGAACTCGAGCTTTCCGGGTAAACAGGTAAGTCAAGTCCTTTCAGTATTAAACTTTAGCATCCTCCATGAATTTTTATTGATCCATATGACCAACCCAGCTATAACTAGTGAACTTCTCAGGCTTCTCACAAATACTGAAAGTGAAATACATTCATAAGACAGCATAAACCTTGTCCTTCAAAGCAAAATCATCTTTTTAACTAAAGAACGAAAGACAACTACGATTTCCCATCCCGAACAGGGCGATTTGTTCATTTGATAGTCGAGTTCTACTGTCCACGCTAGCTATGATACAGGACATGGTAATGACTTGACTGGGATACAACAAAACATCCTAAGATCTATGATTTGCTCTTATCTGTCTTAAACAGCTATCAATTACCGATCATCCCGAAGCACCATTCTGTATAAAACCAGGCAGTAGAATGAGTGCAAAACTGCACCCTTGATGTTTTCTGGAATGGACAGAAGTGAAGCTTTAGACATGGAGGACTGCAACTTTTCCAGAAAGATCATCTACAGCTGCATCTTTGACCTCAGGGATCAGCTCCATTGCATGCTGTGAAAGGAAAATCTGAGTTATACCAGCAGCAGAATTAAGAAGCCAAGATATCTCCACCGAAATAAAGAACCTGATGTGCCAAATTTTGAGAAAACCTGTTTGGGGAAATGCCCCCTTTTTTTTTTTGTGCTCCGGATACTTGGCAAAATTTTTTAAGTTTACTCTTTCTATTCTATGAAATATCTGTGCGCAAGAAAAGAGCACTGAGTTTCGCTTTTTAAGACTTTGTACACTCAGGGATGTGACACAAATTGCCAGACAGCATCTTCCTCAATTTCATCACTCCATGGACAGGAAGAAACTGAAAATCCAAGAAAAAGAAAATCTGGACTGAGCCTGTCATCACAGAAATCCATGATAATCTTGAATGAGCTTCCACACAGAGAATGAATACTTGCACATTGATCAACTCAACTCACCTATGTTTCCATTCCTCGATCACTGGCACGCTTGGAAGCACTAATGCTAGCACTCATTTAAGGCTACGGGTGCCAGAGTTGGTCTGACTTTGCCCATTCTGTGGGTTTGCATTTGTGTTCTCTAAGCCGTCAGTCTGCTGTGTCTTTGGAGGGTTATGAAGAGTCATAGCAACAGAATCAGTGCTTTGCTTATTGGATTCATCATTTTGCCCGCCACTCTCCTCCTTTGGTGGGCAAACCCTCTCTCTGGAGTAGAAATGAACAAAAAAATTGCAAATAGAATAGGTCTCATTCTTTGTTCATCTCCTCATAACAAACAAGCCAAAATCATGTCTATCACGTACCGAGGCAAAGAAGTATGCTGCCATCGGAGAGGATTGCTTCTACCACCTTTACCAAAGTTCTCCTCAAGATGTGCAAACTGTCGTTTGAATCGATCAACAGCACTGCGATGAAAAGTGAATTATGCTGCATCAATACTTCAAAAGTTGAGGCAAATATGTTGTTGCCATGATATTTTTAGTGATCTAAAGATACGTAGAAATCAATTGAGTTGAAATAACAATGTTAGGTGATGTCCCAACCTTGGATACATGAAACTTGTCTGTTCACCACCATTTAAGTACTCTTCCAGCATCTGAGGATGATACTCTAATATCTGCAAGTCCCGGAAGATATCAACCATGTTTTAAAAAAAAAATGAATCAATAGTTGACATGACTAGAGCAAGAAGGATCAGCTTTAGACAGATCCGAACCTCACGGTAGATTAACTCTCTGACATCGTCTTTTGTGAGTTTCTTCCTCTCGAACTCAAACTCGAGTTTAGAAATCGGATGAGTGGAAGGTTCTCCATCGACATTTGCCAAGTTATGAAAATAAGGATCAGCTAGTGCCTGTAATCATGTCGATCGAGAATATCACAGGAATAAAAAGCTATTAGTGATGACTTGTCACACATTTTTGCCAACACTGTTAGCTAATTCAGCAGAGACATTAAAGTGAGTTGTCAGAACTATGTTTGACTCTGAAAAGGAAACGACTACTAAAAAATGTACCGATTCTACTACCTCTTCAGCAGTCGGACGATCCTTAGGATCAAAAGCAAGCAGGCGTTCCAACAGGCGGAGAGCCAGTGGATCCGCACTTGGAAACCTCTGTGCAAAAGGAACAGGGTGCTTCTTCCTCATGCTATTCAGATATCTCCTCGCTTTCTCATTCCGAATCTGAATGATGTGCCAGAAGACGCATTGATCAGTGGAGCCAACATGCTGCAATGACTTAAAAAAACCAGCATAAGCTACAAAATTTAAGTGACGATTGAACCTTGGAGATGGTTTGAGCGGGAGGAGTCCCGAGAAGATCAGTTATGAGATCTAACTGGTGCACCACATTTCTCCCGGGAAACAGTGGCTTTCCTGTGAGCATTTCTGCAAAGATACATCCTACACTCCACATATCAATGGCAGGTGTGTACTGCGAACATAAAAACAAGATAAAGCAAATAATAGTACACTCAGTGGTCTAATTCTTCGAGTTGTCTCGTTCATAAAGAAATGGGAGGTTATGTTCCTACCTATATAGTTGGAAAGTAGGATTTGTAATGTAATATGTTTAACTTTCTTTGCTCAAAACAATCTTAAAGGCTGCTGGATGGCAAAGAGTACGTGCAACTTACTTTGGAGAAGAAGGAACCACAGAGCTCAGGAGCCCGGTACCATCGGGTGGCAACATAGTCCTAGAAAAAGCAAAATAGGTAGGAAAAAAGACATGCTTAGCTAAGAAAGTTGACACAGGAAGAGTATTTGTCTGAAAAGAATGAATTACAACTCTTAAAAAAAGCAGGACGAGAAAACATACAGTCCAGAATATAGTTGATGGAGCATCGTTAAAAGATACGCGGGCAAGCCCAAAATCACATATCTTCAATCTACAATCAGCATTTGCGAGAATATTTTTTGGTTTAAGATCTCGATGAAACACATTTGCTGCAGAAATAAGAGGGAGAGAACCAATTATACCAAGTAATTAATAAGAGTCAACCAAATTGAAAGGAAATGATACCAAAACTCCGACCTGAATGTACATATTTGAGTCCACGAAGAAGCTGATACAAGAAGAATTGATAATGTTGAGGCGTAAGGTCATCATTTGCCTTTATTACTTGGTGAAGATCAGACTCCATCAGCTCAAAAACAACATAGATGTCCCTAAATTCTCGCTGCGAGGGAGGTAGCATGATGTGCTTAATCTCTACTACATCAGGATGTCGGAGCAAACGAAGTAGCTTTATCTCTCTCAGGATACGAGTGGCATCCGATACATTTTCGAACACATCATTAATTTTCTTAATGGCAACTCTTTCTCCGGTATGAATATCAATGGCGGAACTGACGACACCATAGCTTCCTTTCCCGATAACTTCTTGAATCCGGTAACGGTTAGCCTCACCGTACTCTGTGAAGAACTCTGATTCGAGAGCCTCCTGCAAGCACATCGATTGCAGAAATAAAAGTTACCATTTTTAGGCGAATATATAGGAAACAATCATAAACCCTTTTTCAGAACTTGAATCCACGGCCGATAAAGAAACAACTTCTCAGAAGTAAGAAACTTCCATCTTTCCTTTCCTATCAAGCTATCGAGTTACAATTAAACATGGGAGATCGAAATATTCATCTGAGGAAGCGAAACCCAATAATGTGATTTGAGCGTATTCGCTGACAGAAGCGGGAGGAGGAGGAGACCTTCTTGCGAGAAGCAAAAGCCATTGATCCATCGTTTGAGTAACTGCGTTTGGGGACTTTGATGAGAGCTAAGCCCAAGACCGTTAGATCTTCCTCGATGACCGGAACCTCCTCTTCCTCCTCTCCTCTTCCTCCGTCACAGGTGGCAGCAGAGCTGCTGCCCGGATCCGACGATCGGGCCTGCTGTATGGTGGGGCTCACTAGGCGATTGTTATTATTGACTCTGGTTGAAGACGACCGGCGGTGGAACCAGCGGCGAACTCCGTCAATGAGGTTGCTGCCGTTGCCCATCCTTTAGCTCGGTCCGAGTAGTTTGCCAACCCCCCCGTAGTCAATTTGCAACTGTTCGATCGATCTAAGCTCTACCCAGTAGATTTCAGCGCCTCCCAATTTCAGAAAATCCAAACTTCCTCACTTTGCCTCTCTCTCAATGGATGGAGTGAGGCACCGAGTCTCTCTCTCTGTGGGTATTACTGGAGTCAATCTAGTCACGGAGCCGCAAAATCTCTCTCTCCTCCCACTCCCCGCGTCATCTGTCTCGGATTCGGAACCCGACTCCGAAGAGAGACCGAGAGAATGTCCGCGTTTCGTGCGGTTTCCGACACTGCTCCAGGATCTGGCCAATATCTAGTCCTATAGTCTGATTGGTCCTATGGTACGAGAAATTTTTACTACAGTAATTGTGAAAATATTAATCGAAATATGACAAATGAGTAAATTAATATTAGTTATTTAAATAATTATCATAATTAATACAAATAAAATTGATTTGATTATTTTTTCCCCACCACATCACTATGAGATAAGAACACCAATAATCTTTCCTTATAATATAGGAGAGTGGTTTATGTAACAGAATATAACACGTGACAGTACTATGATACTGTCACAAACTAATAATGTCAATTTATTTTAATATTCTTAATAATTTATCTGTAACAGTACATACATTCTTTCCACTTGTAACTTTAATTTCAAAATTATAAATTTTAATTCAAATAATTGTATTATTTTTAGGAAGTTTTAACTGATCATTTAAAATTATAACTTGTTAAACTGAAACAAGGTCCCGCACATCAACGGTTTAATAAAATTTCCACAGATTGGCAATCTGCTTTTCAAAACATTTTCGGAGACATTAAGATTTTCCATTTTTGAAGTGTTTGATTATGTGGTGGGACATTTCTCTATTTAAATATGGTGGGTCCACAGCGCAAGTGGAAGTCGGCACCGATATTATCCACTTCAAAAAGTCGTTTGTTCCAAATATTATTAAATTATAAGTGATATTAAAATTATTAAAAAACTTAAATTATGAGTACAAAATTGATACCAAGAGGGGTTGGGCCGAGTGGTAAGCAGCTCGGTGCCGCTTAAGGAGGTCTCAGGTTCGAGACTTCACGTACGCAGACACCCCTCTTGGGAGCCTCACCCGCCATTGCCAGGCGTGCGACCCGGGGCGACCAACGGATTAGTCAAGTATGGTTGGCTGAAAGATGCCATCTCACCGCTGGTGGGGCCTGCTTGGATACCGTGGCTGGCGACCAAAAAAAAAAAAGAGTACAAAATTGATTATAAAGTTTGATAGATTTATTAGAATAATTTTTTTATAAATTAAATAAAAATTATTTTTAAAATATATAATTATATAATATTATAAAATAGATGAGGCAGGGCAGAAACTGGTGCAACCATAGTTTTTAAAATCTGATCGGGCCAGAAATCGGTCAACGTATGGGTTCAGGGATTTATAGGTCAAACCGAAATTTAATGGGTTCAACTGAATTTTTAGAATGATGATGATAATAATTATAAAATATCACATTCCAAACATTAATACATAATTTTCACTTTTCAACCTAATATTATAATATCCAATTTCAACTCAAAAAATATAAATTAAAATTAAAAAAATGATCCAGAATGCCACGAACATGCCAATTCCCTAATTAATGTCTAAGAAATCAAAATCTAAAAATTAATAATCACAGTACTTTCTTTAAGAATTAGAGACAAGACGACTTCTTCAAGGAGGCCGTGCCGTCGTGTGCTCCAGTCATAAGACCGTCGTTGTCCAAGATTCCTGAGAACAAAACAATCTTTTCCCCGTAACAATCGCACTTGTTGACGTTGGCGACAAGTTATTAACAATGGGTAAGCCCATCAGTGATGGCTTTTAACATTCAGCTCCGCAGAGCAGAGAAGACGGTCCCATCGCTGCTACGATACGTTGTTTGATGGAAAAGCATAGACATAATATAAAAAACTCGATCTTGAAACAGATCAAGAAGGGGAGTGGCATAAGCTTACCTCTTAAACTTGATTTTTCGTGTGTGAAGCAGCAGAAGATGGTTCAGCCATGGAAAACTAAGATAGAGGAGAAGGAGCAAATTGTCAGATCATGGAAAGCACAGGGTGTGGTGCAAGAGAAAAGGGGCATCGAAGTCATGAGCGAGATGCAGAAGACGGCAACATCACCATTAGGGTATTCTTCCCTTTTCTGTTTTGATTTTAAATTTTTTTATTTTGACCGGTTCTTTTACCGATTTTTCATGGGTTCAATAAAAACCGGGTTGAACCGACCAACAGGATCTAACCGGATTTTAGCTGCCAACGGAGTAATAACTAAAACCGGACCGGACTAACAAGCGGTTCATGGTCGGTCCGGATCGACCGGCCGGTCCGGTCAGGTCTGGTTTTTAAAACTATGGGTGCAACTGCAGGCCGGTCCAGCCCAATAAGCTAAACTAGAGGGGTTTACAGAAAGGTCCCAGAACTTATTATTTGTTTTTGGAATAGCCCCTACCGTACACTAGACTACATAAGACTACACACACATCATCTTCCCTCTTCTTTGAAGGACCAACTAGTTCACTTGCCGATGTTGGCGGTCATCATCTTCTTGAACTCGTCGAAGTTCACGTTCCCGTCCCCGTCGGAGTCGACCTTCTTCACCATCCTCTCACAGTCCTCCATCGAGCACTTCATGTTCAGTCGGTTCATGACCATGTGGAGCTCCCTCACCGAGATCAACCCGTTCCTGCAATATTACCGTATCGTAAAGACACGTACATGATATGCACGGATTACTCGTCTAGAAGCTACATTTGCTCAGTGTGATGCGATCCGGTGCATTCACAAACATTAGGACTTTAGAGTCAAAAACATGAGAGGGCTTCTGCAATATGACTGGGGGGATGTCAGTGGTCAATTTGACTGTAGAGAAGTTCGAGGACTGGATGGTGAGTAGTGAGAAATGGAGGGGTCAAAATGAAATTATTTTACGATCCGGGTCCAAACTCCGTTATCCTATACCTGTCCTGATCGTAGAGGGAAAAGGCGTCGCGGAGCTCCGCCTCATTGGAGGAGGCGGGACCCGATCCGGAGCGGCAGAAGGCGGAGAACTCGGGGAGGCTGATGAAGCCGTCCCCGTCGGAGTCAATCTCCGCCATGGCGAGACGGAGGTCAGCGGAGGAGGACTTGGAGCCGAAGGTGGAGAGCACCTGCGAGAGCTCCGAGAGGGAGATCTTGCCGTCGCCGTCGGCGTCGAACTGGTCGAAGACCTTCTGGAGCTCCGGGTCCGTCATGCACCGGAGGTTCTGCGTTGAATTGCCGCTGTTTCCGGCGGCGGGGGGTGCGGCCATGGTGGAGTTCGGAGCTTCGTCAACGGAGCACGGTATCTAGGAAGGAGGATTCTATCAGGATTTCGTTCCCACCGGCGAAGGAACTTGACGGAAGGAGCGGAGTCCACTGGGAAGTGAATATTCAAGTCTGTGATGCTTTCTTTAAATAAGGTGGACCGACGCCGCGTGGATTACTCGAAGAAGGTCTAAAATCTTCAGTTGGATTTTATTTTGGAATTTTTTTATTGGATATAAAAAGGACAATAATTACAATTTCGTCAGACGTACGTAATTTTCAATCAGGACGCCGCGTTGCAGCCACACGCGGGTTCGACACGTCTTCGAAAAAACCCATGCCTTGAAATTGGGAAAAATTAATAAGGCTCAGCGGTCGGCGCGGTTCAGTAATCTTTCCGAGATTCGAGTTTAATAAAAAAAATTTATGTTAAAAAATTTTTCCTTTTTAGTGATTATTTTATTTTATTTTTAAATTATTTAGATCCAATTAAATCTTTGTATATTAAGTAACATACACGAAAAAATAGCAGAGCGTGATAAATACAAGTCTAACAATACCGTAGGTTCAAATCCCCTCTTAAGTTTTAGTCATGACATAATTGCATTCTTTGAATACGAGTTTTCATGGACGACTTCTTGAATTATATTAAATTACTGAGAGTGAATTATTTAGTTTATCTAACATGTTTATCGGTGAATGTGAAAGTAACAAAGGGTGGTTAAATTTTCACTATCAAAGCCCATATAACAACTCGACTTTGATATTAATTTCTGAGATTATAAAGCTCTCGGCTCACATTCAACCTAAATGCGTCCATTTTGTGAATCTCAAGTTTTTTGGGAATGGAATCACAAGCATCTTCTTTCTCGTAGTTGTGCAGGATGATTCACATGGAACTCGGCTGACCCTTTTCTACACTCCCAACAGACATGCTCCAAATTCGATTCTATACGGCACAAAACTCGATTCTGTGGCGAGTCCTTCACTTTAATCTATGGTTACGATCTCTATCACGGAAGATCGTTCAGGATGCATCATCGAGGATGTCACAGAAGTATAGATTTAGGGTTGAAAAGATCCTTTCCTGCTGATCCGATCACCAAGGATGATGAACATCATCTCCTAATGCCCTTCCTTCAAGAATGTAGGCTCTGATGAAAGTGATGAGCTCGCATACCATGGAGCTTTCCCTCATTAATCCCAAGCTCTCGAGTATGGGGACTCTGTGATCAATGGTATTCGTCAAACGCAACACAAGGAGAACGCTTTCGCTGCTTCCACATTGAATACGAGAGATCCGACTTTGATTTCATCTCGCCCACGAGCAACTATCTCCCGCCTTGTGGGCTTCCTTCAGACGTTTTGCCTTTTCAATCCTCGGAGTAGGGACTACTTTCTCGTTCCATGATGCAACTTGTCGAGAATTCTCCATGTCACGGCATCGGGGACCAGACCATTCTTCTTTGTCTCTCCGACAATCTGATACGCTTCCCTCCTCAACCCCAACTTGCAGGCTTTATCGATCAGAATATTATAGCTAACAATGTTAGGAATGATCCCGCAGTCCACAAGCTCGTACAGAAAATGCCAAGCCTCGTCTAGGCTGCCTGACTTGCAGATCCCTTTAAGCAAAGCTGCATAAACATAATCGTCGTGGACTCCAGAGGGCCAAATGACTTCATCCCAGAACCTCTTTGCCTCATCTAAACACTCGCAGTCACATAGCCCATCAATCACTATAGCAAAGGTCTTGCAATCTGGCTTCACACAGAGCCTTTCCATGCTACCGATTATTTCCCGTGCTTCCTGTACTCTGCGGAGCTTAAACAGACCCCGGAGAACAGCATTATAAGTCACCACACTAGGCTTCGATTTTTCTTCATCGAAAGCCCGATTCAGTAACTCTAGGGCCTCTGCGACTCTTCCAACATCCAACAACCCACTGATGACTATAGTGAACGTGACAGCATCAGGAGAGCAGAATTTACCCATCATCATATCCTTCAGAATCTTTAAAGCCTCCTCTACCCTCCCCATCTTGCAGAATCCATTGATCAGTGTGTTGAGGGTAATGACATCAGGACTGTACTCGTTCTCGAGCATGAACATGAGCACATTCAAGAGCTCAGGCGGGTTGTTGATGAGATAGAGGGCTCTCAAGTATATGTTGCAGATTCGGGTTCTATCCACTCCTTCCTGGTCCAGCATATGTTGGAACACTTTTCGAGCCTTGGGAAGGTCCGATTCCTGACAAAGGGCTTCGAGGAGAACCTTGTACGTATGCTCCGATGGCACATACCCAAATCCAATCCCTTCCTCTAGCAACTGGAACGCCCTCATTGATCCTCCATCTTTGCTGAGTCCATGCACGATGGAATTATACGAGACCTGGCTTGGGATGAACCCTCTATTCCTCATCATGTAAACGATTCTCGAAGCACCATGGTGCTTCCCAACCTTACACAGTGAATCTATCATCTGCCCGTAAGCGAACTCCTCGGGAATGCTCCGGCCCTGAGGCATGTCCTCTGCTATTGCAAACAACTGACTCAGAAACCCTTCTCGGCAAAGGGACTCCGAAAGATTTGAAAAAGCTGCGGTTTTCACTTCAGAGTCCTCAACCGTCTGTTTCATCACATCCCAGAGCTTGTGAATCAATTCCGTCGCCCGTTCCACATCGCGTTTACAGAGAAAACCCGAGATGAAAACACTATAAGTTAAAGAATTAGGTGAGACACCTCGCTCACGCATTTCTTCGAACAACTGCTGGGCAGTGCCCACGTCACCAACTTTGCAGTACCCATTGATCAAAGCAGTGTAAGAAACTACACTCGGAAAATGCCCTTTGCTCGCCATGTCGATAAATAACCTGTGCGCGTCATTGGGCCTGGACAAGGCACAGAACTGATCGACCAGACGGTTATAGTTGGTCAAAGAAGGCACGTACTCTAGCTTGACTCTGCAGAGACAGTTCACGACCTCGAGCGTGCGGTAGGGGTCCCGGGAGTCAAGGAGGCGGGCAAGGAGGATGTTGCACGTGCGCGAGTCGGGCACGCACCGGGGGTTGGCGGTAATTGAGCTTGTCAACCAGTGGTGGGCCTCGGGGAAGCGGCGGGCGTCACAGAGGCCGTGGATCGCGCCCGCTAGGTCGAGGGGGTCCGAGTGGTAACCGGGCACAGCAGAAAAGGAGTTGTGGACCCGGGAGACACGGCTGGGTCTTGGGGGATAGTCAGCGGGACGGTGGAAGGAGGAAGAAGGTCGAGAAGAGAGGAAGGATAAATAGCAGCGGAGGAATTTGAGGGGATCTGAGGACGACAGAGACAGAGAGAGCTTTGGTGGTGGGAACATCCCCGGTTCATTGTCGGCTTTCAGTCATCCGCCGGAGAAGAGAGAACTGGGCGGAATGGAAGAATCAGTGGCCAGTCAAACCCAGAGAGAGAGAGAGAGAGAGAGCATTCATACCTCATCTCTTTTAATTTGCATAACGCAGTATCCTAAATATATCAAAATATATCTCGATACTAATCTACAATTGAATCGAAACTTTTAAGAAAATTTCTGTCGACCTTCCCAACCTAAAATTCGATTCTGGGATCACTCATTTGAGGATCTAGTGAGGTAATCACTACCCAATCCCAAATTGGTCATTTATACTTCTTCTCTTTAAATAATCCATGCTACGCAAAGTATGTTATTTAAATAAAATTTATAAAAAAACATTTATTATATATGAAGAAAATAAGTACTTACAATTATTTTTTAAATAAAAGAGTGAGAAATGATAGAAAACTGATAGTTATATTTGACAGATTTACGATTATGATCCCAATTCATTTTAATATAAAAGTAACAAAATTTCAATTAAGAATTATTTTGTGAAAGGAAAAAGTATATCCCTTAAAGTAGCAGTAGATAAAATAATATAAATATTCTCTTCCTCTTAATGAGTCAATTAATCTCAAATCTAAATTAGTTTGGACCAGTTAAATTTCTTCATATTAAATTGTATGAACATGAAAAAATTTATGAATAGATAAAATTGATTATATCTGCTTTTAGTAGGCCAAACCTTCAAAACTTGAATAGTCAGATTGATGTGAATCAAAACGAGGATATCAAGAATAGAAGTCAATATCAGTTTCAAGGAAAGAGGAGCTTCAAACCGACAAGAAGATTTTGGAGATATGAAGTTATATTTGTTTTTATGAGATGATTGCATATTTTGTATTATGATCTGAATAAATTATGAGAGTATATTTTTGTTATCTTTAGGAAATATTGTGGTTTCCTAGGAATATTCTTAAGATATCTTTTAGATATATTTAGAATATATTTCCCATATTTTTAGGATAGCTGATAGGATATATTTACATCTTTTATATTTTTATTAGGAGTCTATAAATACCCAAGTGGTCACATTGTATTATTCATTCATTCGAATAATGGATCAATAAGAATGAGTTCTTATTTTATTTGGTTCTTTAGAACAGCCGAACTTATCGGACTAATTCGTGGCATTCATCCAGATGAACTTATCGGAGTAATCCGTGGCGTTCACTCCGACTTATCAATCAACTCTTCATAGTTGATTGTGGCGTCTTCACTATACCAAGGTTCTTACCTCTTTATAGGTAATGGGTCAAGGTTCCACCTTTTGAGCTTGACAAGGACACGTTCCCTGGAGGCCTTAGTTGTATACGGGTTTCGTCACGTGTTGGTGAGATTCTTATCATACTTGATATTGGATCTCATCACGTTGTTGGCGAGGTTCATATCACAGATCCATTTAAGATACTAAATAAAAGAAATAAAAATTATTAAAAAAATAAAATAAATAAAGGATATCTTCACAATACACTATGTATTTGATAATTCAATGGGAAATATTATAGGAATGTACACGGAAACGAGTTCCATATCAGAGAAGCAGACTTCGAAGATGGTAGCTGCTATAGAAAAAGAAATCAACATGGAAATGAGATTCTAAAAAAAAAGGAGGAGAAAAGCTCATCCAATATGGTAATCTAACTCGCATTGGAGTAATGACAATCCGTGGTCGGTTTGAAAAGTTTTTTTTCCGTAGACCAAGCTAATGCAATTTCAATTGAGTTATAGGAAATCTTCTTCGAATCTTAGCGTGAAATATTCTGATGTCGCACGGTGTTTGTCATCACAGAAAGTCACTGGCTTGTCGTCGTCGTCTAACCGGCAATGCAATCAGTATCGGCTTTGCCTCGAAATGGAAATGGGAAATACCCATGGGACAATCGTGCGTGAAAAGGTTCTTTTTTCAGCGGGTGTGGTGTGGGAAATACCAGGATGTTTGTCATCTTCTTCCTCCATTATTTATGGCTAATAAAAATCCAGCGACTTTTGTCCGTTCTTCATTCCCCTCAATAAAATATTTATTTTCAGCTACCATTGATCCCGCTTTGAATCATTTTGCATCAGCATCAGTTCCCAGAGAGTAGTGGCGAGGAAGATTGGATCGCAGAGCTCCTGAAATCATGGCTTGCTCCAAAACACAAGCTTTCTGGAGATCGAATGAAGCTGCTTCGACAGCTCCCTCGAGCTTCAACACCATGTTTGTCTTCCTCAGGCAGGGAGTGAAACGACGCCGTTCTGTCACTCTCTCCCTCGACTCCACCACTTCTAGCAGTCCCTGCTCTTGTTCTTCCTCCAGCGAGGGCGACATCGGGCGCTTGATTGGCCCGAGATCGGTGAATAAGGCAATTTCGGTCGATGGGTTTTTTCGAGTCGTCGGAAAGGATGGATCTTTTGTGGGTCTGGAGACGAGAAGGGCTTCGGAGGAGAAGGGTTCGAAGAGTTTGAGGAAAGTAAAAGGACCCTTATGGAGGAGGATGTTGTTCATGTCTAACAAGATCAAAAGCATCATCTTGCTCAATGTGATAACCATCATCTATGGTAAGTTTTCCGCGAATTTGATTACGTCTATCTCTAGGTGTTTGTTCACTTCTGTGTTGCCTACCACTGACTAGTGTTATACGGTTGTGCATCAATAGAGAATGGGATGCCAACTGTGCAAAATATGCGTTTATTAGTTACTAGATCATTATGACGAGCAGTGTAGATTCATCATCAGGTTCCTGTTAGTGAAATTAGAGATAAATAGGAAAGGAAACAATGTTACTTTCTGACTGTAGTTCCCAGATGCTCCAGCCTAGAAATGATGAAACTTTATCAGCTCTGCCTTTTCCATATATCACAGCAAGTGACATATCAGTTGTGAAAGAGGTTGAGGCTGTGATGGACCCAGCAGCCTTTGCTGCCGTGCGCTTCACTATGTCAGCAATCCCATTTTTGCCGTTTGTGTTTCATCTAAGAGAGGATGCCAAGATACGCAATGCAGGGCTTGAGTTGGGCTTGTGGATCAGTTTGGGCTATCTCGTGGAGGCGCTCGGGCTACTTACATCCGACGCAGGTCGTGCATCTGTTATCTCTCTATTCACAGTAAGCTCCTTTCTTTTATCATCAATACATCCCGAACTGTTCCAATTTCTAGTAACTTCTCATGGGAGTTTTACTTTATTTCTTGCCTATTATAGAAAATCAACAAACTGTGTTGTAAATGGACAAAGTTCATTAAGTAATTCAACTCATGTAACTATGGTGTGAGGGAAAAGGGTATCGACCATTTTATGTTATTCTGATTGTTCCAATTTAAGTGTTGTTGTACAATGATCATGAGTCAATATACTAATCTTTTTGACAGGTTATTGTTGTCCCGTTGCTTGATGGCATGTTGGGAGCAATTATTCCAGCCCGTACGTGGTTTGGAGTGTTAGTATCAGTCATGGGTGTTGCTATGTTGGAATGCAGTGGATCTCCTCCGAATGTAAGAAATGCAGATTTTCCTGATCAATTGAGTAGTCTGACTTGATGAAGAAAGGTAGCTATAGGTCTCAGCAGATGATTGGGGAGTTCTGTTTGTTTTCCTACCTCATCCATTTGATACTTTCAGGTTGGAGATCTTTTGAACTTTCTAAGTGCAATATTTTTCGGGATTCACATGCTTCGGACAGAACACATTTCAAGATGCACAAAGAAGGACAACTTATTGGCCCTTCTTGGATATGAGGTCAGCTCTACACCATGAACTCTTTCCTTAAGAAACTACTACATGCAGATCATTTAAATGCTTTATGTGCGACAGTTCCTTCCAATGCACGTAAAGATTTCATTCTTCAATTCAGATCTTGGTTGTCGCCGTGTTATCCACCCTCTGGTATCTCATTGGAGGATGGCTTGACGGTGTTCAAGACTTTGAGCAAACATCCTGGACATTGGCAGAAATATGGGACTGGATTATCGCGTTTCCATGGATACCTGCAGTTTACAGTGGACTTATTTCGACCGGCTTTTGCTTGTGGGTCGAGGTATACTTTCATCCTTCCTCTTATTCTATCTTCATAAATTTCTTTGTGATTTTTCTTTATAATTCATAACGAAGGGGGCAGTTGATTGGAAGATGAACATATTTTTATCTAAATTTATTCCACAAAAAGCATCTGCAAGATTTCGCTCTCATTGGACATTGTTTAGAAACTTTTGCTCATTATCTCGCGTCTTTCGTTCGCAACCTGTGCTTCTTTTTTGCCTTTTCCTCAATCACATATCAAATCATGCAATCTTTAGGGAATCAATCATTCATAAAAAGAAACACGAAACAACAAGGGGAACAAAAGGTGCTGGTTTTGATAAACTCTGCATTGGTACGTGCAGATTGCTGCTATGCATGATGTCTCGGCTACTGAGACAGCTATTATATACGGGCTTGAGCCTGTGTGGGGTGCTGGGTTTGCATGGTTTCTGCTCGGGGAGAGGTGGGGAACAATGGGGTGGATCGGTGCTGCTCTTGTCTTGGGTAAGCCCTTCGTCTATACTCTGTGCTCATATCGGTTGATGTAATTTTTTTAGGCATGAACTATGCCTCTCTTCTACTGAAACATGACTCGGACATTGAAAGTTATGCTTTTCCTGTGCTGGAGACATTTTCTGGGGGAAAAAAAATGCTTTGCTGTACTTTCATCAAAGAAAATGCTTCCACTTTTCTCCATTACAGTTGTGCAGTTTCTCGACCGACTGATATTCTAAAATCTAAAGCGGCACTGGCCAAAGAATAATAATGTTTGGAGGGTCATTCTACGCCTTTACCAGAGCTTCTGAAAACTATCTGAAAGTTTGCCACTTCAGTTTCCACTGCTCATACCCGCCATAATTCAAAGACAGTGAAGTTTGAGCTGCTTTTGTGGCAGGCGGAAGTTTAACTATACAGATGTTCGGGTCCTCATCACCCAACAAAGAAGTTGAGAACGACGAGACCAGCAACGACATTAAGTTCCTGTCAGCTGTGGAGAAGCAAAAGCTGAAGAATGGCGTCTCTGTTTCACCGGTTGTTGTTCGGTCCAGAGAGGATGCAAATGATGTGTTATAGCAATATCTCTTGTGCCTTCCACATCGATTTTCAATCTATACGAGAACTAATACATATCTGCTGTGTCCCCGTGCATATATACATACATCTTCCTCCTTTTTTTGGGGATAAATGGAATGCAATCTTCGGAAAGTTTTGGACAAATTTTGATATTTTCACGGTCAACAAGTATCATTTAGAAATGCTTTATCTCGTCCATGGAGTTTCCGGTGACCCACTTCGCGCACACTCTTCCCTTTGATTCTTACCTGACGAGATTTTCCGATTCAGTGTTTTCCTTCTAGTTTTATAGTTTGCGGTTCTTTTCTGAGGATAACAAGAAAACTTCAAAACATGGTGGGTTTTGAGAGAGACAGGACAATAGAGAAGAAGATGAAGCCATTGTCATATACTCGATTTCACAGTAAAATGTAGAAAGACAGAGAAAAACAGAGATGGAGAGAGATTCTCATCATTTTTTTATTGGAAATTGTTGATCTGTTCGGAGATTTCCGCACAGGAGAGTTGACTGCAGAGGAGAGGAACGGAAGGGCGTACGGGTAAGAAAGTCAGCGGGTCAGCGGTCGGATGTCAGAGCGGTGGACGTTAAGTTAGTTGCCGCCACGTTCTGGGCGGAAGAACTTCCTCCAAAAGAAGAAAGCCCAAATCCTCCGAGTCGCCTCACAGCCTGTCAGGAACTGCCCAAGCCCAATCAAGCTTGTAGGCTGGAAGACACTACCACAAACAGCGGAGAGGAAGATCAGAGGACAAGACATCAACTGCTTGTGTGCTTACTACAAATGAAAACATATTCTGCACGTAAGAGATCATACCATCTCCCGTCAGAAATGAATTAATAGAATCTCAGAAACACTCAGTTTTCAACTCTTACAACTCAAGAATTGACATGCTGTGAGTCTATGTAAGATGAAATACACTGCTCGATTTCCTTATTCCTGTCAATCCTACAGCCTCTGTACTTTACATGTTTTGGAATCTAGACGAACTATCCTGAAAGATTCTTGCTCAACAGAAGCAAAAGGAAAATTCAACATCTATACATTGTTCTGCACGCAGAGATCTCACCCTCGTATTTCATCAAAGATCACAAACGAGCTCCTGCAAACAATGATCCATTTAATTTGGCACAGGTGCTGCAGCAAGCTCATTGGGGTGACGATGTGGTGGTGCTGCGCCAGCAACAGCAGCAGCATTATGCCGCCGATGACGTTCACGAAGGTATAATACGGTGAGAAGACAGACAAAAAGGGTAAGAATTGTGGCATTCCCTTCCTCCAAGAGCACATCCTCCACCCATGCTTCTACCTTTGGGTAGACATCAGGCAGTGAATCGATCATATGGACCTACAAGTACAGAACAATAACAACGTCAACTTAGACTTAAGGACAGGTACATATGAGTGTGCGTGTCTGTCAATAAAGAGGATTTATTTGGGAAAAGAGATAGGGAGAACTGACAAGGAAGCTGCCTGCATAGTTCTTTCTGATCCACAAGTTAGTGAGGGCCAGTGTGACAGGAAGCTTAGCTGCAGGGTCTATTTCAAGTGCCTGATCGTAGTATCTTTTCGCCAGATGAAGATCAAGTGGCAGTCCTTGCCCATGTTCATGCATATACCCAAGGTTGAACATGGCCTGTGCATTCGACTGGGACTTCGCATGCATGTAAGCCTCAGCTGCTCTTTCAAAATCCCTTTCAGTACCCTGAAGCAAGGAAAAGGAACTGCAAATGATGAATTTTTAAGCAATCATTAGCTTCGTATTCTTCTAACGAAATGCTTACCCGACCATAGTAATATGCATCTCCAATCAGCAGAGCAGCATGCTCGTTACCCTGCTCAGAAGCTAGTAACCACAGAGAATGAGCTCTTTGATGTCTTTCTGCATCTGTGCACAATCCTCCTTCTCCCATGCACATGCTTTGCTCCCCATACTTGTCGAGAATCCATGCAGCGTTGCTCTGAGCCACCTCGTAGCCCAGCTCGGCCATCCTTGAATATAAGAGGAATGCCTTCCCAACGTCACCTTTTAGGTACGATTCCAGTGCCCATCTAGACAAGGAGCTCCATGGTCCTCGCTCGGCAACTAGTTTGTAGAATGCAGTAGCCTGGAAATGAACAGAGTCAAGCAACTCATTACTAAACTGGTTCCATGAATCCATTCTAAACTTCTAGTTTAGGGTGGATTTTCACTGCAACTACTTCCGTTTTTTCAGCTCAGGACTTATAACTGGATGATTCCCATGTACATATAAAAATCACCAAGCAATAAAACTCACTAAATACACACGCATGAAGTTATATTCTTAGATCTGAAATGTAAGAAACATGAATGACACTTCAGAATTTACCGTTGGAAGATTCCGCTTGAGCCCAACGCCTTTATGGAACATCTTTGCCAGTTGGTAGAATGCTTTGGGTTGACCAGAGTTGGCAGCTAGTATGAAGCACTTCCTCGCTAATTTCACATCCCTCTTCAACCCAATCCCTTTTAGATACATTACCCCGAGGTTATAGTGGCCCCCGGGCTCATCGTTGTCTGCAGCCTTCTCAAAGTACTCCTTAGCCTACAAATAGCAAGCAATAACAATTTTAAGCACAAATTGCAGAAAAAACCTCTTTATCGTCATTCAAGAAAATAACCGCAATAAAAGCACGGCGATGTTTCAATAGCCCCTAGCTTTTGAAGATCGCATGATACGGTGTGATGAAAAGGAAGTTCTCTACAATGGCAAAGACAATGACTCCAAAGATCAGATATGCTCATCATTTTTCATCTCAAGCAAGTCCCAAATCTAACCATTACTAAATATCATTAGGCCAATTAGTCGATAGAAGATACCTTGGTATAGTTCTTCTTTTCAACCCCGTATCCCTTGACATACAAATATCCCATCCCATTGTAAGCCGAGTACAGCTGATGCTTCGATGCGAGCTTCAGCCACTCAACAGCCTTGGTATAATTCCTCTCAACACCAGCTCCCCACGCATATATCTCTCCCAAGAGTTCCATTGACCTTGGCTCCCCTTTCTCCGCAGCCTTCAAGAACCACGACAATGCCTTCACATGATCACGTCTCAAACCTCTCAACCCAAAGTAATAGAACAACCCAACCTTGTACATTGCTAAGGCATTCCCTTTCTGTGCCTGGTACTCCAATATCTGAAAGTCCTCGTCCTCCTCTCCCCGGGATTTCCTCAGGGCCTCCTTGTTCTCCTCGGCCCCATTGTGAATCCTAACTGGTTCGATGACCGGGGAATCCTTTGAGATCAAGAAGCTATTCACTGCCACTTCGGCTAACTCTGCATAGAGATTGACTGCTTTCTCATACATCTGTCATAGGATTACCAAAAGATTCATTAGCTTCTTCATTCGTCAGTAACTATCAAGTTCGAGCAACACTCAACGTTCAGAAAAGTTAACCATCCAAATGCATAACAAATTCTCATTAAATTCCATCTCTCTCAGAGTCTGACAAGCATTTTCTCTCAGTTCTTGGTATCGACCTTCGCTGAAATTCTCCCCGCAGCAATAAAAATCAAAGAATTATTGGATCAAACAAAAGCAAAGGAGTCAACTTTACCGAGTATGTGTAAGAACTATGAACTCATAGAACAGATACTCCTTCAAATTCAAAGTTCTCACTTACATCTTGACGGTAATAGGTGTATGCTAGCGCCATCTTGGACTGCATATTGCCCGCCTCGGCTGCAAAATGGTGGTACAGAAACGCCTTGGCTTTACACCTCTCCCTCATCTGACCCATTCCATAAAGAAAACCCAGCGTCGACTGCGCGTGAGGGTTTCCCGCCACCACGCTGGCCTCGATCTCCGACGCTGCCTCTTCCATCTCCCTCTCGTCGCCGGAGCTCGCGGAGGATACCATCTTGGACACGCCGGAGTAGTAGAGCTCCTCCGCCTCCGATGTCAGGGCCGGGACCGAGTCGTACTCAAGGATCTGGCGCCATGAGCCCGGGTCCAGCTCCTCGTCCGGCTTGGTCTCCGCGTCGCCGAACTCATCCCACTCGGCCGATTCGAGGTGAGCCGGATCGATGTCGTCGGGGGAGTTGGTGATGTCGTTGATGTCATCTTGCGAGAGGAAGAGCACGAATGAGCGGGCGGATGAAGCCGCAGGATGGAGAGAGAGGATTAACAGAGGCAATAAGAGCCTCAAAACACTGAACCTACTGATCTTCTTCATGGCTGAATCGGATAAGAAAGTGAGGATCAGAGCTCTGAACTCTGAAGATTGCTTTTGGAGGGTTCTCAACGAAGGAGACGAGGGTAGATTCGGGATTTCACAGCAAACGACAGGACCGACACGTCATCTTCGTTTCTTTAAGCAATAGGAATCTGCCACGTTTTCACAATTGACAAGTCCGCGCTTCCTTCCCCCGTACAAATCTTTGTCCCCGCGCAGTCTCTCTCTCCCTCTCTCTCATTTCACCTCCTAGATGGCGATTGTGCCGGAGATCGTTACTTGGAGAAACTGCTGAAATTCGTGGAAGCGGAGATCACATCCTAGATGGCGATTGTTGACCGGAGATCGTTACTTCGAGAAACTGCTGAAATTCGTGGAAGCGGATATCACATCCTAAATGCGATTGTGACTGGAGATCGCTACTTCGAGAAACTGATTAAATTCGTCGAAGCGTGCGCCGTTCCACTGATGGAAGGAACACTGGTTGCTGAAGCTCAACTACGTTGGCCTCCATTATGTGTAATTGAGGCTTGAGTTCCTTCGTGAGCTCGAATGGCTCCTCGCCGGAGCTCAGGTGGACTACCTCCTGGCCTATTTCTCTGACGGGCATGCTGCTCTAGCGGATCGAGGAATCCTCTGCCTCCTGACTTCTTTAAAAGTAGTTTCCGCTGGCTGCTGCCTTCTGCTCGGAAACCTACATCTCTCTTGCTGCTGCATTTTGGTTGGCTGAAGTTTCAAGCTCAGAGGCTGTGGTTTGTCTAATTCCGCGGCTAAACCATTGCTTGAACCGAGGCATACGTTGGAGAAACTTATATGTTACAATTCAGTGGTAACAACTTGATTACTCTACGCTTTTCAGACTGGCATTACTCTAGCCTAAATTGATGCTAAATTGCTTGGAAGAACAACTATACCAATATTGCTGATAAAAGGAAAAAACACACTGGAGTTTTCTGGCTGTCAGAAATTGTGTAATTTCCTTGCGTTTGGCAACGCCTGATAAGGAAATGTATGAGTACTTCCTTTCTATCAATATTTAGGCTCAATTTAATCATGCTAGATCCATTTCCCGTAATGATCTTTTGTTAGTAGCCTGGAGTCAGGTGCCTTTATCAATGTCTAGTGTTTAATGGCTAAAGGAGTAATGGAGGAGGATGAGGGAGATTGTATTCTCGAATCTGATGCAAGATTTTGAATCTTGTGTAGCCTGCTACTTTGTCTTTGAAGTTGTTAGTTATATTTTCCTCTGATAAGTATCCTTGTAGGATGCTTTCCAGCATGTTTTTGCGAATTGTTGACATAGAGAAGTTGCCATAGTGGAGTTGATCATCATCTGTTTCTTGTGCTTGCAGTGGCTTGGTTCTGATGGATGAATCCCCTGATCTTCTTCCCGCCATTGAAACTCTTGATCTTAGTTGAAACAAGTTCGCAGAGGTTGATAGCCTGAGGAAGTGAATTAAGTTGAAGCATCTGGATCTTGGTTCAACAGCTTGAGATCAAATGCATCTTGAGTGAGGAAACAAATTACTGATAATTTTGAACATCAAATGGTTGTGTTTGATCAATGTTTGGTAAAGACAGTTCTTGGGCTAAATCTCTGTAAATCTTTTCTGCATATACTTCCTTGCTTCCAGGGTTCTATTGGATAATGTTGTCATGACATTTACTTATACATGATATTTGCAATGTTTTGCAATACCATATTAATGATGGAGAAGTAGCAGAGCTATTGAGCAGTGAAAGGCGATTGTAAATGCTACTAAACGGAACCAGATTTGATGACTGAGCTTTGAAAATTGCAGAGACTTGGTTCTTTTCAACATTTTGATGCTTCTTCTGAGATGGTACTTTCTGGTCAAGCTTTTCAGATTGACGAATGCTGGAGTTCCTACATTGAATGCAGGAACTATCATAAGCATGCTGGCTTGCCACATGACTGAAGACGTTAGAGAAGTTTAAGTCAGTATTGGACAGATTGTTCTCTTACAAGGTGAGTTGCTATTCTCGAGTTAACTCAACTCTCCTTTCATGCTTGCCTTTTAAACAAGCATATGCTATGACAAGTCTCACAGAAAAAAGTATATGCAGGTGCTCCTCCAAATTGTATATATACCAGTATTCAATGATTCTTTTCTGGCAGAGTGGCAAAGGAGGTTCATCTTCACTTCGATCAATTTACAAATTCTTTTGTTGATTTTTGGATGTTTGATATGATGTAGACATACTCCATATCCAATATGATATGATACGATACAATCTGAACTCCAGTGCGCTGCATACTAGTTCCTTGGTAATACTAATTCATTGTATTTTCTGTGAAAATACCTAACATGGAAATCATGGCTGACAAAAATGTTGTTAATGACAAGAAGCCATTTGATCATGTGTGTCTGAGATATCAAGCGTCTGGTTCCCTCTCCAAGGCTCGTGTTCATCTCCATACTGTTCCCTAATCTCATGTTGCAATGCTGCTGATGTGTTTGAGATGGTAGCTTGTTCTCTGGAGTTACTTTTGATTGGTTGCAAGGAATCTCCTGTTGAATGCTCCATATGCTGCTTAATACTATGCAAGCCTCTGTTTTCCTTTGCTGCATCTCACGAAACTCTCCATTTCCTTCATACTTGAAGGTTCTCCACTGGCCAAAAATCCATTAGGAGGGCATATATTTTAACTGCTTCTGTGTATAAATCTATGGTTTTATCAGAGATTGGTTTTATGAAAGACTAGTAGCAGCTTTGGTACTATGTACTGGACTGTTTGGATGCTGAAATGTCCAAATGAGCATAGCATTTTTCACCCCGGGTCTTGTTGTGTTATTTTCTTTGGCAACATTTTTGGTTTTGGTTGCCTGCAATTGGACATAATAAAGTTGAGTTGCCATAAACATTGAATTTTGTATTTCAGGTCATGAGCAACAAAATCAGTGGGTGGTTTCAGAGCTTGATCGCTCATCATCTCAATTCACACCCCCTCTCGATACAACTCAAAGAAGAATTTTGTTGGGCACTCTCACCTGGAAGTTCAAATGGTTCTTGTAGAAGAGTTGGCTTTAGTTTGTGAAGCTGCCTGTAATTGTAAGATATGTTCTGTGATTCATTTCATTCCCCATCTCTAGTTCCCTTTCTTAGCTCTTAACATTCAATTCATTTTTATTGTGATTGTAATATCCGGTATCTCCTAGTTGGTTGGTATGATTTATTGGTGTGCTGAGTGAGCAGAATGGTTCTTCCAGGTATTCTTTAATTCGATTCTTTTATTTTCCTTTCACAGGTTGAGCTGCTGTCTCTGCAGATTTTTTGAAGTATAGCTAAATCAGAGGTAATATTCATCCTTCAGCAGGTACAATGTTCCTTCCATTTTTTACTTAATGATGTAGTCCGATGTTCTTGATTTATTGGATGTCTTATCGTTGCCGAGTTCTGTTCCAAAAGTTGTACCACGTCTACCGAAGGATTTTTCTGTATTGGTCCTCGCAAACTTAAGTTTATTGGGCTGGAAGCGTGTTACTCAAGAACTCTGGTTTCAGTGTCTTGGCCGATGCCTTGATCGGTGCTTACCGTGTGGCCATTTGGCCCATTTTTGCACCTGATTAAACTGCCCGCTGCAATCAGCCGGGTAAACCCTAACTCCAAATATGAATCCCAGGCCCAACAAGCTGGGATCCTCGCAACCGTGTTGGAGGCATTGAAGGTAACGTAGTTTGGGCCTGTAGGCTGGTGTAGGTGTGGTCGTGGAACCATTTGGATGCATGGGCCAAGTTTTCCGGGCCAGCAGACCACTTCGGCCCCAGCAGACCTGATTGGGCTCACAAAAAATATAAAGCCCCCTTGGATGCACCATCCATGTTGGTGTCCATCTACCTAGTCCAGCTACAGGGAAAGCCCATTGGGCTACGTAGTGATATTGAGGCCCATTGGTCTGCTTGTCACCATCCAGTCCCATTGGGCCGGGCATCTGTTATAATTGTATATGGGACCCCGCCCGAACCATGATTGGCACTGGCCGGTTGGCCTAGAAATGCCGTACGGATCAAGGTAATCTATCTACGGGCCTATAAGATCTTAATAGTTCCATCCTGTCGATCCAGGTCTTATGGCCAATAGATGGAGCCTTACTCTTGGCCGATAAGATGGGCCCCTGTGCACTTAATGCCCATTAGGATATGAACCGACCTAAATGGACCTTCCAGAACGGAGGACCACATCCTTGCATAACAGTTACATTAACTGCAAAGGGGGGCTTTATGTAACACAACATCAAAACGTTCGAGGATAAAACCTAGCAGTTAACTTGGATTTATTCTTGCATACAAGCTACAGTTCAATAAATAACCATCCCCTTTAAATTCCTCACTTGCCTGCCTTAATATTTAGAAACACAATTTGTGCAGAAGAGTTTCAGCAGCGCCTCAGAGAACGGTGGTGCCTCTCTCTTACGAGCTTGTCTGAAAGTGAATTTATTCTAGAGATCGAACAAGAGATGCACTCAAACCTGTAAAGCACATGATCAATGGCAATGCTCCAAGCGGAAACAACCCAAGGGGCAGAGATTTGACGTGACATGACGTGCCGGAGATATCGAGTCTGTCTGGTCTCTGTTCTTACCACCTGGCGGAAAATGGAAACCAGATAAAAGCAAAGGCGTCGACCCGTCATCTTTGGCTCCTTTTCTGCCTCAGCCTCTTGAAAGCCATGAATGTAACCGCGGCCGACAAAGAATACCTGAGGAGGATAAACCAAGCATTTTAAAAATTGTATTTTGCAGCCTTCACCAATCACCAATAAAAGAAGGTTCACGGCTCTTTCCATCTCAAGCGCTAAAGGGTTCGATCAAAACAAGAATAGCTAATCCAACGATAGATGTATAAAGATGAGACATTTCCCCTATGTTGAACAATGGAAGGGACACCTGACAAAATTGGGACCTCGGGCCCCTTCTAAGTTGGACGTTAATCTGATGACTCCATATCTTGTTCAAGTACTCATGATCAGTTTCTGTAAAAATAAAATTTTTTTTGGATGAAGCTCTAAAAATCATTATTGAACTTGGTAAGAAACCTAAATCATCATGAGCATAGTTGTTGTGTTCAGTGTTCATGAATAGAGCCCATAAGTAAGAAAGATTGACTGGTAGATGCAAAGTACTTAACAAGAGTGACAGTGAGAGCATACCATGTCAATGTATAATTCAAGTGATCCTGTGGCATGACTGAACTGCGGATTAAGGTGTTCACATCTTTCGGTATAGGGTATGGGTTGCTCAGATTCACATTTTCATTTATGTCTTCGATATAAAGAGTATCCTCCGGGAGTCCACATGCACGAGCAATTGCAGCAACATCGACATAAAACCACTGAGAGGAGCTTGAATCATTTTCTGGAACAAATATGCTGGGTTTCTCACTCCCACGAACTACTCCGGTAACTTCTACGGGAGTAACAGAAAATGCTCCAGCTGGATCCTGCACTATGCAAGCATGATTAGATTTGTCCGTTCAGTTCAGGTTTCCGTCCTCAAATACCAAGGGGTTATATTATTTCAACGAATCTCCTCTACCGTTTTTGGTGTCTTGGACCAGAAAGCCCACCAGTGTCTTTTTGGCTCAATCTCCTGGATCGGAGGAGAAGAGGCACTTGGAGGCTGCCGGTGATCGTCTATAGATTTTACAAATTCATCTCTCCAACTTCGAGGGACCCATCCTCTGTTTACAAGAATTGGACGTTTTACGCTGCAAGGACAACAGTTTTTCATTTTGAATCTTCATATTGACAGATATTTTGTTTTGAGTTATAAATAGGATTTCCAAGTATATCGATCGCAGACTAAAAACAGAAATGAGTACCGATGCTAGTAGGACCTGAATTCTGTGTAATAACCTTCCCCATTAGAAGTTATTGCTCTTTGTCATTGATTCAAAACAATGTGAAATACAAGAACTCGTGCAAGCAAATCACTTAAACTTTTCAAAGGTTTCACGAATAGCTTCTCGAATAAATAACTTGGTAATCACCAGGATATATAACTTCCTATTGAAACAGGCACATAACAATCTAGCAGGTCTATGGAATTAAGAGATTTTAGTAACATGTGGCCATTTTCCCAGGATTTTCATGACCATGAAGATGAACATTAACATGCAATTGTAACCCAGTCACTTTCATGGAACACATACCTCGCAGTGTTGTTTGCAATTGGCATGAGGGGCACGATAAGGTAGTACCCGTTCTCAGTAACACCTGAAATGCTTCGGGAGCGTGGACCCACAAATATCGATCTTCCTTCATCGAAAACTCCTGTGCATGCTGCTCTTCTAAATTCCAATGAGTCGAGATTTTCACTTGAAGGAGTCACTTCGCTCAACTTCAAAGGTTCCATATTTAGCCGCATTTGTCGATACTCCAACATTCTAACCTAAGAAATAGGGGGAAAAAAAATATATCAAAGCAAAGTCATGATAGCACAAACATCAAACTTCCCAAAAATCTAGATAGAAAACTTTCCTAAATCATATCAAATGCAAAAAGCATTTTTTTCTTACCAAAATCAAAAACCATTTTGAAAGAAATTCATTTCTTCCACTTTGAAATTTATAAAGAATTTGGAGAATTAGCCCAGAAAAGAAAAAAGAAACGATTCTTACTCCCGTACCTATTAAATGGAGAATCAGAAAAAAAAAAAAAAGGGGGGGGGGGGGGGGGGGGGTTCTAAAGGGGTTCTCTACTCAAAGGACCATGTTTACACTTTGATTTTTATTCTTTTCTTGAAGATAACCTTCTATTAGCTTTAGGAAATGGTTAGAGATATAATCCATCCGTAACTTTTAGATGTTACAATGGAAGCAATTTTTGTCTAATGTCTTCTTTCCCTGCTAAATTTTTATTTAATACCAAATTTTGGTTAATTCCTTGCAGGTTTCTATTATGATCACATCCGTATTTACACAATGTTAGTTGAACAATACTCAATAGTAATGGGCACACTATAATACCAATAGACATCATCAAGCATGTGATCATCTAAAGCTGTAACCTAGAGTATATTACAGCTTAACTCTTAATACTAATCTATATGGGATTATTAAGTTATCATCTGTATGAGTCGAGTTACATGGCTTCTCTATCTATGAAAATATCAATGTCTATTCAATAAACATACATTGCATGTTTCCATTCAACCAATAGGCATTTTCACCAAGTCATTAGTTGTACATAAACTTACAGATTTATGATATAAATAGATTTGCTTAAAAAAAAAAAAAACTCTTATCATTTGTGGAATTCAATCATAAAATAAACAAAGAATAAACAACTAAATAGAAATCGAGGAATCTCTTCCTTTAGAGCCTCACCCACATATTTTAAGCCAATGCCAATTCAAGGATTACCCTCTTCATAAACGATAAATGACAACTACACAAAGATTTAGAACATAAAAAACCAAATCAGAACCCTATCATGATTATGAGGCCAGGGTGAGACGTCCTTCGTCTATACCATTAATAAGTATATGTATCTTTCTTTTATCAGGATGCATCTGAATTCCATCTTTCATTAAGAAAACAATATGTAGTCAAGCTTAGTTCACAAATAAATAAATTCAACAATGCTTCTACTACGATTCTCAGTTGCCACATAAGATAAACCTCCACTTCAACAAAATGAGCCTCACATGTTAAACCAAATCATTCAAATTCACATTGATGATATCAGGCACAAAAAGCTTCGCGAGAAAATTCATCTAGAATCAAAACGAAAATGAGAAAGAAAGCATAGAGGAATGCAGAAGCATATGGTGAACAGTGGTAGCTCAGGAGGAAATTTACCTTGTCTTGTCTCCTGAATATTTGCCAAGTCCCAAGGCCAAATGTGATAGCTCCGGGAATGAAAAGCAACCATTTCGACCATCTCTTCTTTTTCTCTGACCAGCATCCACAATTTAACCAAATATAAAAGTGAGGCGATTATGAATCTAAAGATCGCCATATTCCATCTATGAAGATCACAACAACTTAAGTTCGACCAAACGATCTATTATCCAGAACTAGAATAGACGTTATCAAGCACCAGAGTTCTTGAACCTCTAAACGATCGAGCGATACATCAAATTAACCTAGCCGGATCCGAAGTCGCGAGTATAAACTACAATATTCTCTAAACTGAAGAGTCCACAACGTCTCGAACCGAGAAAGCGAGGAAGAAACGGCGCAGTAAATTGGCTCAAAATACGCATTGCTATGCTCATAAACAGTACAAATACCTCGAGCCTGAGCAGGACCGGCCGACGGGGGAGAGGAATCGGGAACAGAAGAATCGGCGACGGCGGAGCTGCAGAAGGAAGGCGACAATTGAGACGGCCAGGTCCGGTGGCTGTACGGCGCGAGGGAAGCGACAGCTCCACCAGAGCAGCGGAGCTTCGCTGTTAGGGATCTGGAGATGGAGGAAGCTATAGACATTTCAACTCCGATGACATTTCACGGATTTCTCCTTCGCGCCCTCTCTCTCCCTCTCTACGCCCCTCGGGGTTTAAGATTTCAGAAATTAAATAAAATAATATATATATATATATATATATATATCTTGTTAGGGTTTTAGAAGAACCGACGGACGCGAGTACAATTCCGATATTAATTCAAAAATATTTTTTATAATTTACGATATTACATATCCAAAATTTAATAAATTTTGACTAATTTATTTTTTAATTAAATTCGTCTACTAAAAATTAAAATTCTCTTAATATAATAAAAAGTAGATTAGATGGTGTAGTATGACGCTTCTTTTTTTCTTAATAAAGATCTCGAATTCGAACCTTGTGAATTGATATAATTCACTTCTAGTGTGTTCACCTAACTCGAACTAAATTATTTAGGATCTGTTTGGCTTCTGAGAATCGGTGATACAGACAGAAAATTCTCTTAATTTCATTACTCGCTCAACCGACTCATTAGACTAAAGTAAATGGGAGACATTAACTTAGAATTGATTTAAATGAGAAATTGTTCATACCACTATCCCCATATATCCGCACTTCTAGTCAATTTTAATCCATGCTAATAATTTGATTCGTACCCGTAAGATCCAACCATCCCTATCCTGGTTTGGAGCAGGTCTAACCCGACCCGTACATAGATTTGTCTTCCACCTATTCCTTCCTGCACTAATTATATAATAATATTATTATATATATTATTATACACAAACATTTGAGAAGTTCGATTTTTTTATCATATTTATTATTAACTTAATTTATATATTAAAATATATGATATGCATGTACTTTATAAAATCCTCCGAATTAAGGGTAAAACAGTAATTTTAATCATTTTTCTCGCACCCTTATTTACGATTTTAATAGTAAAACTCTTTCTATATTCTTACTCTATATCTATAAATTTAGCAACAAAAATCTATTATATTTTTTAAACAATAATTTGAAATTATAAACTTGAAAAAGGTTAATTTGAAATGACAACTAAAAATATTCTATAAAATATTATAAGTTAACGAATTTTAAATGAATTAAATTGTATTACATTAAAAATAAATGATCTAATTTCCCTAGTTCATCCTAGTACACCACACTTGTTTAGTTTTATTTTCTTTCCATGCATAGCATGGATCGGTATCTAATATAATATAAAGTTAATTAATTTAATCTGCATGTACTCTGATCCTAATAAAATAAATAATAATTATTTTATTTTATTAAAATTGTGTATATTTTAATTATTTTAAATTTTATTTAACTATTATTATAAATATATAAATTTTATTTTATATTGTTTCATTAATTCCTTTTGTAAATCTGATCGGCAAATAACACCCATCCCGCCCAGGGTTATTGCCGTCGTACCTCCTCACCTTTACAGCCAAAAAAACCATTTACAGCCAACGATGCCCAAACAATTGGAGAACTCCGATGCCTCTTTATTCCTCTCCTTTTTCCTGTCCACTTCTTTGATCCGACCAGATAGCCCGGAGATGGAAGGGTCGGAAAGTGAAGAAGTTGAAGGGCAAAAAGCAAGCGTAGAGTTATAATTTCAAGATCCATAAAAATCCACCCAACAAGCATCAATGGAGAAACAGATATATCCCTTCCCAACCACACACCACTATGAACTTCCAAGAACATACAGAACTACAGAAAAGGGAGAGGAAAAAAGAACAGAGAGGCATGGCAGCGTTCCAGTTAATGGCCTAAAAAACACTAGAAGAGTGAGAGATGAGATGGAGATGATACGATAACCAGTTTTTCGGGTCGATGGAGGCAGACTCATTGAGAGGAAATCCCATATATATCAATCACCCGATCAGGCTGGGACTCATGATCTCTTGAGCTCGAGCGGCACAGCTCCTTGATCCGCCTCGTGACTTCTTCCATCGAAGGTCGGCTGTCGGGATACTGAGCACAGCAGTCTACAGCGAGCTGCAGTAGCTGGACCATCTCCTCCTCCACACTCTGGTACCTAAGAAGCTCGAGGTCAAACACCTCTGAGGTCCACTCCTCCCGAACAACCGACTGGACCCACCGAGGAAGGTCGACCCCTTCCTCATTGAGGACCGAGTGGGTTGGAGCCTTCCCCGTGAGGAGCTCGAGCAGCAGGACACCGAAGCTGTAGACATCGGCTTTCTGGGAGGCTCTCTGCAGCTCAGTGACCTCTGGTGCTCGGTAGCCTGCAACCCGGGTCGGGGTGGACGAGGGACCCACTAGGCGGGCTAGACCGAAGTCGGAGACTCTTGCCTCGTATGTTCTTGTCAGGAGGATGTTGGAGGATTTTATGTTCCCATGGGAGATGTTTGGACCACAGGAGTGGATGTACTCGATGCCACGGGCAGCTCCTAGGGCAATGCTGGACCTGATCTCCCAGTTCAATGGAGTTCTTCCTGCTCCTTTGTTTCCTGTTGCAAAATCGAAAAGTTTCAGCTTTCCATTGATCATCCATGATTCGTTCAGAACATTAGGAGAGCAAGAACTGCAATAAAGGCAGTTCAACCTTAAAGAACAGCAATGCACAGAACCACATATATTGATCCTTATGTTAACAGAGAGTCAATGGTGTGTGTGTGTATATTTGTCGATCAACTCCACCAGCAGCATTTTACTAAAATAAGCCAATTCCAATAGACTAAGAGAACACTATTTCAGTAGTATTTCTTGTTATGGAACACACCAACCATGCAAATAGCTAACAAATATTGCACAAAGAATGCATAACATCATCAGAAGAATCGAATTGCAGATGTTGCTCTTCTCATTCAGACACAGCACTGAGAAGAATAATTAAGAACTCACCATGTAGCAGAGCAGACAGGCTGCCCATGGACATGAAATCATACACCAGGAGCTTCTCATCGTTGCTATAATAGTACGCCCTGAGAGGCACCAGATTCTCATGGTTCATTGCCCCAACTTCATCGATGCTCTGCCGGAACCCATTCACCGAAACCGTGACATCCTTCAGCCTCTTCACAGCCACTGTCATCCCGACCTCCAGCACAGCCTTGTAGGTTGTCCCAAACGTGCCCTTTCCCAGAACCTCTGCCGAAGCCCTCAGCAAATCCTCCAGATCGAAGACCCTCGGAGCATTCCCGAAGAACAGGAGCTTCTTCACAGGCGGCGCACCGCCATTGGCCTCCGCTTTTGTCGGCTCCACCACCATCAAGCTGCTGCTGAACCCGCCGTTCTCAGACTCACCGACTTCCTTCGACTCGCCAGTGTTCAGACCCATCTCCTGCTGCTTGTTGAGAGCAGATATATCCACTGATCGGGTCCTCTTGTTCCCCCTCTTCCGGCACAGGCAAATCAAGACTATGGCGATTAGCAGGAAACCGAAGACACAGCCAATAGCTATCCCAGCAACAGCCGAGCCCGAAAGCTTCTTCTTGCTCTTCCTTACCCCCTCGTTGTTACTTCCAGACCCCTGGCCGGGAACTACAATGTCCATGGGGCAAGACCCGAGAGGCTTCCCACAGAGGGAGTTGCTGGAGAACGACGCCGCACTGAAAGACTCCAAGCCTTTGGGAATCGACCCGTTGAGAAGATTGTTCGAAATGTTCAGCTGCTCGAGCTTCGGGAGCTTCAACTCAGTGGGAATCGACCCGGAGAGGTAATTGTTCTCGAGAAACAGAGTCCTCAGTCGGGTGAGGTTGTTGAAACCCTCGGAGACCGCTCCGGTCAAGTTGTTGGAGGCTAAGTTGAGCCTCACGAGGCCGTGAATGGTGAACAGAGACGCCGGTATTTCACCGTTGAATCGATTACCTTGCAAGTAGAGGTTCCGGAGGTTAGAACATGGGGAGAGGTCGGGGACGGGCCCGGTGAGGGAGTTGAGCCGGAGGGAGAGGGTTCGGAGGCGCGTGAGGTTGAGAAAGATGGCATCTGGGATCTGTCCGGAGAGAGACGCGCCGGGGAGGCGGAGCACGGTCACGCGCCCGGACTCACAGCGAACGCCGGCCCAAGAGCAAGGGGTCGCATCGGTCACGCGCCAGAGGAAAGGGCGGCCGCCGACCGCAGATCGCAGGGACAGCAGCGCGGTCCTGTCGGCATCGAGATCCGGCACCGCTGTCGGGAGGAAGAGGAGGAGGATGGAGACGGCCATAGCAACGAGGATCTGCAGTTGCATGGTCGCTGTTTTCAGCGGAGAAACCAAAATGCAGGAGCCCCCAGAGACAGAATGGAGAAAAATCCCCAAACCCAGAAAGACCTTTCAGCGAAGGATCCGTTCAATGGAGTTCCATTGCAAGAAACTGAAGCGGGGTTTGGCAAAAATGAGCTTTTCTCTGTGCAAGGGTTGCACTTTCGGAGGAGAGGGAGAGGAGGAAGATGGAAGAGGAAGAGGGAAAGTCAAGGCTGTGTAACAGATTACAGGGAAAGGGAATGGCAACCCTAGAGAGAGGGAAAGAAAGGGAGGGAGAGGAACGGAGAGAAAGCTGTTCTCTTGCAGAAAGACAGAGGAGAGTGACACTGTGGGTCAACTTTTCAGGATCGTCCTTTTTTTCTTCATGTTTTAACTTTTTTCCTTTAATTTTTAGGATTAAAGATATTCATAAAAGGAAGAAAATAAAATGAAAGATTTTAATAATATCAATTTTAATTAAAACTTTTATTTATTTTTCCCTTCTTTATATTTTTGGGAGAGTTTTTTTTTTTCGCAATGAATACATGACTTAATATGCATCATAAGTCAATTAAATGTACTCTTTAAAGTTAAATCTTAACGGATACCGTTTCTTTAATTATGTTAGTCTTTTAGTGGCGTTACATTAACGGGTTCAATATTAGTTCTGATTGTTCAATTGATTTGATACATTTACTGTCGCTCTTGAAGGAATCGAGCCGATTCAATTCTTGTTAATTGGCCTCCCAATGCCGCTTTGTTTTTCATTTCCTTATATCGCCTTCTAGGCTCGGGTTGTGTCAGTGGAAGAAATATCTATGATTATAATATATATTTATGAATTTACCAAATATATCCTCTTTATATAAACAAAACTTCAAATAAGATTGTTCCTACCACTTTACTATTGTGAATTAAACGAGGGCAATAGTAATGACGTCCCAATCATCCCGTTAAGTAATGTTCGAGTTTTCATGTTCAAACGCGAACATATCAGAAGAACTGAACATGCAAATCAACACCCGGTTCGTCAATGTAGCACCACCAAAAACTTCGTATATTTTAAGAAGTGTGTTCGTCAAAACACAAGCTCAGCAGCATCTTCTGTCAATATTACTCAGAGCACAATTCGAACATGTGACCTCGATCTCGCTATTTCGACTGAGAGTGAGTTTTGGACTATTAGACCTCCGCCGTTGAATGTTCCTATTACTTTATTTTTCTGAAAAGATTTCATATTCTCAAAAGGTTGATAATGAACTTTTCTTCTTGTATATTTAGCTCCCTTTTTTTAATCTTTTTCTATTTTAATATTTTGTATAGCAACTGATAGTCACTTGGAAGGTATCGTATTGGGAAAAAGACACGAACCAGATTTGATGTTGTCCGGAAGATTGTGTTGGAGGGAGATGAGAGTGACCATACGATTAGAAACGACCGTTAGTTGAATCAAATTTGAAATAGTCCTAGACATGTTTTTCTTTTTTATTCAATCAATATTTATTAGAAAATATCACACATTATCTAGTAATTTATGCTTTTGACTTAGTAAAATTTTACTTATTTTTTCCACGTGACATAAAAATTATAAAAATTTCACGATTTAATTCATCGTTTTGTCATCATAAATTTGAGAAAAGAAAAGGCTAACACATAGGGAAACTAAATCTCGACTCTGATTTTCTTATTTAATAAAATTGATAAGAAATGTGAATATATATGTTTATATTGAATAGGTTTGGATAACATAAAAATTGTACTATCAGTCCTTTGATTCCAAATGGAGATTAATATTCTTCTAACTGGTGATGGATTTAGGGATTGAAGGAGAAGATCGTCTCCTTAGAACTCGGAAAAATTCATAAAATTCCATATAAATTTTGCTAATTTTGTCAATACTTGTTTTTGTGAATTACCCTATCCGCGCCCCTTAAAATTCGTTCATTAATCCTCTGTTCGGTTTCGCTCACCCCTATTCGAGGAGAAAGTCTTCGATAGAGCGATCATACTACGTAGACGATGCTGACGTGATATATCTGTATAATTAGAATTCATCATTTATATATTTTTTTAATAAGAGTTCACCATTTATTAGATTTTTAAAATTTTTTTACTATTTATATATTTTTTTCATTTAGGTTCGCTATCTATTTAGGGTTTTTATATCTTTTTAAAAGATTTTTAGGATTCAATAACCATAACTATATGATTATTGACTGCATGTCAAGTCCTGATTAGACGGATATACCATATATCATCGCTTACGTAATATAACTGCTCCACTAAAGATTTTCTCATGTTCGAGACTTCGGATCCATTCCTGCTTCTATCAAACCTAGCTTACAACACATCATTTTCATATAAAGAACGATACCACTGGATCGAACTCGAATTGTTCTATTTTTCCACCAGCTGGGCATGAAAGAAAGTGGGCCATCCATATTAATGCAGGCTGTTAAACGATAGAGATGGGCCAACGGTTTTTTACACAGGCATCCCATCTCTGGGGGCAGGAAACAGTGGACACTAATGCATGACGTGGCATTCACCCACCTCTTCCTCCTCTACATCGATTTCCTTTCTTTGTTTTCCAGTTGTAAAAAGGACTCGTACATCCAAAAACTCATATGTCCCGAGAAAAAAACACTGATCCAGATTGGCTTGCGAATCAAGCGTTAAGACAGGACCAAGGTGTTCATTGGTGATGCACGCCGGTCGAGCTTGCAACCTCTATAGTTTGCTGATATTGTAAGGGGTCTCCATATCTCGACTGTCTGCTTTGTATTTTTTTTTTTCTTAAACAGCCCGTCGATCGCTTGAAAAATGTGGGAGGCGATTAAAGGAGTATAGAGAGACCCATTAATGGGAAGGATCCGATTATTAGAAGCAATGTTGCTAGTGCATGTAAGTGAACCGGTCAATCTCGGTAAGGATCGACCGGTTTATGGCAATTTCATTCTCGATCAGTTAGGGAAGGGTACTGCTTCAAGAACGATCAGGTCCATCGGACACGTAGTTCAGACCGTGATCGAGGAAAATCGACTGTCTAGGTGGTTGGGTATCCGGAATCCGGTCCTCAAAACATGTCCGAGGACGGATCAGTGTGAACCAATTCCACCCGTACGCGGGCCAGCAAAAGATGACACGGCTTTGCCAATAAAGTGCAGCAAATCAATGCTGATAGGTAAAGCTTGCAACTCCCATCCACCCACCCTTTAAATGAAGATAATATCTATCAGAAAAAAAGATTTAATATAGTAATATCGGAAATTATAAATTAGGATGATTTACCTTTCGATTCTTACTGGTGAGACTTTTCGTACCTGTTTATTTTCCACTTCCTTTGTTCCCCTTGTAGAGTTTTACTGCCTCCTTTGTAACTGAATTTTTTTTAAAAAAAAATCTTCTAAAATTGAAGCTTGTAAAAATATATAACAAGTAGATATTAGAAATTTACAAAATTTGTTTTAAAATTTGGTAAGTGTGACTAAATGGTCATAAAGTTGGTTATAAATTAAATTCAGCAAGTACGACTAACCGGTTGTAAAATTGGTGTAATCCACACGTATTTTAAAAGTAAAATCTTTATCGGCCAGACTATCGAGTTTTAAATTATAGTGAATTTCACAACTAAAAGCTGCAGCTTTATTCTATAGTGTAAAATAGACTGTAATACAAGTTTACAGCGCGCTTTATGCAGAGGCAGAGCCGGACACTTCTAAGGATTGAATTCTTCCAACAATGAACTTTATTTTATTCAAAGGACCCAAACCGGATCTTAAAGAATCGAAAAAATCTTAAATAATCATGTTTTACAATGATATAGTGAGAAAAAATTAATTAAATTCTTTTAGTTAATAATAATTATAATTATAAATCTAGTAATTAACACTAATTTACAGGTGGAACTTTTCTCACATCATGTGATCGGATACACCTAAGAATCTTTCTAATGATTCTGATCTGACAAGTTCTTATCCTGCCCATATCAATTAGAATTCATTGAGCTTTCAGTTACAAAGCTTCAGCCTCTTGCCTTCTTCGGCAAGAACATGTCCAGTAACCATTAGCTCTGTATCAGACTTCGATAGTCAAGTCTCAGAAAAGTCAAGATAAGAACTTGCATTGAATCTTAGAAGATCGATCTCTAGGAAGAATCATAAGAGACGAAACGTTGCTAGAGAAGAACAAATTGATTCAACAAATCAAAGAACAAGCCGGAGTATCATCTACATGCCCGTAGCATTTCCGGATTTATACTGGCAACCTCAATCCCCATTACATGGAGATCTGATCTTCTCACACAAACCCTAGACAAGCCGGAAACATGCCCGACCATGACAGTACATTCAACTTACACCGCAGCTCCTTACCAGGACAGATGGGGATCTGGCAAATCGTGCCTAAGACTACCTAACAACTGCTCGGGTACTTAACATCCCCGATCTGTTGCTGCATTACTCTAGAGACTAGCACTTCTAGGGCTTCCTTCATCCACCATTGTTGGCAAATGACTTTAGCTTCGGATGCGGAAACCTGCAGGAAAACGGGAAAGAGCTGTTGATCAGGAAAAAAGTTTGACATGTATGCCTCCAACAAATGATGTTTTAACACATCAGTAAGACAATCACAAATATTAAACACTCATTGTCTTATTGTCTGATGATATATACCATGTGCTATATCCATTAAGCAGAAGGCTCTCTGTCGACTGGAACTCCTTTTGCAAATGGTACAGTGATGTAGAAATGGTAATTTTCTTCTTTGTCGTAAAAAAATTTCGAGATGTTAACTGATAAGACATAAAGAAACATACCCATCTTCTTTGTCTGGCATTTTTCTCAGGCCAACACTCTAGTTGTTCCTTGACAAACAAAGGGAACATGTACCCATCATGGTCTGTCGCTTGACTTTTGCTCTTGTACCTCCATTCTCCCAACTTCTTCTGCAGAAATGCAACACAGGTTTGTCACTTTCCGGTCACCAAGAGCAGCATTACGCATGATACAATTCGAGAATTAAAGTTTGGTCTTTACTTACTTCGATGTCGCCCATCACACCAGCTTCCTCAATCGTCTCCCGGGAGGCAGCCTCTTCCATGGACTCGTCGGTTTCCCAACCACCCTGAGGTCATTCCGAATTGCAATACGATTGTTAAACTCAGAAGAACAAATGAAGCAATTCAATTCTCAATGTGTATGTGGACAAGACAGAACAATTACGGAGACGGTGGCGGTACCTTCGGGAACATCATGGCCTTGCCCTTCTGTGAACTGATCAGAAGAACCTCCAATTCTCCGGCAGCAGCTCCGGCCACCGGTTCACTGCCTTGCCTGTATCTGTACGGTATGCATCTGTTTCAACGGGAAATTAGTCAGGAGCAGTCCTTTGAAAATGGAGGAAAAAACGCCGACGTGCATGGCTCGAGAGAGTGAATCGTAGGTCGACCAGACAAAATGACGACAACCCAATTCAACAATCCACTACATGATACGAAACCCCACATAAAGATCATTTTTTTCCACATGGATCGATCGATTGGATTTGAAATTGGATCGTTGAATACTGAAAGAAGTGGAAAACCCACCCGACGACCTGCCGACAGCCTTTGTCGTAGCGCTGCAAATGCCGGCCGGAGCGGGAGACGAGACAGACCATCTCTTCGAGTTCGACTTTCGAGAGAGGAAGAGGCCCGCTTTTCTTGATTCTTGCGTTCGTGGAGGGAACGGACCAGTAATCAATCGAACAGAGACGAACGAACACTCAAGCCGAATCTCTGCAAGGGAAATCAGATGCGATCGGGGATTCTGAGACGATGAGCCGCGGCGGTGATTTGCATACAGGTAAGGTTTCTGCTAAAAGATTGTCTATTCTGGGCATGGAGGATGGATGGGATTGTGATTGTGATTGTGGAGTTGCGAGTTTGGCTCTCGTGGCTTTAAATAGAGGGGTCGGTCTCGTGTGGGAATGTGAGTGAAAGAGACCAGAGAGATAGAGAGAGAGAGAGAGAGAGGCGGAGAGGAAAAGTGGGAGACGTGGATGGATGGAATCATGGAGAGAGAGAATAAAATGACGATTTCACGCGCGCCACCTGGCAATTGAAGTAAACGGCCTTCCAAACATGCCAGGAGAATGAGATATTCTTGTATGAGTTCAGTCTCTAGCGTCATCTCCTAATTGAATATTTAATATATTATTATTAATTATTATAATACATTTTTTATGTATTTAAAATATTTATTTTTAATTATATTTACTTAAGTGTTAAATATTCATTACCTAAATTCACCGCATCATTCTTAAACTCGGCTCACCTAAAAATTTTCTTAAGAGAATTGGGAAAATACTACTTATTTCATGGCAAGTTTTTAGAAATTGTAAATTTGAATGTGCATTTTTAATTAAAAAAGCTTCATGTTCAGTGTACATTTTCTATATAAAAGTGAAAACGCACATCGAACATGTAATTTTAAAATGATATTTACGAAAATAATTTAAAATTGGCTAGTTTTAAGAATTTCTTATCAAATGTACATATTTGTGCATGTTTCTCTATAGACATTGCATTTGATAGTTTAATTCAATAATTAATTAACAATTTAATGGAAAATTGAAAGAGGGGGTGGTCAAGAGTCAAAACCACCAACTGCAAGGGAGGTGGGTTGGACGCGCCCGAGAGAGAGGCTGGGGAAAGCTGACCAGTCCCTGTGACTGGCTCTCCCTCTTAATAGCCGTCCTTCAGGACGTGTACGTGTTTTGAAACGCGTGGAAGTCGCAGCTAGCCAGGGGAAGCGCGCATGCGTTGCATGCATGCAGTGATAATAAAAATATAATAAATAAATAAATAAATTCTAAAGGTTGCTAAGACTGGATTACTGCCGCCGCGCCCCAATCCGTCACATTGGGAACAAAATATCAATTAATTTTATAAAATAGTAATGCATGAGAAAAAATTAATTAAATTAATTAAATTATTAATAATTAAGGTAATAATTAGGTGATTTATATTAATTTATTTATTATAATTTAATTAAATTTTTTTATGCTATCTGATAATATAAGATTGTCCGACAATTTCTCATCATCAAGTGATTTCCTCCTAGCTAAATAGAAGGATGGATATAGAGGGACAATGCGGCCTTGAACTTAAAGAAATTTATGAGAAACTATATATATTTTATTTGATTTCATCTGATATTTGTTAAATAATCGTATTTTGTCTATGAAATTTATCATATTACTCTTTAATAGAGTTCCATCTATGAATAAATTTTCTAAATCCGTCCTTTATTAATTACGGTATAAATTTATATGGCCACTAATAATTTCAAACTATAGTAAGCTTTAAAAACTAATGACAGTTATAGTACAGATTCAATTTTATGAACGAACTTCGTACCAAAATAAACACATCATCCTCAGAGAAAAATGAGTGGTACAATGATACTGTTCTCAATTTAGTACTAAGATGTTCTTAATTCAAATGTTATTCGTGAGTTTTTTGTCTAATTTATTCTTCCTTTCTTATATTTTATTGGTAAATGACACTTTTAATCATCGACCTTTTGAGCTTTTATCATTTTAGTCATAAATCTTTATTTTTTATCATTCACATCTTTAATCTTTTGAGTTTTTACAACTTTTGTCCCACCATTACTTTTTTCATAAAAAAATATTCCATCCAAAAAAGAATATTTCATCTAAAAATTATTGTTTTAATAAAAACTATTTTTTAGAAAATAAAGAAAAAAGGAAAAAAAGTAAACGAAAGTGAAAAATGTCTGTAGAATTTTACAGGTAAGTATATCCCCTTCAAAATTAAAACACATTTCTAATTAAAAATTGATTGAAGACTATTATAATTATAAAATCACGATTCATTTTGGGAAGAATGAGTTTTAATTTTAGAAGGAACGCCTATTAGTAATCAATATTTCCTTAATCAGAGGCTAAACGTACTTTTTTTAAAATATTTTTATTAAAAAATAATTTTTGAATCAAATATTTTTTATGAAATATACTTTTTTGGATAAAAAATAACAGTATGATCAAAGTGGTAAAAATTCAAAAGATAGAGAACTTAAATAGTAAAAAATAAAAATCTAAGACTAAAATAATAAAAGTACAAAAGATTAAGAATAAAAAGTCCCAATTATCAAAAAAATTTTAATTATAAAAAAAAAAAATAAAAAGTCCCTATTTCCTTCTACGTGTATTTGTCTCTCTTCGTGCATTGAAAAAAAAAAGAAATTCTAAATTCTTAATAGAGACGGATGAAAAGAGAGATTCTGTCAGAGAGAAAAATAAAGAAAACAGAGATTCTGTCCGCACTCGGCATTGGTTGCTGCGGGTCCGCCGGGGCTCAACGCGCTTTTCAGGTGTTTCACCCAACATTTTTCATGTGTTTTTTTCCTCCTACGTTGTTTCTCTTTGGACCATAAAAATAAAAATAAAAATTTATATTTAGTTTAACTGGTGCCGAGAATAGAATTTTATATAGAAATTTAATATAAAGAATTACACTAACGGTACAAATTTTTTTGAAATATTTTACACTGGTATAAAAAATTTTTTTCCTTGTCATTTCAATACAAAATTTTTCAAAAGTGTATCATTTTGGTAAAATTCGTCAGTTTGTTAATGGTATTAATTTCGGCTAACGTGGCAGTATGACATGGGCACCATGAGTGTGGATTTGCTTATATGGCATGCGTACATAATAGATTTAAATAAAAAATATTATATAAAAATTAAAAAGTTAAAAAATACGAAATACAAAACCATTAAAAAATACATGTAAAATATTATTTAAAAAAAGGGGGTTTGGCTTATCTCTCAAACCCTAAAAATCCTAAAAATCAAACCCTAATCATCCTTACACCAATTTTCCCAACCGATCCTCCATTCTTAAAATCAAACCAAAATTATATTAAAAAAAAAAAAGAGATGGAAATGTGGGGAGTTGACTGTGGTAGGCGATCCGAACGACACTTCCTTGGAGTTGACTGACTTGGATTATGGACTGCATGGCTGGATAGAAGACCAGCTCGGTGGAACAAGCAGGTTCAACACGCGGTGGAGACGGGATGATCGAGGAAGGGAGCAGAGGCTTGTGGTGGCATCGTCAGTGGTTGTCTGGGTTGGTTCGGGTTCCGCGGTATGCAACGACCTCAGGCAGTGAAGGGCTCGGACAGCTCGAAGTTGGCAGTGAGAAACTCGGTCAATTCGGAGAAGTGCAGTGGCGGACTGGGCATGGTGGTTGGAGGTGCGGCAGGTGGGGGGTTCGGATGGGCCAACCACGTCAGAATCGATGGAAGCTCACCAAGAGAGGGACGGACGCCGGACAGCTGCCTCAAAAGGGATGCGCGCTCCTCAATGAAAGCACCGACTAGGCCCGCTCTCTCCATTCTCCCCCTTTGTTCCCGGTTTGCTGAGCCTTTTTTCCCCCTCCTGCCGCTGAGCAGTTGTTTTTTGGTTAGGGAGCAATGTAATGTGAGGACACCAACAAGAGGTTGGTCTAATAATTCCCTCACTAAACTCTTAATAAGTGATTCCAAGATTGATCCTCAGGTTGAGAGGATCGATGAGAATTTTCTCAGGGATATCGACCCGACCATAGATTAGTCTCGAGGTGCGCTTCGATTAGTTCATGATACTGCATAGTTCAAACAAAAAAAAGTACCGTGAGGATGAAGAAGATGACGATCTATTTGGGTGGGGAAGTCTAGGATGAAGAAGATGAAAGGATTAGAATTTTTTAGATGGGAAGGTTTGGAAGAAGAAGAAATTAGGATATTAGAAAGAAAGTGTAAAGGTAAAAAATATAGTATAATTTTATTCATTATATCGGTATTTAGATCATGTTTTTATTTCTTGACTTTTTGAAGTTTTTCCCTAATTATTTACAAACCTTTTAAAATTTATTAATTTATTAGTTTTCTAAAATTTTAAATTTGTTCCTAAATTTTACTAAATTCTTATGTGTATTTTAATTTTATATTAGTTTACATTAAAAAAATTGTAAACACATGTCATATCAACAATTATTTAGCGTGAAATCCATATTATAATGCCACATCAGCCAAGATTAATGCCATTAGAGAGAAACTAACAAATTGTACTAAAATGACATATTCTCGAAAAGTTTTATACTGAAATGCGACAACAAAATATTTTGTACTAACATGAACCATTTCGAAAAGTTTTGTACCACCATTGTCATTATCCCTATTTAATAAGAATGAGTGCGGAATGTAAGAGAGTTTGGATAATATCATCTATAAGATTAGAATTTTAAGTTAAGACGTTTAACTTCTTATAGATCAGATAATAATTTTACATGGTATCGGAGAAATGTGACTGCGTGAGCTCACACTTGGTCAAACCTGAGTGCAAAACTCGTTGTCAATTGTACATCCCGGTCATGAAAGAAAGACACCAATCTCATTGCCAGTCGTATAAGCCCGAGATTGGGAGAGAAAGTCTATCCCGTGATGGCGTGATCAGTCGTCCCCTTTACTCGATCCTGATTATAGCAAAGATTGCATGTACCACTTTAATATGATCTTGCAATCCGTGTACTTGAGTGATAATCGTCATAGGATCCTATAATCATTTTAAAGTTACAAATCATACCCACTTGAAAAAGCAGTGTAAGAGGTCATGACAAGTTGACCGTGCACAACCTTAATCATTCAAGTTAGTTAACATGTCATGTTCATGTTGTGTTGGTTATCAGGATGTCTCTCTTCCATATTGATATTATGGACACCACCCAAAATATCTCCCAGTCGACTTGGCCTAACCAACTACCGGTTCTATTGCCCGGTCACACCTCTATACAGCGCATGCCCATTCTATCGCCAAGGTTAATCGGTCAGTCGACCCAATGACGCGACGACAGCAGTCATTAGGGTGATTGTGTCCAAGTATCCTGTATTTTTCATAGCATCTGAACTCTACTTTATACAAGACGGAATTCTAAATCTTATATTCGAATCCCACCCTTTTTAATTTAGTACCTGAAATCTATATTATTTAAACTGACTCAAATTAGTATTAGTTAGAACCCATCAAAACTAAATTTCCACTAGGCAAGTCTCACATAAAGAAAAAGTTTTCAAACTCACTGGAAGTACATGATCGTAACCAAGCCAACAACCGGACGAGTTAAGGGGTCAATCAATAGCCAAGGACCGAGAGCCAATTTGAGAGGGTTATGCCTATTGTCCAACCTAATTTCAGTAAGTCATCTTATTTTATCTTAGATCGAATATATTACTTTTTTTTATTGAGTTCTATCCCCTTACAGGTTTTAGATCCATTTCTATTGAGAACCGCCACTTCTCTCAATAATTTCATGAAAAAGATGCCTTTGTAAAATTTTTTCGGACCTCAAAAAGGGTCTTTCATATATAATTCTTCATAATCTCGAAGGATAGGCTAATGGAGCCACGTGGCAGGCTTTATACGAACCTTCACGCCAGCGGCTGGCGCCGGACCTCCAACGGTATTAACCGCCCGAACCTGGCACGCAGACGACCACACATCATCCCGATTCCTTTCCCTCTTTTCATCAATATTGATTTCCAGATATGCCCCCCCCAATTCCCTGAAAACAACGGGACTGCCCCTCCAGCGGTCGAAGAAGTCCCCAAAAGAAACATCTCAATTTTCTATCTTCAACCAAGAGGGAAAACCCACCCCCCACCAGTTGTTGACGCTCCCTTCAGGAGGGCTGCTCGTCCACATCTCAACTTTGACCTTTGAAAAGACAGAAAAGTCCCCCCAGCTGTTCACACTCTCCTCGGACCTTATCCACGTGTCCCATTCGGGTATAATACTCTCCCAAGGTAGAGAATTGCGTACACGCTACCCCACCCCATAATCATGTTCTCTCACTAAGGCACGTTGATCATCCCGATGATTACACATCATGAATCACACCGAGCACACGCCCCCACCATGGCTAAACATTTTTTTTTATTTTAGTTTGAACTATGTAATATTCTGGATTAGTCAAAGTACACTTTAAGACTAACTTGCAGTTGGATTGAGATTTTTAAACAAATTCTCATCTACCCTCTTAATCTGAAATTCGATTCTAGGATCACTGCCGCTAAATATTTAAGGATAAGAGAGCAAACAACGCATGTTAGTTCAGGTTATTTCACATCTCTTTTTTTAAATAAAATCTCAGGCTCAACTCATATAAATGGAAAAAATTTGATACTTATAACGATGAAAAGAAGGATGAGAGGTCATATCCAAGAGAAATTCTTAAATGATTTTATCGCATCACATGATATAAAAAAATACGTCTTAAATTATGACAAATGAATAAGTTGATATTAACCACTAGAAATAATTATTTTAATTATTAATAATCAGAATAATTTAATTAATTATTTATTACCATAAAGTAAAAAACCATCAAAAAAATTTTCATATTCAAAGTTATGGGATGCGAACGATTATATTAATTAATAAATAATAAGAATATTTGAAATTTTATTATGGGCATCGCCTAGAATTTTTCCGCCACTTGCTGGTGGCAGCCTGGCAGGAACGTCAGTCAGTCAACCGGTGGCAGCTCCCACCAATTACGTACTTTCTCAACCGGCCAAACCGGAGACCACGATGACTGTGGTGGGATGGCGTGTATAACAGTGGAATTCCAACTTCAACGCCGTCCAAGATAGTAGTCTAAAATTCCACACAGGACTCCCACAGAAGACAATATTTTTTTAATAAAATATTAAATTTAAATATTACGAATAAAAAATTTACCAATTGAAGAGTGTTCCAGGAATTTAAATCAGAGTAAACAATTAGTTTTGCCTATGGTATTTTGTACTGAGGTTAATTTTATCCATCGCAAAGCATTAGGGATGGAAATGATAATTTACTCTTAAAATTAGGAGTTTATAGTGTTTTCAAAAAAACAAAAAATCATTCAACACAAACACTGGTCCTGGGAGAAAATTTTAGTGGGACGGTCATGTCATGTAGGCAATACGGATGAATATATCCGTCTAATTAGAATTTAACATGTAATCAATAATTATATAGTTATAATTATTACATTTTATAAAATCTTTAAAATTGTAAAAAAATCATAATAAATAGCAAATCCCAAATTAAAAAATATAAAAATGATAAAAAAATTATTTAAATACTCTAATAGATGGTAAACACCTAATTAAATAAATATATAAATAATAAATTCGGATGGACAAATATATTACATAAATATCACTGTTATATTATAACGGTTCTATTGACAACTTTCTCTTAAATTCTCTGTTTTGCCCCTGGTCGTCTCCTACTCCAGACTACCCCATTTATATATACAGACATGGACACGTACCTCTCCTCCACGCAACTTCGCAACAAATCAGCCCTTTGAGAAAACTCCACGCCTGTAGGGAAAAAAAAAAAATCCAAGATTTTCATACATCGAGAGAGAAACGAGACCTGGGGGACTGACTCGAGTGAGCTCGGCCGGGGATCCTCTGATTGTTTCTGAAGCTTGTTCGGTCGTCGGAGAGGCTGAGAAAGAGGCCGATGGAGCCGAGGAAGGGTGCCAAGAACGCCGCCGGCGGCGGCTCTGGGGACAGCAACAGCAGCAGGAAGGAAGACGAGGTCTTCGGGTCTCTGATACACAGCCAGGTGAGGAAGATAAAGAGGGAGGAGAAGACGGCGGCGGACTGGTCCCCGGGGCAGCCGGAGCTCCGGCCGGCTCTCCGGGAGATCACCCGGCAGATCTCCCGGTCGCCTCTAGGGTTCTCCGGCAGGCCCGTCTCCGTCGGTGACCGGTAGTAGTATACGAAGAGGAAAGAGAGGCTCTCGGAGGAATTAGGAGTATCATCCGTAGAGAAGACAGAAACAGAGCAGAGCAGAACAGAGCACAGACCTTCTTTCTGGGCCTTTTTGGATGAGATCTTGGGGGAGGGAATTCTGATTGTATCTTTCCGGTGGCGTTGAATGAGAAAGTGGATTTATCGGATCCGATCCGAATCCGAAAGATAATTTGATTTTTATTATCACTGCAGTCTAAATTTCTTCTTGATTCCCAATCCCATGATTTTCCAATCCACATGGTGGCTCTCGTTGCATTTCTTATAAATTTTTTGATTTTTTTTTTGTATACACTCAAGTTTAAATTAAGTAAAAATATAGTTTTAAAAATCAAATCGGACCGGAAACTGGTCAAGGTACCGATTTCAGTTTCAACTCGGGTGTTGGATTCGTAATATGGGAAAGACAATAACCGAGTGAAGTAAGGGTAATTTTTTTTTCTGTAACTATTATTGTGAGTACATGGGGCTTATATATAGGAGAGAGATGTCAGAAGTTTAGTACAAATTATGGGATATGCAATCTCAAGAGTATGGACAACCTCAGAGGTACAGGCTAACCTCCCAGGTATGGGCAAGCTGTCGGGTACGGGCATTGCAACATATAGTGGGCTTATTTTAGGCCTCGGCAGGTTGGCCTTTGGCAGGGATGTGAGCTCACGGCTCGTTCCCATCACGAGGGTTCAATAGATCGAATCGGATTTATTTAAAAATAATAAATATACAAAGTATATATAATAACTTAAAATACATAAGTATTAACAATTTAATATCTTATGGGCTCAACCCTATTTATTAAAAAATGGGCCGGTTCAATCCCGGTTCCTACTGAGTTAATGTGCAAACTGTGTTAACTATGCAACCGGACCGAGCCAGTTACTGGTTCCAGGTTGAATTGGCCGGTCCGGTTTGATTTTTAAAACTATGCGTAAAAGGATGAGATGATAAATGGCATGAAATGAGATCAAGTCTATATTCTACAAATTATAGGGGGTTCGAGACCTCACGTACGCAGACACCCCTCTTGGGAGCCTCACCCGCCATTGCCAGGCGTGCGACCCGGGGCGACCAACGGATTAGTCAAGTATGGTTGGCTGAAAGATGCCATCTCACCGCTGGTGGGGCCTGCTTGGATACCGTGGCTGGCGACCAAAAAAATTATAGGACATGAACGGTATTAATTAAAACTAATAACTAAAAGACTCTGGACTATCCCATTATTGGGCTAAAACAGGCCCACTTTTATTGGACCAGAAGTGCCGAGCGGCCCACGAATCACTGAGAGCTCCTGAGATGCGGTTTGTAAGACCACACCACGAAACTCATTGTTGGTTTCCATCAAAGTTTACTGCAGATATCACTCTAGTTTAAATTTTTAACTATGGTTAGTAACACTACAAGAAAACTACCGAATACCGACGGAACGCAATCCGCAGGCATTTCCGACGGATAATCCGTAGGGATTGTCAACAAGGTTTACCGACGGAACAATCCATCGGTATATCATGGCGGGAATAACGCGCGAGCTTTACCAACAGACGATTCCGTCGGTAAATCTGTAGGCAATTACCGATGAATTGTTTTCCGTAGGCAAATCCGTCGGTATGTTATGGCGGGAATGGAGCGGGAGGTTTACCGACGACGGAATCCGTTGGTGAATCATGGACACGACATTTCCGACGGATTTACCGACGAATATTCCGTCGGTATTTGAATTTCATTGGTGGGATTTTTCTCGCTCTTCATCGGCAGTGCCAATTTTCCGACGAATTTTCCGTCGGTAAATCCGTTGGAAAATTGCTTCTATATATCTCGAGCCCGGCCCTCTCCTCTCCCATTTTCTTCGGCGAGGTGTCCGCACCACAACCGATCGAGTCCTAGCCGTGACCCACAGAGTCCGAGCCCTGACCCCTCTACACCTGAGCCTATCAAAGGAGCAAGCGTGCCACGAGCTAGCCGAGCCCCGGCCCCCAAGCTCCGCTGCGCCCCGGCCCCAGCCTCCAGCAAGTCCTAGCCTCGGCCTCCAAAGAGCCCCACCGAGCCACGGCTAGCCCTGCCGAACTACCGACCGTCACCCCAAGCCCCGACCAAGTGCTACCTCGAGGCGGGAGCAGACCCACCGAGGCCACCCGAGCCACCGACCACCTCTGCCGGCCCCTCGAGCCCAATCCTTGCAGCCTACGACCACCCCAAAATTTTATTTGTATTTTTCTTTTTTTCGGATAAAAATTGTAAATATTATTAATTAATAAAATTTACTTTCTTCATTGATTCAATATTTTATATTAATGACATTTTATTAATTTATATGATTGATAAATTGAACATATAAATAATTACAAAATAAAATATATCAATATTTATAAAACGTACCAATGCCCGGAATTTCCCAACGGATTTTCCGACGGATAATCCGTTGGTAATCCGTCACGAGTGGGCGAGCCGTCGGTAATTCTTAATGAGTATGTTGTCGGTAATTCTTAAATTTTCGATGGATATTTGTCGGGAATCCATCGAAATTAAATTCTCGACAAGGGAAAACGTGACGGCGCGTATCCGTCGGCAATTCGTCGAGAAAGTCATTTACCGACGGATTTCCAACGGATCCGTCCGTCGGAAAATAACAATTTTCTTGTAGTGTAAATTCTTTATGTTCATGCAAAATCCTACATTTTAACCAGTTTTTTTGTTGGGTTTGCACGATGCAGTATCCCGGGCAAGTCGAAGCGTACCATGAGACTAATTTGCAGTTGGGACGGAATCATTGAAAAAATTTCCGTCAACCCTTCCAATTTACATTTTAATTTAACCAGTTTTACAATAAGTTAACAATAAATTTTATATTTTCCTTAACACAATAATCTTATTTTTCCCTAAATAGCATGATTTTCTTAATCTAACAATACTAATGACTAACTTGGGATTTTGATGAAATGTGTACCTCTATCACATCAGAGCGTGTCTAGTACAGTGATTTTACCACGTAACAATGCTAATTGCTGAAGTGGTAATTTTACGTGGTAATTCCACCGAGCTGGAGTCTGACGTGTAACCGTCACATGTACTATTATAATTGTTAAAAATCTTAAAAATTCCCAAAAATCCTAGTAAACTTTGGGTCCTAATTGAACGGAAATACGATATCAGCTGTATTGTGACTTGACGGAGCCTACGCTTGAAACTCTCTCCTAGCAGACTCTTTTGTGAGAGAAATGTTTGAACGTGCACTCTATCGTTTTCCTTCTAAAAAACCCTAATCTTTTTCTTCAAGATTTCATCTCGGTGGAAGAGAGCCGGCCGTCGGCGGTCACTCGTCACAATCAAGAAAAATCTTCATTTTAATTTGAGTCCCGAATACGAGTCGCATACGTAGTGAGAATGGTATAAAAGTATGCGAATTTTTGTGGTCGGTGAAGTACAGGCCGTATTTCGTATGTAGAATACGAACTTGTTGATCTCTACGTCCGGCCCCATCACAGCTCATGATCGATCGGGGCGATCTCGTTATGGTCTTGAAGATTCCGACTGTGGAGTTCTAAGTGTTGATCACTGTTCATCATGCAAGGAGCCAAGGGAATGAATTTCACGATGGAGTAGTGCTTGATTTGACAAATATGTACTTCCAGTTGCTTCGTCCTGATGACTGTCAATGTCATGTATATTCACCACTAACAAGTTTGCAGCGCCGAACCACATTGAAACGACCGAAGTACATGTCCGTACATTCATTTAGTTGTCATCGGACTAGAACAAACCCAAGATCGGTTTGTAATTGGCTCATTTACTGTCATCGGACTAGATCGAACCCAAGGTCGGTTCATAATCGGTTGACCACTGTGGACCATCTGTTCTCATCAATAGGGACGGGTTTAGAAACCTTGTTCACGGGGGTGAAAGTTGAGACGAATCTAGGAAGGATAAATGAGATAATTCAACGTAAAATTTAAATAAAATCAAGTGTAAATCCTCGACCATCAAGAAGAGGCTGTATGAGTATGCAAATTCAACTAGCTAGAGGGTCTGGAACACTGCCCGGTCTCAATCCTTGCCCACTGGGACGGTTAATCTAGATCGATTTCACTTGATTTCATCTCTTTTTTGAACACGATTTCGGGCTCGAACTTCATTAATAATGTGACCATTGTAGAAGAACCAGGGCTCTTAATCTGTTACCCCATCCATGTAGGGTCATTTTCCCAATCATGAACGGTGGTCTAAGAAATCATCCCCTGAGGTGCAAACAAATGATTCAGTTCCTATTATGAACAGGAACGCACTTGGATGTTCTTCCGTTTGAAAAGAAAACACCTGTCGTGAATAGTGACGGATTTGGAATTTCTTTTCGCGATGTTGACTTTCTGTTATCTATAAATCAAAAATGTATTAACTGGTTCGCATTTAGACAAAGTTTAGAACTCAGTGATTAGGGGTGTGATGGGTTCGGTTCGGTTCAGCGGCATATGGGCTGAACCGTAACCATTCAAGGAAGAAAAAATCTAATTGTTTAAAACCAGTTCGAACGATTTGATTAACCGATTTTTATGTAAATAAATAAAATTCACTATATAAAACGCAATCAATTCGGATCGAAATTAAATGAATCTAAGTAAAATATATATTGTCTAAAATTGCATATTTTAGTTTTAATTTTTTGTTTTATTTAATTATTAATTAGAAAACGGTTTGGTTCGTATAACCGCAATTAACCAAACTAATGATACCAAGTAATTAAATGAATATCTTCTCGGTAAGAAAATTGAACCTTTAGCTAACCGATTTGAACAATTCAAATTTTTTTGTTCAATTCGGTTCGGTTTAATTTTTCAGCTTGGTTCGATTTTTTTATTTTTTGATCAGCCCTATGGGGGATATTCTTTCAACTACAAATTTTCGTCTACTCATAAAGGCAAATTATAATTTAACAAGTTTGAATTAATGTAAATTCGAATAAGGAAAAGAAAAGTGTTTTACGTAAGTGAGAAATGAGGAATTTTATGCAAAAACAGACAGCAGGAGGACACTGTCCGCTGATGGAGATCATATAATGCATGTACTGATTAATGTCCCATCGTTCGAGAAACACTTTGAAGGGTTGCTTTCGAACCCCAATGTACTGACAACAGTAAATCTTTAATTTAATTAATGTTATATTGTTCTATTTATTTTTTAAATCATATATTACGTTATATTAGGTACGAGAAAATTGAATGTACGAAAATGAAATAATCTGCATAAAACGTTGGTATTTTAGAGAATATATACATGGGATAGAATGCGACAGAAAGAAACAGTGTAATGGGCACTTCTTAATTTCTTCGAGGGAATACTCATTCCATCGGTTAACTCTTAAAAGTGTGATCGAGTGAAGAAAATGAAATTTGATGATAAAACATTCATCGCATTCAATTATGTTCTGCGCAATTCGTTTATACCGAACATAACCTAAGAGTGTTATTTATAAACAAGTGGCATGGACTCAGAATCAATTAAGTAAGATCGTATAGATTACAGTAAAACCAATTTCCACTCAGATAAATTGTGGCATGGACTCAGAATTTCTCTACAGTGAATGAATGAGTGATGATTCCACAGAGAGAGAGAGAGAGAGAATGTGAAAGGTCATACATGTCCACTAGTTCATCTTTCTGCGGCCAAGTTTTCAGAGACCACTCGTACCATTCAGTCTTCATTTTGGCATGCATGGGTCAATCAACTCCTAAGGAGAAAAGTACTCTGCCGCGGACCAGCCGCAGCAACGGGCGGCCAACCATTAAACAATCCGTCAGTTTCCATAACCCGATCTCTGTTTGATCCGGTCTGAAAAGTTCACATTCACGGTTGAAGAATGATTTTGAAAAATTCTGATGAATTTGCGGTGTTAGTAGAGATCTCGGGTTAATAGACTCAAGATAGGTTCGCTGTATTTATTAGATTTTCATTCTTTTTGAAAGTTTTAGAATTTCATTCGTATAACATGCTGTCAATCTCCTGGCCTCTCATTCCAATTTTCTACCTGTAATATTTATTGTCGACAACATTTCAAGTAAATCCGCATGTTGTTTTTTGTTCAGTTGCTAATTTGCATTCCCTGTTCTTATAACAAAACCCTAAAACCATATTCTCCTATCAGAAGAAATGGCTTCATCGACTGCATCCTCTCTAAGCCGCCCAATTCCTTCAGGTCGATCGAAATAGACTATTCGACCTGACAACAGTGGAGTTTTCGTCGGATCTCGTACGATCGGGCCGGATAACCGAGCCGTATATATCGAACAGTGCAGGTGTCGGGATTCGGGATTCGATTGATGTGACACACATACAGAATTTGACAGTTGATGTGACTCATCCTATGCGTCATGATACGGTAATTTCCTTCCTCATCGATTCCATCCAAAAATGTGCATCTATTTGGGCACATTTGGGTCACTTTTACAGTGCCCTAAGGACTCCATATATGTGAAGTGGCAAGCCTGTTATACTTACAGGTGGGCACCTCTCCTTTATTTCAGACACTGTTCGAAGAGACGACATCCATGGAAGCTCGCAGGGACAGAGTCATATGTTCAGATGTAGTCAAAGAAGAAGAAGAGGAAGAAGAAGAGGATGAAGATGAAGATGAAGATGAGGATGATGGTGGTGTCAGCGGTGATCGTGAAGATGACCTGAAGAGGAGAATATCCGCCCATCCACTGTATGGGAAACTCGTCGAGATTCACCTCGACTGTCTCAAGGTCGGTCGGTCGGTCTCTCCATCTTCGCTTGTCCCATACCTTGTCCTTCCTCGGATTATAATTGAGCGTCTCTGCCGGCAGGTAGGGGTGATCGGCGACGGTGATCATCATCGGACGAGGAATCAGCAGCAGATGGACTACGACAAGTCCCCGCAGGGAATGCTACATCGATCGGATCTCGACCACTTCATGGTAATCCACAATACCCAAGTTGCTTAACTATTTCATATCATAGGGTTTCGATCACAAACCATTGCTTATACGTATTAGTATGCCGAGGACGCTAAAACCGTAGATATCGATTTGCTGAGTTAACACACATTCGAAGTTTTTCGGGTTGTTTTAGGCCCTGAAGACAAACCTAGATCAAAGCTTGAACTACTATCGCCTGTGCCCATGTCGGAGAAGATGAACCGAAACGAATGGGATTTAGCCCGTTTAATATCCCAATCTAGAAAGCCAGTTGTTTCACTTACTTCGGTTTTCAGTCGGCTGTGCCAAACATGAACAACAACCTCACTTACAATGTCGTAATTCGACGACAATAAAAAGATCGGGATGTCAGACAGGCCAAATGCATTCCTTTGGGTCCACCTTCTTCGATACGAACACATCCTCTGACAGTTCGGTGTTCATTCTTCCGTGTCAAACATGATTGACAACTTCACATAATTAGAATGTCTTGTTAGATGATACCATCAATGTGGAAGACAGTAATCTCGAGGGAAAGGGTAGGACTCATTTGCTGGAGAGGACGATGAATCAAAGGAATCAGTCCGGCCAGCCGAGATGGAGATATATGTATACATTAACACGTTAGGTTGACGGCGATCGATATAACTTGGAAACGATTGAGGTCTCCCTTAATTGCTCAATGGTCTAGCAGAAAGAAACTGAAATTCTGTATTGATAAAGGGTGTAAACCATGGTTTTTAGTTAATATCCATCCCACTGTAAAATTGTTCTAATCGTAGCATGGGAGTCAAAATCCGACCACATTGTTGGGATTTGACCACTTTTGCCTTACATCTTCTGCAAAAATAATTAAAAAAAAAAAACACTGTGTGTGCTGTGGTAGTGATGAAATTGAAAGGGCAAGAGGCATCCAGCTTTTAACTTAGAAACTAAAGAAAATGGGAGATGGGAAAGCGAGTTTGATGTGGCGATATTACTTTTGATCTAAGAGTGAGAGGTCTAAAATTTGATTTTTATCTGTGAAATTTTTCATGCCCTCTTTCTCCCTTTTCATCTTAGATTTACAAATCTCTTTTAAAATTAAAAAAAAAAAACCCAAAAGGTCAAGAAAAGAAAGAAATAGATGAAAAGGTAAAGAAAAGGAGAGCATTCTGAGTAATCTTATATCACGTGAATGTATTTACGTATTATTATAAATTAATAAAATTTAATTATTTTAAAATTTTTTATAAAATTCTAAAAATTTAAAATAATCTTATAAATAATTAAATTTTATTAGTGTATATTATTATATTTAATAATATATCTATTATATATAAGATTTTCTACAGGAAAAGAAGAAAGGAGAAAGGAAGGAGAAAAATGATGAGAGTAGTTTGTTTTTTTACCAAAGAAAGGAGGAGACATCAGAGAGACAAGACATTTGCATGGTAGTCTGGTCCCTGGATTCAGGACATCAGCATCAGTTTCCTCACCATCCAGTTGGCAATTCTCTCAATGCCCACAGATTTACGAGACAAACTCATCATAATATTTGTAAAATTGATCACTATTTATTTAATATATTAATAAAAAGTTTTATATAATTTCTTTATTAAAATATCAATTTTATAAATATAATATGGCATACAAATAATAATTAACTAAATTTACAATATTGTCCATGATATGATCTTATCGAAGAATTTTTTCCATGCTGCACTAGTTCAGTTACGAAAGCAACCGTTCAATGCCTTGGAATGTTAGCAGTATTATCTTTGCAGTCTCCCAAAACTAAAGAAAAAAGAAAACGGCTTTCACTTGTCTAGAAGAAGAAAATTTATCATTTGAAGAACATTGCATTCTAATTGTTCGACGCATTCAAACCTGAGCTAACCGAAATCAATTTCAGAATTTTTTTTTTTTTTGGAATAAGCACATTGAAAGAGAAGAGAGGGGCATTTCAAGGAAGGGTTATGAATGTTTTAACATTTATAGCCTTCATTTATTGTGAAAAATTTAATGAATTAATAATTTTATTAATTCTATAATTTAATAATTAATTATACTAAATTTCAGGAGGCATACTGTGTAGCATTGAGCAAGCTGAGAGAAGCCATGGAGGAGCCTCAGCAGGAGTCAATGGCTTTCATCAGCAGCATGCAGTCTCAGCTGCAGGAGATGTCTGCATTTCCGCTTGCCCATTCTAATACTTCTCCCCTTCCTCTTCCTCCTCCCACCTCCTCCTCCTCCTCTGGGCTACACCAGCATTAGAAAACAGCTAGTTATCAGTTAAACTCCTGATTTATTTCATCGAGTTTTTCGAACCCTTTACCTGTAAGTTTGTTGTATGGCTGCCAACTTCATTGTATGTCTAGCACCAGGAAGAAGCTCTGCCTGTAGTTTCGGTATCATACATTCTTATCTTGTAGTACTATTGTTCTATATATATATATATGTATATCATTGTTTGGTTTTAGCTGCATCCTTCAGTACAATAACAGTATATTGAATTCCCGAAGACCAAACTTCATTGAAAGATCAGGAATGCAAATGTCATCGGGTAATCACATTGTTCAGGACATATTCAGCCACCATCTTATTGGACATTGTACAAGAAAGGGAAGGAAGATTACCGGCATCTTTTTTCAGATTTTTTGTACAATTTATTGTTTAGTTCGAAACCATGCTCTCGGACTCCTTCACGAAGCCATCACCGGTCCAGTCTTTATCGGACTGCAAGCCCTTCCTGATGGCCTTCCTCTGCCGGATTGCTTCTTGCTGGCGTCGGACTAGGTCAGTGTGAGTGGTGAAGTACTGAAGAGAAACCCTGATATATGGTACACCATTGTAACTCGTTATTTTTCAGAGTTTTGGGGAACGGAAGCGGATTTCAAAATTTCACTCTGCAATGCTGATAATACGAATTATATGCGTACCCTCTGAAGTCTTCTATGTTAGAGAAGTTGTGCATCCTCATGAAATCTTTCAGCTCCGTGCAGAGTTTCTTGACCAAGCCATACCCATGCATCATGACTCCAGTGCACACCTAAGACACAAAGAACCAAATCGGTCAGTCTCAGGATGCAAGAAGAGACTTTCAAACCAAATCTGTATTCTGATTGATAAAAAGAGGATATCAATAGTGGCAATCCAGCCACCTTGCTACACAGTCTTCGGACTTTCGTGATAAACTGTGAAAATACCAGACGGCCGGACAACTAGTGCTCAGCACTGGCCCAGTCAGTGTAGCACCACCAAAAACTTAACATAGTTCAATGAATCACTAGAGTGTTCGTCCCTTGTGGCAACTCCATAGGAGTTAACCATCGGGTTTTTCATGGTGATTCCATTCCATCTATGTTCACATCCTCTGAGTACTGGGCACGGAATAAGGTAGTTGGTCAGTTAATTTAGTTGAATAAACAGAAGACTACCTGAACAGTATTTGCACCCAGGAGAATGAATTCAGCAGCGTCATCTCCAGTCTCAACCCCTCCTATACCAGACAGCGAGAGATCCGTCTTGTCGCCAAATTCTGACTTCATCATCTTCGCAATATTCATCACTTTTCCAAGCGCAATAGGATGGACTGCCTTGGAAGAGTATCCTCCAGGAGTCGAGTATCTGGAAACCAGAACATATTTTGCATTGCTTATCACTTGACGTAACACAACGAAGAGTTGAAAACATATATATATATATATATATATATATATGAATGATAGTATGAGAATGGTAGGCACAAACCCTTCAACGCAAGGCTCAGGACGTAAGGTCTGAAGGTTGATACCCATGACGCTCATGATGGTGTTAATAGCAGATACACCCTCGCACCCTGAATTCAAAGCCACCCTAGCTGGCTGCATACAAAAAGGTCATTTGCTTTGCTTCCATGGAAAGTCAAATATTATGGATGAGATAGACAAGAAGGTATAGGAAAACAGAATGGATCATTACATAAAATGGTCCAGTTTTGATAGCACGATTCAACGCTGAGGTCTTTCCACACTCTTGCACCAAATATAGCCAAAGAGAAAGAATATCTCTTTACATGACAGTGAGCAATGTACATCAGATATGCTCATCAGATGTCCTTAGCGACCAGAAGAGAAGGAAAACATGCAATATAAATAAAAAATTCCATACATGCCCGAACCATGTGCCAGTATTCATGAAGCCTGAAGCAAGAGCTTGATAACAAGAGCAGGCGTATAGCTCCAAGATTTGGAGCATAAAAATGAAGGCTTAACAAAACATTCTCTTAACCAAATGTCTAAGGCTGCATTCGGGAAGGCTGATTGAAAAAAGGAATGGAGTAGCCATATCAATAGACTAGTCCTTATATGGGGATTCCATTTTTCGACATTTGTATTCCTTTTCTTGCAGTAAAGTTCACAAACGCTAACTAGCTCTATTCCACTTTTCTGCTCTTTAAAAATTCTATCACCATGATTGCACAGTTGAATACAAGCAATGTTATCACAACTCAAGCAATTAAGGAGCGAAACTGCAAGAGGGCTAGACAGTTATGTAAGCACAGAAAATTTTGAACGATGAGGCCACCAAGTTCAATGCCGCTCCATAATGTAGAAAGCAAATAGGGTTCTCAATATCCTAACTGTACTCTTAACATATTTCCTGTTCAATAAAAGGAGGAGAGGATCAGCAGCGAACTGACCTGAGTTATATCTGTGATGTTAGGAGTCATCTTTGCCCAGACAGGCACAGTAGCTTTTGCATTTATCCATCCACAGACCTCTTCTAGAAGGGCACAATCTTGCCCAACTGCTGCACCCATCTTACGCTCGGGCATACCATGAGGGCACGAAAAGTTCACCTCAATCGCATCCTAAAATGAAAGATAAAAGAAATATTCCATGAGAGGGCCCCACATGCAATTTTGGACCACTTTCAACACAAACAAACTGAATAAACAGGGGGCAAGTGAGCGGGTCCAAAAAGAAAGACTCGGAAACTGGCAGTAGGCTTACAATTCCGGTTTGCTCAACCCTGTCTATAAGCTCTTCCCATGCAGCTTTGTCATATTCCTCCATTATCGAAGCAATAAGAATCCTATCTGGATACTCTTCTTTCAGCTGCTTGAACTCCTTCAACATAGTCTCAAAAGGTCGGTCACTGATAAGTTCTATGTTCTCCCACCCGATAATCTGTCCTTTGGCAGAGCCATTTGCCCCAGCTCGTAGACGAGCATATCGAGGAGTAACATTGATTACCTTAGCAGCATCAAGTGACACCTGAAGTAACGAAAATACCACATCAGACAGTCTGCTAAAAGAGGAAGAAGGAAGCAACTGGGTCCAATTCACTAAATGAGGGAAGGAAAGTATCAACATGAAAACAGAGTATGCTGACAGCAACTAGTACTTATAACTAATATGCTAAACACAGTGATCAAGACATGGTTGAACACGAGCAAAATTTTCATTACCCATCGAGTTCTGCGTGCAGATTTCACAAATTTCTGGTGTAGAAATGTAAGAATGTTACCATCAAGTTCCACAAAAAGACTGACAAAAATTGTAATGATCCATTGAGCTTCCCGTCAAGAAAGAAACATGGAGAATTCTGCCTAACAGCCAGTTGAAAATTCTTTAATCTATTGCTACACTTTTCCTCATATTAACGGATTCTACACAAACAACAGCGACATCATTACAACATACTCCCGCAGTCCACAAATGAGAGCGAGAGAAAGAGCAGATTATATATAGATTCATGGACATCGGATCACAAATTTAAGGAATCTCTATTGTCTTCGGCCAGCTGAAAAGGACTGCTTGGCAAATAGCAGAAACTAGACATCGCCATCAGCAGCTAAGAACGACTCACGGTTTTGGCAATCACGGCTCCCCATCCTTCATCGAAGGCCCTCTTCATGACGGTGTAGTTGGTCCCCGGCGGACCAGACGCGATAACAAACGGATTGGGCATGTGCAACCCATTAACGGTGACTCTGAGATCGGGCTCGCGGCCGGTCTCGTTGGCGGAGACGACGCGGAGCCCCGCCCTGCTGGGTCGAGCCAAGATCGGGCGGCACCGAGTCCTGACAAACTCGGCGACGGAGTTGCTGGTCCCTCCTATCTGGGTCAAGCTCAGGGAAGCCATGGGGGAAGGAGAACGAAGACTTTTCTGCGGATCGAAGAGATGAAGGAACGCTATTCCGCTTCTGGGAACAGTGGAAATGAATCCGACTTTATGGATTCGGCACGAAGCGGGGACCCAACGTGGAACCAGATGGTGATTTGCGTCCTTTAGTGGATGATGATTCGGATCTGAAAGTTTGAATTTTTATATTGGGGATCAGTTGAAACCATGTGGACAGTTGCCCACAGACACGGAATCTCTTAATAAATCATATAATCAATAACGTCAAACAAAATAATCACATAATTCGACCGGTAATTTTTTTATTTGCACCATTCAATATTTCAGGTCAGTAAAAGCGTATTCTGTCAAGACTAATTTATAATCAAATAAAAATTTGTGAAAAAATTCTCGTCATCCTTCCTAACTTTTTTTTTTGGTCGCCAGCCACGGTATTCAATGACTAATCCGTTGGTCGCCCCGGGTCGCACGCCTGGCAATGGCTGGTGAGGCTCCCAAGGGGGTATCTGCGTACGTGAGGTCTCGAGACCTCCTTAAGCGGCACCGAGCTGCTTACCACTCGGCCCAACCCCCTTGGTATCATCCTTCCTAACTTGATGATCAGTCATGCAATCATTTAGTATTCCACCAGTAATTCTCTTCTTAATTGATGTGTCGGATGTCGATCTTCCAGTTCCTTACCAAAAGTCGCAAAAATGGTTAGATTTAACGAGGCCCATGTGCCCAATAAGAAGCCCACGGGCCTTGCTAAATCAAGCCCGTCTGTGAGCCATGGGAGCTGCACCTTGCAGATAACGGGTTCCATACTCCGTCAACGAACGTCGGAAGGTCGCCGGAATTGTTCCTTTGGAAGCGGGAAGCTCGAAGCGCGAGAGATGGCTCTGCAATGGATGCTGTTGACCTGTAGCCGCTGAGGCAGCAGCTGCTGTCCCACTGACCCTCCCTTCGCCCAAGCTCTTGAAGTATCGCCTTGTGTCTGTCGTATCTCTTATTCTTCAGCCGGCGCTCTTCATTGTCCCCTTCGCCGGGTTTCGGCTCCTCGGAAAGCCTTTCTCTTCAGAATGTCTGACCATCTCTCGCTCTATGTCTGATTGCTGGGAGACGTCGTGCCGGGATGGCTTTCATCGGATGATATCCGGATCAGGGATTTCTGATCTAGGATTTCGTTTTGCATGCAGATCAGTAATGGAAGAATGAACATCGCCTGACGTGCATCTCGGAGGTCTGCACCGCTTCGGAGAGAGATCGGTAGGAGAAATCAGTGAGTGGATTGCAATAACGTGCTGAGCAGTGGTGATAATATTCTGGATGTTCTGCGTTGATCATTCCGGTTCTCTAAAGTTGCAATAGATGCAACAATGCTTGAAACATTCGAAATCCCTGATATGAGAATGTATATAGCAGCAACATTTGTTTGGTGGAACTTCTCTTCCAGAAAACTAAGGATAGAAAAAGTCGTGAACTAGGACAGCAAAGTCAAACTGTGAAGTGCTTAGCTTAGGTAGTGTTTTAAGTGGAAGCTTTGATGAAATCGTGAGAGAACTAATCCCAGTTGTGGTGTACAAGTTTCTGATAGATCATAGATGGGACTGGGCAAGTACAGTAGAAAAACACTATTCTGCATACTCTGGGTAGCTGCAAGACATCTTTAACAGTAGGAAATGGTAGTAAATAGCAATACTGTGCACAGTACAGCAACTGTGGTGGCACTAGAATCGATTGAAATGATGCAATTCTAGGCCCATGAATCGGTCACCCGGCAAGCATCTTGATAGAAATGCTACCTTAGTCTCTATGAGTTTCAGAAGATATTTCTTGTAACCTATGAGTGTGCATGAGTTGTTTTAGTAAATGCTTTAAGTAAGGTTTTCTGGGGGAAGACATTGAAATTTTTTCAGTTTAGAGAAAAGCGATAGAAGGAAGATCCTTTTTGGTTCCCATGAGCATATCTATGATCATATATTTCTTAGAGAAGAGTTTTAGTTGTAGTGAACATTTTAAGTTTATTGGCAGTCTTAAAATTGGTTTCTGAATTTTTATTCAATTTTTCCGTAGAATATGATGTTAAATGCATCCCTTGATGATGTGTTGATGCATTTGAAGAGTGCAATCTGACTTGAGAAGCAGCAGCTGCTACTTGTCAATGAAGCCGGACGGTTGATTTCTTCCCTTATCTTTCTTCTGCCTAGGGTGCTTGACACCATCAATTTAACATTCCTCAGTGAAAGGCTGGACTTTGAAGTCGTCGTTGTTCTTTGTGGGAGGCTCACTTGCCTCCATATATGAATGAATTTTATGCTGACAAGCATGATTCCATTATTACTTACTCTGTTGTACAATCAAAATTGGGCAAGCTTGATCTCTATAAAAATAACACTAGAGCTCTTCGGGCAGTAAATTTGCATGTGCTAGATTGCAGTTAAATGATGGCCGCACAACTCTTTTTATTTTTTATTTTTAAAGATATATATGTTTTTACATTTTCCTTCAGATCAATGATTCATATACTTCTTGCTCGGTCATGTTTCACAGGTCTATAAAGCTCAAAGGAGTGCAATTCTATGCGCTTCTACATGCCTCCTCTATTGGTACTGTCATTCTCTTTCAGCTTTCCGGTATCAAATCGTTCCAAGAAAATCAACTTTCTCATAACAAACGTGAATTTGAATGCGGTGGCACAGGTGCGTCTATCAGGTCTGCAAATTCTACAAGAGGATTCAGAGCTTGGGGGAAGCAGAAAAGAGGCTGAAAGATCAGTGATTTTACATCTATGCCATCCCTTCCATCCAAGAATTTTGCAGACACAAATGGCTAGGATGGTACCTTGACGAGAGCCCAACTTACTCGTAGATATTCCACTGTTCGTCTTTTTCATTTCTTGATGGTCCTGCCACCAGAGTTTTGATATACTTGTGCAGAAACTTCCGCCATGATTCTGCTCTCACTCTATCAGGATGATCCTCAGATCCTTACTGCTCAAGCTGGTTGCGACATAATTAGACGGGATGTCAAACCGATGATCACCTTGCATATTTACCCCTTGCGGAATGAAAACAAAGAAAGCAATATTACTTTTCCTTTCTGGACCTGTTCACCGAACCTTGATGATCCTTCTTGAAGCAGGTTAGTTCTGCACAGCCTGAAACGTATGTTCAGTCTCTCTGACACGTCTTGGGTGATCACCCAGGTAAAGCTTTGTTGAGGCACCATTTCCATTTTTGCAGGTTCTCAACGGCCAGAAGGATTCAATGTGTGTGACGACCTATGGATGTCCACATCTGCATAAACGGCCTTTAATTGAAGCCTTTTCCCTGAGACTCCAGGTGACAGTATCTCCTTGATTGCTTCCTTACTCCATGAGACTCCAGTTAAATAGATAGCTAGTGTGTGGAGGACAACTTGAACATGCGCTCTGAAGATATGGGTAGCTAAAGTTTCAAGAGAGGCCAAATCCAGAACTTTTTTAAGTCACAAGATGAGAGCAGTGCTAACTATATCAAACGCTCTTCCTTGGTAGATTATACCATTTGTAGTAAGTTAACCTTTTACAGTAAAGGGTTATAACGGCTTGAAATTCTATTAATTTTTTTTTGGTGGAAAGCAAGATTGCTCTTCATTAATAAAATTGAATAACCGTACAAAATGATCTTGTGCTCACAAGCCGAGCTTCAAGGCACTAACATCTAAACATAGAAGAAAATAGAACAGAATAACACTTCAGTTTACAAGTAGTCTTCGCTGATGGTCCATTCTGGATTGTCTAAACAAATATTTAATATCAAAAAGTGAATAGAGAATTTGGTATGAAAGATCCATGAATCAATTTCAAAGCCCAGTGACAAAGCCGGTGAGCTTAGAAGTCAATGGGAGTCTGCCCGCCAAGCGTAATAGCCTAGTAACAAGTTTTTTAGGTAAATTTCAAGAGTATCCGCGGTTGAAATCCTCGGATCTCAGGTGGATTAGTTGGCTGTCACAATACTATTAATATTTTTTTAAAAAAAGAGAATAAGAGAGGAGTCGTACATATGGAAATAAAAAATAGGGCTCTTAATCTCGATTTGCCGCCGATGACGTTATACCAAATCTCCAATCAAAACAAAAATCTGACTCAGTCGTTGGCTTACAAGTCATCAAAGAAGAAAAATGTCGGGCCGTCAATACAGGGAAACTTTTGTGCCCTTCTGCTGGAGCAAATTGAATGGCGCCGATGGAATGGAACCCTTGCAAGAGAGCACGCGGAAAAGGCCATCTCTTTTCCCAACATTTTCATATATCAACATTTGTGTAGATATTAAAGTAATAAATAAGATTAAAAGTGAATATTTAAAAAAAAGATTGATTTGAGGACAAGTGCTTAGAATGAAAATAGAAAAAATACCCAAATGGATGATCCCAGAATTGAATCTCAGGTTGGGAGAGTTGACGGAAATTTCTTTAAAGATTCCAGCTCGATCATAGATTAATTCTGAGGTGCGTTTTGATAGGGTCGAAATATGGTGAAAAATAAAAGAAGAAAAAATAAGGAGGGATTAGTAATAATAAATTCAGCATTTTCAACGTGAACAGCAAAGCAAAACAAAACGAGAAACTTTTGTGTGAAGCGGCGTTACCGCATGATAAGTGCTTTCGTCCAATAAAGTGCTGACAGATGTCAGCGCCCCAGCCATTGATTCCTTGAAACATCCTCTCGCGCCATGGTAGAAGCTTCCAGAGAAGAGAGAGACAGAGAGGAGGATAAGTTGAAGCTGGTACATCCCTTCTCTCTCCTCTCCTCTCGTCTCTCTCCCTCCACTACTGAACGCGGAGACTCCAACGCTCCAATAGGAACATGTGGAAAACGGAAAACACGGCGACGCCAAATTGAATTCTTATCTCTTCTTGTTCTTCTCCGTCTTCTTCAAAACCCAAGCTCAGAGGACAAGGACTGCCCATTTCGTGAATCGACTCCCGTTCAACATAAACCTCCACTGCTCTCAAGAGAAAGTCACTGTTGGCATTTTCCCATTTACCAGTTGACTGGGCTGCTCATTTCTCCATTTTTAGCCGGGGACCCTCCCCGACCTGCAGTCTAAATATAGACGAAGCTGCCGTGTTTTCTCCTTTCCTTGTTTTGTTTTCTTCCCTGTTTCCCTTTCCCTCTTCATTCCTGCAAATTGGGAACCTTGTTTTTTGAAGGGTCTGATCAATTTTAATTTTTGGAGGCGATTCCAATTTGGTCTCTCTGTTTTCCAGATTGTTGTTTTTATGTTCGTTCTGAAACAGCCAAGAGGAGCCCCGATTTCGATTCATACAAACAATCAAATCCCAGTTTTGCCTCAATTCTATGCTAAGATTGTTCACTGCTCACCCAAGTGGAGGCAACAATCATTGAAAGGTGTTAACTTGCTGGAATTTTCCAGAAGATCATCAATGGCCGTGGACTTAAGAATGAGCTCGTCCTCTTCGACTCTGATACTGACATCCGGCGCCAGCGGGCGAATAAATGCCCTGTTCTCTCTCCGGGCAATGCGGAGCCTGTTGATGCTGATCCACGCATTCATCCTCCTGCTGCTTCTGCCATTCCGCGGCCGGCCAAGACGACAGGCTGCATCCAACGCAGTGGTGGACAAGGCAGCTGGAGGGCCGGAGGAGAAAAAGCAGGTGGATGGAAGCGGAGGAAGTGCCAGGCGGGCTGGTGGCGGCGGCGCTTTGGTTAGAATTCCGGTGCTGTGGTGGAAGGCGGCTGCAACTGCACTCGACCAGGAGGTGGCCACGAGGCGGGCCCTTGCAAAGAGGAGGGTTATTCAGGAAGATGATGATGAAAATTGTGCCCGGGAATTTTCCCTATTCAATGCGTCCCACACTCTATTCACGCAATCGTGGACTCCGACTAATATTAAGATCAGGTATTGGAGGAATGTTACATTTGTGATAGAAGTTGCTGCTTTCTTATCTGCACTGAAATGTGATTTCTTGGTGGGTTACTGATCTTCTATGACAGCAATGTGAGTTTGAAGTAAACTGTGTTTCAATTCATGTAGCATATTGACATCAATTAAATGCAGTTGCTGTTAGGTGCAGGAAATGAGACATAAATTTGGCACCATTTTCAACATCATTTTAGTATTTCCGATAAGACATCATCTGTGAATTCAAGAATGAGAAAGACAAATCTGCAGAGTTCCTTCTGATCATTTACCCAGGCAATTCGGAATCGTTTTTGTTCATTTCCACTTCAAGGAAAATGAGTTTTTGGCTCCCATCTTTTGCGGCATCAAAGCATTTCAACGGCATTTTCTGTTCTGCCTCTGGAGAAGAAATAAAGATGCTATCATGAATTCGAATATGTTCTTCGTGAACTTTAAGGAACATTGTGATCTTCATTTAGATTTGTTTCTTCTTCTTCTTGTTGTTTATTAGCCGGGGCATCCTTATAGGAATAAACTGTCCTTTTCTCCTCCTATAAATTATGGTAGAATAATATAAATGATAATGCGGTCCCATCTTCAGTCTCACCTCTTTTCCCATACTTGCAAACGTATGGAGGAGTTTACAAAGCTTAAGGATTATTCCCCTATTCGGTCCCATTGAACAGAAGCTGTCATGATTTTATGAGCATAATATCTCTGGAGATTCTCCAAACTGCACTGATATGTAATAATGCTATATGTCAACAACATGTCGTGATGTAACGTATGCCTAATCAGTCCAGCTTTACCGGGGTAAAAAATCGCAGGTTTCGCATATGAGGTCTTGACTATGATTTACTGGCGTTCAAAATGTAATTTGTACTACGTCTTACCACTTCATCTCACAGTGGTGTTTTATGTTTCTCTTATTTTCGGTACAATATGTTATCTCTCTCTTAGAAATGGTTTTGGAGGCTAACAAAATTTACTGTTATGGCCTTTCAGGGGACTGGTCATTCTTTTGCATGGTCTAAACGAACACAGGTTTGTATTTTGTGTCTTATTATGATTCAAAAAGTGTGTTTCAAGTTGGTTGCTCAACTCATGTTAACTTTTTGATTGGTGTCAACTCATGTTAATTGGGATATACTGATTTTATGACAGTGGGAGATACAGTGATTTTGCAAAGAAGTTGAACGCGAGTGGATTTAAGGTCTATGGCATGGACTGGATTGGTAAGTTAAAATACCTCATTTGGGTGAATTGACCGAGCTTTTTTTTATAAGTAGTGTTTGTTTGTTCATATAATGGTTCTTGTATGTTCCACTGATGATTATTATGGCTGAGAGCGGAAGTCCATTAGCTGAAGTTTTATAAAGAAAATTGCCATGGAAATCAAAAACTTTTTTATCTTTACTCTGCTCTGGACTTTTTCACCACCTTATGATAACGATGATAAGCAGCAGAGGGATACAGTCTGGAGAAAGTTTCTGCCTCCCTTGATCTTTGGCACAGATTCTTTTTTCTAATTTAAAAGTTCTTGAGAACCAAAAGTCAGTCCTTAATGGAGCATCCATTGAGAGTGAGGGCGAATGCCTTTGTTATAAAATGATAGGAATTCTCAGTTCTGAATAGATCATCAGCTTAGTGCGACTGGTAGATGCACTGTTTCTCGATCTTTTAAGGGATAGCATTCATGGCAATGCTTGAACATATTGTCACCGATGAAAGGGAAAGGTCAATATATATGTCTGTTCTCTTCAGATTCATCTGTTTGTACTACATGAATCAGAAATGATTACCAATTACTGCAAGTTGCAGGAGAGAAAAGCCCATTGTTGACATTTGTGTCGAACCTGCTTGATGTGCTTATACAATCTTCTTTGTCTGTTTGAAATGAGTTCTTTACCTTGTGGACTGAGCATTGTAACCTGAAACAGTTTGCTCTTTCCTTTCCCTGATTGATAGGAAGAAGCAACAATGTCTTAAAACAGTGTTGGATTTTACAGAAGTGAAATTGAGAATGTCTCGGCAGCAAAATCTCCACTTGAACTTTGAATGCTGCTTTTACGAACGAAAGGGCAAAGTTTTTTTTCCCTTGGAAGACAGAACAACATCTGGCACTTATTACTGAATATAGAATATGCTTCAGCACTGCATCTATTTTTGGATGTTGCAGGAAAATTGAGCATTCTATTTTGGATGCTATATGGGCGCAAAGCCTCTCCCATGTGTAAGCTTATATCAAATTTCATAGGAAAACTGTAATCGGATAGACAAACAAATAAGCATTGCTGTTATATCCTCTCCCTCAGCCTTTGATATTATCATTGTTTCTGTGCATCGGATCGTGTGGGAATGCAAAAAGAACTTCTGCATTGAACTGGAGATTCTCATCTGACTTGTTTACCTCTAAATAAAACTCGTTATTGGGTCTCACAGATTGAAAGTTGTTTAGAGTGAGAACTTTCTCAGTAATAGTTGAACAATTCAGCCCTCTCAAGTTATTGCTGCATTTTGATTTTCTGTCTAATCAATGTTGGTTCTGCTACTCTCTTGGTCAGGACACGGCGGAAGTGATGGGTTGCATGCATATGTTCATTCTCTAGACATTGCAGTCAATGATTTGGTAAAGTTAACAGAAATGGAAAGAAATATGAATGATTTGGTTGAACTCCACATGTTTATGTTTATACATTCTCTGATTCTTCCCATTCATTTTTTTTTACCTGTAGAAACTATTCCTCGAGAAAGTGCTAGCTGACAACCCCGGCCTTCCATGCTTTTGCTTCGGTCACTCCACAGGGGCAGCTATTATTTTGAAGGTAAAGATCTCATTAAGGCCCCAATGCCGAACCAAGATCATCGTACCTCTATAGGCTACGATTCCTCTAATGCAAATTGTTCGAAGGTGCAGGCTGCTCTTGACCCAAAAGTTGAGGCTCGGATAGCTGGTCTAGTACTAACTTCACCTGCAGTAGGGGTTCAGCCATCTCATCCAATTTATGCGGTTAGTTCTGAATAAACACATTCCAGTTTTTAAACACATGTGAATTTTTGTAGGTCTCTTGTAAATTGCTTAGAGCACACTGGCTTTTTAGACTATATTAGGTCTTTGTCATGCTCTGATATATTCATGGTTGAACATGAGATGCCTCCCGCTTTTATTCAGCCCAAAAAGGAAGTATCGTGTTCTAATAGTGTATGATTCCATTGTTTTCTCCTTGTTGTCAACTCATGCTAGCAAAAAAGGCTTCTCGAAACAATGTTCTGAAGTACATTTCACTGTTCAGAAACTCAAAGTCTAGAACTGTTGTTTCGAGAAATTCCTATGTTGCCTCCTAAAAGGTTTGGTTTTTTCCTTCCATCTCAGGTGCTTGCTCCGATTGTGTCATTTCTGCTGCCAAGATACCAGGTCGGGGCTGCAAACAAGAAGGGATTGCCAGTGTCAAGAGACCCGAGAGCACTGGTGGCCAAGTACTCAGACCCTCTCGTTTACACGGGTTCAATTAGGGTCCGAACCGGATACGAGATTCTCAGAATCGCCTCCTTCTTACAGCGCAATGCAGCACGGCTCAGAGTCCCTTTCCTTGTCCTCCACGGAACAGCGGACACCGTGACCGACCCAGAAGGCTCCTTGAAGCTGTACCAGGAAGCCTCATCGGCTGATAAGACAATAAGACTGTATGAAGGGTATCTGCACGACCTGCTGTTCGAGCCCGAGAGGGAAGCCATTGCAGCGGACATAATCCAGTGGCTCAGCTCCAGGGTGGAGCAGCAGAAATAGTGACCCAGTAAAATCTATCTGCATCTGTCTAGGATGGAGGAGGAAAATCGAGCAGGTGAAGTATAGCTCGGAGGGACAGGGGAGGCTTCAACTGAATAAGAGTGATTCGGTATCTTCCGATTTTTAAAACCTTAGGCATCAGTTTATCGTGTTGGCCATTCCTATTCTGATTCCGGTGCTACCCAGGAACAGTGTGCTCGGTCAATCATTCCAAGTGAACAGATAAACTGCTGTTGTGCATAACTTAATCAGATGGTACTCTGCTGTAATTTTGGTTCCAATGAACAATGGTTCTCTGACTGAAATTGCCGAGCCTGGCCAGGGGCCGGTTTGGACCCAGACTGAACCTATCAAAACCAGTCCGGAACTGGTCAAACTCGGAACTGGATCGGCTTACCCTTAACCCATGGGAACCTTGTTCCGGACCGGTTTCAAGCTGTAAAAAAAAAAAAAATGCAATTTGAAATAGAGAATCATCACGACTTGCTCAGGGGTCACTCGACCGATTCTCTCACATTTTTCCTTTTGTTTGATAAAAGATAAATTATAAATATTCTAGAAAGCTTAAAATTACATAAATATTCTAATAATAATTAGTTTTTCAGAATTTTGGAAATAAGAAATTTATGTTTAAGTTAATATTATTTTTTAATCTTGTGCAACCAGTGAGAACAATGAACTGATCGGTTCCATGTATTTTCGAACCGTGAAAGAACCGCTGGTTCAAGAACAATATCTAGGCCCAAACGTTGGATTGGGTGAGAGAGCCCACTTCTTCCGATTCTTCGTTTACTGGGCCTAACTTTAATTGGGCCACAACATCTGGACCAACTAGAAAATGGGCCAGGCCCATAAAAGTCCGGTAACTCTCCTGTCCACGGCATGGTGGAGTAAACCAATTGCATAGTAGTCCCTTAGGATTCTTTTATTGCGGATACATCCCTATAGTTTTTAAAATTTCATCTCGTGCTACCTCTCTAAGCTTGCGACGTCCTAAGGCATGGTAAGTTGAAGAAGCTAATAGGCTAATAGTGATCTAGTAATGGAGAAAGTGTTTTATATAATAGTTTTATCACGTGACAGTATTTACATGGTAATATCAAGTAATAAAATTAAGTTATTTATTTTTAATTTATTTTTTAATTTTTATAGGATTTTATTTTAAAAGAATCCTGAGCGCTTGACGATTCCTTTAAACAGCATGTGAGAGTTGAAGGGAAGAAGCTCCTCATGGCCCCATAAAATCAATTAACATGGAACCCATTTTTCTTTAATTGTGTTAAAAATGTATCAATATTTCTAAGTTCTCTTAATATAAAATATTCATGATTAATATAATTTTATTTTTTAATATATCAATACGATTTAAATATAAATTAACTGAGATTCACTAAATCTTTTTTAATATTAGGGGCTGCACATTGAGAAAACGTAAGCCTAAAAACGTCGAGAAAACAAGGGCATTCTCTCATTTACTTTGAATTTTTTTGTGGCCTTTTGTGGTCATTTTTTCTTGGGGGTGTGAAATGAAAAGTCTTGGCTCTTTCTTTGAATAAACCAAGCACGGGCATCTGTCCCGTAAGACATATAGTTCAAAGAACAATGAATCTTCACTTCCCACTAATTTCATCCATTTATATCATATTAATTAATTATTGTATTTGGTGAGGACTAATTATAATAAGAAATAAAATAAAAATTAATATTAATCATTTGAGATAGATCAATGTCTCTTCATTTTCTGTACAGTCTCGGTCCTGATTTTTCTGAATAAAAAATCCGTGATCGAGAGATATTTAACTATTAACAAATCCGTAGGACTTGAATTTGAATCGATCAAGCAGCTTTTGAATGCTGATAGTGCAGATTGAAGGGAAAAAAACAAGAAGAAAAGAACGGCAGTCCCACTGATTCTCATGAAAGGGAAAGGTGATAAGAGATGAATGGGAGTTCTTTTGTCTGTGTCTGTGTTGTTTTGAGTTTGAACCCTAAAACCACGAACTCCAAACACACACACACACTATCTCTCCGTCTATTTTCAGAAAATGCAGTCTGATGAGCCATTTAAAAGGTCGAAAACTCTGGCACTGAAAAACATGGCACTCTCCTTGGCATTTAAAACACCTCTGTCATGCCCCTTTCAAATGTTTGAGTAAATATTCGGTATCTAAAATATAATGACTTCGTTATATAATCACTGTTTTGATCTTGACTCATGTATGGTTAATTTCACGAAATTATCAAGATTTTACACATATCGAGATCTGATGAAATTTTACACAATAAACTTATTTTATATAATTCAATCTCCTCTCCCATTTTCTTATCGGTTGCAAAAAATCCCGTAAACTTAAAAAGACTGAGAAATAAAAGGTAAGAAAAGTTTTAGCCATCAGAAATCAACTTGGAATTTCTTGATTTAAAGGACAAGAATGATGTGCACCTCTCACATATTCCACCTTATTTTGATTGGTGTTCATTTTCCCTATTAATCTAGCATCTTTCTTTTGTTGATTGATTTAATTAGGTATGATTTCCTACTTGGTCAGTCTTCACATGTGCTAGTTCATGTACAAAGTTACTCTAGGGCTCTGATGACTTTAGAAGGATCATAAACCAATAATTAAAGATTTGTTGATCAGACATGACCCAATTGGTGCTCTAAATAGACTTACATATATTCTTAAATGTCTAATACGAATTCCTAGATGATAAATAAAGTTATAGTAAGATGTCTGTATCGACAGTTAGATATGAGCACCGCACGTGATCTGTAAGTTTCCTTTTTTATCAAAAGTTCTGACCCTGTGATATAGATCTTGCTTCTCATTATCAGGATACATCTATCGATCTCTTCCATTCATGGAAAAATCAGTGGAGTACATGTTTTTCGTTAGCTTTGAGTTCGAAGGATGGATTAACATCATCGGGCTAGGGTTTCGATTAAGAGAGATGACATTTATAAGGGTGTGTGGAATCAATGATCATTGGCCTCCTCAACCTACAAAGGGGCTCACCATTGCATGTGTGATCCAACGAGTGAAGAAAAATCTAACCTACCAAAAGAAGAGTCCATAGTGAGAAATGGTGAGTAGTTTTCAGAGCTCATCCAATGAAAAAAAAAAAAAGAGAAAGTTTTACCTATAATGAGTACGTCACATGATATATGTCAAAAGTCAATGAATGTTTAACATCAAATAAAAATAGTTAAAATATATGATAGATTACAAATATCGTCTTGATGCATTAATTAAATAGTTCATGGCTGGTGATATGTCATCTTACACACAGAACACTCTCTCCATTCAATGAGAGAGTTCCAAAAGAAAGGTAACCTAATGATGCTCCTCTGTGTAGTTAATACAGCATGATGCCTGGAACATGACAACCTCAACCAGTGTCTAAATCCCCATTTGGATCATCTCCAGCTCCAACTAAAGCATCCGATGCCTTCGAATCCAACTAGGATCAGGGTTCGGTTGGGTATTCGAAGAGGAACCCCATTTCAAGAATGAACCAAATTGCAGCATACTACAGACTTCTACAAGATGCAACATAGCAAAATTCTACTAACCTTGCAAGCAACCTTTGATATCGGTCAGAATTCGGAAATTTTGGATCGATTGCTTGCGAGCCCTTTTTCTCGCTATTGACAGGTAAAAAATCATCATCGGTATGATGCGTTATATCTTGTATGTACTTCGATCCTAAAGAAGCAAATTTTCCAAACGAGCGAATTCGAGTTATAAACAAACGAATAACAAGGGTAAACGTACTTATTACTAATGGAAATGAAGGGATCAATGTACTTATTAGTGACACCCTTTGCTCACCAAACTAATTTAAGAATAACACCAAGCAAAATGCTCCAACTCTAAGCCCACTTCCATGAAACTTCCTATCTTAACTTCACACCAACCCTAGCTCTCTCTGGGTATCTTAATCATCCATGAATATATGAGTAAGAATTAAAAGATTTAACATTTACAAGGACGAAAAGCAAAAAGAGACAAGGGTCTAATGTTGTACGTTGTCGGTTTTGGCTCGGTCATTCTTCTCGATTTCCCCCTCAGTTCCAGCTGATGACATGTTGTTGTAGCTCAAAACGAGAGAGTTCTCATCGGGGGGCGGAGGTGGAGGCGGTGGTAGTGGCAGCGCAACGGATGCCCTAGCTTGGAACTGCTGCTTACAAGCATGGCAAGTTATTTGGAGGATGGTGGAATTGACCTGCTTGGTGGCTTGATCTTTTAGGACCAGTGCCCGATCAAGCTCACCCTGTGCCTGCTGCCTTATTCTCTTTGCATTTGCGAACTCCTGCTCGGCCAGCTCGATCTGCTTCCTTGCCTGCCGCCTTGCATCCTCGGCGAATGCCTTCTCCGCGATCGCCAATCTCAGCTGCTCTCGTGCCTGCTCTTTGATTCTCGATGTGTTGATGGTCGGTTTTTCCTTGCTCTCACTCTGATCTCTAGGAGAACTCCGACCTACATCTTGAGAAATCGAAAGGGCTGATTCGATATGTTACATACAACACAATTTCTATAAAAATTTGCTTTTGAGAACAAAGCTAGGGTTTTGTCGCTCTTTTTCTCAGTTAAAAAAGTGCACTAACAGTCCCACTAGTAAAAATCAAATTCGGAAATCTCTCCATCCCAAATTAAGGACAATGTCATGGCACCGAACCCTCTTCCTCGGGTTTGGTGCCTGTTTTTAGCCAATGGAAAAGTCTTCAAGCACTGATATCATTTTACTTTAGCTCAATGATAGTTATTAAGTATAAAAATTCTCACTAGAAGTCGCAGTCTATGCCAGCAGTCAAAAGTCATGACTCCATCACAAAAGTTACCCGACAGCTATAGTGGTCAGTAGAAAGTTTTTGGAGTGTATCACCAGTGCTGTAAAGATGGGTCAAATTGATTACAATCACACACTGACAAGGAAGAAAAAGAGACAATCATACTTATTCAATTCAATTCACTTACTGATGTCAGACGATCCAATCGAGAGCTGCAACTGGGTCGAGTGGTTGTCGTCCCTCTCGATGGAGACCGAGACATCAATGGGATTCGAAGCAGTGGAGAGCTGGAGCTCCAGATTGTGGTATTGCCTCCCATTATTGTTATTGTTGTTGTTGTTACTAAGGTTGTTTTTCGGGGAACTCTCCAGAGTTGTTGGGTCCAACAGGAACAAGGAGTCTCTTGGCTTTGGGAACATGTTCAGGTTACAGGCTGGTGCTGGTGGTGGTGGAGCCCAAGGAGCCGTGCTAAAGTTCGTGTCGCTCGAAGGGCTCGGGCTCGAGGCGGTCCGAGACAGGCAGGCCGGCTGCAACGCCTGTGTCTCCGGTCTCAACCGGCCCATGTTGCACGTATCTTGATGCTCAATGAAGCTCTCTACCCTGAAAAATGAATCAATCGTCTCATCATTCGAAAGATTCACATGAATATCGATGAATAACTAGTTCTGCTAACGAGAGCGACATAGTCTATCACGTAGCAAAGAACTTGAATCGACATAACTTGAAACTACCTACAAAACTCTGAACTTGGTAATCAATTTGTACTCGAGGAATCAGCAACAACTCTTGCTAAGTTATGTTATGGAAAACTGGACTTTTCGAGGTCCGGGGTGCTCTATATTGATCGAGGTAGAAGCAAAAGCACGATATAAGCATCAGCATTGAAAGAAGAATGAACAAACTAATAAACAAAACATAGAAAGACACAATAATTAATGTTGTTTTAAAAGGCATTGATCCACTGAAACCTAGTACAAGAGAATATTTGCATGTTAAAGAAATGTATAAATATACGCATAGGGAGAATAATATCTATGTCAAGCTAATCACAGAGTATGGAAACTGATAGCTAATCATTATAAAAAAAATATTAAACAAGAGTCACCAACCGACTTGAAGTTCATGCTCTTAGGTCTCGGATCAATCTTTGGTATGTCTTTCTTTAAAGACAGAAATATTAAAAAAAAAAAGATATGGTATGACAAGAATTTATGAAAATCGAATCTTTGGGAAATAGTTCCGACACAGTACTGCGGGTGTATTCTCAGCGCTGCCCATGAACAGTGATTAATTAAAGAATGGGATTAAGGTTCCATCGGTCAACCTACACGCCAACTGGGCTCAACGGTACCTCTCTTCCTTCCTTTATCTGACTTTCCACTCTCCCTTTGTAGAGTTTAAAAAAAAGCATAAATTGAAGAAGAAAAAGGGTTGAATTCGTATCTAAACCAGGAAATTATGCAGAAGAGTTGGGGATTCTTCCCAACTCGAATGTTGCAGTGAATAGAATTGTTCGAGAACTAACCATGACTCGACAAAGTATCGATAACTGAAGTTCGGGAAACTGTGCTGAAGAGATACTGATGTGACTATGATGAATGGAAGTGTTTGTGTGCTACCTGGAGAAAACACGGCCGCAGTCGCAGGAATGTCCTCTGGTCCCGCAGGTCTTCAGATGGGCCTTGTAGTCGGACTGAACAGCGTAGCCCTTGGAGCACTTCTCGCAGACCCACTGCTTGTGGTTGCTGTGCTTCCGCCGGTAGTGCTTCTTTATCCCGACAAGGTCCCCAAGGGCGTGGCACGGGTCGTGGTGGAGGCAGCTTGGCTCCGGACACACAAACACCCGTTTCTTGGCCACCGGGGACTCTCTCTTCAGCAGCTTCCACGGGACCTTGTGCCGCCTCCGGTGCATCTGCAGGTTCTGGTCCCTCTGGAAACCCTGGTTGCAGATCTCGCACACGTATCGATCCGACTCCAGTAGGGTTTTTGGCGACAGGGAGATTACCTCCGCATCCGGATCTAGCCAGAAACACCACATCACCATCAGGGACGGATCCGGGAAATTTACCCTCAGCGGGCGAAACTCAACATTAAAAGAGCGAGAGGACGAGATGATCAAGTGGGATGAAATAAGATAGGAAAAGTCAAGTGAACACGAATTTCTCGAGTTGAGGATCAACCCATCAACCAAAACCCTCCAAACAATAAGTAAAACACAAAACCAGCTACAAAGGAATTCAAATTAAACATACATATGCGTGAATATATACTTATTTATGTGTGAATATATATGTGTGTGTGTATGTATACCTGGAGTCCCAGCAGGCCTTCTCTTCCGCTTGTTGGGGCTGGCGTTTCCTCCATTCTCTGGGCAAGTGAACTGCACAGGAGGAGGATTGATTGCTGTGCAGGGGCCATGGCTGTTATCTTCGAGCATGGCTGAGTCCAACTGACGACTCTCTGATATAAATTCGATCTCTCTGTGGATACAAAGCTATTAAGGAGCAAAGCAAATGCAATCTTTCTGCTTTTGTGCTGGTAAACTGTTGATCTATATATGTTAACTGAGAGAAAGATAGAGAAAGAGAGAGAGAGTTAGAAGGATGGAGAGAGGGAGAGGGAGAGGGAGAGGGAGAGGGAGAGAGAAGGGGGAGGGAGGAAAGCTTTCTCTCTTTCTATGGAGGGGTTATTTGATGAGCCTTTGTTAAGTAGCTTTTTAAGCTCTCATTCAGCTTTTGCATATAGGGGGTTTGCTTTCATAATTGTTGATATGTAAAATCTCTCTTCCTCATCATCAATATGTACTCTCAGAGAAGGAGAATGAGAAGGAGAGAAGGAGAAGGAGAAGGAGAAGGAGAAGGGGAGTGAAAGGGAGATGATGGTTTTCTTTTTTGGAAGGATGAGAGAGGAAGGGAGACCTGATCAAATTCGACAAAAAAAGGTATATATTATTTGTATCCGGTATGTCATATAATATACATCAAATTTCAGTAAGTGTTTAATGTATGAGTAAAGATAGTTATAAATATATGGTGAATTCTAAATCTTATGTTGATATTTTAAATATTTGTACACTTGTGATGCACTATAAGTATCGGTGTGTCATATAGCAAACGTCAAAAAACACTAATGTCTAATGCATTAGTAACGACAGCTGTGAGTATATGCGACACATTACAAATATCGTATGGATATATTAAATATCTATTGATTTGCGATGTACTATGCGATATATCTATTATACATAAATTTCTTTATCAAATTTGGTAGGGTAATCTGGTCGAGTCTTGGTCCCCGACCATCCATAGTTGGACAAGAGAGTTATTCGGGTATTAAAAAGACCCACACCCATTTTTAATCATGGATGAATCATTCTATAAATTCTTCACTTGAAATTAGGAGATTTTAAATTTGATTTTTATCAATAAAACTCTTTATACCTCTTTATTTCTCTTGTCCCTTTATCTTTATCTAAATTAGTGTGTCTCCTTTATTACAGAAAAATTCGTATCGAGTTTTGTTGCAGAATGAGGGGCCACATAGGATATATGGAAGACATCCGATGTATATAAGAAAGGAAAACAAAACAAAAAAAATGATACAGTGCTCTCAGTCTCTCATACATTAACTGTTATAATATACGCACATAAATATATATATATATGCATATACATACACTTGCATGCATGGGTAGATATACAATATGCATGTGCCAGCTTCAGTTCTGCGCGCAGACAAAACTTCCTTTCTCATCATTTTCCCTCCCAGCCAGCAAAAATAATCGTAAATAGATTTAATACAGTGGTATTATTTTTATTTAATGAAAAATTTATAAATTTGATAAGATTTATAAGATATTTTACATTTTTTTCGAATCGTTAATTCTTATACGTGCTTGATCATCCACATTATTGTTATGTTTGCTGGATACACATCTCTTAGTCGCAAAAATTGCGAGTTGAGAAATTTTACGGTACAGTCGTTGTATGGTGCGATGGTCTTCGATGCTCAACTACCGTACTTAGGTAAGAGTATAGCTTTACCCACCACCAATATTTACTAAATATTTCGGTTTTGGCAATTACTCTTTTCTCTGTCGTCAATGACCAAAATACCCCTTTACCATGTCTGCCCAGACACCTAATTTATTACGTGTTAAAGCAGCTTTTCATAAAAGGTGATCCTGAAGATGTTAAGTCAGCCTCAAGGGCATATCAGTCAGCCCAAACATTAAGTATTTTATTTATTACACACATGCAGGTCCATTCATGTCCTCACTGCCCTTAAATTTGCCTTTTCACCCAAATTTCCTCTTTTCCCGTATTCAGAATCTTAATACAAACTGATTAATTAGTTAAAATTCAAATCAAATCGATTTACTAAAGATTAAAACTCTTTTCACAATAAATTTTTCAATTCACAAAACTCGAATTCGAGAGCTTATTTAGGGATAAGAAACGTCGAACCGCCTATATAACTATTTTTTAGTAGTTTTATATGTTTAGATTTACTGTATTTGCTTGGGAATTCTCCTCACTCTTCTCTCTTTAAACCCCAATTTAGTAACTTGGTACAAGCTATACACATTTGAATAATTGGCTGTGACATATACTTTTTAATATAATTCCCAATTAATTTGATGCCTGACATGTATGAAAAATGGTTTTTTTTAATCTAAACCATTATGTACAAATGTTCGAGAAATTTGATATCTTTTTCATTTTCACTTTTGTTCTTAATATAATATATATATATATATATATATAAAACCTATGACATGCATATGCTTTATAAAATCATCTAAATTAAGGTGAAAATAATATTTCAGTCATTTTTTTCTTACCTCATAAATACTAAATTAACAAAAAAATATTTCATTTCTTATTCAGATTCCCCTATCCCACTTCATATTTACAGTTTTAGCAACAAAAATTTGTCATATTTTTTAATGAACATTTGAAATATAAATTTGAGAATATAAAATTGACATAATATACTAATGACAATTGAGAATGCCCTATTTGCGATTATAAGTTAACGAATTTCAAATGAATTAAATTGCAACGTGTTATAAATAAATGATCTAGCTGCGTTTATTTATTTTTATTTTTTTCAATACGTAATACGGGTCCGTATCTAGTTATAGAACTACGACAAGACAAATTTTTGGATTTTAAAATATAAATTTTCTTTCTTTCAACTCTATCATCACTTAAAGAAAAAAAACTGTGCATTCCCTATTTTATTTATTAAAACGTGCGTTTAATGATGTTAGGGCACAAAATTTAGTACATGAGACAGTATAGATTCCATTAAATATGTTTAGTTAGTGCAAATAAACAAAAGATTCGAATATATAGAAGAACAGTCAGTGATATCTGCTTCGGTATGTGCAAATTAATCTCTTTGATATCCTTAATTTGTCCACATTCCAATTGAAATGTTCGAGAAACTGATTTTTTTTTTCGATATAAAAAGTTCAATGAGTCTTTTAGGGTTTCCTTACGGTTCGATAGATCGAGCACTCCGGAATTCCTATAATTTCTTTTCTTTTTTCCTGACATTTAGTTAGTCGAAACTGATTAAACGTTTCAAACTGAAATCTAAACACGGAGACTTCAAGATATTTCCGATGTTCGATGGGCCAAAGGCGGATGGATTCATCGTTGCCATGGGACTCGATCAGGCAATTAGACTTGTGGGTCTACATTTACATGATTCTTAATTAACCAGATAAGATTTGGGGTCTCATTCTGTGCAGTTAGACTGTTGGTAATTGACATGACGAGTTTGGTAACATAACTTTGAGGATTTCTAGGGTTTGTCGCACTTTTCACGAGCGAAAGTGTCGAGTGAAGTGGTTGCACGTGTAATATCGTTAAAGTAATTTTTTTTAAAAGAAAGTAATAATATTTTGTGATATTATAAAAGTAGAAACCGTTGTCTGTCCTCTGTAATTAGGAAAACTACCAAAGAAATACCACGTCAGTCGTGCAACCGCTTCACTTGAGACTTTTTGGATGAAGAGAGGGATGGATCTAGAAAAGTCACCCGAGGTCCGGAGCTCAAGCATATTGAGGGGTGTGAAAAGTAAAATGAAAAATATTTTTGGGTAAAATGAGATAATTTAATTAAAACAAATGATAAAATTATTAAAATATATACAAAATCTCACTTTTTTTTTGAACTCGAGACTTCTGCGAGTAACATTGTCGAACACTGACAGTATTGCTTTAGCGAACAACTGTTACCCGGGTGTTAAAGTACGCGTTCTCCATATCGATGCATTCCGATCAACAATTTTTTCCACGTCGCGCGACGAGATTGGACGACTTGACAATTCATCTTCCAAGTCGATTACAATTAGAGAGAGAGAGAGAGAGCGTGTGGGGTTTAATTAATTAATCATTAATCGGTTTTAATTGGGTAATTAATCTGAGAGAGTTGTAATTATAGCGGTGTGTAATTAATTGACAAATCAAAGAAGGAACAACAACAATTGATAATAATAATAATAATGGAGATTCGGAATCGAAGAACACAGTTGGGGGAGATGATTGCAGAGGGACAGCTCGCTCTTGTGACAGCAGCAGCTGCCATGGCATATGGCATGCATGTGTTCCAGAATCCTATTCCCATCATTCCTCCACCATTTATTAAATTTATAATCCCTTGTCCTTTTTTTTTCCTAAAAAAATTATATAAATTAAAAATATATTTATATATTTAATTAAATATGGGAGAAAAATATTGTAGCAGCCTTACTTTTTTCATTATTTATCATATATTTTTTTACTATTTAATAACGCATTAGAAGGGTTTATTATAAAAAAATCAACAGTTGATTTTTCTCCTAGTATAATTAGTTTACATTTTAATAAAAAATTACCTTATATTTTATGTGCAGCTCATTTTACAAAATAAAATCTCTTGTAATTTTTTTTTTACATATTTTCAATAAAAGGATAAGGAAAAATAAAGGAGGAAAAAAGGAAAAAAAAACATCTTGGACGGTATGTAACACTCGATGTCCAAAAATTTAAATACGTCCAAAATAACATTTATTCAAGTGGCTGGGCTCGATAAACTGAGAGTAAAACTCTCTCGAAAATAGGTTTTCCCCATTTGCATAAATCGAAATCTTACTTAAAGGAAAGATGTATCGAACAATCTCAATCAGCTCATATTGAATGCTGAGGTAAATAGCTTTTAATTTTCAGATACCCGACTCAAACCTGAAGTTCTCTAGTTATTCAAGATTTATTTTATTTGCTCGAGAAATATCTTTATTAATAATAAAATGCACGAAATAATCATCGAATCATTACCGATATGAATTTAATTATCTGCGAATATTCAATGTCTCTTGGGCGTATCTTTGTCGTAGAGATTCCGTGCAAAAAAACATGTACGTGAGATGGCGTGCAAATGTTAATTGTAAGGTTACTCCTATGCCCCCGTATGCGTACGTCGATACATCTTAAATAATTCAAATTATTATTCTCGAGAACCTAAGCATGCCTGTCTAGTAAAAAGCAAACACATATGGTTAAATTAAAAAAAAAATTAATTCATATTTTAAGTTACAATAATTGATCTTACAACAATATTGGTCCTCAATATTTCATATTTTTATCATTTTCGTCCTAAACCTTTATTTTGCATCATTCATATCCTCAAATTTTTAGTTTTTTGTTACTTTGGTTTTCCAGTTACTTTTTCCATCAAAAAAACATATTCCATCCAAAAATTATTTTTCAACAAAAAATCTTTTTTAAAAAAAGTATATTTCGTCATTGATTAAGGAAATATTAGTTATTAGCATGTGTCCATTCGAAAATTAGAAATTATTTTTATCATAATGAGTCACAATTTTATAATGATAATAACCATCAATTAATTTTAAATCAGAAATGCGTTTTAATTTTGAAAGAGATATGATTATTAGTAAAAACTCTACTGATACTTTTCATTTTTATTTTTTTTTATTTTTTTGAAAAATATTTTTTTAAAAATAATTTGTGGGTAAAATATTGATTTTTTGAATGACAAAAAGTAACAATGAGATTAAAATGACAAAAACTTAAAATGTTGAGGATGCGAATGACAAAAATAAAGGTTTAGGATAAAAATGACAAAAAATACGAAAGTTTAATGACCAAGAGTATCGTTTTCCATTTATAATTCAAATACATTTTATTATTAATTAAAAAATAATTAAAGGAAAATGTTTTATTTAGTACAAGATTACTTGAATTAATGGCCCTAGGAGTAAAGGGCCTTCAATCAGGTGCAACAGGAGACAACCGAAGAGCGGGTCCCACGAGAGGGTGATGTCCAGCTGTCAACATCAGCGAGCGCGACTCGCCGAAGGAGAACGGGGCTTTCACCGGGTCGGATGATGAAGGAGCACGGTGGTCCCCGGTCTGGCCCCCAGAGGATAACCATCCTCCGCAAAGCATTACTTTGTTGGCCTTTTTCCTCCTTTTCCTTTTCTTTTTCATTTTTTATATATTTTTTTTTTTGCTGATAATATATTTCAGAAGTTTCGCTTGTCATTTTCGTACCAAATTTATTCATTTATCGTTAGGATCCAAAGGAGGAGCTGGTGGAAGAGGAGTTGCCATTTGTTGAAAATAAAATCTCACAATTTTAATTCTATATATATATATATGTATTTTTTTGTATTTTCCTAAAGATTTTTCTATTACAAAAAAAATTATTTCTTTATCAGAAAAATTTAAGTTGATATATGGTAATAGAAAAATACGTAGCACGAGCATGGATTGACATCAAGGGGCTCGTGGGTCTTGGCCTATCTTCGATATCGCGTTAGATTTGTAAGAGACTTGTAATACAATAAGCTGCACCAATTCTGTCTAAGAAATAACAAAAATAATATGTTATAACTCGATATCAAAAAATGCTAAAAATAGAATCCAATGTTATTGAATGATACAATCTTATTTTTAAATATTTTATTTTCTAAACAACCGTAATAATATCTTCAATAATCCATGCAACAAGTAGTGCATAACTGTACTTATGTTATACACACTTAGGGATGGCGCGAGGAGCAGCGATTGTCCCTGTTAAACTCGAGAAAACCTGTAAAATATTACATAAATTCTACCAATTTGATCGTATTTATGTTAGGTTATGCCATTTCACCCCGTTGGAATTTGTCATTTCACTCTTATTTGAATTTGATCCCTAAATAGAATTTCTGGATCCTTTCCTGTAATGACAATTTCCACGTGGCATGCTTGGTATCATTATAGGGCAAGATATAATGAAAAGATGCACGACATGATGACACAAACATGCCCATATGCAAAGCATGAACATGGAGGAAGCTCCACTCCGTAGACATTATCGTATAATAATGTCTCACTACCGCTCCTTCCAAAGGACAAAACCTTATAATAGTATACATACACACACATATATAATTATTATTTGCCTTCAAACAAACATCGGAAAATTCGAGCGTCCATCCATTTTTGGCGTATTTAATTTATTCTAACATGTCAGAAACATGTGATCGAATATGTATATACGTATATAAAAACACATGAGAGGACATGATATCAATGCAGTTGTACAAGATTTTGACTCACATCCAATAGATTCTGAATTCGATCATCACCGTGAGTGTTATGTGATATTTTATTTCTCTATATTTCCTATCATTATGTTAGGCTCATGAATCTCCCTTATCATTTAACATATATATATATATATATATGCATGGGAATATTATTTTTTAAATAATGTGTACGTATGTCGAAGTATACGGGAATTATTGATTGCATAATTACGTGTTCTTGCATATATGTTGTCTTGTCTAGATGGGCCCTTTTGGTTTGTAGATGGAATAATTATTTCTTCTTCTTCGTGGAGTTTTATATCATTTTTTTTTCAAACTTGAATATTCAGAAGTTTAACTAGTCAAAATTCATTAGATTTAAATCAGAAAGGTCCACTGAACGATAGAATTTTTCCAATCATCTTGTTTATACAATAATATCGAATTATCTCGAATAACCTATATCGGTTTTTCTTTTTATCATTTTGATTGATGAAGAAGCCACTAGAGAGAGGGAGGTGCAACTCATGTTCCCATGTCATACAGAGACAATATCCCCTTCATGTCGTCTCAATTTCCTCATTTTGTTCTCTTCTAAATGGTATTAATACGAGGACAAACACAAGCAAACCATTTCTCTGTCCTGTTTTCATTTTAATCATTTGTTTCTTTCTCTCTTTCTTTGTTTGATTTCACCTCATAAATAGATTTCTTCACAAGTTGGAGAAAGTCCCGTACGAAACACGATTATATCACGTAATAACACTTATATGGTCGCATAAACTGATAAAATTGACTTATTTTAATTTTTTCTATTTTTAGAGTTTTACAAAAAAAACTTTAAAATATTTGAATCTTATTAATTCATGACACTATAAGTATCGTCATGTCATACACCCATTATTCAGAGGGAATCTGCACAAGTTGATATATGTATGTCATGTGTATCTAACTTCTTTTTTATATGTCGCATAGTATATGGGTTTCGCCCACCTAATTCCACAGCTCCGTATGCATATTGATAAACTCATAGACTAAGGTAAATCCAAAAATACTTACTGATTTCAGAACTTTTCTTGTGCACAAGTTTTGCTTTTTTTTTTTTTAAATAATCGAGGCACAAGTGGTAGTAGAAGATGATAGTGAAAAAAGGGAATAAAGAGGCACGTATATATAGAGTCCTGTGATGATAGTCGAATTCAGAACCTCTCAATCCCGAGTCGAGAGCGTCATGAACTACACTGATTTTGTTCCTCCCAATTCGGCGTCTTATTGTCAATTTGTTGAACGCACAATTATGAGAAGTGGTTGTGAGGTTTAGATCGGGCACAGAATTTTTTCCAAGTCTCCATCATTTTGATTCATAATATGCAACGCAACTATTTTCTTCACTGTTATAATTCGGTTGATTGCATCTCATTCGTTTCTTCATCCTTCTAAACGATACATTCCCCCGACATCGATTTCTTGATAAATTCTGTTTCCGGTTCTTAATCGTAGTAGGACTCAATACCGCGACATGGGACCGACCTGATCGAAAAGATCACGCCGAGAGCATGGCGGGTGGGATTCGACCAAAAGAAAGATTTCAAGACAATATCAGACATCTAGAATGGGCGGGGCAACATGAATCCGAGGTCGGGTGCATACATCTATGTGTGAACATGTACAAGGAGACATGCACTAAGAATTAGGGTTTTGAGGAATGATTAAAATCCTTAATGTACATGAAGCCAAGAGGGTGAGATCTCGGGGAAAGAATTAAAGAGAAATAATAATTCATGAGATTCCGAGTGATTTAATTTTCTTTATGGAAATAAATAAATAAAGGCTGTCACTTCCTTCGAAAAGTTAACTGAGGAGAAGGAAGGAAGCTGGTGGGGGGCTGTCCCACTCAAAAATCTGCTCTTCTGTGTCATTGCCATTGGAGAGGGAGAATGGTGGTGATGACTTGTTGATCTGGAGAATAAAATCCTATTCCATAATAATTTTTTAAAAAATCCCTAAGTTCAGAGTATTAAAGGAATAAAAACATGCTCTTTTTTTTTTTCTTTATAAGATATTGGATTCGTATTAGGTAAAGTTATAATTTAATTGTCCGAAACTTACTCACATATGGTGTTGTAACCTGAAGATATCGGATCTGAAACACCCTTATGCAGTTGCCTCAAGGCATTTGCTAGAAATGTGCTCTTTGGGGTGTGAGCACGGGCACGACAAGAGCACCGACTTCTGTGAACTATCCTATATGTCTTATGGTGCTATATTGATGGGACTCATGCTTACACTAGTTAGTTATTCAATTCGTCCGACTTACTCCCAACTGAACATGTGAGCTAAACATTACGTAGTAGAGTAATAGAATCATCACTACTGCCTAAAACCTTCACGCTTCTCACTTTCTTTTATATATTCAAACATTACAACCTAAAACCTTTTGGACGTTAAAGTAGCTGGCAAGAAGATGGCGATGAAAGCACATATATACATACATATACATACATACATATATATATATATACAGAAAATTTTCTGGTCGGACAAGGGAGCGTGAGTTTGGTTGTTCTCTATCCCCCTCTTTATGTTCGTCTTTCTGATGTTTTCGTCACTTTTCTCTTTATCTTTTTCCTCTTGATGACAACCCTTTTTTCTTCTGTAGATAAATAAAAAGGAAAAGAAGGAACTCAAAAGAAACTCTCTTTTATACAAATATCACCAACATGGGATCGGTTTAGGTGGTTCAACATCCAGGTTCGAGTCTTACGAATGGAAAAAAAAAAAAAGTCCATGACTAGGAGTTAGGATTACATCCCTTGATGGGTCGATTTGATTCATCCTAAATTAGTCAAAATTCGTTAGAAATTTGAATATCAGGTGGTGCATATTGAAAAAGAGACATATATATATATATATTTCATGTGACTCTATTACCTCAACAATGGAGGTAGCTGGTGGATCATCTCAGCTTTTGAAGACAAATATACCGAACCAAATTAAAGTGCGTCTGCTGCATATGCATGGACGTGAATGGATTTCCCAAAAGCTCCCATTGAAAATGCCATTTCCAGTCGACTCGATTGATTAACATTCCATCGTTCGTTAGGGCACCACACGATCACGATCACGATCTCTCATGTGGCATATAAATTCATGCAGGTAATAACGAGGAACGCGCCATATCGTTTGCATCGAGTTAAGATTCGATCTCGAGCTTATCGTCCATATAAGGGATTAGATAGCAGTCGGGAGCCGGAACTGTTCGGGTGCGATTATATGTCATCATTGGTTCTTGTTTGTGACTCGAGATCGGGACCAAAAGATGGAAATGGCCATGATTTCTTTTGGCACAACTCGAAGCATTCGAGGCTGGAGACTGGAAAAGAAGATGAAAGTGAACAAAAAGAAATCTTTTGGGGGCAAGACAGTAAAAAAGGAAAAAGGAAGGCAATAATTAAAATTTTTAAAAAAGGCATAAAGGGAAAGAAGAAGAAGAAGAGAATCGACATATGCTTTACAAGGAAGGATCTGATCTAAAGGGGGAAGGGATATGGGGAGAGCGTGGGCTTCTCATGCTGTTTTTCTCCATGTTTTTTCATTTATTTGAGTCTCATAAAAATTTTATTATAATATGAACAGGAGAAAGAAGATGAAGAAAAGTTTTCACACAAACCCGAATCGATCCCGGTCGGTCGAGTCGGTCTCTTATGTTTAAGTAAGGTCTCGGATTTAAATACTGTGGATGCAGAAAACTTCAATGATTGAGAGAGGGCTTAATCCTTACGGAATAATCCGACTGAAATTTAAAACAGTTAGGGTTTATTTAGATATACGAATAAGGATGAAGAGGGTTAGCCCACAAGCCCTAATCATCACCTGAGATACTGGGTCCCCTGTGCATTGGCATCTTTTGATCCATTGCTTGCTCCCTCCATTAAAGTAGGTTAAATTTCGGTCCCGTCCCTATCCCCGAGCTAATTATTTTGTTTCGGGTAAAGAGTACAGATCGCGAGACAGGGGATTCGGTGCAGTGACATCTAGTCTCGACTCGAAATCAAGAATATCACAGCTCGATCGTCCGTTTCTCCTTCCAGGTTCGATTAAGCTAAACGTACTTATAAGGGCAATCTGATCAGATCAGTCGGGGAAGACCCGAGAGGAGTTCCACGTGTTTCGGCGAAGTGCGATGGACCCGACCTCTGATAAGTTCATCCGAGCGTGTGAGAACCGAACAACCGAGAAGGGCGGGGAGAGTGGAAGCAGGGCATGTGATGTGAGTGGAGAGAGGCAAAGGCAGTTGCTTTTAGGATCCAAAAGGAGGGAGTTTGGCGCTGTGGAAAGTCAAAGCGTTAGATCTAAATGATCTAAAAGATGAAAAGCTCCTCTCCCTTTTGCAAAAGCTAAATGCACCCTTCCCCTAATTGTGAACCATTTTTAATCATCACCACCCATTGTAGCCTTCATTTCCGGCAGTAAAAATATGCACTAACACCTTCCAATATTTGAAAACCCGATAGATCTCAACTCATTTTATTCGAGCCAAATCGATCTACTAAATATGAAGAGCTCTCAAACGGGTTTCATATCTGCGCTTACTCTTTCAACTTCTAACAAGCCTTTACCATCTCCAAAGGGAGCATATCGTGTGTGTTTTTCTATTTAGAAGACTTGGACCTAAGACCTAGACAGAGGGAGGATAGAAATGTTGAACCATAGGCTCAAGTATGAGACCTAGCTTGAGGGATAGAGACATTGGACCGCATCGATAAACTTATGATCGGTGAGCTGCTGCCTCCTTTTTTTTTATTTGTGGTAAAGTCATCTCGAATTTTTGCAATATAATGTGATGTAAAACTCGAACCTGATTAAAATTGTGTGACATTGAATTGTGGATGATTTCACAATTCTGTGGCGGAAGCGAAGGAATGGACCGCTAGGGCTCAAGCCGAGCCCGACGCTAATTTGATTTGGGTGCCACATGGTACGGATTATATATTTTCCGGGATTTAATAGCAGAAGGCCTCTTCATTGTACGAAGTAGCTAGGGTTCGGGTTCCACTTGTTCTTCGCTATTGTTTATTATAATTAAGATCGCTACTTCTCCTTTGTCTGTGGAGGTACGAACAACACCCCACCGTCGTGAACCACGTATGACAATAAATATTTGGCTAATCAGCTACTAATTATGTCGGGACGGGTTTTCATTATATGGAAATTGATCGTTAGAACATTCGAGTAATGTCAATAATTGCATGGATATGGCTTCTGCAGCGAGAGTCGCCTTTCTGCGAAGTGGGTCACAGGGGTTACGGCCCGAGGACCTAACTAACGATCTGCCCGACAAAGCTCCATTGTCTGTCGTACATTTGGTTTTGTTGGATCTGACCGATCATTATGACTCGCTTGAATGTCCACCACAGCTCATCACGGTTCGTGTCCGACTTCGCCAGGCCGGAAACAGAACAAACGGACATGTATAATGTACCCAATAATGGCCCAACCCGCAGACGGACCACTGCGCTCCGAGCCTCTTCCTTCATGGTACGGTTTTGTTATTGAGCTGGCGAGTAGGCCACTGGTTAACCGGGCATTTACTTGGCCTGAACCGGCTGATTCCGGGCCGTGCTCGGTCATTGGAAGAGGCAACTCGAAACATGTCAATTTGAAGCAGACATCGTGAGAATTCATGAACTTCGCCAAGGTCTTCTTCTGATCCTAATCTGCCAAATGACCTGGTAAAGATGAAACCACTAGGAGACGAAATAATACTTCTCCCATGGCGGAAGTTCAGAAAGACTTGATCAATCACAATTCATGGCTCAACTATTTCTAAGGATAGGGACTACCCCGATTTTTCTCATGTGAAATCGATGACAAGGGAAAGGAGTAAAGAGAGAAAATTTTACTGAAAAGAACCTGGATGAATCGTTATACAGCCTCTCTGCTCTTTGAACAGCCGAGCTGCGGTGTTCTAACCTGGGAAGGAAGAGGTGAAAGCGCACGTTCCTTGCTTCGGCTTTTTTGTTACAAGAGAATGCACCACAAAGATACTGTCAGAGCTTCTCTGCACAAATTAGATGAATTGGAGGGGAAGAAGAGGAATGATAGTATAACTTCTCGATCTGATGGGGCTAACTCCTTACTCACATTCGATGGACCGATATATGTGGCAGACAAATAGAAGGGCAGCACGGAATCCCACTGTTCCGAGCATGAGGAAGAAGTCGTAGCAGATGCATGCCATGTAGCCGAAGAAAAACGAGGTCTGCACAAACACGGACATGTCGGAGCGGGCATAGTTCTAGCAATAAGTGGAGAAAGAAAGGAGTTGTCAGCACCTAATTGATAAGCAAAAGAAGAAAAATTGCAACGACTTAGTGAATGGTCGAGACAAAGTATATATTCTACGCCATTTGCATGCATATTCAGTGAAGTCCTGACGAATCATTCCGAAACTCCCAGGTCTAATCTTCACACCAACTGGAACGAGTATGGTTTCAGCAAATACTACTAACCAGAACCTACCCAAAGTGAATATAGATTCATAATGATAATATCATATTTATCTAAATGCCAAGGCCCAAATCCGACTATTAGTGTGAAGGCTATTTCCACGAACACACCACAAGTCATAAAAAGTGATACCATACCCTCGCCAGACCTGCTTCAGGTAAGAGGACTAGGACAAGAGAGCAGGTATCTCACCAACTCCCTGCGAGGTACAGTCTAGGAGAACACAAAGTTTCATGCTATCATTAAGCCACCGATAAATGAAATGAAATGACATAATAAGTCAAACAATGAGAAGACATGGAGCCATGGGCGAGAATAATTCAATCAATATTATCTTCACATCAGCAAAAAGAAAATATAATGATATAAACACCTACCTCCCCCACCACTCATGATCCTCCTTAGCGAGTTGGAAGTAAGTCAGCGCCACAGTGATGAAAACAGTGACAATCAAGAGAATGATGAACACCACGATGAACAGAATGCTGTATATGGTATAGATCCTGTGCCCCCAGACGCTAGCAAATATGTAGTACAGTTCGCTGTATATGGCACTGAATGGTAGAAAGCCTGCCACTGCCATTTGAGGAACTGTCCCCCGGTACCATGGCAATGGTGGAGTTTCTCTTGGGCATTTAGCAGTGCGGCAAGCTGCTTGGAACTCGGCCTTGCTATTCTTCCTGGCAATCCCACCCAACACCAGCAAAGGAGATGTGACGAGGGTCCATATCAGAAGTATCACTAGGATCGTACCAAATGGAAGAGCTGCAGTTGCCGTGTAAACAATAGCCACGGTGTTCAAGAAGCAGAATGTCAGAAATAAAGGCCCGCAGAAGAGGCATCCCGTCAAAAGTAGATTCCTAACCTGTCGCACCAGTGTTAAACATGTAGTTGGTAACTTGGGAGAACAGATGATCCAAAGAGGAACCTCTGACAGAAGTCAGTGTCACATACCCAGTTTGTTCCATCCAATTGACAGTAAAAGGAGGCAGAAGTATAGCCAGCAATTCCTGATGTGAGTGCGTAAAATACAACCAGTGCAGTAAAAAGAGACCCTCGGTTATAGGGGTAAAAAAACGCCAACCAATGCCAAAGAAAAGATAAATACGGTACTGCAAAATATAAACACACCCAGTCAACGAATTGTAAACCAAATGAAAATCGAAGCACGCGCAACTCCTCTTCAAGAACAACTGAAGGATGCCAGTACTCACAGAGTAAATAGCTGGGTACCAGAACCCAATGCAGCAGCAAGCAGAGACTTGTACTTGGGGTACATAAATACGTCTCCGTGGATGTATTTCCACCCAGTCTCCTCGTCATCTTCTGCTGATTCCTCATCATGGGCATAGCTTTTGACACGAGACAATATGGTCAAACAAAATACAATTAGCACAACTTATGCTCTTAGAGAAAAGGTGAAATCGAGGTAGCTGATAAAGAGGTCCTAACTTGACAAAATCATTCTTGAGAACACGCATGAGGATTGTGGCGAGAAATCCAAGAGAAGGACGGTAACACATGAATTTATAATAGAAAACCAGTGAATCTCTAGATGATGAGGCAAAAAAGATGGCTGGGAGCATTTGTCCATCCTCTTCTCAAAAGAAGTATCCGTTTCCTTCCACTTTACTGTATATATAAACTCAACATCTACTTCCTTATCCTCCGTAAGATCTACAAGGGCATCCCGGTCCGTTCGCGCATTGATCTCGACCACATGGTCCTTGTTGTAGAAGACATCAAAATGGATATGCTTGTACAGGAAATACTTGTAGTTGCTTGGATCCTTGCCTGCCTTGTCAACCTTCCCTATGAAACCCCAGATAGGCGAATCATCATAGTACATTTGAAAGTAATAGTCCTTTTGATAACTGCAGATCTGAAACGTGCAACTTCTTCCTTAGTCTCTTCTTGCAAACAGCTTCCGATTCCTTGTCCTTTAGAAAGTCCAGCTTGTAGGCAGCACTAACTAAACGGTCCCCATTTAGGACTTCGCAAAGAGACCCCCTTTTCTCCTTCATATCACCTGTAATTCGTAATTACTCAGAAGTAAGATTAAAGTTCATGTTGAAGGAGCCAAAATGTCTGCAGACTGAAAAACAGATGTCGCAGGGGCAGACCTGGTATGCAGAACGGATGATCAAAGAAGCGATATGTTTCACTGCACAAAAAAAAAAAAAAAAAGAGTTAAACGTCATTAAATCACTTCAAATAGCAGGGAAAACTTAACAAGCAGACTCAAAACGAGCCTAACAATAGTACTGGAAAAGTTTTTTCAAGAACCTATCTTCTCCTGAGCTTAATCTGGTAACTGAACATAAATATTCAGTTGCACCGGCTCCCAAGAAATCCATTTGCAATCGCAAATAGGAGTGTAGTTTGAAGCATTTGGCATCAAAGGATGGCACAGAATGCAAAAGCAACTAATCTCCAGCTTATGTATACCAATCTAAGTTCCATGCATTCAAAGTTCATGGAAAAGAGAATCTTATTGGCCAGAGAGAAAGGAACTAATATAGCTCAACTACATTGCAGAAGTAAATTAGACTAAGCTAACAATCTGCATAAATCAAATAAAAAAGCGTCGATGTTGAGTTCATGATTAGAGTCCTTTCAATCTATAAATCGCATGACGTTTCCTTATTCCTTCGTTTTAGCCGAATCAAACTGCACTTTCAGTGTCCTAGCTAATGGACTCAATCCACCACCGGCTCAAGCCTCTACTACAAAGCTACCGCCAAAATGAAAAAAAGGGGTCTCCTATAAGAACGCAGTCGGGGTACGGATTTCGCCGGACTGGCCAAGCAGAGAGCCACCACGGCGAAGAACATCACCACCGCCACAGCATTCTCCATCGGTCTCCACCACCACAATGCCACGCAGAGAGCGGAAGGTTGATAGTGAATAAATCAGGAGTGAGGGATACGTTACGGAGGAGAGTGGGAGAGAACGGGCGGCCATTATAGATGTCCGTTGCTTCAGTTAGCATGGAGAGGACGACGAAGCCAAAGAGTGAAGAAGAAAGAAACTGCATTTTTACGAGAGGTGGCGGATCCTTGTTGGTCTGTGATTTACGTTACAGGAACTGCCGGAGGAACTCAAGTCAACGCCTGAGGAAGATCACGACCTTCCATTCCGGATCTAGTCTCGCTATCCGAGACGTCGAGGAGCGCCATGTCGGAACCCGGCCGGCAGAGTTGGGCGTCTTCGGGGTAGGCCTGGCAAAATTTGGCCCGGCCCGATAGCACGGCACGGGCCCGGCCCGATAACCTCGTGCCTGGGCCGCTTCTAATCGGGCCAACTAGTTAACGTGCCGGGCCAGCCCGGCCCGATAATTTTATCGGGCGTGCCGGGCCACTCTACTATCGGGCCGGGCCGGCCCGATAGCCCATTTTAGCTTAAAAAAAAAAGAAAATCCCATTCAATATAAAAAAAACCTTGATCCCCATCCCTCCCCTCACTATTAGGCCTCCACCATATCCCACTCTCTTTGTAACGACTTTTTTTTTTATCTTTAACTTTTATCGATAAAAAAATCTTTAATTTTGAATGATTAGCTAAAAATTGCAATGGAATATTCGTGCTACCGGGCCGTGCCGGGCGGCCCGTTTGAAAATTCGTGCCGTGCTCGGGCCGCCCTTTATCGTGCCACAGTCTTATCGGGCCGGGCTGGCCCGGCCCGATAAGACCGGGCCGGCACGAATTGCCACCCCTACTTCGGGGTAGCCCCTCTTTTAGGAGAAATTCCACTTTGCACCCTGAACTTTAATATTACGTCCATTATGCACCCTGATGATAACTATATTGCTATCAAATGTATAATCTTATTTCTCTTACCTTTGTTTGGAATGGAAGTAAAATAGTTATCTTCTTTTAAATAGAGAATAGAGAGGAACGAAAGGAAATTTAACCTTGTTGCTTAATAAAGGAAAAGCAATAAAAGAGATTTCGATTTATATTAGTAATTGGTATCATCACCTATAATTTAGACTTTTAAATGAAAATGAGCAGAATCACTTAAGACACAAGTTGATATTTTACATGGTATCAGAGCATATTGTGGTGTGGACTCGTGCCTCGCCAACTCGAGTATAGAACTTGTGGTCAGTTAAGTCTGAGACTAGAAGAAAAATATTTAGCTCGTTATCATTTATCCCAAGGATGCAAGAGATTGCTCATCTGGTGACTAATTGTCTCCCTCAACCAAGTGCATAAAAAAAAAAAAGGCTGATATCAGTTAAGGCCGTGTTTCTAAGGCCACATGGCAAGTATAAATCATATTGCCACGTGAGAGCAGATCTTAAAAGAATAAATCTCACAAAAGGGTCATAAAAGATATCCTAATTTATAAGAATCACCATCTATAAATTTAGTTTTTTACGTGAAAATAACCAAATCTCTTGTAACTCATATAGATATTTTACAAAAAAATAAGCTAAAATTAACTATATTATATTTTCATGTTTTTTCCAATATATAATCCTTCCATATTTCCTTTTTTAATCAGTAATCCTTCCATATTTCTTCGTAAAAATGAGAAGGGCAGCTTGATCAATATATTCTTTTTTTTTTAATCTTTCACTTTCATTCAATCCAAATAATTACCTCTATTCTCATTTACTTCCTCTAAAATTCACCTCCAAGCAGGTAAAATATTCCTCTCCATAAACAGGAAATTAAGAAAAATCTCCGATTTGAATTTCGTAAATAATGATATTTCATTCTCAGGAAAATTCTACGCTTAGCAAAGAATTCATTTAATTTCTAAATAAACCGACATGTACCATAAAAGAAATAAAACTATGTCATGAGCAACAAATTGGGCAGAGAACAATGTCGTTCGGCTGGCTTTTCGAACGACAGAGTGGAATCCGATGTGTGAATTTGCTGATACTTTCCACTGCACAGATATTACAAGAGACAAGCGACGAACATGAAAGGGTACAAGGAACAAGAGGAACAACAACCACAGCCTGCTAGAAAGAAATGTGAAATCGGAACGGAGGAAGGATGTCTCCGTGTGCATTGCCACATCCGCAGTTCCGTCCTTCAAGTTACAAAAGAAAATTTCCGATTTCAACATGCCTCCGATCTCGAGCAGTAATGACGGCAAAATCACAAGTTTACTCGCAGAAAGTTATGTAGAATTCGAAAGGACAAGACGTGTTGCAGAGGAAGAGCTACTTGACACACAAGCTATCATCAAACTATCCTAAGAAATAAGAGTGTTCGGGTCTAGATACCATATGTTTTTCTATGATGCCCGGACTCTACCCTATATAAGACTGGTTCCTAACTTTTGAATGAAAACCCTATCATGTTATACATTGGAACTGGAACCTACGCGGAACCTGTAAAATACCACAGGTTTAGGGTATCATGTTAGAACCCATTTATTATTTATCTTTTAATTCTAAAATATGAATTATTTTGTATAATTTTTTATTATAATAAAATATATGTAATTTTAAGTATATTTGTATTATATTTAAATACTATTTATTACTGATTTTAAGTTATAATGATACTTTACACACGAAAAATTCATCAAATATGTATAATTATTATGTCAAATGAAATTTTATTGAGTAAGGAATGCAACGGTTTAAACGGTTCATGATTTGAAGCTCAAAGGAGAAAGTTACGAACAATTAAATTTAACCGTTCGAATAAGTTAACGGGTTCTGGTTCTAGTTCCGGACACCCTGTGTGCTAGAACCGGAATTGGAACCGACCGATTTTTTCATTCACTATTCGGAACTTGCTCTATTTCATTTGGATCTACCCAAAATCTAATCTATCCAATAGGGTAGACTCCTGTGAATTTCGAGTCTGCCTTATATCCGTGCACACCCCTACCAAGAAAGAATCACAGCAAGATCGTGTACAGAAAAAATTGACATCCCCTTTCTGCCCACAGTGAGGAATGCAAGGCCGGAATCCCCTCAAATGATGCGTTGCCCCCACTAAGAAATTTTGAACGCATCTGATTCGATTCGAGTATTCCTATGAACAAATTGAGGGACCGTGAGCTGCAATATTACGGTCTTACCCTTTATGCCAAATGCTCGGGCCGAGTTCGGGCCTGATACACTGGCCTTAAGCCCGGTTCTGTAGCAGGCCACAGCTCCGGGCCTAACGCCGTTACTGTCCCAGACAAATCAGTGGGGACTCGCGCGTGATTATCAGTTGAATCGAATAAGGGTGATGACAACGCAGAAAGTTATACGGTGAACTGTTAATTTGGGGAGAAAATAATTAAGAAGCAGTTAAATTAGCTTGTTAAATTTGAATCGATAATTGTGAACTGTTAAATTAAACCATTGTATTCGTTTGTTGAATTTGAATCGTTGATTGTGAACTGTTAAATTAAACTGTTGAATAGTCCAGTGATTGAGTAGTATAAAATAATTAGAAGAGTAATATTACGAATTCAGAATGTAAAATAAAATAATTAAATAAAAAGGTAAATCAAACAAAATACATATATTAAATATATTAAGGATTTTTTCCGAGTTTAGGGGGCGATTGCCCCCCTAAACCGATTCTTGAATCTAGCTCCAACACGGTGTAAGAAATAAAATTGGAAATATAAAAACACGCACTCAGATCCACTCAATAATTTAAGTTGATAGGTGGCGGTACATGGATTCTTTATATTCCCGAAATTTTGTTATAGAAAGAGTTTGGTCTGAGCCGTTAAACTACAGAGAATGTTATGCTTAAGATTTACAGAAAAAATTTCAGTTACAGTAATATTTTCTTAAGTTACAAGTTATGTATTTTGAAAAAATATAAGGTTATTTACGAAATTTGATAAGTATAGGTATAAATGATCGTAAAGTTGATTGCAGAGCTGAGTATAATATAAGAATTTCACGTGTTTTGGATATGCTCACGAACCACAGTATAAGATTTTAACTTGTAAAGTCTCGTAACTTGTAAAATGTGATGTAAAGTTCATTGTGATACGATGAGGTAGTACCAGGTGGCTGCTCGCATTTACGCTTCTGTCCAATAGTGTAAATTTCTCTCGAATCATAGTAAAAATATCATGTTTCATTCAAATCACTCGTCTTAGATACTCATTGGGACCGAATCATAGGACGTTTGTCAATATCTTTCATCGAAACTTCATAAGACTATGAATTGTTACTGTATCGTGAAATGCTGTCTGCTCGAAGACAAGGACAAAACCCAATCGGAATATCTTAGAGAAATATCCGCCTCTCATTTCCCACTCTTCCCATTTGTACATTTGTTTTTTCTTTAATTAAAATTTTTGACTCGCAAGAGGCGAGACACGTGGCCGATGCCCATTCCCTGGCTTCTAATCCAATTAACGGCCACTGCCAGCCATCAAGCCGAAACTCCAGACAAACATTAAAACTCGTGGCCTCAGATTTTTTGGCGGAATATTTCTTTTTTCTTTCCCAAATATTTGTCGGAGGGCTCCACGGTCGTCTCTAGAGATTCTGAGTTGAGGGTCGCAATCGGGAGAAATCTCCGAGTAAGTGAATTCTCAACTCGATCAATAATTATTTTTCATTAGTGTAATTAATAATTATTTAGTATATTTACAATGGATATTATATCGATTCAAATATTAATTTATTAAATAATTATCAGTCGAGTTTACAAATGATACATTGAGTTCGGCTCCTTTAGTGGTGCCAGATCCATCATAGCTGCGGTTGTGCCTTTATTTCACGAAGGATCCAGCGCACAATGTGACGGTGAAGGCGGCGGGGCTCGGATCCAGTATGAAGTCTCGGTTAATGTTCGGTAAATAATAATAAAACTAGTCCATTACATAAATATTTCTTAAATTTTAACACCGTAAAATTTTCACCATTTTTGAAGATAAACTTTATAGTTCATATGTGATAAAATTTGAATGATAATTTACGTGATGAATCAGTTATATATTATACATCAGACATTCACCCGAAACCCTAGAGTCTTCGTTGGATGTTGGTTGGGGTAGCGAATTTGTGTAGGGATAGAGGGTCATGTCAGCAAATATAGTAATGGATTGGGACAGGGCTAGATCTGATAATTTTTTATCCTATACCATAAACCGACACGACATGGAATTAGATGGGTTTGGATTAAATCTAGATGAGTTAACCTGCGTAGCTCATTTAGATAAATAGATTAAATTGAGTTGAACTCATATAATTTAACATGACATGATTAAATCCATTTAATTTTATATTTATGTGTCAAATCTATCAATTCATTTAAAAAATATTAAGTTAAAATTATAATTATGTCATACACATTTTGTTATGCACGTTAAACGTGTCGTGTCGTGTCAACTCGACTTTAAACGAGTTGTATTTGTATTTCTAGTTTATGATCTATTTATTAAACGAGTCGTGTATAAGTTAAAATAGTTTTAATACGAACTCGTTTAAATATGATATGACACATATTATCAGACTTAGACAGGGCCACACGACACCCAGGCGTGGTCCCTGGCAGTATGTGGAAGCAAAGCAATCAAGTCTCCACTCCCGATTTACTCCATCCATAATATATACATATATATGTACACACACACTCAAATTATCCTTAAAAAAATCCTTTCCAAATAATATGTGGATAATTCGAGACACACAGTCAGGTGAATGATACCGTTTCAGAAAAATCTTTTTACATAATTTTATTTCATGTGACTTCAGAAAAAATTAATTAAATTATAATAAACGAGTAATTTTGACATCAATCACTTGAGTAATTGCCACAAATAATATTAGTAAGAGCGATTGGACCGATATTTTCTTATGAGACGGATTCATCTGAATTTTCCTTTGTTTTTTCAATATGAGAAATGAATTTCTTGATTGGATTTTCGTGAGTATAATTCGCCGTGTTCTTAATTAAATCCTCACTTATTTATTTTATTCTAAATTTACGAACCTTATCAACCTCCCTTATAATAAAAAATAATACAATACTATTTATAAAAATAAATATATGAACCGAGTCATGAAAGAAAAGGAGGAAGATGACTCGAATCAATCTTTGATTGGTTTCATATGCAACACGTCACATGATGTTTTTCTTTAGTTTTTAGATATGATTGTGCATTCATTGGTAAGAACAAAATAATTTTAAAATAATTATAATATTGTTAAAAGCAATATTACATTTTGCAATTTTTTCTTAAGCTTTTTTTGCTAAATTTTTTTCTTAAATTCAAGGGGAGCGAAATCATGCCCTCTTAAATTTGTCCAGAAATCCCGGTCACAGATAAAAACCGCGAGTAATATAGTTATTACCGGCTTAATTAAATTTTATTCTAGTAATTACAACGACAATTATCGATCTTCTGACGACGGTTAAAAGTGCACAACGAGCACAAATCCAATACGAGACGGAACCATATTTCTCATCTAATCCCTCGCACGCGGACATGTCCCAGAATGGATCTAAGGTAGGCCTGGCAATTACTGACACGACACGGTAACCCGACACGACACGACACGGAGTTAGGCGGGTTTGGGTCAAGCCTATTTAGACACGAACCCGTTTAGACACGAACCTGTACAGACACGATAAATAAACGTGTTTAACTGGGTTTGAACCTGTATAACACGACACGACACAATTAAACACGTTTATTAAATGTATTAACTATTTTTATACATATATTGACTCATTTAATACATTTATATATGAAAATTTTATGATATATAAAATATTACATGCATTACATGATCAATAATTGATTAATCTTACTTATTTATTGTACTAATTATCAATAAATATTATTATTTTAGTAATTACATCATATATTATTAGAGTATAATTATATATTGTCGATATTTTACATTAAATGGGTCAACCCGGTTTAGACACGGTTTAGACACGACCGTTTAGACACGAACCCGTTTAAACACGAAAAATAAATGTGTCATATCCAGATCATTGGAGTTTCTAACCCGGACACGTTTAGACACGACACGTTTAAACACGACACGACACAGTTTGCCAGGCCTAATCTAAGGTGTGGGAGGGGCAGTTGTCTCTTTCGGACTCAAAAAACTTAACGAAATTTTAAATAAATTTTATTAATCTAATACATTTTTATTTAATTATATTATTCTGTCCCGTGTAAAATCCTCATTCTCCGTCTCCCGTTAATTTTCTTTTACTTATTATAAATTTAGCAGAAGTCTGACCATTTAAAGCAGTATAGTCTCCTCATCAAAGCACATGTAATAACTCGTAAATCATGTATAGGATAAGATAGGTAAATTTGACGGATTTGAAAGCAACAAAGCTCCTACCCGCATGAAAATGCTCTCCGAAGGATTTGAATCTAAAAGGTCTTGGAAAATCTCCTAGCTCGCCAACACCGGGGCATGAAAAAGGAAAGCAGTTTGGTCTAGCCGGAACGCACTTGCGGCTAACAGCGCGAGTAGGAAGATAAACGCCACTCGCGCGTGAAAATCCTTCCCGCCCGATCGCTGTAGTGCCAGCAAGCACGTAGTGAAAATGAACTTGTGAGATTAATGTTTTATATTTATTTAAATATTATTTTAATTAATATTATTAGACGAGGTTTTTAAATTTGAGTGGAGGTGGTCCCAGGGGGGGCACGTGTCGTAGGGTCAGTTGCGTTCTGAGCCACAAGATCTTCGCACCTTCTCGTAATCTCCATGGACCACCTTCTAAAAAATCAACCTACGAATATAAATGAATTGATTAAGATGATAGAGTATATTATTTTTAAAAAAAATATTAAATTTAACTTTTATGAATTAAAAAAATTTAACTCTAGAGAGTTTTATCTATTCTTAACTCTCCTAACTAAAATTTGATTAATTAGTGCAAGTTGAATTTTTGAATGCTAGTAAATAAACAAAAAAACCTGCGAAATTTCGTCTGACGTGGCAGCGTCTCCTTTTATTCCCGAAATCCTCTCCTTCCCGACCTCCCTCTCTGCAAATTTCTTCTCCGTTCTTCTGCTGCTGCGCTCTGCCCTTCCCCTTCTCCCTTGCTTCCGTAGATTCTTCGCTCTGTACAGCTTTCAGTTCCCTCTCACCACGTGTCGTCCTCCGAGCAGCGGCTTCTTTCTCTGGATTTTTGTGTGGAAGATTTTCTCCTCGTTTCATTCTTTTCAATCTCCTGGGGAATTGGAGTGGAATCGCTTCGTCTGCAGGAGATTTGGGGGGAGGGAAAGCTCTCCTTTTGCTTCAATTGAGTCCCTTTCCGCCGAAATAGGTTTCCGGGTTTCGATTGCTAAGGTGAGTTGATGAGTCTCTTGCCGTACTTTTGCATTTTTGAATGATGATTCTGATTGCTGGGCACGGAATGAAGTGAAGCATTCGCACACTTTTCTGCTGAGTGATTTGGGAAAAAAATGGATCTTTTATTTTCCCTCCGGTATATATTCATGCATTCTTAGAGGAAACAGAATTAGGCCTTCCACCACAGCGGTTTTGGGGAAGCTTCGGTGAAATATTTTGTAGGAAATCATTGTTCTTGATCAGTAGAAGTGAGAGGGTGCGTTGTCGATTCACAGTTGGAAGTCCAGAATTATCTCTAGCTAGTTCGAGTTGAGATGGATGCCCTTTATAGCGGGAGAGATTCTTGATTTTGCAGAGATGGCAGCTCAGCTGGTAGTTTTGTTCTTCGAGGTATATTAATTTGGTCGTCCCGTTATAGCTGTAATTGCCACTTGATCCGATTGGTGTTGCTCAGCTGTGTGTTTAGCTTAGCTGGGCGACAAATTGGTAAACATCAGCTTGGCATTTGAGTCGAGTAGATTTGTTATTCTGCGGCTGTGTCAGGATTCAGATCTCCATTGCTACATTTTCCTCATTTTCTATATTGTTAGGATCACAGGGGAGTTCAGACAAATTTGTAACTCGTTCAATCGCAGGCTGCACTGAAATTATTCGATGGCCTTTTTGTTCTTTGCAGTTTGATGAGGATAAATCTTAACCTAGTTGCATATTAGTTCAATGCATTTGGATTAATCTGTTTTCAGAATCTTGTATTTTCTTTTGTGCCAATTAGCTTAATATCATAATTGCGTGAAACTAATGATTTTACGCCTTCAACGAGCAGAATGAAATGTTGGTTTGATTCTGCACTTCCCCTTCACGGTAGTTCTTCCTCTTAGTGTCCCTTTGATCTTTTGTCATGATCTTGGGATCCCCTTTTCTGCTTATGCAATTTCTTTTTGTATATATTTCTCATGATTGTTTGATTGGACTTTCCATTTCCTTATCATTCAGCAAATTCTTCACTCACTTCCTCTGAAAAGGAAAATGTCTAAAACTCTTCAGTTCTTAAGGGAACAGGACCAAAACGAAGGCACAGCAACTTCAACCGCATCCAACATGGACCAAACAAAAGAGCTTTATTCGCTCACGAATGATATAGCACGCAAGGTTGATTATTTCTTGCTCCTGAGTCTACTCTAATCATCATCAGTGATTACCAAACTTTCTTTGTGTTTTCTCTATGTTATTCTCCTTCCCTACATTAATATTTTTCTCTTGTTTAGGTGAGGAAGCCCTATACTATAACCAAACAGCGGGAGAAATGGTCTGACGAAGAGCACCAGAGGTTTATTGAGGCTCTCAAATTGTATGGTCGTGGCTGGAGTCAGATAGAAGGTAATTTCTGATGTATATTCTCAAGTTAGACATTAGAGATTTGAGTTTATCATTATTTTTGTGTCCATGGATGAAACTGTTTGGTAAAACTAGCCGGTTCAATAATCTTTCATGTGTAGAACATGTGGGCACCAAGACTGCTGTTCAGATTCGAAGCCATGCTCAGAAGTTCTTTACTAAGGTCGAGCCCTGAATGTGATCTTTCATTCTTGTGAATAAAATATCTTTGTCAGCATGTGATATCTTGAAATCTCGATATATTCAAAAGCCTCATAGTATACGAATTTTTATTTTCACTGATGCTGAGGTTTGTTTTCACACATTCATCATTGTAAAGTTCCCTCCTTTTCTTGTCAATCATCTTCAGGTGGCCCGGGGATTAAATGGCGATCCCGGCAGTTCTGATTCACTGATCGAAATTCCACCTCCTCGACCAAAGAAGAAGCCTGTCCACCCATACCCACGAAAATCTCTTGATGTCAAGGTGACTTCTAATTTATATCAGTCAGAGAGGCCCCCTTCAGCGAACTACTCGAGCATGGAGAGAGAGACCGGCTCTCCTACTTCAGTGCTGTCCACTGTTTGTTCTGAAAGGCAGCAAAGTGGGTCACTTTCACCAACCTCGTGCACCACCGAACAGCCCTGCATCAGTCTAGCTACAGCTGGGAAGGTGAGCAGTGCGAGCGAGGAAGATGAATTTGGAAAAGGATGCTTGTCTTTGACCAGAAAGAAATTACCGTCGATGGTGAGTTATCTCTTCCTTGGAAATGGATATTAGATTTCCTCCTTTGTTACAGACAACCTAATTCCGTGTCTCGGTTGGTTTCAGACTGGCGATTCAAAACCAAAGAACTCTTCATCACCTGATGGAATTGGAGGAACAAAAGCTCTTTCTACGGCGTTTAAGCTCTTCGGGAGGACTGTTATGGTGGCTGAGGTTGAAAAACCACTGCCTCGAGATACTTATGGTGGTGGAGAAAACTCGACCGTCGAGGATGATGACAAGGTTGATGAACCTTTGCCATCGAATGAAAACCAAGATACACAATTATCTCTTGGGAAAATCTATAGCTCTTCCATTCCTTCAGGCGCTCTTCAACTCTCTGTTGATGGTCCTCTTAAGCGGTGGGCCCCATTTATTTACTTCACCCCGTGTAACCCACCTAAGGAAAAATCCTGTTCAGGATCTAACATTGCGATCTCCACGAATGGAATGGATTCCCGGAAGAGGATTGTAGATAGCATCGACTGTAAATGTGAGAGCAAACCTTGCAAGGCAAGAAATGGACAGGGAGGGTTTGTGCCATACAAGAGATGTGCAGTGGAGAGTGAGGTGAAATCGGACGAGACCATTGCCCCTAATGAACGGCAGACCCAAAGAGCCAGGCTCTGTGCATAGCACCTGAACCTGCTCTGTCGATCAGCATAAAGACTCACCGGGTGCACTGACAACTGATGATTAGTCATGGAGGCAGTGGGCAAGAAGTGTCGATACTGATTTTTTGAGAAGTAACTGAAGTTGAAGCTAAATGCTCTCACATTTTGGTGAAGTTGACAATTGTTGGTTTGACTCGGAGAGCTCTATGAAGTGATGCAGCCCCTTCCTCCCCGACAGCCACAGGACAAGGAGTTCTTCGTCACTCCATTCTTTTTTTTTAAACAAATTTACACAGCTGTTCCATTTCATTGTTATAATCCGATGCTCCTAGGGGCGCCTCTTTTCATTTTTTGGGCAACTTTGCTGCTGTTCGTTACTGCAATTTCCAGACTCGAATCTTTTCTACTTTTAGGGAATAGAAGCCCGTCGACCACTTAATCTTCTCCTCTCAGTTAACTTGCCATTCGGGCGTGGAGTGGTTCATTAATCAAACGTAGCAGCCTCTTTGTATCAATGGTTCGGGTCACATTAATCACAAGTTCATTGTGGAAATACAAAGCGATCTTCTTTCTCTTGTCTTTCTCTGAATAAGTAGGATGACAGTAATAATAACGATCAAGTTCGGTCTTTCATGTTCATCCATAAACATGTAAGATAAATTGAACTTAGATCACTGCTTTTGGTGGTTACCTTTTGCTTGAACTTGAAAGACCTATTACAGTAAAAAGTCTTTTATATAATGAGTATACTGACATGGCAATATTGACGTGATGTTACAATTAAATTAAATCATTTTTAAAAATTTTTTATTTTAAATTTTATTAAAAAAATCGTAAAAATAAATGAATACTATTTGATCGTGACACTGCGTCATCACTGTCACATGTTATATCACTGTCACATGTTATATCCCGGTCGCACACAGACTCCCTCCTATTGCGGGGCCACTCTGGCCCAAAATTTCCTTGAGGCCCTCCATTCTTTCCAAAAGTTGCCGAAAGGCCCATAAATGCTCAGTTCTTTTGCTTTCTCAGTGTCTTGAGAATTTTGGGAACGCTTCAATGCCCATCAACCTTCCTGACGATAACACAACTCAAAGTATCTTGGTTTCAAATCAAGAAAGAGTGCCATTGCACTACTGACGTGGCTCGGTAAAGTGGTTTAGCACGTCTTCCTCTTAAGTATAACATGAGATTCGAATCTCATAGATGGAGAAAATTCATGATTGGAAGAGTTTTTATCCCACAGTAAGCTGACTCAACTCGAGATATGATCAGTCGTAAGAGTCTGTTAGTTTTTATCTCACAGCGAGCTGACTGATACCGGTATTCTTATTAATCCACCAGAGGAAAATAAGAAGGGTCAATACACAAAACCCAGATAAAAAGGGTCATCAACCACCAGCCCAGTGTGTCCAGTTGCCCCATTACAACAGCCACCATACCCAAGAGATAAACCCAAATCGTAAAAATAAATAATAAATCAAAATGTGAAAATGGAAATTGTGATGTCAGATGATTAATCAACCAATAATTACGATTTACCCATTCAAATTACGGAATTTTTAAAACCCCCATTTTTTGATCGATTATTTTTAGGAAAAAAAGTTATCCCTTTTTTCTCCTCATGATGATTATTCATCACCAATTTACCTTGGAGATCGAATAGAGGCTAAAATGTCACCCTGGCGACCTCTTCTCCAGCCATGGAAGTGTTTGAAGGGTACCAAGCCGAGTCGTCGTCGGTTATGAACTGCATCCACGAGTCGTCCTTGTCGTCCTCGTCGATGCACGAGGACGACCCGATCTGGACATCGGGCGAGGTTGTCGTGAACTCGTACTCGTTCCCCAGACCGTGCGGGCTCCCGGTTACCATCGACACGCTGCACTGTGGCTGCTGCTCTTCGAACTCGGAGCAGACGCCATTTTTCTTGAACACCCGGCACAGTGCATAAGAATCCTGTCAAAATTCAAAAGGGGAATTTCGTCGCGAGTGGTTTTACATGGAACACGTGAAATTCTTGTCGAGAAATAATAGGTTTAATTTTAGAGGTAAATCGAAATCTGTTCTTGACCACCTTGGGTTGATTATTAAAAGGAAAGATGAATAGGAGTTGAATAAATAAAGATTTATGATTCTACTGGAAAAATTGACGATGAAATATATTTATTCCTCAGAAGATCGATCTGAATCGGATTTGTATTAGACTTTCCTATAATATGTGTGATTCGATAAGAGTTATGATTGCATGATAGTAATGAGAAATTCTCGGATGATCATACTTTACTGTATGAAATGAGAAAGTACCGATTAAATTATAATAAATTGATAAATATGTATTAGCCATATGAATAATTATTATAATAATTATTTATTATTAATTAGAATAGTTTAACATAAATTTTTTTCACCACCCCATTATGGGACATAGTTTTTCAACGATCAATGATTATTCAACTTGAAGTCATCAAGTGAGAGAGTCGGATAAAGAAAGCAACGAATGCCAAGTCGGATAGGAAAGCAATGAAATGCCAAGGAAATATCAAAGGCATGAAATTTGGCAGACAAAACTTACGGATCTTGTTGAGAATTAAATCACACATCGATTATATTGAAAAACAAATTTGGATTTATAAAAAATTGGGTACCGCTATTTATCAGTTTAGGCTTTTAGGTGGAAATGTGCCCGAAACTCTTGTAGGGACAATTGAAAATTTTAATATAATATCAGAGCGGATCGATCCTAAACTCACACCACGCCAAACACAAATGGAACTCGTGACCCGTTAAGCCTGAGATCGGAAGAAAAATACCAGCCTAGTGTTCAGTTTGTCGAGTATGGTAAAAGCCCGACTCATATGTTAGCCCGAGGACGGAAGAATGTCTGCCTCATGATAGTTTCTCCCTCTTTGCCTAAGACCGGAAGAAAAATACCCGGCTTGAGGTCAATTGTTGAGTGCGGGTATTTAATGGCAAGTATCAAGTGCGAACACGTTGTCATATAAGAGTGGGTGTTGAGAATTTAATCCCACATCAACCAGATTGAAGAATGAACTTGGATTTATCAGAGAATTGTGTATCACTACCTATCAGCTTAGGTTTTAGGTGGAAATGAACTTGAAACTCTTGTAGGTTCATGCGAAAATTTTAATGGATCTTATGAGATTTTGTACTTGAAAAAAACAAAAAAGAAGTCAAAATCTCGCTCATTCAAATTATTAGTTATGCGGAGAAAATTCAAGCCATGAGAGACATATCTCTTAGTATACCACCGACTGTACTTGAACTGAAATAACTATGTCTATAGAATTTTTAGATATACGTGGTGTAGCCATAAGATACTTCTCAGACAAGTCTGAGGATATGCAAATGAGCTGATGGCAAATAGCAATTTATTTTTTTTTAAGAAAACAACGTGTCTGAATGTTTCGATTCCTCGATATCGAGAGAGTTAGGCAATATTTTATATTATATTGTATTATATATATGTGTGTGTATGTATATGTGGGTATTTTGTTTCTTTTGGGAGAATAAAGTGAAAGTGATGTGGACAAAGCACTTGTAGGAAAAATATTGAAGAGGAAGAGACGAATCGCTGAATCTACAATTCTAGAAACCCAAGAACGATTCTCTCTCTCTCTCTCTCTCCCGAGTCTTTACATATATATATATATGTATATATAATTAAGAGTAAATTATCATTTTCGTCCATAATATTTCCTGTGACCATCATTATTGCCCTTAATGTTTAAGAAACTCCAACAATTTAGTCTTTTTTCATCATTTTCATCCTCAAAGTTTGAAAATTCTAACAATTTAGTCCCTCCACATGAGGGACAAAAATGATGATTATCCAAAACATCGGGGATGAAAATGGTGGCAAAGGACCAAATTGATGAGGTTTCTTAAACATTGAGGGTGGCATCGATGGAAAAATAAAATCATGAATAAAAATGATGGCCGCACAAAATATTAAGGATGAAAGTGATAATTTACTCTGTAATTATCATCTTAGGGAGTTTCATTTTTTTTAATATAAATCGATTGAAATTATGAACACCGTTTCAAATGAGTTTTTCACATTATTAAATGAAATAAGATTATTCATATTATTTATAAAAGAGTAAATTTATCATTTTTATCATTAATAATTTATATAATCATTATTTTTATCCTTAATATAATTTTACCATATATACCGCTCTCTATATTTAAAAAACCCCACAATTTAACTCATTATCATCATTTTCATTTCTAATATTTCATACAATCGTCATTGATTTTTATCTCTTGTTCGGTGGGACTGAATTAGTAGGTTTTCTTAAATATTGGGAACAAAAACGATGACAATGGATTAAATTGTTATAATTTTTTTTAAAATGACGTTAATATTAATGATAAAGTTAGATTGGAGACAAAAATAATAATTATATGAAATATATTAAGACGAAGATATAGTTTGCTCTTTATAAAATATGATACTTTTTAAGGGAATATAATATTTTCAATCTATGAGAAGGAGAATTTCTATATTATATATATGAAGGGGAGAAGATGGTACTTTTGTCTTATTAGAGAGGACAAAGTGAAAGGTGCAATAATATTTTGTCTCACATATGATGAGATCTTCTTGACCAATGCAAGAAAGGAATATGGACGATATAGACATATACATGCATATGGATACATATATACAAAGTGGGGATCAATATATCTATATATATATTATAATATTTGGATGTGTAAGTGATAAGAAATGAAGATTCCACGAAGAAAATAAAGTAAAAAAAAAAGAAAAAGAAAAAGAAAAGTTCTTTAATAACCCTAAATGCGAAAATAGTAAGACCAAAAGCCCTAGCTAGCTTTCCATGCATTGCATGCATCTCATGCACTTCCCACGTTACTCTCTGATCAGGACCGTTAAAGATCATTTCCACTTAATTCATAGTACATGGTAAAATGTTTTTTTTTAGCTGTGACCCATAAAATATACTTTGAGGAAATCTATGAATGATGCTAGCTAGCAAAGTTTTCGATGCCCTTTTTCTATATTGACGCGGTAATAAAATCGATTAGAAATCGGGGCAAGGGATGAATAACAACAATGCACTTGTTGCCTTCTTAACAAGTATGGACGAATCCATGAAACCGAGTTAAGAGGGGCAAAGCTGAATAAAAAGTTAAAAAATGAATTTCAATATGGACGAAATATCATAATCTAGTAAAAAATATATATAAAATCAATAAATGTTATATAGAAATTGAATAAAAAGTTAAAAGGATGGATTTATGGGCATGGGGCATTCTCCTCCTTGAACTCGGGTAAACATTTCAACTTATATTCAATTTTACTAATTTTATATGTATTTTAGTTAATTTATCTATTTTTTAATCCCGTGAAACCCATCATTTCACTCTAATTGATGGATCCGTTCCTACTTATTAATGCGATGATTAACTAGGCTACATATAATTTTTTTTAAGAATTATTTGATTGTCACGAATACCTTTTTTCCTATGACGTGCATATCACCCAATATCTCAAACTTTTTTCTATGATGTCCACTAAAAATAAGAATTTTTTTATTATAATTTTTTTTATTTATAAAATTTAAATTCATGATCTTATTAAAAAAGAGAAAAAAATCAAGTTATCTGTTATTGATATTCTCACCAATGCCTTTGTGGGTAAATGATTTCGGCTTGTCGCACAGAGAATAGAGAAGCTTTAGGTGTGGTTAGCTTTATTTCTTTTGCAGTAAAGAGAAGGGGGATTGAAAGCTATGAAACTTACTCCTTTTCTTAGCTGAAAATTGCTCAGGAATAATAAAGCAAGTCAAGCAATTAAAACAAGGTTTAATTTCTAACCGGCAATTATCTGGCTGAAAAATGTTTTCTATCTCTTGGAAAAATCAAGACAAATAATTCGAACTTCTGGTAGCTATCGATTCGACAGAGATCACGGGGAATTTAGTAACTTCGGCAAGCGTGAATCAAAAAACAACCTAGGAAAACATTGCTTTATAATTTGGTGATGCCAAGTTTGAAACTTATGGCATTAATAAATACTCGTTGGTGGATCCTTTCGGGTAGTGCTATTTTATTTTTTGGTGGAAGAAATCATTTTTATTATTCAATCACTTTTTTTTTAATCATCTTTCTAGCATTCCTCAAGAATGTCTGAACAATAAGAATAAATTTTTTCCGCTCCATCTACTGTTTAAAAGTCTAATGCATACTCTAATTAATTTAGTTTCGAATCAACTTCATAATTGAAGGGTTAAATTTTCTTAACATATCGAATTTTTTCATTTATAATATTCGATATGAGATTTTATTTAAGAGAAAAAAATGAAAAAAAGGTATTTATTTAATCAAACGTTGTACGTCCAGGATACAATTACTGAATTGAGCGTACCTGAATCCCGGAGGTATCCTCAAACTCCTTGTCATCGAGGCGGTATTCATGCATCACCCAGCCGGTTCTTATTCCCTGCGGAGCTCGGCCTCGGTAGTAAACCAGTGTCTTCTTCATCCCGATGGCTCGGTTCTGGCTCGTCACCCTCCGGTCCTTACCGGTCGACTTCCAGTAGCCTGCTCGCGTCGCTCTGTTGGTCCTGAAACCGTTCGGGTATTTCCGATCTCGGGGTCCGAAGAAGTACCACTCAGGGTCCCTGCTCGGGAGGAACGATTTCTCTGTCGATCCATCACATAACAAATCGATGTCATCGATAATAGTTCTTTCTCATGTGATGACAGAGAAAAAAAAAAAACCGAATTCTATTTGGCCTGATCAGAAAACTTTGTTGTACGATTCGTATGGTTGAAGAATAATCTTAAGGGATCTGTGTCTGTATTCAAGGTCTCCGGTGGGTGTGGACCTAGTTTATCGATTAGAAAACCCGTTTTATAATTAGGGTTTCTTATATTATATTTTTTGAAAATTTTTGAGATTATTTATTCACTGTTATCGGCCTTCTCACCTCTCATCCGTGTCTTTCGCCTCAAGAAATTTTCACATGAATGTGTATATATTTTCTTTTCATTCTATTGTCTGTTTGTTTTGCCTAAGTTGTTCACAACATGTTTCATGAAAGACGTATGCAACATGTGCAGGTCGAATAACCGATTCAACTTCGAACAATATGCAGAAGAATAACATGTTGGCACAAGCCGATACATGGTCCAAAGGTTCGGGCACAAGTCTTACCATGATGAATTGGGTGTTATTAAAACCCGAACCATCTCAGAACCCTAGTCAAGTAGTCCCATAAGGATAGAACGAGTGGTTCGTGATAGGGGGGAGAATGATATTGATCGGGTAATTGGACGAGGATGTGATATCGATAACGATAATTTGATGAAGAGAAGGAGGTTTTGAGATCGAGAAATGGTGATCAGAGGAAAACATGGATGTGTACGTATACCTGCTAGCTCCCAGGGTTCGCACTTGTAGAGATCGACCTCGGGGATGATATCAAGCTCGATCTCTTGGCCGTTGATTTTCCGCTTGAGGTAGTAGTTCACCAGCTCCTCGTCGGTCGGATGGAACCGGAAACCCGGTGGTAACCCTACTGGCGACATCGATCTCTTCGGAGATATGATATGATTTGATACGATTGGTCGTCGTCTTCTTCTTCTTCTTCTTTTGCAGTAGTCTGTCTCTCTGAATGGATCCTTTTCTCTTATCACACCCAATCACAAGATGATATTTATAAAGGATTCAAAGACTATGCTGGTCCCTTCTGATCTTCTCTCTCTCTACTAACTCTTTTTCCTTATTTTTTTCCTCCTGATGCGCTGCCTAGTATTTAAAAGCTAATCATCCTACTAATCTAGATTCGAGTTTGGTCAATTCATTAAGTGATAAAATTCTCCGGACATGAATTTTATACATTCACAGGATTTAAATCCGTGATATTTTTTAAGAGACTTAGATGTTTTGTCATCTCAATTAACTCGTATCAGTTTCTTTTTCCTTCTTTTCTCTGGCACGCACTTTCTGTATCCAAAAAATTAATGAAGCATGACTGATCTGGATTCGAGTCAGGTTAACCCATTAAAGGATAATTATAAATTTTCTTCATTCACATAATTTAAGACCTTATTAATGAGAAATGGATTGTGAAATGTCTGAATCAGATGGCTTCTCATTTCTTCTTTTCTTTCTTTTTCCTTCTTTTTTATTTCCTTTTGAGATTCTTAGCAGACAGACGTTCCTCTCAAGCCCTTTCTTGTTGTGTGCTCTTGTCCCTCTCTACCTAGTTTCAGCCTTCAGGGAGAGCTCATTACCTTAATTTGTCAAGCTCCTTCAACAATAAATATATATATATATATAGATGTATGTAGTATACTCATCGTTTTCAGGAATAACATGTTTTGTTCAAGTATCATTATATTTCAGAAAATGTTAATATTATAATGAAAAATGTAACCATTGTAAGATTTTCTCGGTTACAAATCAAACAACTAGCCGTTAAATCCCACATTGACTAGGTTAAAAAAATAGTACTGTATTTACAAGAGAACTAAGAATTACCACTTAATAACTTATGAAAACAAGTTTTAAGGTTTGCTAATAATAATAATGCATGCTGATAGTTTGCTCACCATAATTTGACACTTAGAATCGTCATTATTAACACTATATTCATATAACAAAAGTGGGTCCTCATCTTTTTCTTTTTTTTTAGTAATTAAGGTATTTCATTGATGCAATTTATATCAAAATGTACATCAATTTACAAAAAGTCCCTTAACTTCATTGCAGAAGTGAATGAACTCGAATTGAGGTGATGTTCTAACCTTGGTAGTGTGCTTCCCCTACATCTAACTATATCAAAGACTTTGCTGGCTAAGTAATTCTCATCTTACTTCTGATTATGAAAAATTCTATGGCTTTTGTTCAAGCCAAATTTCATAAATATACGACGCCCACATCAATATATACAAAACTGAGTCTAGTGCTTGTCCTTTATAGCTCAATGCAGCATGTAGCTCTATTACCCAGTCTCTGAACCTTTGAAATAGTTGAAGTCGATTCAAAAGAGCTATCCGTATAATGGCAGTGAAATAATAAGAGAAGAACATATACGATCTTGTTTCCTCAATTCCTCCACAAAAATCATAGAATAGATTTGGAACAATTAACTAGGTTTGAATCCTGTTATTAGTTGGTAACTTGTCAAGAATAACTAGTCATGAGATGAAGGATATTTTTGGTATGCGACCTTGGAACCAATTAGAGGATGCCAAGTAACACGCGGTCTATATGACCTGAGATCATTGTAAGCTCGTGCAAGGGAGAAGGTTGATCTCCCTCCCCATAGGATATGGTGATTGGCAGCTAGGACCACATTCATGTTAACATGAGTGGCGATTCCATTGGACTGGGTATCACCTGTACGCGGCCATATCTAAGTCTGATCTTTCAGGACCTCTGATACTGTAGCATTCAGATCAAGCGAGGGGAAGCAAGCTCTTCCTCGATGACAGAAAGTGATCAAAGGGTCTAAGCCAGTCCGATCGTCACACCAAAAAGAGATGTTGTTAACTGGTCCTCATCTTTTTTCGTTTAAGTTAGATGTTGTCTATCGGATCATGTGAATAAATAAAATTTATATATAAAGAATTTAACGCCAAGAAGTTCATCTAGTTCAAACCTGAATTAATAAGGACCTATTAGATTTCTCAACATAATTAGTGTGAAAAGGAATCTTTTTTTTTTTTGTACAAAGTAGATGCATGGGCTTATAAGGGGTTGAGTGAAGAATGTATAAAAGGGATACGGTAAGTCCTATTGAGGAGATCGATCCAAGACTTCTTGTTCAGATGATGAGATCGATACCAACTGTGTTGAGTTCTCTTTTTTGATTCTTTTTTTAGTGTATAGAGGAGGCATATAAGGCTCAAAATGATAGAAAAAAGAAGAGATAAAACGGGTACAGTAAGTTCCACAAATTATATCTAACCTAAGACCTCTGGGCCACAGAATAGCGCAGCACTAATTGTAATAAATCATCTTTCTCCGGATATTTAGTTATATATATATAATAGTGAGAGGGGACAAACGATAAGGATTCGGGGAGAGCAACACCTCTATCAAGTTTCCACGGAAAAGTCGGCCACACCACTTCTCCATTAAATTTGATGTTAGGAGAACCAATAAACAGAAGAACTTTCATGGGTTAAAGGTGCTGCCACATGATGGGCTATGAGTGGATCCACCTCTCAATGCTTAAAAAAAAATAAAGTGAAAATTTACTACCTGCATCGCGTCAATCGATCAGAGACGAGCTTATTTCCATGCAAAAATTTAATATGATGATTGGTCACATTAAAAGTTTTATATATTAAGGTTATTCTTTTACGTTTTACCGGGTGAGAAACTAGACTTTTTCTTAACATTCTCTCTCACGTATAACACAAATAGGAGTCGGGCGACATGCAAAAACATGTTAGCAGTGATGGCGAAGCTGGAGTGCATAGACAAATATATGACGTAACGTTTAACCATACGTAAAACAGCACGTTGGATTGAACATATAAGAAACACTTGTGCCCGCACTAATAAAACAACACTCTCTTGATTTCAAATTAAAGGTAATATCATCGCACCAAAAGTAGTCGGAGAAATGGTAAATGTAATTATCATTAATTTGCTAAAGTAGAAGAGTCACACGATTCATCTGCAAGCTGTATGTTCGAACAATTTTTCTTGCCACAATCGATACCACAAAGTAGGGACGGATCCCAGAAGTCTTGATCAGAGAAACGAAACTCCGTATAAATAGTTGAAGAACGGATTTCAGAGGGACAAATTGAGGTAATTTATCAAAAATATGAATAAATTTAATAAATTTTTTATAAAATTTTACGGGCTAATAAAATTTTTACGAAGTTTTACAAATTTTTAAGAGTTCAGGGGAGGGATCACCATCCGCGCTTCTAAATCCATCCCTACCGCAAAAGCTGATATGATGTTTTAGACATGCTCAAGAAAACATTTCCATGCAGGGAATCGAATTATTTTTAATCGCGCAGCTCAACTTAGTCCATGTTTGAAATGATGGCGTCAAAGGACTACCATTTGATGAGCACATGCCGACAAAAGTTCGAAATTTGTATTGGCCGGCTTCTGTACCTGTAACAAAAAGACCAAATCTTGACGCAGAAGCGGATGTATCCCCCAACATTCGGTAAAAATCTCATATATTTATCGTTTTTTGTAATTAAATTTTATGTATTTAAAGATATCTAATTTAATCATATAAAATCATACCCCTTACACATTTAAGTCGGAATCCGATGTGGATTTCAAAGCCGTAACAGTTCCACTAGTGGAACAATGATAGTTCGAACTAAAAGTATAACAAAATTAATCTGATAAGATTGAATTAACCATTTTTAAATAAATAGGACTTAATTGCCAGAAATCACAAACACATAAGAATCTCAATGTCATTTTCTCAATTACATATATATATATATATGAACACGTAAGTTCGAGCCTGTCATTTTATCAATGGATAAAACCACAAATTTTCACAGCTTAAGTCCAATACATTTGAAGTTCGAATCGTTATTTTCACATATTTACACATATTTATAATGTCATTTTTCACATACTTATACTTTTTAGTTCGAATCGTCATTATTTTACTGACATGGATTTTACAGCCGTAACGGTTCCACTAACGAAACATTGATTGTTCGAACTAAAAGTACAATAGATATGACTTTATAGAATTGAATTAACCATTTTTAAATTTAGAAGACTTAGTTGCCAAAAACCACAAACACGTAAGAATCTCACTGTCATTTTCTCAACTACAAATATATGCTTCCAAACACGGAAGTTCGAGCCTGTCATTTTATCAATTGATAAAATCACAGATTTTTTCTATTTATAAAACTCGAAATCGAAATCTTATTTAAAAGAAAAAAAGATATCGAATCGTCTAAATGAATCTTTACCGAGACATGAAATATAATCTCCAGAGATATGTATAAATATAGAATGTTCCCCCTTTGTCTTTCATTTAATCAACTTTTTTTCTCTTTTTCTTTATATCCCTTACTTTCTACGCAATAATTACTCAGCATAATGTATAATTTTTTCAACCTGATATCGATCTGCTGTAAGCTCAGTTTCATTTATGATCTTCCACCAATCACCTCTTTCTCTCTTTATATTTTATCTGTCCCCTTTTGCCTTTTGCAGAGATCTTAGGGCTGTTTGTTCAAAGTAATCTATCGAATTTCTCATCTAAAATCCCAACTTTAGCTTGCAGATGGAGTGTTTGGTTACAAGCTTTGTTGGATTTTCAGATACGGAACTACTTTGCCCAAATAATATCATTGATTTCTTTTTTTTTTTTTGGCAAATAATCAAATAAACTTGTTAGATGCAACAACGGGATATTTCAATTCTATAACTCAAGAAAATCTTACCCTGATTGAAATTATTATTGTAATCTTATTATTTTTTGAAATTTAACAGTCCTTGTACGAGTTTATAATTCAAAAAAATCTTATCGTGGTTGAAATTATTGTTGTAATATTGATATTTTCCGTAACCTAACGATATCTGAAACTGTTAATAATCCAAGAAATCTTATCGTGATTGAAATTTTTATTGTAATACTAACATTTTTTGTAATTTAACGATACTCGAAACAGTTCATAACTCAAGGAAACCTTACCGTGATTGAAATTATCATCGTAATATTATTATTTTTCATAATCCAAGGATACCCAAAACAGTTTATAATCTGAGAAGATTTTACCGTGGTTGAAATTGTTATTATAATTTTAATATTTTCCTAATCTTAATATATATGATAGTTAAGCTAATCCGAAATCTCTATCTAGTAATGTTTCGGGTTTCAATCTTATTAATGGAGAAATTCCATAGATTTAGGTCCGTCCAACCTGGATTAGTCGGATATATTAGAGACTTTCTAGCTCGGTGGCTTTAACCGGTTAGGGTTTGTCAGAGGCTGTATGCATATCTTTTAGTGGCTTCACCGGGAAGGTTTGGTGATCGTTACGCTGGGTGTTCTCCTAACCAAAAGAACAGTAATAAAGCAAGACTCGAATCACGATCGATTCGGTGCCTCGAAAACAAGATCTCGATATCCTCAACTCAAGGTGTGTATAGCTCCTATAAAGTTAGATCTTGCTGATCTGCTGATCTTGAAGATCACATACACCGTATGATCGAGTCGGGTTAGGGACATTCTGATCTACTTTTAGGGTTTTCAGCATGATTAATTAAGCCCTGCGATGGTTTACACATCTTGGTGCTTTTCCCGCAGAACTAATACAGATAAATGTATATCCTATCAAGAACCTGGGTTGGTTCGGGAATGAGATCGATACTGATGACGGTGGACCGACTAGTAATTAAACAAGATCTTCAGGTTAGTCTGAGAAACTCAAACAACTAATTAGTTGGGACGTGGCTGGTGTCCAGGCCAGGCGAGCCAGTTAAAGAATTAATGTTGGATAAATCTTTGAATGTCGAGCGAGAGATCAAACCGAGCACAAAGCCCTAACGGACACTCCCCGAACCAACGATGTATAGCAATTGATGAAATGCAAAGCCGATTTTATGCACACGATGAACCTGCTCGGCCGATGCTGATCGAGTTTTTGACAATGGCCCTTTGCTCCATCCCATTAATACATATTCTCGATTTCCCGATCTTTGAACCTCTGCGATCGATGTTCATTTAGTTGTTGTTCTCCCAGTAATGAATTGTCGCCAACTCCTCAACGGGAGGGTGGGTGACGGACTTTAACCACCCAACATTCAGAATAATAATGGCTCGGATTTCTTCTGCTTTCAAAGAGAAAAAACTAAAAATCGAACACCGTAATTACCTTCAGAATTCAAGACTCACCAGCCCTCGAGCCCTGCTGGTAAGGTATTAGGGGATCCTAAACCCCCCACATTCGATACCTAGTAGGCACATTCTATCGAGGGTGGGGACTTTATATCTCTCAAGCCCATCAAGTTCGTCTGGACGTGGCTATTGCATGCGCCTTGAAGAGGAAGTTGTCGCAGTCCCTTCTAGTCGGGTTCCAAAGGTGCCTAAATACCTCGATTATTAAAAGAAAAAAAAAGACTCACAAGAAAAAGAAAATAGATGACAGTGCTGAAGCTGTCAAGACTTTCTGGCAGTGTAATATGGGCTGTTTCAACCAGGGCTAAAAAGAGAGGCAAGTGTTCGGCCCATTAGGCCCAACTCATGCAATGTGGAGGCCCGTTTGATTGGGCCTGTAAGCTTTCATCTCACGAATTGGGGAGCATCGTCTTTGCATTCGCACTCGAAGGTTTTTACAGTTCAGCCACTGGCGAGTTGAATGATTTAATCTAACGATTCATAATTAATTAATATAAATTTTAAATAAGAAATAATTCAATGACTGTAATAATTTTTCTCACCCATTAAACTGTCAAGTGTACTGGACTGTAAAGTTTTCATTTACATTCCCTCAATGTTAACTTTATAATAGAACCGGACTCATAGACATATCACCACCAATGGTCTAGTATAGTTCAAGAAACAGGTGTCCGCATGCGAGATAAAATTCGGTCTTGTAATAGGCTCCGAGCTCTACCAAGACCGGTTAGTCTTGCTCGCATCCGGCCCGTTACACAGGCCCCATCGACATCAACAAGAGTCACACTCTTGGCCTCTTATCGAATAGCTAATGAGCCAAAACGACATAACTTCGATAAGCTAAACCATGGAGGATGTTATCGAACAACACAAGGAAAGAGAGACATTTGTTGACCTTGACAGTACGTCAAAACTCTATAAATTATTATCGTCCTGATTTGACACTACTTTTTCCTCGAATAAAATATGAGATTTAAATTTTATTTTTTATTGAATTAATTCAGCTTTAGCAAGCAAAATTCATTGGATTTCTTTTTTTTTTTTAAGAAAAGGAAAAAAAAAAAACAAAGCGCCTGGATTGTGACAAAAAAGATGATTGGACTGATTTAGAAACATTGTAGAGTACGGATGAGGGAAAAGGCGAGCCTACATTTTTCTTGAAAAGACCAAAAAAAAAAAAACAAACAATATTATTGACGAACAATTTCAATACATACAATTAAGTTTCGTAATTTTTGATACGATAGCACGACATAATAAGACATCAAATTAGGTTCGTTTGAGCTGACCTTCTACAAGCTTCGTGTTTAAATGGATTGAACCCATGCAATCCGTATAAACAAACTTGTTAACTGTGGTTGGATCCTTGTGATCCGAGAACACGTGGTTGAACTCGTTTACCTATTAAACCATTTAACTTGCACAAACGTATCGGATCACTATGTGCTTTGATGCTCAATTTTGAACACGTTTACGTTTAATTATCATGTCGGGTTAACCTATTATTGAACAAGTCATGTTTGGGTTTGATAATTTACGAGTTTAAAATATGAACTCGCTTAAACACGATATATTTTGTCAAATTTACATAAAATAGACTTGTTCACATGGATGTATTTTACAGGATGCAGGATGAACGCTCTCTTAAACTCCGAGAAAATTTGTAAAATGCTACGAAATTTGTCTTATTTCATTCCGTTGAAAACTTCATTTATCTTCCTGTTGGCTTTGTCTTCTTTAAATGGATATTGTACATCCGTTCCTGCTCGCTGGAGCGATGGGCTTATCGGGAATAAGTCGGGAATCGGATGGGGGTGGTTTCGTGAAACACCAGAACGACCCTTCCAGTATCGTGCCGATGGAGGATTGAAGATCGATCACCGATCCTCCTTCTCATCCTTTTACAACTGATATTAACAATTTCATTCTAAAAGGGACACTCTAGATTTACTGATAAAAATTGAACCCGGGAGCCTCAGACCTCTTCGGTTGAAGATATCCGATAGTCCTGTTTCGACATTGTCCTTATTTGTAATTTCAACTTCTATTCCTGTTCCCGACGTGTATTCATTCTGATGATGAATCGTGAAGACAAGTTACACTGTTGAGGTTCCTACTTTTGACCCTTGTCTAGGGACATGTTTCATGTCAACATCCTTTGTCCCAAATCTGTATCTTTGACTACGACCCATTTGGACTCTTACCAATAAAAAGATTTATTGATACAGAGATATCACATTTTTTTCGGTGCATGAGGAGACACTTAAGTCGAGAAGGGGCAGAGGGAAGATAAGATAAAATGAGTACGTGAAATCTCATAGATAGGATTAAATCTAAGACCTTTAAGTTACTGAATAAGAATAGTACAAGTCATGCCAAACCCTTTTTTTCAGAGATATCATCTGTAATATCTAATCGATGACATTAGATTTAATTTCGGTGGGGAATTTTCTCATATTTTTATTTTTTTATTATTATTTTTAATTTTATGAATCTCTTTTATAATTAAAAAAGAAAAAAAAATGATATAAACTAGACAGACGACACAGCATCGGGGTGTGGGTCCAATTCAATTTGGGACAGCCTTTAATTTAACTAACCTCTTTTGACAGGCTAATCTATGTGTCCAATGAAATTAATGAACATCATATCAGGAAGGGTCAAAATTCATTTTTTTTAAATTATTCATAAAAAGACGAATTTATGAATTTAAATGGTTTGAAAAGGGAAAGGCAGTGTACATGAATTAGATGAAATGATTTAACTTTTTTTTTTCTTGAATAAAATCTTAAATTATAATTTTTTTAAATGAAAATTCATAATTAAGAAAATTTTACTTTTTAGTGTATTAACTTGGCTCAAACGTGAATTTTTTATTCATATTCCTTTTGAATTTCAGATATTAAGTTGTGAACATAAAAAATAAATAAAACTCATTTGATCGCAACAATTAGAAAATTTTCTTTTTCTCTGCTTTAAAAGGAATTCAGTACATATTGGTTTTTTTCTTCCACACTCGAATTTGTACCGGCCACGAGTTTCGCACCTGACATTACAAGAGTGCGAGCTTTCACAATAACCAGCTAAAATACCGTTTTAACCTTCTATTAAGCTTACGAGATATTGGACTTGTATCCAACACAAAACCTTTTTTTCGAAATTCTCTCTTCTATTTTTTCGACGTGAAATTATACCACTAATGATATTTTTTACAATAGAAGATTTTTCCTTTTCTCTATTTTAAAAAAACCGACTACAAGATGGTTTTTCTCTCCGTACTCGATTTATCATGAATCCACACCCGGCATAACAAACCCGAACAATAACCTATTGCAATACCTTTTTTTTTTACATTTCATTAAACTTATAACAGATTGAACTCACATATAAAGCCAAAAACTTACTTTTAAAATTATTTTTTTATATATTTTTCCGACATGAAATTGTACCGCAAACGAATATCTTTTTACAAAAACATAAAGTATAATTTGCTTGGTGGGGAGGGAAGTAATATTCTTATGTTAAATGAACTCATGGGGGATTATTTATTCCATCCGACGTCGTATTCATTCTGTGTCTGTTTGGCCCGTGAAGTAATTAAATGAAGACACATTCACTGAGGGAAGAGCAATTGTTCAATTCAATGTTGTTAATGGAGTTGCTCTGTTTTATTATAATGTCCAAAGTCATTAACTGCCCCAAGGGAAACCGAATTATCCAAATCAAGAAACATGTCGTGCATTCCAGAAAATGACGGAAAGATTAGACCAGTACAGCCACTAGTTGTACAGACAGGCACATCTATGTTTCAACGAGGAGCTAGTTCAACACACCCATTCAACAGTGAGGGGAGATGTCGATCGATGTCATATCGAAATTGTCGGGTTTTACCGAGTTATTATATATATAATGTTTTACTTTGTTATTAGTAAAAAATTGGGTACATAACCCCAAGAGTTAACTCAAGTTGATAGGATGTGCGTACAACTTGTGTGAAAACTCATGAGGTCGGAAGTTCGAATCCTCTCTCTAAAGCCACCCACACATGTGCTTTGTACATATATTGAGCCGATTCCAAGAGTTTGCAGTGTATTCATGTGTTCAAGGAGAATAAACTCATTGTTATATATATAAAAAAAGGTGGGCACATAATGTTCGGTTACCGTGCTTGACCAAGAACGTACCGGACGGAACGAACAAACAATTCAAGCATTAGCCTCATCAGCATTGACAAACTTTGGACACAACTGTCCCATGAAAGCCAACACCTTTGAGCAAAATCCCCAGAAGAGTACTGATGCGGAAGAAAATCACAAACCTCCTTAGCCCGTGCTGAAATAACCAAACATCACAGTGATAAATGACACAGCTGTGCTGGCGGATCAAGCCCGTTGGCAAATGTGTCGTCTGATTTCTTGTCATTCTTGATCGGTCGTTTCTTGTCTCTTCTCTAGCTATGCATCGCCATGTCATTCGGCCATTGAGACAGTTACGCACGACCTGCGACTAGTGTTTGCAATTGGGTGCATCAAGAATGACTGGAATAGGCCGAAAAACATCATCGATGAATGGTTTAATAATAGACATGATGAAAAAATTGATAAAATATTAGTAACGCCCATAAACTTATTTGTAGTAATTTGATTGATTATTCCTTGCGCCAACATAAAATCGAAGAAGTTCCACGTGTGGGGATAACTAGAAAGTGTTGTATACAATGTGTATACCATGTGACAATGTTAATATGTTATTAGAAACCATCATCATTAAGTTATTTTTTTAGAATTTTTTTTTTGTTTTTAGGATTTTATTAGAAAATTCTAAAATTGTTAAATTTTATTAGTTTATAACATCAAGTCAGTATTGCTACTTGGCATACCTAGTACACACAATACTCTCTACATGTACACGATGAGGAACAAACGATAAAATTGCTAATTTATTGTAATTTAATTAATTTTTTTCTCAAGTATGATTATATGACCAAGGAATTTCTCGAGAAGTGAAGGGTCCTATGTTGATATAGATTCGGGAAATCTCAATCATAATAGTACCAAATTAGAATCGATTCACTCCAAAGACATTAGATTCCAATAGCTAGATTTCCTTCCAAGTGAATAAGTAAACCGACCCCTTAGAGATGTAGGAAAACCGGCATGAAAAAGTCGAAAATACCGACCATATCCGGCCAGAAACAACTAGTCTTTTTGGAGGCATCCAAGAAAATTAGTTAGTCTTTGAGGTACAGGAAAAACTGACATGAAAAAATCGGTCCTGCTTGAAAAATCCGACGGGTACAACCCAGCAAACTTCTCATAACATAAAAATTATCTTTATATTTTGACATTGCAATAGTATTCTTGGAATTCTTATCCGTCAAGGAAATTTATGATCAACTTGAATTTTACCCATTAAAACAATTTATTTATAGGAACATCATCCACCAAGGGTCTTAGTCCTCACTAGCTTTTGCACATTTTTTAAATTAATTTATTATTTAATTTTATTCATATGTTGAAAGGGAGGACTAAAAATCCATTCGAAAAATCCACACCCAAATGGTTGATTTACATGACTGTCAAGTGGTTATTGTTCTTTTTCTACTCTTGAAAACACAATTCAAAAAATTTGCATGAAAAATCGCCCGATCCGACTATTTACACCGCTAGTGAAAATATCATAAAAATGCAAATTGTACTACATCACATGTGCATGACGAGAATAAACGGTAAAATTGTTGCAATTGGTAATAAATATCAAAAATAATTTATTGTAATTTAATTAATTTTTCTCACGCTATAAAGTATGATAATATCGCGGAAGAGTTTCTCACGGTATGAAGGGCCCTGTACCAGTCAAATTCGAGAAATCTCAATTACGAGAATACCAAAATAGAATCGATTCACTTTCACTATATTGCATCTCAATAGCTAGATTTCCTTACAATTGAATATGTGAACCCAATCTCTAGAGATTATATTCGGTGTATATTACTCATTTATTATAGATATTTGAAAATAAAAAATTAATTTATATAGGGTGTATGAGATGTTGTAAGCCTAATTTCTCATTTTGCTAAAGTAAATTAATTTTATTGGATGAGTAATATACACTAAATGTTTAGCTGGAAGAGTAGTCAATTTCAATTTCGAAGCGCCTACCTCTTCTTTATATAAGCTACTCTGGCTTGCCCTCTGGAGCTCTTCACAGAGCCTTCCCCTCTCCCTCCTTCCCTTCCCCCCAGTCTCTCACCCTCTCGGCTCCCTCTCTGTGACTGTACGGTTCATTTCCTGCTCCCTCGCTCAAGAGTCGCCGGAGAGCGGACCCCTGTGCTAACTTTTCAGGTAATGTGGATCCGCGCGCTTTAGCCCTGAGCAGATTTGGTGTTGTGAACTGATCTGTGCTTTTAACCGAGTAACAGCTTAAGGCTTTGCAACTGCGATGATAAATTCATCGTTTGTTCTCTGTTCTGGGTTAGCAGATCGTGTACATTGTTTTGTGTGTCGGTTTTCCGGGTTGTGTTGTTTTTTCCCCTTTTTTTTTGGTGGGTGTCGGGTCAGGGAGGAGGGGTCACTTCCTGAAGGGATTTTCACGAGAACTCTGGTGTCAGTCATCCTGCCATGGGGATGGGTTCTGGCTTTTTTTTTGTCTCTCTTTTTTTTAATGTTTTTGCCTAGGTGACAGAACTGCAAGCCTTTTCCTTCCTCCTGATTTTCTCATTTTGACAATAGATGGTTTGAATGGAGGCGGGTTTTTCGACCATCGTTTGTATATGGCACTGTCTTGTCTGAGTGTTGGAGCAGAGGAGCTCGCAAGGTTTCTATTCTTTGTATATGGGTGGATTCTCTTCTTTGCTGTACTGTTTGTTTACTTGTTCTTGTGCGGGTTTTCTTTTTCTAATGAGGACTTCACGAATGACTTTTCCTTCTCAGCTCTGAGTACTTGCTTATGGAGGATTTTTGGCTCGATTTTTCTCCTTTACTTGCATATTTCGTCCGCTGACTGGAAACTGCGTTTATAGTATATCCTTGTTTTCTAATACTTGGGGTGATTTTGACGTGGATGGGTTCTTTTCCTACTTTCCTGGTTCAGTCAAATGTTTTATTTGCCTATTTGATTCTCAGTTTTGCGGCTTAAGTTGCTCTTTACTTGTAATGGTGGGCTCTCGTAGTCATCTTTTTTTATCACCTTAATAAGGATAGTGTTCTATTTTTACTACAGAAAATCTCACGATGAGGAAGAGGAGAACTGATCTTCCCCGTGGCGGTGACGGCTCTGATCCTCGAGAGTTTAGTGCTGGAAGTGGGTACGGTTCCCAATTCCCTGCTGATAGAGGTGGCCCTCAACAACATGGAGGAGGCCATCGTGGTGGGAGAGCTTGGGCCCCCCAGGCCCAGCGAGGAGGTTACAGTGGCGGGCGCAGTCGAGGCTTCCAGCAGCAGCAGCAGCAGCAGCAATATGTTGGACCCTCTGATTACCAACCTAGAGGAAGAGGTTTTCCTCCTCAGCATGGGGGACGTGGAGGATATGGTGGACGTGGAGGATATGGTGGACGTGGCTCAGTGAGTGGTTATGAAGGAGGACACCGGGGAGGCCCGTTGACACCACTTCCCGAGCTGCACCAAGCTATTACAGCTGAGGTGTCTGTTCAGCCAATGCCTTCAGAGGCTAGCTCTTCAACAATCCTAATTGAACCTTCCGTTGTAGCAGAACAGTTCTCTCAGCCTCCAATCCAGCAAGAGGGTAGCAGTAGCCAAGCGATTCAGCCTGTTGCACCTTCTAGCAGGGCATTGAAGTTCCCATTCCGTCCCGGTAAAGGTAGCACTGGTATAAAGTGCATCGTAAAGGCAAACCACTTTTTTGCTGAGCTCCCTGACAAGGATTTACATCAATATGATGTATGCTTCCTCACTCTTGTTGAATTTTTGAGAAGGTTGTTGGATTGCTTATATTTACTCAGTGGAATGTTCGTCAGGTTTCTATTACCCCGGAGGTCACATCTAGAGCCGTCAACAGGCAAGTCATGAAGAAGCTGGTCGATCTGTACCGAGAATCTCATTTAGGCAATCGTCTGCCAGCTTATGACGGTCGCAAGTCTCTGTACACTGCTGGCCCTTTGCCCTTTATCTCTAAGGAGTTTAGGATTACCCTTCTTGATGATGATGAGGGAGCAGGCAACCGGAGGTACGATTTTTGTCTCTCAATTTCTATTTAATTGAATTTTACAGTGTTGAAGCTTAGGCTTCTAAGTGCCTTCTTAATTCTGTTCAGGAGGGAGCAAGAATTCAAGGTTGTGATCAAGTTGGCTGCTCGGGCTGATTTGCACCATTTAGGCATGTTCTTGCAAGGCAGACAAGCTGATGCACCTCAAGATGCACTTCAAGTGCTTGACATTGTTTTGCGTGAACTACCAAATACCCGGTATGCTTTATTTTTGCTAACAACAAAATTTTTCTGTGGGCTTCAACAAAGTGATATTATCTATAAACAAATATTTGGTGGAATTCCTCCAGATACTGTCCTGTTGCACGATCCTTCTATTCTCCTGATCTTGGAAGGAGGCAGCCACTAGGTGATGGCCTTGAGAGTTGGCGAGGGTTCTATCAGAGTATTCGTCCAACTCAGATGGGACTGTCACTCAACATTGGTATGTTCTTCGGCTGAAGTTTCTGCCCCTTATCATTATGTATATATAAGTTGGTATTGGCTCTATAAGGATGGCATTTTTTTTTAATTAATTTCTTCAATTTTGGACTGCAGACATGTCGTCCACAGCTTTCTTTGAGCCACTTCCAGTTATAGAGTTTGTGACTCAGTTGCTAAACCGTGACGTCTCTTCCAGGCCATTATCTGATGCGGATCGTGTGAAGGTTGGATGGTCATTCTCGTGTTTAATTATAATTGTCATGTGGATAGTTGGGTGCAATCCTTAGTATTATGTTTCTGCACAATCGGGCCCAACCTTTATTATGGATTATCGCACTTATGAACAGGGCTTTGCCTGTCAATTTGACTCTTGGGATTGGGTCGTGGTGTATCTTTATCTCTCTAACTCGGTCCTGTGAATGCAGATTAAGAAGGCGCTTAGAGGAGTGAAGGTTGAAGTCACACACCGAGGAAACATGCGCAGGAAGTACCGTATTTCTGGATTGACTTCACAGGCTACACGGGAATTAAAGTGACTATTGTCTCTCTTCATTGTTTCCCTCAGTTGGCACTTGTAACTTACGTGGCTTTATTTGTAGTTATTGACCAGTTGAGCAGTGTATGACTAATTTCTTTTCTTAATTTCAATGTTTTGTAGTTTCGCTGTTGATGATAGAGGGACCATGAAATCCGTTGTTGAATACTTTTATGAAACCTATGGTTTTGTTCTTCAACATACACAGTGGCCATGCTTACAAGTTGGAAATCCGAACAGACCAAACTATCTCCCAATGGAGGTGCTCGCTCTGTCCCTTTCATCTCAGTTTTGGTTCTATTGTCTGGTTGGGATGTTCGTTTACATCATGTGGATGATACCTGATTCAGGTTTGTAAGATTGTGGAGGGTCAACGCTATTCAAAGAGGCTCAATGAAAGGCAAATCACTGCCTTGCTGAAGGTGACCTGTCAGCGTCCTCATGACAGGGAGCAAGATATTGCGAAGGTTCTCTTCTGATTTATGCTTTTACTCATTTGATCTGATTGGATCAATGATATGCATATATTTACCCTCCTGAGTTTATGTATGCGTTACACAACTGACCAGACCGGTAATTTCATTATACAGACTGTTAAGCATAATGCTTACTACAACGATCCCTATGCCCAAGAGTTTGGGATAAAGATCAGCGAGAGACTTGCCCAAGTGGAAGCTCGAATTCTTCCTGCACCATGGGTAAATTTTTATGTTCGTTTTGCGGTGCGTTAACTTATGGATTAAAAAATTTCCATGTGCTGAATGCATTTCTTTTGCAGCTTAAATACCACGACTCAGGAAGAATAAAGGATTGCCTTCCTGAAGTAGGGTGCTGGAACATGATGAACAAGGTACTTCAGTGTTTTCTTGTGTGCATTTCCTGTCATGTATGGTATAACTTCTGCAGAGTATCATGTAATACTGTAATTCTTATATCTGCTGTAATTACCATTTATTGAGGTTTTTGCTATTATTTTGTGTAGAAAATGGTTAATGGTGGAACGGTGAACAACTGGTTTTGCATTAGCTTCTCTCGAAATGTCCATGAGGCTGTGGCCCGTGATTTTTGTAACGAGCTGGCTCACATGTGTTACATTTCTGGCATGGTATGGTTCTGATATTCTTGATAATACTTTGTTGGAGTCTTGACTCTGGACTGACTGTATCTATGACACATTATGGTTGTTTAGGCATTCAACCCAGAAGCCATACTACCACCCGTCAGTGGTCGTCCTGATCAGGTGGAGAAGGTATTGAAAACTCGATATCATGAAGCTATGACCAGGCTTCAACCTAAGGGAAAAGATGTCGACCTTCTCATTGTTATTTTGCCGGATAACAATGGCTCCCTCTATGGTATGAACTCTCTCTCCTTCACTCTGTATCCTCTAATGCATTGTTTCTATGTTTTCCATATGTAATAATTGGGCTGCTGCACATGTTGGCCCATTCTTTTAGGCGATTTGAAGAGGATTTGCGAGACTGAGCTGGGACTTGTTTCCCAGTGCTGTTTGACCAAGCACGTTTTTAAGAAGAGTAAGCAGTATCTAGCAAATGTGGCCCTTAAGATTAACGTGAAGGTTGGGGGAAGGAACACGGTTCTTGTTGATGCACTCTCCAGGCGTATTCCCCTGGTCAGTGACTGTCCCACGATAATATTTGGGGCAGATGTCACTCATCCCCACCCTGGGGAAGACTCCAGTCCTTCTATATCTGCTGTGAGTTATCTTTATCTCTCCACTTCAATCTCATATGAGCTTTTGTTTTGTTTTACTTGCACTTGAATTTTTAATGTTTTAATGTTTTAGGTGGTTGCATCACAAGACTGGCCTGAGATCACAAAGTATTCTGGCCTAGTCTGCGCTCAAGCTCATCGCCAGGAGCTTATTCAGGACCTCTTCAAAACTTGGCAGGATCCTGTCAGGGGAACTGTGACTGGTGGTATGATAAAGTAAGCTCTGTCCCTCTTCTGATTTCATTTGTTTATTTGATTAGTCTCGATAGATTGGTCTGATTTGCGATGGTCTCTTGTTAATTAAGGGAGCTCCTTATATCATTCCATCGAGCAACTGGACAGAAACCCCATAGAATCATATTCTACAGGTATTTCTTCCCCTTCCGAAGTTTACTTATTTAAGGAACTTGCGATTTGTCTACTCAATCTGATGTTTATGGATTCTATGCAGAGATGGGGTTAGTGAAGGGCAGTTCTACCAAGTCTTGCTGTATGAACTCGATGCTATTCGAAAGGTGCTGCAGCATTCCCTAGGATAAAAACCTAAATCTTTTCTCTGCACTAGTCTTACTGGGTTTTCTTACTCCAATCACTGCTTCCTTTTTATTTTGTTCAGGCGTGTGCTTCTTTGGAGCCTAATTATCAGCCTCCAGTGACCTTTGTGGTGGTTCAGAAGCGCCACCACACCAGGCTGTTTGCCAATAACCATAATGACCGCAATTCTGTTGACAGGAGTGGGAATATATTACCCGGTAAAATATCCTCAAATTTGTTTTATACTTAGTCAGTGGCATTGGTTGTGCTTGTGTGATCGATCGATATTTGCGATATCCTGGCAGGCACCGTCGTCGATTCTAAGATTTGCCACCCCACAGAGTTTGATTTCTACCTATGCAGTCATGCTGGGATTCAGGTGCCTTTCATTTCTGTTACAAATTAATATGATATACCATTTTATCTTTGAATCTCTCTGATGCATGAAATCTCCTGCCCAGGGTACAAGTCGACCTGCCCATTATCATGTCCTCTGGGATGAGAACAAGTTTACAGCCGATGGATTGCAATCTCTTACTAATAACCTTTGCTACACGTAAGCAATTTCAACTCACACAGTATCTACTTCTCTCGTAGTTGCCAGGACTTTCACTTGGTTTTTGAAATGGAAAAATGCTCGAAGTATATTTTCAATGGAAGATGATGAACAAATTGGGTATCTGGCTTTGGTTAAAATTGATTGCGATTCACGTAATGTTGTTTTTCACATAAATAATGAATTGGAATAATAGCGAGCAAGCGAGCGAGTTGGGTTCGAGTGAACTATGGCATAAAAACTGAAGCAAACTACTCGTTTTCTTTGCAGGTATGCAAGGTGTACTCGCTCAGTCTCCATTGGTGAGTGATTACCCCCAAGTCTTATCTCATGAGGTTTGGCTTTTCAATGGATGAAGACATGTTTTTGCATGTTTAGCTGATGGATGGAATCTTTCACTGATTTGCAGTGCCACCAGCTTACTATGCCCACCTTGCTGCATTCAGAGCTCGGTTCTACATGGAGCCCGAGACTTCGGACAGCGGATCCATGATAAGCGGGGCTGCTTCAGGGCGAGGGGTGTCTGGTGTTGGGTCCAGCAGTTCGAGGATCACCCGTACTCAAGGCGTAAATGCTGCTGTGAAACCCCTCCCTTCCCTCAAGGACAACGTCAAGCGAGTCATGTTTTATTGCTGAGTTTATATGTTGAAGATCATCGGGAACGAGAATCGCATAACTTTGATCAGCTGCTATGTTTAATAGTTAATGCTAGAGACTATTTGGTGTGGGTACTTTTGAGTCTTTGGTTGTCTGTTGACATTTTGGAGAGCCCTTGTTTGGGATCTTTCATATGTTATGGCTTTTATGGTATTTGTGGAAGAACTTATGGCTTATTATTTATTTATGTGGCAATGGTTTGTTTCAGTAAGTGCATTATCTTATGCCCACTCCTCTCTCTATCTAATTCCATCGATGCTATCAATACAACATGGTTTGAGATGGATGAACGTCTCTCTCTTGAATAAAATATGTTGTTCGTGTATTGTAAATAAAGAAAATTTATAATTAAAAATTTAGAAAGAGAGCCCTCTGTTTACGTGTATATTACTTAACAGTATTTACGTAGTATTATAAATGTTTGGTAAACTTTAAAAAATTAAAAAAATTATAAAAATACTCGAACCTTATTAATTTGTAACATTATACAAGTATTGTCACGTGACATATTCATTACATATAAAGACTTTGTTGAGGGTGTGGTTCAATTCTCGTCTTGAAAGTTGCGTGCCCTCTTTATTTTTCTTAATTTTGTTCACGTATTTGTGTTATGTTATAAAACTCTCTTTGCAATATAAAATATCTATAAATTCAGTTAACAGTTATCTATGAATTCAGTAAAAAGAATTAGAATACTAATTTAAAATTATGATTATTAATTAACCAAAAAAAAAGAGAGATGCTACTTTTTAATAGCGCTATAGCATGAGCCCGACAATACTTTTCGTGCCTAAATGTGTTCATATAAAAAATATCTCAATTCGTATATGACTCGTTTAATAAATGGGTCATAAATTTCAAATACAAATACGAACACGACCTGTTCAAAACTGAGTTGACACGACACTACACGTTTAATCCGCATAACTAAATATGTATGGTGTAATTATAATTTTAACTTAATATGTTTAAATGGATTAATTAGTTTGACACATAAATACATAATTAAACGGGTTTAATTCTATCGTGTCAATGTCTGGTTACATGGGCTCAACCCGGTTTAACACATTTAACTCGTTTAGAAACGAGTTATGTGGGTTAACTCGTTTAGAAACGAAACCCATTTAGGATCAACCCGACCCGCCTAACTCCGTGTTGTATCTTGTCGGATTATCGTGTCGTGTAAAAAATTATCTAACCTACTATAACCTTACCTGGGTTACGCATTGTGTGTTATCTAAATAAAATTTGTTAAAAAATCTATTCATGTACGACTGGAGAAAGTAACTATTTACAATTAATTTTTAAATAAAAGAGTAAAAATGGTTGAAAATAGTAAATTATACCTGACAAATTTATGATCATAATCCTATTTTATTTTAATTTAGGACTTAACAAAATTTTAATCAAGAGTATTTTAAAAAAGAAAAAAGTAACATTAAAAAGGAGATCCTTCCCTTCCTTAAAAGTAGTGGTAGAAGTCAATTATGGAACATCAAACGAGATTTTGATTTCGATTTACCTGAGAATCTCTCCGTAGATACATAGGCACGAGAAGAACGGTTTACAGAGTGAGAGGTGCGATTCTTGAGACAAGTGTCCGGATCCATCTTCGGGTGGACCGGGTTGGCATTTACGCGAGACCGGAGCGCCGTCATCCGCGGGTAGACCGAGGCAGGAAGCGCCGAATCCTTCTCAGCCCTCGCGGCCGCCGTCTCTCAGAGACTCGCTCCCTCACATCTTCCCCCACACGTCTCCATCGAAATCCCAAGCTATTCATCGATCTCTTCCTCTGCAACTTCCCTCTGTTCCGCTTTCCTCCACTCGTTGCGTTCTTGCATCTGCCTTTTTTCCCTCACTTCGTTGTCCATGCCCTATCCCGGTCTCTAGGGTATTACAGTTACGGCAGTGCCATTTTGTAATGTTCTCCTTTTTTAAGCTTCAGAGTTGATTTTCTCTATCCTCCATTGCTTCTCAGATGAATAAGGAGAACGCTTATGAAGATGGCGGGTTCTGTTGGCAATGGCGGGAAGTGTACTGTGAGGAGGCGTGTGAGTTTCTCTGTAAACCTAAGATTTTGAATCGGTGATTTAAATTTTTATCGTGCTATAACCAGTTCTATATGTTTTGATGATGTACTTTCATCGGTGGATTTGTAGGTGTTTATGGGCACCTGGAGACTATTGAACGAAAACATCAATGGAGCCTTCTTTAACATTCTCTGCTTTTCTATGACTATCTCAGAACATCTTTTTCTGCCGCCAGTTTGCTGCTTCTATAACCCTTATAAACCTCTTTGATTCTCTTCCCGCCGCAGTAGAAGCTTCTGAGCCTCCATGGATGTCGTCGGGCAGGACTTCAGGTCCCAGTTCCCCACCCTCTCTGTCTTCAGAACCCCTCCCCTCCTCTCCCAAAATCCTAACTTGGGTCCCCTCCGATTCGACCCTGTCCCCAACTCTCTCATATCTATCCTTTCCTCCACTTCCCTTGTCTTTCCTCCCTTGTTCCCTGCGCGGCTCTCTCTCCCACGATTCCTTGGGACGACAGCTTCCGTCCCACGTTCTGCTGCCGACTCCATTGCCTCTCACTTCGGCCCCCAGTTGAGTGACGTGGTCCCTGCACCGTTCTCCCACAACCGCCTCCGGCTCCTCCGCTGCCGGACCACTGGGCTCATCGCTGCCTTCTTTCCCACAGGGGAAAACTCCGACCAGTTGGGGTTCGTGATATTGGACTCAGAGTTCCAGGTCCAGCTTGATGAGGGTGGTGACGCCTTTAGGTCCTGTAAGCGGTTCAGCCACTCGATTGTTCGGATCCTTGTCAATCCTGTTGGAGATGAAAGACTTCCTTCGGTCAATGATGATAGTATCGGGTATGTGATGGCATGTACTATGTATTCTGCTCATTGGTTTGCCGTGAGAAGTATCCATAAAACCCAGACGCTCAAACTTGTTTACATATGTAGTAAGACATTCAGGAGCTCTGCGATTGCAGGGGCTTGTTGGAGCTCACAATTGCCTGAATTAAGTGCAGTTTTGCTGGAGAATGGTAGCTTATTCCAGTTTGACTTGGAGCCTCTACTGTGTGTGGATGGGGATAAAGCCTTGCATCATCTCAATATCAGAGGGACTAGAATGGAAGTGTTCTGGAATAAACTAAATGATTCTGGTGGTGAAAGCACCACCAAATGGTTAGGATGTGAGTTTGGTTGGCACCCGCAGATACTAATTGTGTCACGCTCTGATGCAGTTTTCTCACTAGATTTCAGGTCTGACCCGTGCAATGTGAGTTGTGTGGCGAAGATTGGAATGTCTGGCACTTATGCTTCAGTGAAGACCGATCAGTTCCTCGCCATTTCCATGGCAGGCTCTGATGGTTTTCACTTCGTTGTTGCTTCCAACCGATTGCTTGTTTTGTGCGACGTGCGAAAGCCGCTAAAACCCCTATTGCAATGGCTGCACAATATTGATAAGCCATGCTATATCGATGTGTTTAAGCTGTCTCAGCTGAGATCCTGTTCTAGGGATGAAAGGTATAGATGGGCTACAGAGTCGGGCTTCTGTATCCTGCTGGGATCCTTCTGGAACTGTGAGTTCAGTCTATTCTGCTATGGGCCTCATCCGCCTTTGCTGAAAGGTGGTTGTGGTTCAAAATTTTCAGAAGCATGCAAATCATTCTGTGCGTGGGAGCTCCCTTTAGGACTCTCTTTATGGAGCCAGGAACGCTGCTCTGGAAGTGACCTTGTCAAGGAGGAATTCTTGAAAAACGATCTTCCTGAATGGGTCGACTGGCGGCAGAAGAAAGATATTGTTTTGGGATTCAGTATTATCAGTAATGATCTCCCACTTGTGCCTTGTGAAGTGGATGAATTTGGCGGATTTACCTTAGTTAGGCTGATGTCTTCTGGAAAGATTGAAGCTCAGAGATATCATGCATCGTGGGAATCTACGAGAAATGTGAAAGAAGCTGAAAAAGGAATCACTCGTTTGTATGACAACAATGTTTTAGATTTTGCAGTTGAAGAGGGCTACAAGTTTGTGAGGATATTTCACTACATTAAACTTGATTACCTCATGCAGTTTTTGAAGGGCAACCTATCTTCAAGGTTGTATTCATCTTTGAAGAGGTCTGCTTGTTCTTATCTTGAAAAGGATTCTTTCAATCCAGAATTTCATGCTTTGTTATGCGAAAAGTTGAAAAGGTGTGGTTTCACCCAATTGAGATCATCTTCTGCAGTTAATGTGGTTTTAGATGACATTAGCTTGCCAACAACCATACACGAGATAGCTTTGAGTAAAAAATGGTCGGAACTACCAATGGGGTTATTACAGTTGGCCTTCTCGAGCTACTCAGAGTTCCTTGAAATACATCATGGGATTTTAGATTTCTATCATGATTTTTTAGTGGTGCCAGAATTACTCCAACTGCCCCCTTTTTTACTAAGAAAACCCCCATGTCGAAGCAACAAGTGGTCACATCGGGTTCAGAGGAGTGATAACTCCATTGTGGGTCCTGTAGTTCCTCTACCTGTGCTCTCTTCCCTTCACAGGTTGCATGGGGGGTTGGAATCCGAAACAGAAGGAGGACACAACTTGCAGTGTGATGAAGTAATGCAGGTGGCTGCAGAAGTGGCCCGGCCAGAATCCATTCCTGAGGTTCCAGAAGATCATGCTGTTTCCCTTTCAGATGATAGAGATGAAGCATGGACCGGATCTCAAAACCAAAAGAGACGGTTTCTTTTACATGAACCGGGTGCATTTAAGACTCACAGGAATGATAGCTGTGGTAAGCTGGTCTCAAAAGTTTCAGATTATGAGTGTGTACTGGGAGGAAGCCAGGGTTTGAGTGGGCCAGAGATGTTTGATGATTTGTGCCCAATCAAGTTGAGATTCAGTGATAGATCTCCCATGGAGTTCACTCCTCAAGAATTACTTGCATACAGAATATTGAAGAAGCAGTTCTTGAAAAGGCAAGAAACTGTTAGTAGTCATTAGTGAAGACTGCTTCTAGTGGGAACTTATCCTGGACTGCAGTATTTGGATGGATTACCTAAGGTAAAGAGCTATCCTTTTGATTAAATGATTGGTCTAGCATTAAAAAAAAAACTGTATTGTGTTGCTGATGTTTCACATGTTATATATGAAAAATTGTTACACTCAAAAAAAAAAATGTATGAAAAATTGTCATTATATCAGGTTCTGGACCAAGAGAACGTTATGTATTGTGCATTTCAATATTATTTGGGTCATAAAGAAGCATGTGAAACTCTTAATTTTTTGTGACTGCTATGTACGTTATTGATGGAGCGTCCTGTTCTGCTACGAGATATCAGTTGTAATTATGTTTTACTTATTACCTTTTAACTAGGTGGCAGCAAATGTCACAAGCCTGCCCAAGCATGATTCGTTGGAGGAAGGATTCTCACTGCAGAGATGTGTGGAGATTTTTCACCTTTCCAACTATCGATGCAATCTTAGCAGTAGGTTGTGATATATGTTATAATTGCACTGTAGTCATGGCAGTTGATCTTCCTCTGAATGTTCGTATTGAAATGGATATTTAATATCTCTCTCTCTCTCTCTCTCGTGTTTCTCAGGGTACATGTGCTGTCATTAGGCCATTGAGATGTCTGCTTCTTATCAAGGTACTTCACATCTTCATTCATAGGGAGTTTACTTGACATGTGGCTGTTTGTATTATTGTCAAAAGAATGAGCATAACAGGAGCTGGTTGTCTATCTATATCTCTAGAGTTTTCATTGTTCGCTCAGTTTTTCCATTAGCTGTTCCTTCTGTCCTTTTGAGTGTAAATGCTTGTAGAGTTGAACCATTTTATGCTCCTCTGCGAACTGTCATTGTTGTGTATGATTGAGCATTAACACCTCCTAGATGCATTGATGGGAAATGTTTATTATTATGGCATGTCTCTGGAAGGTGCTCACTAACGTTTCTGAAGATTGATATATCTGTTCATTATCCTTCCTCTAAATCAGTTGCTTTAGCTGATCCTGGGGATTCTTTAATATTATTGATTTTTTCTTATGATGCATCCAACAAGGTCACTGGATTCTGACTTTTTTACTTGTCTACTAACTGATGCTAAGCTTTTGAATGTAGTTCCATGCAAGTAATAGAATATCAATTATAGTTCTTTTATAACTATCTCTTCTTCAAAGGATGATCATCTCAGTAAACCTCCTTTATAGGGACTGTCCTGGCTTACATTTCATCTGTGAGTCCTTTTTTGAAAAAAAGAATAATGTATTCCTCGTCAAGAATTTCTCATAAATGCTGAAAGGAGAAGGCTGTTCACAAGGCAAACACCACAAATGACAAAAGTCTTAAAAGAGTACCCTGAATATAATTGGCCTAATTGCTAATCTGGCCATTGAGGAGGTGAACATATTTAAAGATGAAGTTGGTCTGTAACCCTGAAGGTAGATTTAATGCAGACTGTTTTGCATAGTATCTGGTATGATGGCAGTCTAGTGATTAATGATTTCTCTCTTTTGTTCAATCAGTTACTGCCTTTATTGCTGCAAATACATGGGTTGTTAGTGGGATTCCTACGATAAAGGGTGCGTGTATCTGATCTTCTATTTCTGAGATATACTTTGCCGTTATCTTGTAACTTTATTTCTGCATTTTCTTATTTTCTCTTCATGGAAAATACATTCTAGTTGCTACTGAGTAACAAAGTTTGTTATCAGAGAGACAATTCAGGTAGTTTCTAATGAGATTCATCGCATAAATTACGAAGTCTTCTGCAAATATTGTCCCTTGAATCTGAACTTACGTTTTTTGAAGTTGGGGTATATATGGTTTATATATTGGGTTGAACTAATCTTCTGTCAAATCAGATAGAGAAAATATGAGAATGTTTTTGTGTTCTGCTAATATCCCTATATGGAATGGCCAAGCATGTTCATATTTTGTTCTTTCAGTTATCCGTTGAAGACAATTTACTGTTTACATATCACGTGAATGCTAAATTTTCTTGCGCTCATTGCATTCTTACATGGTGCAGAATTTTCAGAAATCCACCCAGGAATCGGCAGCCAACTAGGTAAAATTGCAACACTCAAATCTTAATGTTTCCCTGGTTTAATCCTTGGATTCTTGAAGAACTAGCTGTCCTGTCTCCATAGCTCTTGTTCATTTAAGTGAACCTTTTCCACTCCTGAACTTAGCTTAGCTTTCAGGAGCAGAAAACACGGAGAACCTGGCAGAGCAACTCCAGAAACAGGGCCCTGGTGGGGTAAACACTGTAGGGGAGGACGATAATGAAGTTCCATGACTTGTTGCCGGAGAGATTTCTGAAGATGCTGCAGAGGAGGCAAAGGCGGCACCTGGATAGCAGTCGCTTCTGTTCATTGATTATATTGGGGTCTCCATATCCAGACTTTTGCCTAGAAGCTCAGCTTCGACCTCCGCTTCATCTGGGGCTTCAACGACCTTGTGAAAATTTCTGCAGTCTTCCTCGGAAGTCTGGTGTGCCTGTCATGTCTCCACTGCATCATCTTCTCCTACCAGAACCGGGCCAGTGGGTGCGACTAGTTTGCGCCTGATTGCAACTGATCCCGGCTCGTGATAGAAGGGACTGATTGGTTTCGTGGCTGCCTAGCGTGCCTACCATTCAACGTGCTGTATTTCGAAGACAGAGACTGTAAAAATGGAACTGCGATAGAAGGTCGAATCAAGAATTTGTGAGATTGAACTGTATCTTCGTTGGTATCTTATTGCTCCATGTCATGGTTTAATTAAATTTGTACTGCTTGTTGGAAATGTTGAGATGTCGGGCTTATCGAATTCGCTAATAAAATTATCACTCACATAAAAAAAAAAAAAGGTTACGAAGTTATTGGAGGGTTCTTCTTTATATATATATATAGATATATATATATATATATATATATTCTAGTATTCGTTAAATTATATTTCATGAAATGTCTCTTCAAGTTGAAATATCAAAATAGAAGTATAGATCTATTTATATTAGAAATTCAAAAAAATATCAGCTTATGAAATTCTAAATCATGCGAATCATCACTGGTGGTTAAATAATTCAAAACTTTTATATTGTTTGATGGGTTAAAAAATTTCATATTCCAATCTTTTTATGAACTCGTAAAAAGAATTTCTCAGAGGTGTGCCTCTGGCCTTGGTCTAATCTTATTTGACTAAATTCAAAGGATAATTGAACTATTATAGATAGAACAAAAGTACATGTCGACCGATTCACATCTCGAGCTCCCCGATTATAATGCTAGAGAGGAGATGTCAATTGGACCAATATTTTTACATTTACTTGCCCAATGAGCCATATTGTGAGAAAGGAAGTTGGAGGCTCTAGGAACATACTCTAAAACCTGATGTGGAGGTCCACATCAAAACCCAACAATTAAAAAAATGACAGAAGATTATTAAGCAAATGATGCATCTCTGCTGTCAATTGGGGCTTATAATCGAAGCTCTTCAATCCGTCACCAACGTTATCAGGGAAACTGGACCAGCCAGCGGGGACAGCTCAGTTGGGAGAGCGTCGGACTGTGTTTGATGCACGCTCACCGGATCCCTCTGATCGTTAACTTATTCAGGTTTTTTTTCAGCCGTCTGATCTACGTAAAGATCGACGGCACAGATCTTGACGGTTACTCCCCAACCCACCCACAACCGTATAAAAGCTCATGTCCCGAGTTCAGTGGCCGTTGTAACCCCCCTCCCCTCCTCTCTCACGCTCTCTCTGTAAGAAGACGCCATTAGAGAAACTCCAGGGCTCACCGATCATGTCTCTGGCGCTCTTACATCGACAATATTCGCCGTAAGTTTTTCATCTCACTGTTTAATCTGAATTCTCCATGATCTCGAAGCAGTGCTGGTGGTATTATGAGCTTTCTCTCTCGTCTCCCTTCACCTGCACAGATCAATTACTTTTAGGACAAGAAACAAGGTCGGACTTCTCCCGATTCATTGCCAAGAAATCAAATGGCTCGATTTGAACTCTTACGCATAGTATTAAGGCATTAAGATGTTAGACTGAAGGAATCATGCGTGATTCCTCCAAATCGTTCGGAGAATGTTCACTAGTTGGTGATTGCTATATATTCTGTTTCTCAGCCTGTGATGAGGTCTCATTGATGATTTCCCTGAACGATCGTGAAATCACTTCCTTATTTCTTGACCTAATCTGCCTAGCAGCAGAATTATCCATAGGATTTGTTTCAGTAAATTCTTTGGCATGGCAAATCCTTGTTGATGAATGTCTTATCAATATACTTTCACGATGTTGCTTCTTTCATCTCTGCTAGTTTCCTTGATATGCCATAAGTTCGCTAGCAGTCACCGTCTTAAACAGAGCAGAGAAAACTAGAGAGAGAGAGGGATTATTTAATTAGAGAGAGGGGGATTTTATTTAATTAATGCCGGATTAGTTTTGAGTAACGGTGACAGTTAATATATTTTCGTCCATGATATTAGAATCATCCATTATGTGTACTTACTATTCTAAAAAAAAGATTGACTAGAAGATGCAAACATGAAATAACTTATTTGATACTTACATCCATTTAGTCTGAGTCATTTTCGAATATTTGCTGAAATCTACATACCGCTTGTCTATTTTCTTGTGGATCCTTCTCTCAATGTCAGTTGGCTTTCGTTTAGTTCATGTAGGACTAGATATCGTTGGTTGTTTCATGTTATCAATTGGGAAGTGTTTCTCCGGACTATGCAATTTTGGTCAGCAAAGCATCCTTCTGTTCCACCAGACCCGAATTCGTTAATCTTTCTCTTTCTATTCTCTGTTGCATTTCAGATGAACACGGAGAAGCTTATGAAGATGGCGGGTTCCATCTTTATTGGCGGAAAAAAGGTACTATGAGGAGGTGTGAGAATTTCTATATAAACCTAAGATTGTGATTAAGTTCTAAGCGAAGAACTTTTTTTCTGTGCGATTTCAAGCACTTCTGAGTTTTTACTTTTTCATAAACCATGTATTCTAAGCTAATCATGCAAGTAATAAAATATCAAATATAATTCTTATTGAATATCTTCTCTCCACGCAAGGACGATTGTGTTAGTGAAGTTCCTTTATGTAGATTGTTGGGGCGCATATTTTGTATGTGATGTTGCTTTATATCTCGGTTGTCCAGAGTTTTCTCCTAAATGCAGAAATAAGAAAGCTGTTCACAGGGCACTCACCACAGATGACAAAGGCTTCACAGCATCCTGAAGAGAATTCATGAAAATGCAATTCCAGCTGCTGAGGAGGTGAACATATTCAAGGATGAATTTAGTCATCGGGTCATGAACCCCAAAGGTAGATCTAAAGTCAGGTAATTTTTATATTTTTTACCTGGACTTGCGGTAATATAGCAATTAATGATTTATCTCGTGTCCATCAGTTCAATCCTCTATTGCAGCAAATACACAGTTACCTAGCAACTTTGTCTTGTATATCTTTGTATCTTCTATTTGTCAATTATTCGTTCTAGTTGCCACCTGGTAACTTTCTTTCTTATTTTGGAGAAAATTTTAGTAGTTTCTAATAGAATTCATTGGATAAATTACCAGGTCCTGTGTACAAATTGTCCTTGAACTCCAGGAAAATTTACTTCTGTTGAACCTGGCATAGGTATCGTGGAATATCTACTACACGGAGTTTGTTGTGTGGTGCAGAACTGTGAGAAATCCTCACAGGAATCATCGACCAATTAGGAAATGTTTTCCCCGATAATGTATATGTTTTGATGGGTTAAATCTGTGGAATTTGGTAAGTAGCCGTCTCCTTTGGAGTAGCTAATCTTGGATTCATTGCTCATGTTCATTTAAGGGAACCTGTTCTGAGGATGAGGATGACGATTAAGTTCCTGAGTTTGTTGACAGTTAAGACCTTTGAAGCCATCGCCGAGACTAAGGCGGCTGCCAAGACTTGCAATTTTGTGCCATTTCTTTTCAAGTTTCTCTTTGCTCGCTCGTAGCCACACCCCTCTCTTCTGTCAGCCCTCTTGCAGCTATTTTTCGGGAAAAAGAATCCTGCATAGCTTTTGGTGAGAATGACGATGAAGTTCCCAAGCTTGTTGACAGTTAAAGACTCTTGAAGCCATCGCAGAGGCTAAGGCGGCTGCCAAGACTTGCAATTTTGTGCCATTTCTTTTCAGGTTTCTCTTTATTCACTCATAGTCACATCCCTCTCTTCTATCAACTCTCTTGCAGCTATTTTTCGGGAAAATGAATCATGCTTAGCTTTCGGTTTGCATGGCCTTCACTCTTGGGTTCTTTTTGAATCGACGACTCGGTCTTCCACAGGAAGACTCGGGTGGGTCCCAGTCCTTCCGTTGGTGGGCTTGCGCGGCCCATTCTGCTGGGCCTGTAGCCTGCGCGTGGTTAATGAGCTTGTCGTATTATTAAAACTTCTTTTCTGAATGCCTTAGTATAGACTCCATTATGTGACTGGGCCCCACAGTTGGGACCTGTCTTGGTATTCACAGGGCCGAGGGGCACCAGGTCGTAGGTTTGACATGTTGTGGCCCGGTTCATTTCTGCCTTAATCATATGTGGTCTAGTCGTTAATGGGCCTAAAGCCCAGAACACCGGCCTCTAGTCTTTTTCTTCAATGGGCTGAGCTGGCCATATTGTTGAGCACGAATTTTAGGTAGTCACAACTTCGGAGGCTTATTTTAACTATGGGATTATTATGTGATTACTGCTTGCATAGCCGTCTCCCATCCCGCGTTCCCAATGGGAAACCTTGACCATCCATGCATGCACTCGCTGATCGATTCATTAAAATGCCTGTAGGTAATGAGGAATTCATTTATCCTGTGCTACTCGATGGAATGGAAAACGCAAAAGAGAGATCCTCCCGTTCTGCAGTTGATCTTTTCAGGTATGGTAAACCATCTCATAATCCCACATACTAAATGTTAAGCTTTAAGCTTTGTCTGTCGAATTCAAGCAAATATGCAGCCCTGCGCAGCATCATGTTATAGGCATCTTAAAAAACAAAAAAAAAAAAAAGGGAAAAAGAGCTCACAAGTTAAGGGAATAGGATTTTTTTATTATAGGAGGAAATATAAGGAAGAGAAAAATACATAGTTTCTAATGTCAGTTTAGCGCACACTGATTTTTTTTAATGTTAAATAAATGATATATTACTGAGCACTAAGTAGGTGTGATAATTTACAAAGATAGAGCCATATACAAAAGGTCATAGGAACATCAGTCAAAAAGCAGCATGTTCGCTAGACCATATTCCCGCTCTCTATACACCCCACTCCTAGTGCACCAAAAGTATAACTCCTTCGCCCATCTATCTACTACTAAACTATCCCTTGTTTCTCTCCCTTCAAAGGCTCTCCAATTCCTTTTCTTCCAAGTAAAACCAAAAAATAGAAAAAGGGATTAATCTAACAAGTGCTTTCCTTCTTTATCAATTCCCAAGCACTTAGTTCCTGCTTTATCATGCCTGCTTGTACCCAGCTCATGCCCATGCTCCTATACAACACCTCCCCCAGCCCTTGAGTCTATCGGTAGTGTAAAATTAGATGGTTAATGGATTCTTCCTCTCCTTTGTAAAGGAAGCCTCGATTAACCATAATCTTCCCTCTTTTCTTCAAATTATCTATCGTGAGGACTCTTCCCCAAACTACTTCCCATACGAAAAACTTGACTTTAGGTTGAGCGCCTTTTTGCCACGCCTCCATGGGAAGTCCACATCACCGTCCCTCAGGGGGAGTTTATAGGACCTTACGAAAAACTTTCTTGACTTGTCCCCTCTCCACCTCAATCTATCTTCCCCTCCTGGAGGTGTGATAGTGTATAATAGATCGTAGAACACAATGAAAGACTCGAGCTCTCAAACTTTTGCATGCCTACTAAATCAAATCTCCCACGCTCCTCCATTCTCCCCCTGTCACCTCGCCTCCCCCAGTACTATTTACTTGTTTGTTGCCACATTGTAGATCTCTGGGAATCTCTCCCTTAGCATTTCTTCCCCACACCAAGTGTCTTCCTAGAAGGATACTCAGTTCCCTGCCCCCAATGAAATGTTTGTATGTGTCCAAAACCTGGGCCATCCTCTCACAATGCCCTTCCATGTACTCCCACCAACAGCACCTCTTCCTTATCTTGTTATCCATCCCGAGTTATGGACCCCGAATTTGTCCACCACCATCATTCTCCATAATTGATCCGAGTTCGTATTGAATCTCCACAACCACTTCCATAATAGAGCTTCATTGGAGTGTGTCAAGGACTTCACCCCTAATCCTCCTAACTCCTTCGGTTTTTTACCATCTCCCACTTCACCAAGTGGTATCTCCTCATCGACTCCGAATCTACCCAGAGGAATCTGGCCTGGATAGATTTCAGCTTCTTCGCAACGCTCCTAGGGATTGGGAATAAAGACAGATTTGAAAATGTCGATGTAAGTAAGGTCAATCTTCCTCCCTTAGACAAGTATGACCTCTTCCATCCTGTTAGCTTCCTTTCAAATCTTTCTATCACCGGATTCTAGATCTCCTTTGCTTTGACAGATGTGCCAAGGGGCAATTCCAAATAAGTTATCGGGAGGGAACCCAACTTGCACCCCATCACCACTGCCAGCCTGCGATCGTTGTCTCCTCTTCTCACTAGCATTAATTCGCTCTTCCTCAGATTGATTCGCAAACTCGATACCACCTCGCTAATATACAACGAATATGTGCTAAATGTTTAGCGTCCTTCTCGCAAAATAGCAAAGTATCATCCGTAAATAATAAATGAGTAATTCTCATAGAATTTGCCATTCGTCCCACCTTCAAGCCCCTGATCAGACCTACTTCAGAGGCCTTCTCTAAGAAATTGTTGAGAAGCTCCATTGCAAGTATAAACAAAAATGGAGACAAGGGATCTCCCTGTCTAAGGCCTCTAGATGAGCTGAAGAAGCTGGATGCCGCTCCGTTGATCAATATTGAAAATGAAGCAATGGAGATACACCAATGAGTCCATCCTCCCCATCTGTCTCCGAATCCCATTCTTTATAATATCTCCATTAGGCATTCCCACGACATGCGGTTGTATGCCTTTTCCATGTCTAGTTTGCATATGATCCCCTGTCTGCCATTTCTTTCATAAGAGTCCACCTCGTTTGCAATCAAAGTTGCATTGAACATTTGTCCACCTTCCACGAAAGCATGCTAAGAGTTGCTCACTAGGGGAGGTAGTACCATTTTAAAATGCTCCACTAGCACCTTTGAAACTATCTTGTATGTGGCGCTGACCAGACTTACGGGTCTGAAGTGCTTAATATTTTCATTGACTAGTGCCATAACTTCCTCCTCTAGCAATCCCCAGTTCTCTTTAAAGAAAGATGTGGTGAAACCATCCGGTCTCGGGCCTTATTTCCATCGCTATCCATAACTGGCTTCTTCACTTCCTCGAGTGAAAATGGACTCTCCAGCCACCTTGCCTTCTCCACCTCCAACTACTTTAGCTCTGATGCACACAAGTGGATCTATGGAAAAAAGTCGTATTTTTGTCCCCCTCCCTAAGCCAAAGCTCTCGGGACCTTTGCCTCCAAGCTATCTCCTCCCACTTGCTCACAACTAGCTGGTTTTTAATGCAAGCCCTTCTCACTCTTCCTGCTTCCTCGATGCCTCCCTCCTCCTCCAGCTTATCCAACTCATTTAATTCCTCCAGTAACATCATTTTTTGTCTCCTGAGGTCTAGCACCGATACTTCCTTCCATTCTTTCAACTTGTCCTTTAACAATCTCAACTTCCTCGCTAACCTGAAACTCGCATGTCCTTATACCATAAAGGAGTCCCACCATTCTTTGATTTTTCCTGCAAAATCTTCCTTTTGCAACCACCAATTTTCGAACCAAAATAACATAGGCCCCCATGCAATATCATCCACCTGTAGTAAGATTGGGTGGTGGTCTGATTGGACTCTTCGCAGAAGTTTTTGGGATATGTCGGCCACCAACATCTCCCAATCTAGAGATATAAGGAAGCGATCTTAGAGAAAAGGGGCCTCCTCGTTATTTGTCAAGTATAATAGCCCCTGATCAAAGGCAGATCCACCAACATTAGCTCAGCTACTAGCTCTCTAAACTCCCTCATACATCTTGAATTGTGTATGCACCTTGATCTTTTGTTTGGGTATAGGTCTCCTCCCACTATCCATGGCAATCTCAGCTTTCCCGAACCCTCCTTAAGTCTTCCCATAGTACTTCTCTTCTTGTCCCCTCCCCAGGTCTGTACACCCCTATAAAGGCCCACTATAGGTCGTTCTCAATCGAGGATAATAGGCATGAAATAGAATGCGTTCCTCTCTTTGTGTCTTCCAACTTCCATCTTTCCTTTTTCCATCCAATTAGAATCCCCCCGCTATACCTTGTGCCCATAAAGCCCTCCATACCCGAGAGTTCCATCCCAAAATTGACCTGAGTAGGTCTTCAGCTGCCTCGCCCAATTTAGTCTCTGATAGGCATACTACATTTGCCCTCCAATCTGCCAACCAGCCTCCTACCTGCTTCCTTCTCCATAGGTCGTTCAAACCCCTCACATTCCATGCCCCGATATATTCATCATTATCAGTACTTCCCCTTCTTTCCTCCTCTACCCTTTCCTCCGTGAGCCTTCACCAGTCTTCGAAATTCCGCTTCCCCCTCTTCCATGGATAACCATAGTAGCTCCCCAATCCTCGGCGCTAACTCCACAACCATATCCACCAATCCTCTCTCTCGTTCCTCCTTGTCACCATCCTTTGTCAGGTAATCGATAAGGCTAATGTCCTCAGGCGCCTCAATCAACTAGAACTTTTTCTTCTGTTTCTTTGTGGACTTGCTTATTTTTCTCAAATGTGTAATTGCATATCAATCACCTTTGATCCTTGATTCCACCTCGCCTACCAGGCAGCCTCCACTTGCATTTGGCCTCTACACCCAATGAAACTGTTGTCTGCCCTTTCCACCACTCCGCCTATTACCAGAGGGCCCTCCCCTTTCTCACCTGAATATTCACCCTCAAAAAATTCACTTTCCCAAGGCCTCTCCCCATTAACCCGAACCTCCTTAGCTCCCTCTTCAATATGTTCATTGCTAGCCAAGCCCAAAAGAGTGCCTGTATAGCCACTTTTGTCTCCTCTTGGTGCTTCTTGTTGCTTCAAAAACCTTCCCCTGTGCTTCGGTGCATCCTTCCCAGCAAATTCCTCGCGACAACAAGGAGAAGTAGTATGGGGAACAACTTCACTTGCTCAACTTATACTCTTCGTAGGACTCTGTTGTGACTGTGTTGCTTGCAAAACTCTGACCCTCCCTCTTTTTGGCACCCACAGGCCCCTATCTGGTCGTTTCTTTCTGTCTACTTTGGCCCTCCAAATTGGCTAACTCAGAGTGGCGGGCCTGTTTGTTTCGGCCCTTTGGAGGTTTTTGGGCTGAGTTAAGAGTAGGAGGCCTTGTTGCCTTCATTCTTGGGCCCATATTGAAGCCTTGTCTGCAGGCTTGAGTTGGGCGATCAACCCCACTTCAAGGATTTGAAAACTTCTGTCCTCTCTCCCCTCTTTTCACACGCCCCACATCCCCGTGGCTCGCACTCCTTCTTCCTCCTCCAACAGGAAACCTTGCCTCACGACCTGCACGTACGTCGGAGTTACACTCCTCGGCCCCTCCGTCCCCCTCCTCCCCGATGCCCTTCGTTCCATCTCCAGCCACATTCGACCCTTCAAGGTCGCTCCACAGCAACGTGTTGTTAATATACACTTTATTCACTTGTCCGACCACCACCGTGATTCCCGGCCCTGTTTCCGGTTCTCCATCTGCCTTCTTCCTTTCTTCTGTGGTTACCAACCTTCTTCTATATCAGCCCTCCTCGCAACTTCAACTCACTTCCATCGTCCCCTCCATGGCTTTCACGCCTTCCCTCACTAGCATTACAAACTCCCACCATCCTCGAGCTTGTCTCCCCTCCTGGATCACCAACGATGTCATTCCTCCTCGAATGACTTCCACAATACTTAGAAAACGGCCTCTCAAGTTTCTGCCGAAAGAGGCGAAGAACGATCGATCTGCTTCTCTGAGTCTTCTTATCCATGGGCTATCTCCCTCCTGCAGCCAGAAGTCCGTCAATGTGTTTCGTAGCCCAAGTCCGTCAATGTGTTTCGTAGCCACTAGGGGCCTCTCGAGTCATAATATTACGAGAATCGACTCCGCCCCTTTGTCTGGGTTACCTCTCCCCTCCACAGCTACCGTGAAAATCTTACTTTCAATGGATATGGAGGAGGCAAAGCCCCCTCCCATCTCAGATTCACAGAGAGAGATTTAGAGAGAGAAGAAAAAGTATCTAGTGTTATTCCTATTCTAAGAGGAGTTTAGCACACAATGTTGTTGAACAAACAATAGCATCCCCCTTCTTTCACCTGTGTATATTAAATTCCATCTTTGATCATGTTGTTGCTTCATTCTAGAGAAAAGATATGTGCGCTATAGAATTGGTGCTCTATTCGATGGGGCTTAGGCATTTTGGAGAGAGGGAGAGAGAGCTTTTATATCATGCTTGTTACCTTCTCCCCTTCGACCTTAACACTTGGCTCCTGCTTGAACCTCTCCATCTGAAAGATGTCTATTCTCTTGTCTACCAGATCCCTCATCCTTCCTTCTCTTGATCTTACCATACCTCACTTCAACCTTTACCTCCCACCTTACAAGTTGATTGTAGTTGCTCCATGTTCCTCTTCTCTAGCCTATATATTTGCTCCCGACTCAATTGATAGACCTTCATCTTCAGCAAGCATTGAGCCAACTCATCCAGCTTCCTCTCGATTAAGGTAGAATCCGCCACCAGTTCCCTCTGCTTCTTGATCATGGTACCCACTTTGCAACCCAATGTTCTTGTACACGAGAATCATCCTCTCTAATTCCATCGCATCGAGCAGTCTCCCCTCTGAAGCTCAATCTTCCTTAGTGCATCATAACAATCGATTTTTATCTTCTCATTAATAACTATGAATTCATGAAGCAGGTAAAGACATATGAAATGTTTCACCTTCTTAATGGGAATATTCATTTGTATCAAAACTCTCTCTCTCTCTCTCTCTCTCTCTCTCTCTATTGAAAAGGAGGTACATGGTGGGAAATACCAACCTTGAGAATTCGTAAGAAACCGTTCTGACATATAGTGAATGTCAGATCATTTGGTTTTGTGGGCAAAACACAATTCCATTTGCCAACCACAAAAGGCTGCCCACGTTTTAAAAGACTAAAAGGTTTGCCCTAAAAGCAAACGTAGTTAGGAAAAGAAGAGAGTAAATTTGCTTATATTTTCTAGAAATTGTGCTCCTATTAAGGGAAAAGATTTGACCTGAAATTCCAATTCCATCCTAAAATTCCTATGAAAATCTTGGATTTCATAACATTCAAGTGGAATTGGATGCCAATATGGGTTATAATTGTCTAAGGTGAACGAACTAATGGAGATTTGTATTCTTGATTGCAGGATGCTGTGACGGAAACTCTAGCAATTTTGGATGAGACACATCTACCACATCTACCTTGAAGGAAACAAAGCTAGCGGATGTGATGGCAGGATGGGATGGGAGGATTGTGAAGATTTTTCAGTTTTTGGGTCCCCAAAGGGGTGTTAAACATTTTACTTGTAGACTCTTTAGGTGTTTCTACCTCCACGACTAATTAGAAGTTTAGCAACAACTACAACTGCGGTTGGGAACTAGTGTCACATGTCTTGCTAGGTTATGCTTTTTCTCTTTATGCATGGAAAAGAAAAGAAATAGATAGATAGAGAGGTAGGAATTTATCGAACAAACCACACTCCTTTGTATACGTCAAGAGTCCATTGATGAGAAGAGGCTGGTTTGTGGATTCCGAACAGCTATACTAGCTGAACCTAATAAGATAGCAATAACAACCCAAGCAGTTATAAGTACTTGGCCAAGGAAAAGTCCACACTTGGCCATGCTATTATTTTGATATTAAAAGATGTTCTTTTTTACAAGAACTTTTTATTTTTTGTATCTCTAAGTCATGAAATTTATGAAGGATGATTTCAACCTCAGCATTTGGAATTCTACAACTGTTCAATTTATGACCCAGTAATTACATATTTATTGGAGATGATCACAATCCCAATCTAATTTGACTTCTAAAACTGACAAAATATGACTAGATATGATAGTATCTAAAAAAATCCTAAATATCCTCTAAAAATATTAGTCATATCTCTAAAAATATTATAAAATTTTAATAGGTGTAAGTATTAAAAATAATAAAATCTTCTATATTCTTCTGCATCACCTCCCCTTTAAACTAAGAGACATCAATTTGGGCGATTGGGCAGCACAACTCCCCTCCTCTCCCCTTTTCTTTTGTAAATTTATATAAATTATTTTTCTTAGTAAAATAATGAAAAGACAAAAAGTATATTAAACCTGCCCAAAAAGGTTTTTGACAAAGTTGGAAAGAATTTAAGGACCAAATCAGAACTTTTCTCTCGTGCCAAAATGCTATCTAATTTGCTCATTCGTCATATCTTAATTGGTGCTTGCTTCTTCAAGTCACATTGCTAGATAAGATAGTTTAAAAATTTCTTGGAATCTTGGATAATTTGAACAATTGCTCTAATTATTAAAAAGTTAAATAATTTAATTGATTTTTTCTCATCACATCACTGTGAGATAGTATCATCTCGATTTTTTTTTCCAGTGAGCCTCTCTCTTTGCTTCAAAGGGTTAAATGCTGATTTTTACTTCTTATCCCTTTAAAATATATTGACTTCACATTAATTCAGTGTTTGGATTACTATGATGTAATCTTCAAGGATTAATACAATTTTGAACTTTGCACTAGAAATTATAACATTTAATTGTAATTTTATTTTATAGTATGAAGAGATTGTGTGAATTAAAACTTAATATGCAAGTGGTGAGATTATTATATCTGAAATACTAGAATTCCTATATTACAATAAACTTTATAATCATTATCGTTGTACCTATCAAATATTACAACTAATCCAATAGACATTTTAAATATAACAATATCACTTTTTAAGAATTCTTACAATTAAAATTTTCGTTGTAATTTAGTATTCCTCATTTTGTTGAATTAGGAGAATATTAAAAAAGAATAATAGTAATAATACTCAGTGCAAAATCCCCCATAGTTAAGGCTACAAAATTTTTAAAAAAAAAAAAACCAATTTTCCTTGCACGTTACTGTACTGAAGGATAAAGTCTCCAGTGCAATGACTCTTATCACCTGATTATGCTGTTTTAGAGTTTCCATTCAATGAGAATTTAACAATTGTTATAGATTTTATTTTTTTTAAAAGATTTTTATGATTTGATAATTAAAAATACATAAATAATGGTTATATGTGGAATCCTCGTTGAATAAAAAAACCACAGTCGTGACGTAGCCTCTGCACCCGAGACTCTCGTGCCCAAGACTTGGTTAATTGATTGATTAGTGCTAAATAGGGGAAAGGCCCTTACTGGCGAGGCTACACAGTAGCCAGGGAGATGTTGCCGGCTGCAGTTGGTTGCACCGGCGACGGAGCCGCTCCCTCGTCTTTTAGAATATGTGGATGGCAGGCTTGATTTGACGACGGCTTCTTCCCAGGCTCCTCCTCCTCCTCCTCAGATCAGATGCATTGCTTATCTCTGACGTTGTCTCCGACGACAGCAATGGTTCCCGCCCCGTTAATTTCACTAACCAGCAAAATCACATATTCAGCAAAAAGTTGAAGAATCATCAGTACAGTACAGGAGACTAAACTCGGATTACTGTTGAAGATACGAATTCAACTCAGATCCTCACCATTTACGGCAATTAATCGTACGTAGCAGCACCGAACAGCATCCTAACCTTTCTTTTCATAAAAGATTAATAGAGAGAGAGGCAGAAAGGGGCAGATCTCTGTGAATCAATTAGATAAAAAGTCGCAATCTCTCTGGATATTCAGTTTTCTTTTTCCCGACTCCCCGAGGTCTTATGTTAACCATCACCGTTAATCAAACTAATCCGGCATTAACCCCCTCTCTCTGATTAAATAATGCCTCTGTCTCTCTCTCTCTCTCTCTCTCTAGTTTTCTCTGCTCTGTTTAAGACGGTGACTACTAGCAAAACTTAAGGCATATCAAGGAAACTAGCAGAGATGAAACCAGCAACATGGTGAAAGTATCTTGATAGACATTCATCTATAAGAATTTGCCATCCCGGATTAATTACCGAAACAAATCCAACGGATAATACTGCCGCAAGGCAGATTAGGTCGAGAAATAAGGAAGTGATTTCACGATTGTTCGGGAAAAATCATCCATGAGACCTCACCACCACAGACTGCGAAACAAAATATATTGCAATCGCCAAGTAGTGAACATCCCTCCCAACGATCGGGAGCAATCACGCATGATTCCTTCCGTCTAAACATCTTAATGCCTTATTCTATGCGTAAGAGTTCAAATCGAGCCGTTTGATTTCTTGGCAGCAAAAGGGAAGAAGTTCGACCTTGTTTCTCTTCCCAGAAGTAAGCGATCTGTTCAGGTGAAGGGAGACGAGAGAAAAGGCTCAAAATCGAACTGTATGCCATCTGCACTGCTTCGAGATTCTGATTAAGACAGATATATCTCGATCGATCATGGAGAATTCATATTAAACAGTGAGATGAAAACTTACCGTGAACATTGTGGATGTAAGAGCGCCAATGACATGATCAGCGAGCCCTAGAGCTTCCTTAACGGCGTCTTCTTAGAGAGAGAGCGTGAGACAGTCTGAGAGAGAGATGACAATGGCGATTGAGCTCGGGACATGAGCTTTTATAGGGTTGGGTTGGGGGTAACCGTCAAGATCTGTGCCGTCAATCTTTATACAGATCGACGGCTGAGAAAAACAAAATAAGTTAAAAAGAACTCAGCTTCTATTTTTTTCGTAAAAATGTGAAATTAATGTAATTTCGTTAAAAAAAAAAGTTTAAAAAGTAAAGCTATAGGATAGAGGGATGCGGTGAGCGTGGATCGAACACGCGACCTTCAGATCTTCAGTCTGACGCTCTCCCAACTGAGCTATCCCCGCTCGATGTCGTGCTTTCCTTACTAATTTTATCACTACTTTAAATCTGTATCAAAATAAGCCAGCTAATGTTAGGCCAGCGCTCTTGAGCTAGTTCAGGCGAATCCGGGGTGGGCGGAAAGAAATTGATTGATAGAAGGAAACCGAAGCGAATAATAACCCGTCAAGCAAGCTTAGGTCGAAGTTCTCTTTTTTGAGCTAATTTAAGATACATGAGTTGAACCGAGATGATTTTAGATGGCACAGGGCAATTGATACCCTTAAATTCGGAAAAATTTATAAAAATATTGTAAAAGTTTTGGCTGATTTTATTTCATTCCTTTATAAAATTATCTTATTTCTTACTTAATCCATCCTTTCATTATTATTTTGACTTTCACCCGTTCAGACAAATTTCCTACATTCATTGTCGAGATCGAGTTAAAATCAATCATTTCTAAATGATAAAAATCATTTATAGAGGCCGTACATAAATATCTTCCAAGAAAATACTAATTAAATTATTTTAATTAATAATATTTATAATTACTCACATAATTAACGCTAATTTATTTACTGACCATAATTTAATTGAAATTACCTCGAGTCAATAAAACCACCCAAGAATTTCTAATGATCTGATTCAGTAAATGGAGCCGGAATTACGAGCCCATCCTCCCTCCTGGCCATTGAAAGCATCCTAGTTGGAGTTGCAGCATCTTAAGTGCATTTCCCAACTGTCACTCCCCGAGTCCTAGTCTCCGATGACTATATACTCCGCCAACTAAATCGATGGTATCAGTTATTCTACTCCCACAAGCGTCCAAAAGATCGGATTCTTCCTCTCGGTTTCCAATTAGAGCAGTGAATCCAATAAAAGCCGAACATGTCGAAGAAGGTAATGTAAACCAGGAAAACTACTTCATACAATAACAACACTATTCATAGTGGAACAAGAAAAATCCCAGCCATAAAGAAGCTTGTTAGTGTTTTGGCCGATTCCAGTTACGTTCCCTCATTCTGACCTAAAGTGAGAGAAACGAATCTGTCGTGTGGCCCGAGTTGGTACTAGTATTAAAAATGGACTATAGATAACAAGTAGCTAAAGAGTCATAACATTAATACAAGAAAGAAAGAAAGCATCCGAGGAAGCTGTTCTCTGTTCTCTGCAAGTACAAGATAACTAACATGCCTCAAAAGGACAGGACGTTTACTACAAAATCTTTTGGAGCAGCTCAAAGCATCAGAAACATCAGGAGGACCAAACTACGAAGAAAAACAAGATACGGTCTGTAGAATGCCATGGCATCGGCCCAAACTCGATCTAGCACTAAATTTAAAGACGGGAGCTACATAAATTATTGTTTGCGCCTCTCTGGTGAATTCTAAGAGTCTTATGTGTGATCACTTTCAGGATTTCTGCATAGAAGGGGGAGATGGAACGATTACCTCAGAGAGGCGGGCAATGAAGAGAGTATGGAGCTCACCACCGGTTTTTAGGCGGTTTCACCTTGTAAATACGGACTATCCAGTTAGATGTTGTAAATGCTTCCTCCAGGTATTCGAGTTTAACATCCTTGTTCCCTATTTCAACCCCCCGTGCACGATCATACCTGCAGTAGATGAACAGATATAATCCAAAATGAAAAAGTGAGACAGGGATTGGAATCAAGGGTTCGATCTTTCTTCACAATCAATAATTAGTCAGATCATAGATTCATATCTGCGTTTATATTCAAAAGGATCCAGCTATATCTGGCCCATCAAGGTTTTCTAGCGAGTGACCAAAGCAATCAGAGTAGCTGAATGAAAAACTTTTTGCAATAACCTAGCAAACACAGGAAATTACAAGGACGAAAAAATTTGAGTGACCACAACAGAATCTTATTCGAATTTCTAAATTCAAATTTCACTTTTACAGTGTGCACATGAAAATGAAATATATGCCAAAATACCAAGCTTTAGCACAAGAAATATGAAGGGAGAATAATGAACGTACCCGGGAGGTTTGCCATATTCTGTTGTCAGCTCCCCAAATCGGTAATAAGAGAGTTTGTACCTTCCAAGAAAAACAAGGAAAAGATTAACATAAAGTATCTAATCACCTGATGTAACTAAGACTGTTCAATCACAAGCAATGCACCAAAGACAAAAGAGTGAATTATCGCTCCGAAACAGTATCTGTTTCAGGATTCTGATGGTAAAGGATTGTAAAAATAATGGAATATCTAGAGGGTCTAGGAAACTCACATGAGACAGTTCAACATCTTTGGAGCAGCACCTTTGTCAACGCGATACTCGCCATTAACTAGGTAGTCAGGTTCCTTGATTACAGGAAAAACTCCCCCACCAATTCTCACCATCCATAGAAATCTAGTGCACAAGACAGTTTGGTCACTTACATACTAATGAAAGCAGTTAAGCCAGAACTAATATAAAGCTGCAAGTTCAGGAATATGGATAAAAAGCAAATTCAATTAAACAAAAACCAGTTATAAACAATGAGAATTTCAACAGTATGAATTTGTCAATGAAACTGCTATGATCCTGCTAAATTAGAATTGCTTCCTTGTCATTAGAATATACCAGTTATTTCTTAATTTTCCGAGAACCTTTTCTTTGAGGAGGTTCAGGAAGAACTTCAGAATGGTAGATGAAGATATATTCAACATGTGAAGGTAAGATAAAGGATAAAAAATCATCTAGTCTTACTTGTTGATATCATCAGAAGAATAACCGGTAACACCACCAAAAACAACCAGCACATAGTCCACATCAAGTGATCTCATAATCTCATATGCTTCATCCTCATAAGATGACATTGCACGTCCCACAGTAGCAATATGAGTATTATTCCATGTGTTATTATCAACAATAACAGTCCTGTTTCCCATGGCAGTTATCTGGTACCCATAGTCCCACCATGACATCACCTTAGCATCAGGAGGAGTATTCTGCCGAAGCCAAAAGTAAGCCTCGCGATAATCATCAAAGATGACTCTGTTCCCATGTGCACCTCTCGCAGCTAACACGATTGAGGGTGATGAATATGCCTCTGATGTGACCCACGTACAGTGAGTGGCATACTTACTGAGTAGGTAAAAGGCACCAAACAGCAATGCTATAGCAACATTCTTTCCAAAGGGCTGTGATTGGTCAAGTGATCCCTGCCAAAGAGATATTGTATATTCAGATTCACATATTGAGACTTTGCATACATCACCGTTACTAAAATAACTTCAAGATTCATGGTGGCAACTGGCAGTTGCTGCTCCAGAAGTAGATCCATCTCTAAAGTGAAACATATAGTCCCTCTAGGATAAACGATTTCAGCTTGACCAATTTCTATCTTTATAATTATCAATCAATACAAAGCCACACATAACAGAAAATCAATAGCTTAATAAAGTTATAAAAGAGTTGCATTTCAAGAAATTGCAGAAGTAAACTATCAACTATGCTACAAAATTTACTAAAACATCTGCTATAAATGTTCAATCTGCAAGAGTTACTGGAGATCAATCTTTCAAGCATGAGAATAGTCAAATTAAGAAAATAGGACAGTCTGCATAACAACACCTTTGATGATGCCTTTGCACTGCTTCCTCCTTTACTAGAGCCACTCTGGGAAACCTTGGGCTTTGCCCTTAGTACTTGAGTCAAATTCTTGATGGTGGCAGAAACAGCAATAGCACTTATCAAGCAGACTGCAGGTGTAGCAACGAGAATCAAACGAACCATAACACCAGCAAAATACATGCTTGTGAGGCCATACATAACTATGAATATTGTGGCATCTGAGAGCCGCTTGAAGCAGAAATAGAGGCCAGCTGGGAAGAGGAAAAGCAGAATCTGGAAATCAAACATGAATGATGACCATGCTGTCGGCTGATGCTCTGAGACAGATGCAATAATAGGAATGTGATCCTTTGCATATGTAGGATCAAGTAACGAGTAAAAACGGCCTGTCCATGGAGAAATGTATCCAGATGCTGTCCCAACTCCAAGGGCAATGACACCCACGACAACTGCAGATGATACAGTGATCCTCAAGAAAGCTTGGAACAATTTAGTGTCATTCAGCTGATGCTTAACCCAATCAAGGAAGTAAAACACCTGCACACGTGGATTAACTCACTAGATATAAAATCATCCCGAGATGGTAATACTTTGGACAAAGAAAATGTAGAGAGTACATAGCACAGGTGAAATGATACTGAATGCGATTAAACCAAACTGTTGCAAACTGAAAATGTGATAAGCATATCAAAAATGAAATTTTGCTTCAATTCAGGACTAAATGGACAAAATATCGATGTTTTATACGCACACATCTTAATCAAATAATAGAAAGGAAGAGGTCAGTCTCATCCACAGAAACACTGAGCCTTCCTAATCAATCCACTAAAGGCCACAGAATGAAACCAATCTGACACACTGTCAACTACGACTCTTGACTGTCAATTAAACTCATCTATTGACAACTCTGCACACTTCAAATTCGTGTTAGCAGGGATAAACAATTTAATTGACAGAAAAGCCACCATTTGCAGCTAAAAGCAAAAGACCAGGACCTGCAACAAGAAGAAAACTCCCATTGCGGCCATGTGCTCCCCAGATTGTACATGCTGAAACCCCACAAACCGGATTTGCATTGCAAGAAGCATTCCCAAAACATACATACAATTGTACGCCACATACAGTCTCATCGAATACCTCCCAGTGATCAACAGCACCAAGACATAAAGAGGGATCAAGTTGATAATAAACACATAACCACCCCACGCGGACACCATGTAGAAGTACCCAAAAGCCGACGCCAGAGACCATGCAAGAGAACCTGTATTGACAGCCTTAACGAACAGGTAAAAAGTGAACAGAAGTGCAAAAATCGCAACACCCTCATTATCATATGATCCCGCAACCGATCGCGATATGTAACCCGGGCAGATCGCGATCAGTGCCGCAGCAACAAGACCCGCCCCCGAGTCCCAGATTTCCTTCCCAAAGAAATACGCAACCAGGGTAGTGTTCGATGCGAAGAAGGGTGCAGTCAGCACACAGACTTCGCGAATGTGGACTGCAAATCGTAGGACCTTTAGGGTCCAGTAAATCAGCGCGGCGGTGACCATAAGGCCGGGGTAGAGAGTGCCGCCAATGATCCGTCCAAGCGGGTACCAGCTCTCGCTATCGAACCAGTTCCAGAACTCGTAGAACCCCTTTTGGGTAAGGAAAAGGGTGGTCCGGTAGTTGAAATAGGGATCGAACTCGTGGATCATGGACTCGTAGCGGAGAACGCTGAAGAGGCGAGTGATGAAAGCGAGGACGTAGACGAGGCATAGGATCGTGACCCTGATGAGCAGCTCCTGCTGCTTGGTCTTCAGCTTGAGGGATCGGATAAAGAAGTGGCGGGAGAGCAGATCTGACGGCTTGGTGCTGGCCTGCATGGCGGGGCTGGAGTTGACCTGATTGGGCTTCTCCACCATTTCCGCGGGTCAGAGGAGGAATTCGGTGTATGCAGGCGAAGATGCTAAGCTCCCATGGAGATTGGAATCTTCTGGGGGTAAACAGATCTGGCGACTGACTCGATTGGGCTTTCTAGGGTTCTTCTGAGAGTAAGTGAGGAGATAAGATGGAAACAAAAACCCTACGCACCCCCCGGAGTAGAAATGGATATTGCAGTGAGCCTGTGTCACATGTCCCTGTGAAAGATTTTTATACCGCGCAGACGATACGAGGATTATTATAATTATTAAATTTAAAAATGTAAAAAATTTTAAATAAATAATAAACTTTAATTAAAAATAATATAATAAATTGTAAAAAATATAATAAATTATGAATTTTAGTTAAACGAATATATTATGTCAGTATTATTTATGTGATATGACCGCTCCAATGAAAATTTCTTCTACAAATTCATTCCGTTAACGAGATTTTCTTTTTCTATTTTCTGTTATAACAGTATATAGAGCTAAGTGGTTCATGAGAAATTTGGATTCGAGTTGAATTATAGTTTTTAATTATTTCACTTGCAAAACGGTTTTGGTTTGGCCTACAAAAGTCGGCCAAACTTCAAAAAAGTTCAATACGAGGTTGAAGGGGATGGGAGCAAGGCGTCGCACCTCTCACCGAATTGAGATCGCCGGCCCTCTTGGGGCTTGCAGGCAATATTCCCTAAAGTGACTATGGCCGGTGACAAAGCATCACCCCCTCCGATCAACGCATCTCTCCTTGAGCGGGGAGGATGATGTGATGTCGTCGAAAAGATTAAGGTCGGTGCCGAGGCTGGGGACAGACGGCAGATAGGGTGGAGGCAAAAGAGGTAGAAGGCGAGAGGATAGAAGAGAGGAGGATGAGGAAGTTGAGGTCGATGGTGACGGAGTAATGAGACCGAAATTGTTGAAGTAGATGGTGGAGGAGGAGGAGGAGGAGGAAAAGAGCAAAGAATTAAAGGACGGGAATTGGAAAATTTCATGAAATTGCAATGTCCAAATTTGATTTAGTAAATCCTTTTATCTTATATCGTGAACTTTTCCTCACAAGAAAGATTTTATCGTATAATTCTAGTTGTTTGCATTTCTCAACTTGCTCTTTGGTGTCTGCTGCTATGGCAATCAAAATCTGACAACTTCAATGAGATTATCCATGATAAAGCCTTAAAAAAAAAAAAAAAAAAACATTTGACCGCCCACATAGAGAATGATTTGAAACAAGCATAATACAGGCACCGGCCCTTTGAGATCTAATTTCTCCACTGCAGTTTCCAGACGGTTGCCTCAGAGCTATCACAAGGAAAAGGAAAGAAACCGGAGAACAAACATGAAATAACTTATAGGTTGATCGGTATCTATTTTTACGAGATTTACCAGATTCCTGTTTTACTTGCAGAAGTTTCCGGATGGAGAGACTTCAAGGACCCGGGCTTAAGATCCGAGGAATTTATCGACTCTAGCATTAGTTGCCCTGGACAAGAACTTCATGCAGATCGGCGGCTTAACCCCGGCAAGGGCGAGTATCGAGCTAGGCAGGGTCCATATCCCCTCTCCACATATCAAACCTGAAGCCACAGCAGGACCAAAAGCATCCGCCTTGGCCTTGTTCACTTTTTCCCATATGAACAGTATCAAGCTCCCGATGCACATGTCGATGGCAAAGTACGACCCGATGTAGAACGGGATTGCCATCGCCATTGGAACCGGGATGAGCCGGCCCCACCTCTTGGGCACCGTGTCCTTGATGATGTTGATCACTATGGCAGCCGCGAAGAACCCATAGCAGAGCTCGAGGCAATGCTTGGGAAGGGATGCAAAGCCTTCCGTTCCGAGCGAAGCCATGCCCCGGTAGACAATTGCATAGGGGGCGGGATACTCGCTCCCGGAGACCCCTATGTCTTTGAAGGCCTTGTAGAAGAGCCAGAACACACACGGGGAGATCACACAGCCCATTGCTGTGCCAATCACCTGGCTCACAAACATGGACCGGGGTGAAGCCAGGGTCAGGTACCCGGTCTTGAAGTCCTGGGTAAGGTCTGAGGCTGTCGATACTATGTTCATCATCACACCACAGGCGGCCAGGCCTGCAATGACTCCACCGTGTGAGGCACCGACCCAGGCCCCGATCACAAAGATGGCAAGCTTCCCATAAGGTTGACGCCAGGGACCAGTCAGTGAGACCACATCCATAGGCATTGCAGAAGCCGAGGGTCGGGGCGAAGAGGTACATGACCAAAATGTAGTACCACTTCAACTGAGGGAACAAGTGGGGGAGGGTGATGATGGAGATGACAGCAATTATCGTGTAGCCAGCCAGGGCGAACCAGTTCGGAATTTGATCCTTGAGGAAGATCTGGGTTCTGCGCTGGTCATCAAAAGATGACTCTTTGGTCTCGGGGTGTGAACCATTTGCCACTGGGAGAGTACGCTGGTCTCGAAGTTGATGATATAAGCCTGACAGGGTTCGATTCAACACCTTCAAGAAGTTGTAAAGGCCGTCCCCGAGTATCATGGCAATTGCAATGAACACCTGAGACAGCATACCACATCTGATAGTGAATCGGTGTAGAAGCTTCATCGTGTACTTAAATTACTCTTATGATGTTTCATTAAATTCTTCCAATTTTGTTTCTTACCTTGTAGCCTTGAAGGCTGTGCATGCTAGATAACGGATACTCTGCAGGGTACCAATCGCCTCTCCTCTTCTCGATCAGAGGCCACATGAGACCCCAAGACAGTATGCCCCCTAGAAGGACCGATACATTTATAATGTATGGGCAGATCATCCCGACTCCCACATAGGTCGCAGAGAAATCAAAGTAGAACCTTCACATTTGCCAAGAATGGGATCGTTATATAACCAACATCGAAATACAATAGCAAGGCCCAAATTAGAGTAGCGCAAATGATTTAAACTGATTACTTGTAGTCAAAGGCTTTAAGCCCGAGAGAAGGGAAGTTCGAGAATCCACAGCCATCTGCAGCAGTGTAGAACCACTGGAAGAAGCCCCACAAGAAGCTGAAGGAAAAGAACTTGCCCAGCACGCGCACTTGTTTCCTTCAGGTGAAAAGAACCGGAAGGATGGTGAGACTTCAGGTGTTTGCAGGCTAGTTAGAGTCCGTTCGACCTATTGAAAACATTCTCTGATTTTTTTCAGTATGGATAAATGCGATCCTGCTTACTTGGCAAGTTTGGCTCCTTCTGGTGTGTGGAAACTGTTGATAAGATGAGCAGTTGCAGTACCACTAGGATATGTCAATTTGAAGTCGATGATCATGATCTATCAACCAAAGAATCGCTTCTTTCCGTTAAAAAAAGAGCAAAGAAATTGAAGTTCTTGACAGTATTTTAATTTTCAGGATTGCGTATATGTAGAAAGTAATGCCATTACCTTCCTAAGAGGGACCACTGCGAAGAGTCCGAGGAAACTGACGACGAAAAGAAAGCCAATCATCCATGGTAATGACGGGTCCTTAACCTCATTCGCATCCTGGGTATCTGATGATTGTCGGGCAATTCTTTGACTCATCCCAAACAAGTAACTCCCAAAACCTCCTGTTCATACAGCAATTAAAAGCACAGAAGTTTCAGGATGTTTTTCCTCAAGATTAAATCCAGTGATCATCAGAGTTAGAGTCCAAAAACAGGGAGATCCTCAGTGCGATCCAGGTCCCAGACCAGGGAAAGAAAAATATTTGAACACTCATCCGACAAGGTCCCATCCGTCTCTTTTGCTTGCCAGTTGATAACGTGAAAGCTTTGATTCATGTTCATTTCGAAAAGTCGAACTCGCATCCTCTGCTACTGAACCTAACCTCAGAGGTGCTGTAAACCAAATGCAATTGGCTAAGATCCGTAGGTTGAATTATGTTAGAGAAACGTGACAGAAAAACTTAGTTCAACCAAATAGTGAAAAGATCCTGACACCTAATACGGACCAAGTAGAAGCGGAAAAGATATGCAAGTGCAAACCGTTGAGTGACAAAAGAATCTTTGGAGGAAATCATCATATTGATCACCAGAGACATAATACTTCACTTGCCCAGACCCTGAATAAGATCCCCCCAGAAGATAAGAGGAACTCTATACTTTAGTGCAGGATATGGGTCGTAATCATTTATACATATCTACGATGGGACCAGGCCACTATAAAAACCATTCATCTCTAGCACAAAGCCAGGACACTAGGAAACTGTTGAAGGTTAGGAACCATACTTATTTGGCTTCCTCTATTCCCAATGGTCCATTCATACAATGGGAAGAGTTCAAGTTGTTTCTTTTTAAACTCTCAGTGTTTCTTTTTAATGTTTGAATTCCTATACCAGCATTTTCAGGGACCAAAGGTAACATAGATTGAACGAGAAAAGAATAACAAAGCTAAAGCTGAGATTATATCAGACAACTGATTTATCATATTACTACTCAGTCCAGGCAGCTCTGATTTTATATTTTCTGAATAAAAAACGAAAAATTAAATTTTAAAGAACCCACTAATCATGCAGATTAAGAACAGTCAGAAGGAAAAAAAAAATATGTACAAGAGAAGGTGGGAACACTGTACACTATCCAAAGACAAAATTACTGAGAACTGAGGAACCGTATCTGCAAGTTTCGACTCCTTTCATCTGAGGTTTACCCCTAATTTTCCCGTCTCAAAATGGGACAGTTAACAACTTTATAGAATCAAAGCTCAAAACCACCAATAAGGTATATCCTTCACTCCTGTACAATGGAAGAATTACGACCAATGACTTTACTGATGCTTTATTTAGAAAAATGGAGATGGAAAAATACATTTTTTAAAAAAAGGTCATTTTTAGCTTTTCTTCAACTACAGGACCAAGCCAACACACAGCAAGGGGACCAAGCGTGGTTCAAGCTTGGCAGTTTTTCTGTGGCCAGAGTAGTCGATCTAGTCGGAGCTCTACCAAATGTGGTCCTATGATTGACCTATGAATATCAGTTAATACACACCAAAAAAAAAATAATTGTAAAATTGGTGATAATTCACAAATTCCAAACAAACCAACTCGTGAGATTACATTACAGTAGAGTTTACAATTAATTATTGATGCAAAATCGAGATTTAAGTGAAAAATCCCAAATTTTACATCAAACCTGGCACCACGTTACTGTTGACCGACTTGTAAAACTTTTGTTGGATTACAGTCTCCTCGCGCTATATAGTATCTCAACAGAGTCAAGGTTGTCTTACGCCATTAACCACTTCCTTGAACGCGGCACTCTTCATGCCAAGATTACGCAGCCGAACATGGATTACCGAAAATCGTACCAGTGTACTCGGATCCATATCATCAGACCGGTATGAGCCCGACGTGTCAATAAATTGCATGGAAAATCAACGCCCAATCCCGTCAAGAGCAAATCTAAATAGGCCGAATTTCACCTTATACTACGTATAAATTTTTTTCGGGTATATAGAATGGTCAACACTTTTTAATTTTCCTCACCAACATAATAGCATCACTCCATTAACATTCTTTCAATTGAGTTAAAATATCAATTTTACCCTCTTTTCGTTTTTAATAGGTCAAATTATGCACGAATTTCATTTTTTTTATTACTGTCAATAAAGGGTAAAATAGTAATTTTAACTCAATTTAACGGAACAGATGAATTTTCTAACAAAGATATAACATATCATAGGTTGTGAGAAAAATTTAAAAGTTGTTCATTTTATATTAAAAATTAGCCGTGACAGAAAATGAAGTTTACTTATAATTCACGGTTATTTAAACCGTTTACCCATTCATCAACGAACTTCTGGAAATAATTAAAAAGGTTTTATTTTTAATTTATAAAAAGAAAAGAAAAGGGGATAGCAGTTGATGTGGTTGGACGAATTTCACTTTCAAAATCGTAAATGCATTAAATAGCTAACTTCGATCTAAATTTGAATTAGTGAAAATTTAATTTTTTTTTAAGAAAAGGTGCCCCGGAAAAATTTAAAAAGTAAAGGAAATATGAAGGGGAGTGATTATGGGACGGGAGAGAGACGGAACGGAGAAACGAGACGTTACCGCTGAAAGCGATGCCGGAGGAGGCGACGACACAGGTTTGAACGACGGTGTTCTCCTGGCGGGTGAAGGGGAGGCGGAGGAGGCCTGTCCGGCCGAGGAGCTTCGTCCACGTCTTGATAAAGAAGAACCCAAGCAGCCCAGCCGACACGTTCAGCGACGGGATGATCCCCGTCGTCAGGTTCAGCTTCATCACTATGAAGCAGAACAGCACGCTCAGCACGAAGCTCACTCCGAAAGCCCTCAGCGTGAGCTGATTCCTCCAAGCGGGAACCGCCTGGCTCTCGAAGATCCTCTCCACCGACAGGTTCATGCTATCATCCGCCGCCGATGAGTAGTGCCTCCCCTCCTTCTCGCGGTGGCTACGGATCTTCTCAATCTCTTCGCGGTCTTCAACTCCGTAACTGTTCTCCCCTGCTCTCCCTTTCGACGGGTCCATTTTCATCAGAGTCGTTCCCTCTCTCAGGTTTTCAGAGGAGCGAGCTCAGGCTCTGTTCGCGGGAATTGAGAGAAGTCTCTGGAGGGAACAGTGGTTGGAATCTTCTGCAAATGCACATATGGAGGGATGATTAATGGATGGCACAGGAAGTTTGAGAGGAGGAGTGAGCATTTGCTTTCTGGCATTGACTCCCCTCCTTCTGCAGCGCAACGCTCCAAATATGTGCGCTTTCACGTTCACGCTCCGATAGAGAGAGGGGGATTTGTTTTTTTCTCCTTTGAGAGACGGGGAGAGAGAGAGAGAGGGGATATGCTCTTTCCCGTGAGGAAGTGTGTAATGAAATAAATATAAGTGATGCTGATATGATATATTCGTCTCATTATAATTTATTATTTACGTATTTATTTAATGATATTTATTAATATATTTTATTATTATTTATATGTTTTTTAATTAGGATCGACCATTTATTTAGGATATTTTAAATTTTTAAAGATTTTTTAGAATTTAACAATCGTAACCGTATAATTATTGATTTCGTGTCAAGTTTTAATTAGATAAATATACCATATCAACATTATCTACATAATATGACCGTTTCACTGAAAGTTTTCTCATTGATCGGGGAAGACAGCTCTATTTGAAAAGGAATTTAGATTAGTTCTTGTTGCGATGAAGTAATAAAATTCGTTTCTAAAAAACATCTGTAATCAATTAGTAATTACCGAGATTATTAATATTTTATAATTTAGTTTATCCTTCGTCACGGGAAACCGACTCCTTGCACGTTACCCATAAATCTCGGAGTTGACGATGGGTGAAGTGTCTTCCCCGAATGTGAAATGTATTTACCGGAACTTTTTTTTTTGATAATCGAGGTGTCACGTGTGTCGAGTAAGTCATGATAAATTCTGACTGGCTCAAGGGGACTGAAAAATCCCCACTCTTCAGCGGGTACTTGCTGGATTTCGAACCTGTGACTTCCCAACTCTCTAACACAGCGGCTGCCCGGCACACTGCACTCAACTAGATTCCTATCATTATGTTCCCTTCTGAGTCTGAATTTGTAACGAGAACTCTACTTGTTTTTAGAAAAACCTTCCTGTCAATGAGTGACGGATGGTTTTAAGAAGGTGAGGGAAACGAGTCAAGGAAAAAAAAAAGTGTGAAACATTATATAATTATTAAATTATTTTTATCTTTCCCCTTTAATTAATCACATTCCCTTCCATCCAGTTTCGGGTTTCCCCCCTTTCTCAGAGAATTTTCAGGGCTACTCCCTCACTGCATGGGTGGATTACCATATGTTATCTTGCAGAGGGTAATGACAGCATGCAAGCGATTCCTTTTTACCAAAGTTCCCAAGAATCAAACAAAAAGTCAGAAGTCAAAGTCAACTTAAACAGTGGAATAACAGAAATTCTTGAGTGGAGCGTCGCCACCACGTAGCGGTGCCCATGTGGTGCCTCCGTCCACTGAAGCACGCGTGGCAATGCTAGGCTAACATATGTCAGCACTTCCTTGGACGATTGCACCACGTGGCAGCCACATGGTAGCGCCACTCCACCCAAGAATTTCTTGTGAGATAGGGATTTGATACGGGCTGTGGACTTGCTGGCTCATTAAATGAAGTTCGAAGATATATATATATATATGTATATATATATATGAAGGTGGGTTTGGAACATTGAATTTGATTGTTTTGACTAAAAAGATTCACTGTGGAACTGATGACGAGAACGAAAATCCGGAACCGTAAGTTCAATAGAATTAGCTAGCTACCCAACACTGCAAATTTATGTCGATGCTCTCTATATTTAGCAAACTTACCCACATGCTTACCGCAATATTATGGTGTGTCAAAAGTGTCAATCATCGTGACAAGCACGTCATGCTAATAAATTAACAGTAAAGACCGCTCCAGATTGAATAAGACAACGTTAAATAAGGATAACAATCAATGTAATGACCGAATATCTCACTCACCCAAAAAAAAAATATTTCGGTAGGAACTACAATGTCCCAGAATCAACAAATAATCGGTTTTGGTCGTGCTAGATGGCAGTCGGAATCCGCAAGATCACCGCCAAATTTTGGTAAAGATGGAGAAAGAAATTCGAGAGCACTAAAACTGAAATATGAAATCTGATGTAGATTACTGAACTAAGAAAAGGTCCCCGGCCACTTTTTCTCAATGTGAATGTGGAATAAGTACATAACACCAAAAACGTCAACCCAAGGAGTCGCGTCATCGCATGCAGAACTGTAGACACGCAAAGACAAGGTAGCCATCAGTTTCATGATAAGCCTGTCACACACAAACTACAGGAGCATTAACTCCAAAGAACCGGGTACCCACACCTTACCAGATGACAAGCTCCGAGGTAAGTATCTCGGATTTCTGGTTTAGCGAGCTTCGTACTGGATAACTGCAAGGAGCAAAATGGAAAACAATAAGCATAAACATTTTCTAGTTGACTTCAGACTATGAGCATGTAACTGGTACCGGGCAAAAGCCACAAAGCCAAAAGCTTAAGATCTTCGAGAGTAGCTATGTTTACAGGAGAATATCAACACAACGCATCCTAGCATACAAGTCATGGTGTTAATCCTTTAACCACAATATAAAAGGAATACTAATCTCAGATCCACATTCACCCACTGTCTTGAGCTATAACGAAACCCTGCCTCATTCTTCCTTACAAGTAGGGCTGTGCAAAAGTACCAAAAACCTTATCCAAACTGGATCCAAAATAAACCAAACCTGGAAAAAACTCGTTAGGTCAGACCAGTTCATATCCAAATCAGTTTTTATGTAAATTGTTCTAACTTCCACTTGATAATTATAATTTGGTTAACCATAGTTCATCACATCAAACCGGATTTTCAATAAAATTAAAAGCATTATATTCATATAATAAATGTTTACTTATTGCAAGACAGATTAACCTAGATAAAGTTGAGGAGTGATTTGTCTAAGACAATTGATAGAGTTTTGTATCAAATTGACTAGGGAGACTCAAATTTAAATTTGAATTTTGTCTAAGATTCTTTTTTATCTAGATACATATTACCTAGGGTAGTATCTTGAAAATTTGATTAATGTTTAAGATATTCTACGTTGTTTTGTGTTTAGTTTGTATTGCTCTTTAAATTATGCAAGTCATCATGTGATAATTTAATTTCCTTGATTCTATTAGTAAATAAAATGAAGAACTTCTTGTATCCATTAGCTCTGTACTGCCTATGTAAAACAATAAAATTGGGTCCGGAAATTTCTTTATCAACAGAAAAATAGGATCATGAAAAATAAATTTCATTTGCACCGATTATAATTTTTTCATTAACATATAAACCAGTTCTTGCTGTTAATTAAATGGAAAAATCAATTTAAAGATATTCAGCCTTTTCCTCATAATATGGGTTTAGCTGGGACTTATTCTATGGAACTGATCCAAATTAAGTTTATGGTTCAGTTCAGTTCTCATGTTTAAACCAAATCACGTCTCACCCTTCCTACAAGAGTCAAAACTCACAAAGGCCACTAGAAAGGGGAACTCCACTGTGAAACTATTGAGTCCATATTCTCTCGATTGAGGAAGAGGTAAGACATTGAGCATGGGAAAAAGATGTCCAAGTTAGTTTATGAAGCAGTATCATACTAATACCTAATCATTAACTATATGCCGGTCAGTTCCTAGATCTGATCATGCTTCGACTAGGCTGACCTTTAAGCAATATGTTCAACTCAATTAGCACTTTGAGGGACTGGCATATCCTAATTCTCTTGCCAAGGAATAATGTACAACAGTTTGGTCTGAAAGAGAAACATGCATGTAGAACCAAATCCATAATCCAACTACCAGGGAAAACCAATCAAACTCAGTACGTACAAGCCATGAATGACACTGATGGTACATTTCATCTCTCTATACTTTAGAAGTACGTATTTCTCAAGTTTCCTTGTGAAATATTCATCAGTCTGCCGACCACTATCTTCAACAGATTTTTCTAATCAAATTACATTTTAGTTATTCAGTAAGCAGTAGAAAAAGCCTAATGGGTTGCAAGGCCAGTATAAGAGTTGCAAATTGATGTCTCTCATGTAATAAAAAATTCCACGCTTTTGGGGTCTGCCTTTAAAATCCATAATCATCAAATCTGGTTGTGGCTGGGATGATAGAACAGTTTAATAGAGAAGCATGCCTGACTCCTGGCCTTAGAAACAAAAGCTGCAGGATATCATTGAACTTCTCTAGATTCAAATCAACTACTTTAGCACCTTCATTATTCAGCTGTTATCACTCTGCTGCTTATTAATCAACCATTGATAATGGGAACATATCTAATCACTTTCCTTTCCATTTTTAATCGCAAGAATGTGCTCACAGAAATCATAATCCTGGTAGTTGATGCTTCCTAAATGACATTTCCATACAGATGGCAAACCCAAAACCACCCACTTGGTAGACATACCTCATGTTCATCACAGTCATTGGCCAAACCATGTACATGCTATGTACGTGATTCCTTGAAACAAAATCAATGAGCACCAAAAAAGACCATTTCTTGGACATCTAATTTAGAAATCTATGTGCAACCCTATGCCATAATAACTGCCCCATTCTCTAATTTGAATGCCTACGTACAGCAATATCACAACATATACAAGGTTCCACCACATTTGCAGTTACAAACATGACTAATAACTAATTGTAGATTTTCCATCACGATTCAACCAACTAAGGAAGTAAAATACCATAAACCATCACTTTTTGGTACTCAGAAAAATTTAAAAAGTGACTCACTTCTACGGGTCCGCTTCTTGTACAAAATGCGATAGCCACACTCTCTGCACTGTATCACATCTCCCGGCTTCAGAGTGTTCTCCATTCCACAATCTACAGTTCACAATAGCCGCCTCTTAAATCAGAACATAGACCCAATAAATCGGAAAATCAAAAAAAGTTTCTCCACTCAGCCAGCGGTGCCATGCGTCCATCAATGCATACGACAGCTCCTAGCATGTCTCGTTAGACGATTAACATCCAGTCATCATAATTACCTACCTAAAGGTTACGAATAATATTGGAACAAAATCATTCGAAAAACTGTAAATAGAACTACAAGAGGGAAACTGCACCCCTAAAACACTGACAGAACTTCGTTCAAAGCAAAGTACAGGATGGAGAAAATCGGTCAACTCAATCGATGGCTAAAGGTTATCGAAATTCATCTTTCCTACTTCTGATAAGATTTGAAAACAAAGAAGATGTGGCAGAGAAGGAATCGAACCTCCGCAGATGTAGCTGACGGGCTCGGGTTGAGGATCCATGTGGCCTGGGGTGTCAGAGGAGACGGCTATTGACCTCCCAACCAAGAATCCTCGATTCTTCTCAACTGAGGCCTCGAGGGTTTGCGCGAGCGTGGGCGCATTATATAGAGAGTCAGAGGGGGAGAATTCGTCAACTGCATATTCACACCCCATCTTTTATTTTCTTGCAGTTTGCACCCCAATTTTCGAAATTTTACAATTGACCCCATTACTTTCAACCAGATTCGATATCATCATAGTACTCGGAGCCTCTACGGTGCTGAGGAGAAGAAGCTGAAGATGATGTAAACAACGGTAGAATGATTTGCATTCCCAGATCAAGTATCTGATGCAAGAAATCGACATTTCCATGACTAACTATAGATATCAAACTCTTCAAGGACTGGCTCGGTTGAAGCAATTTAATTCAAACTATCCAAGATTATACCATAGACCCGAATATCCCATCCCCCCAGCAACCTTCACGAACCTGACTGAAGGTACCCAGTCAGGTTCCCAAAGATAAGATTAAGAAACGAAATAAAGGTTGTGTAAAGGTTGCAAGAGACAGATGCTAAGTTTATTGCCAAAATCACGTTTTACCAACCTATAGCATTAAGGATTGACTATAGTTTGATCTGCTAGAGAAATCAAGTCGATGTATTTCACATTACCCGAGCACCGATCTCAAGAAGATCCAGCCATTAGGATTTGATGGTGTGTGTAAGTTCTACCAAACAGAGGCTACTCTAGAAATAAGGAAGAGAAAATGCTGCAACTCGAACATTAAAAGTATCATCTGATCTCTTTCCATTCCCCAGGCATCTTGATCAAACACGATGATTCCAAGATTCACATGTAGACTAGACTAACAGGAGAGCACGTTAGGAGACTGTTCAATTCCATCATATCAGCAATCTCTTCAATGAATTCTCTTACGGAAGGAAAGATGTAAAACTCAAACCTTCTAAACGAGTCGATCTATCTGCTTCAATTTTGTCTTGGCACATCACTCAATACAACAGTTTTCCATCGGTTCTGTAGATGTGTTATAGCTTTGACAAGTCCTTGGCCCAAGAAGAGAGGAGCAAAAAAAGACATCAAACATCATCAGGACTTCCACCAACTCTTCCTTGTAACTCCTGTGGATTCCAGCGCTGCTTCAGTGCACACTCACTTGGTCATTGATCATGTGCTGACAAGCCTGGAGAGTATAGACTTGATGTTTGACACTCTCTTGACACTGCACGGGAAAATGAAATGATTGAACTTCAGACTGCATGTAACTATCATCCAGGCAACTAAGAGAACAAAAATCTAGACACTGGTTGAAAAGATACAACAATGAAGGAATCAATGAGCTGCTGTTTATGACTGACGAATGGTTAAAACCTGTATATGATATCTCCACTTGGTGTGGACTTCCTCTGAATCCAATCTGGGACCAGCTTTTCAAGAAGTTCAACCTGTTCTTCTACCTCTCCTGCAAATAGAAGACATTTTAAATGGAACAATCCAAGCTATAACTGCTAATTTATCCATCTGTTGTATAAGGTGAAGAGGAATTGTAATCAGAGAAAATGGACAGCACATACTTCTCTCAACAATGTCATAATTATTAATAATTATCTTATGCACGAGCTCCTCTTTTGTGATTGAAGAGCAACCCCCAGCCTGAAAAATATAATCTATTGCAGCAACAGTTCCAGGCAAGCTAGAAGACATATGCTGGTACATTCCTGAACTGATTTGGATGAAGCTGTGATCCTTTGCACGGTTACATCTCTCCTGCACAAGTGGATTCTGTAATTCAAGGGAATAATTAGATGGACAAACCAAAATCTGATAGCTTGCACACGATTCCATAGGAAAATGTGTGTGATTTGCTAGAATGTAACAAATGCAAGATGAGATCCAAAACACTCTTTGTTAACAATTGAAGGAAATCATTATCTTCCATAGTTACCAGCAACAACAGCCTAAAGTAGATGCAAAACCAAGCTTTTTGAAAAATTCAAATGAATGTTTTGACATACGGATGCATACACAAAACCCATTTTCCTCAAAAAGGTAGTGCTGTTCATTGTAATGAACTTTGTAATTTCCCAGCCATAAAATAACATTAAAAGAGCATGTTAGAAATACCTTCTGAAGTATGGCTCTAGAAGCAGAGATGCTTGGTTGACCCATAAGTTCCGTGGCACAGTTGCTATTAGAGGGAACATGTTCACAACCCTTTGGCTCAACCACAGCAAAACTCAATGCACCATCATCACCTTCCATGGAGAAATTAAGCGATCTTTTTGTGGACTTATGGCATGACATGCACTTTTCACTGTGTGTGGACTTTCGATCATTATCACCATTAGATATTGCTCTCTTTGGAGTCAGTTGAGCAGGAGTTTCAATCAATAAACTTTCAGCAGAAGATGAAACTTTGACAGCAGGACTTTCACAGGCAGTGGAACCAGCAGAAGGACCAGTGTTGGCCAATTGGCTGGACTTTGAACTGGTTGCGACTCCAGGAAAACCTTCAGGAGTTCCTTCATCTTGCCCACTGTTGATAGTTTGCCCATTTACAATCTCAGGTTCCGCACATAGAGTATCTACACTATTCTTATTCCTGCTTTCAGAAGGTGGATGAGTGCTTTGCGATAGCAGGAGACTTGTTTTTCCCGAATCTGCAACAATGACTTTCTCAGAGAAATACTTTCTGAAATGTTGCGAGGCAGTAGGCACTTCCAACAAGTTTTCAACTTCGAAAGTAGCTTCAGATTGTCCAACAGAAACCCCAGCAACATTTTCTAGAGTGTCACTGGTCTGAAGATTTTGATCAAACAGCTCTGGCAACATAGCTTCTGGGACATCATAACTCTGGAGAAAAGGCATACAATAGATATTTTAAATGCATGTATCATCTTAACGGCTATCAGTTAAAAATTAGAGCATGAATGGGGACTCGAAAGACCATATAGTTCTAGAGAAATCGTGAAAAATCTTTATCCTGATGCAGGAAAGTACTTTGAAATTGATTTATCTTCAGTAATTTGTTATCACCACCAATGCAAAATATAAGATAGATAACAAGTTACACATCCGCATGGAAGCTTTTCCGACAAGGACATTGGACATGGTAAAGCAACAGTTGAAGTCCATACAACGACCTGTAATTTCATTAGCATGCACGCAGCTACAGATCAGTGAATAATGTGTAAAAGACTTCCATCAAAACTTTCTCATATATGGGCCCATTCCAGTGTGCTAATACAGTACCTCTGCATGTAAACTAACAAAATCCTCGAGCCTGGAGGCAAAAAGCTCTCGCAATGCCATGACTCTAGATTGTTCAGGATGCACGCCCATGTCATCAAACAGCAAAGTGATTTTTACATCTGGCACCATGCATAGAGTATTCTTGTCGTGTACAAGAACCTTATCTATCTGCACGGCTTCAGGAAGTACGTACTTAATCTGGGCAAGATGCCTGTAAAGAAATTTTCTGAAAGAAAGAAGAAACAGGTCATGAGAGATACTAGAAGGACAAGTATTTCCCAAATGCTGATGAAGAATGAACTATATTTGCATACTAAGAAATTCTTTTATAGCTGAAATTTGCACAAAGATCAAGCATCGCAAGTTCTCAATAACTGCATACCCTCAGATATCACCTGAACCTCTCCGGCCCAAAATTATGGGAAGTTCAGATGAATTAGAAGAAGGATGCCACTACACTACATGGTTGATAATGAGATAGCCAGCTAAGTTGATTCACAGGAGCAATGATATCAAAGAGAACCGTGAGTAGACGATTCCATTCACCTCTTTGTTAGAACTTCCACTTGAGAGCTGACATTTCGAAATGTTGGCGACTTCTTGCACAAATTCAGCAACCTCAGGGAGCAAATCATCTGATTGAAGAACTCCGCTATGATGTCGTACCTATCAGTACCAACAAATCAGCAACAAATGCAAAGATAGAAGAAGACTAAACGAGAGAACCGGACACATACCTCTCAGGGAACTTGGTCTCAGTGACCAGAGGCTCGTTTGTCTTCTGAGGCGTCTGCGAAGTGATCTTCGATTCTTCCGAGCTTACGGAGATTCCGCTGCGATTCTCGCTTTGCTTCTGATCCATTGCTCAGAAAGACTCACCAGAAAGAAGAACAATCACCGAAGACGATGCACAGTCAATAGAGGAGAAGAGACGCAGATTGATCGAAGCAGAAAAACCCTAACGAGTTCCCTAAAAGATGGACCCGAGTAGGGAGGGAAGTTCAAATAATGTTCGCTGAGGTGTAATTACAATATTGCCCTCAATTTTGCCTGCCAATCTCTTTCTTCGGCCGCTCCGATTTCCACTTCTTCCAGATCCATTTTGTGACCGTTGCGACTTTCCCCGCTCGCTTCCTTCTATGCCGGAGAGAAATATGACCGTTGATAAATCCGAATACATAAGCTTTATTCAAGAATAAATTCGAATAGGGTCTAATCTCATGTTAGTAAATCTATTAGGACACGCCCTATACCATATGATACATTGTCCAGTAAATTAGTTGATTACTATAATATTGGATACTATTTGTATTAAAAAATCTGCTAAGGAAGAATACGGACTTGAGCATTCATGACTTCACCACCTAATCATTTCCCCGTTAAGATTTGAGCAATGATTCCGATGGAATGTAGCTCTAAAACCATCATGGTTGAATATTCAAATAAGGTCAATTGTGTGAGATAATTAGGTTCCTTTCCATCGGACAGATTCTTCAATAATGTCAAAATAAAAGTACAACGAGACATTACCATATCAAACCGAATGTCTTGCAATGTAGTCAATATACAAAATATTGACCAACTTCTAACTAAGAATGGTTTCGACGAGTAAGTGCATTCATTTTTAAAATCATAGCTTTTTATTAAAATATCACTCATAAAGGAAGAAATAATCATCTCTTACACACTCCTCTGGTCATCTTTGCTTGGAGAGTCAAAGATTATCAGAGGCCCTGGTCCTACATCTTGAGGGGTCTCCATCCCTCTAAGGGAAATTGCTACACCAGAGGCTTAAACCTCATCAAGATTGTCTTGCAAGCACGATCCTAGATTTGTACCCTCGGATGGAGAACCATTCTTGGAAGAGGGACTCCGGTTAATTTCTGGTATGACCGATGGCTACAGGATAAACACCTCAGAAGCCATATTAAGGGTCCTATCCCCCTCAATGAGTCATCCTTGACAGTCAGTAACGTATTTTCTAACAATGGTCTGTGGAATTTTTCTAATATCTCAATACCGCTACCTTGTGAACTAATTGATAGGGCCCAGGCACTCCCGAGTAGCATCTTGAGTGAAATTGAGGACATGGTGGCCTAGAATTACTCTCATAATGGGTACTACAATACCAGAAGTGCCTATGCCCTAACATTGGGATTGAACCCAACTTCGAAGAATGATGTCTGGGTATGGATATGGAAGACAAAAACACTTCCATGCATAAGAACATTCATTTGGCTCTGCTACCATGGGAGGGTTCCCATAGCGGGCCACCTAAACCTACGAGGGATGTCATTGCCCTCGCTCTGTTCTCACTGTTTTTGTGCTGAGGAGGACCTTGAGCATGTGCTCTGATCATGCTCTCACGCTGCTAACTTCTGGACACGTTTGGACATACCTCAAACAAAGAAAGCCACCTTTCGATTACCACTCATGGACTAGATCCGAGTAAATTATGAGGGCTATTAACTGCATGCCCACAATATCCCATGGGCCTGTGTTTTTCCCCAGGCACTATGGATCATTTGGAAGCAGCGCAACACTGCTATCTTTGATTAGGGTGCCCTCCTCACAAATCTTGCTTTGGCCTATTTGCAAAGGCCAAGAGAATTTACTACAACACTAAAACCGAGTACTTCCGGAGCGAGAATTGAAATCAATGTTCGGTAGGAGCCCCTCGATGGGGTGGTTCAAATTAAACAAAGACGGCTCAGCCCAGGGGTGTCCAGGCACCACTGGAGCAGGAGGAGCTATGAGAGGAGGACACAGAAATAGGATAAATGGCTTATCTTGGTTTCTTGGCTCCACCACCTGCCTTCTTGCGGAGCTTTGGGATGTCAGGGACGGACTCAAACTAGTTCATCAATTAGATTGTGATCCTACTATTGTTGAACTATATGCCTCAGCTGTCTACAACTTGATAGTAGAACAGTCTCCCACAAACCTCAGATTAATGCTAATTATTTTGGATTGCGGGAAGTTTATCCAGAAGTTTAGGAGTTGTCGTCTTGTGCATGTCTATAGAGAGGCCAACATTGTTGCAGACAACTTGGCGCGTTTGGGAAGGGAAATTGTAGTGACATTGCATATTTTGATGTACCACCCGTCTCGGTAGCTAGTCATGTTTTGTTTGACAACCTAGGAAATTATGTATCTAGGGCAATACCTACCGTACGGGCCATAACTCTGATATGGGTTAAGACTATGAAGCGTAATATAATACAAACATCCTTTATTACTAAAAAAAAGGGTATTGGCTTGATTTTCAAGACAATCACCTAGAGATTACTCGTTTTGAATTCACCCGTACAAACTGTATTTGAATTGACATATCAAGTGAATTTACACGATATCTGTGAATTATTAGGGCAAAAATTGAGCATCCAACGTAAATAAAAACTAGTTGATCAGATCGATTTTCATTTATTGACGTTGTTTACTAGGTCATCTATTAGCTTAATTCGATGACTTGCAATAAGTGGTTAAATTAAAGAAAAAAATTCGAGCTATAATCGGTTTCTTTTTTTACTTTAACAAACTAGAATTTTTCCCCAAAAAAATCGACATCGAATTATTGACATACGCTCGTCCTACACAATTATTGCACTGTTGGTGGGTCTTCCTGACGATGTTGCAGGGGATGCCGGGTTCGACGGTATGCCCCGTGTCCATTAGGACACGTGTCGACATCGGAGCGCTGAATTGAGCTCTCCGCCACCTCTTTTAAATGATTTTGACAGCTTGATGGACCCAATCAAATCCACGTTTTAGATTCGCCGTCACGGCATCGTATCGTCCGGCCACGTGTCGACTGCACGTGGAAGGCTGAGAGGCCGCGGACGGCAGGCGGGCTCTCCTCGGTGGTTGTCCTTTTTGAGAGTTGGGCATTATCTTGTCTCCCCACGTCAGCTCCAACCAAAGCAGGGACCAGCACTCACAAAATCAAATATTTTTAAAAAATAATAGGCAAAAATATATAATTCCGTTACTACCGAGGAACATATTTTCTATTTTGTAATGAGTGGACCCAGCTTTAACATAGGCTAGTAATGACTCATTGAATCTATATATTATATGAGTTATATCGAAAAAATTATAAGCGATTTGAAGTTTGACTTTCTGATAACAATACGATATTTTAAAGATCAATCAATGAGTATTGTTTAATTCAGGTTTTAATTGGATTAATCTATTAAGAAGTCAAATTTTGGAATTATAGGCTCTTTTATTCACAAAATTAATACTACAAATTTTATTTAAGATGAAGAATTATTGAATTATCTCAATCAATTTATACTAATAAATTTGACATACATTCACTTCTATTGTCCTTCCATCCCAACAACAAAATGCTCTAACCTATGATCATCTTCATTTACAGATCTACTGATTCATACAGATCGGTTACAGTGTTCATTTCATCTTCCTGACATCTGAAATTAAGTTTACGGGTTCTCATGGGATCATCGTCTTATTGTTAATCCCTTGGATATTCTGATAAGAGTCCGATTCAGCGGCAATTTTCCTACATTCGTCTGGCCAGAAACATTGGATTGATGATAGATAGCCTTTGCTTCAGCTTGCAGCGGAGTGAGGATGCTATCCTTCTGGGTCCAAGCAAAAAAAAAATCTTCTTTTTCTTGGCAGTAACCACTCTAAAACATATAAGCATTCTTGAGCAAGTCTTCTATATAGCAATATTATCATCACGCGCCAATACTTACGTGATAATATTAATTAATAAAATTCAGTTATTTTAAAATTTTTTAATTATAAAAATAAAAAACAACCCAAGTCGGTTGAAGTTTTGAATTTTTGAGCATCAATGACATCACCACCACCTTGAGTTTAACGTTGTTACAAGGGCACACCTGGTTCCTTCGTTGGTCTGAGGTTTATTGAATTGTCGCAGTCCGACGCAGATTAGGAGAGATCTCCGCACAACAGTGACATATAGAGATCTCAAAAACAAAACAAAAAAATATCTAGTCTCATGATCAGCAATCAATTAGCCCATCTCATGCCACGATGTTACTTCATTTTCCGATCGCTCGACTTCAACGAGATGCCCGACACGGTCTGCTGAATCATGAACCGATCGTGTGATTCGAACCATACATGTTAGATTTGCCAAGATGGTTTGGCCATGACTTGCCATGTTTAGCTGTTAGGAACACATTTTCACAAGGGTCTCTTTCTTTGTGACTACAATCTCTTGTAATCTTACTTTTTTCCCTCTTTTTAGGAAAAGTTTTATTCATAAATACGTAAAACTCTTGTATGTAACGGTTATATTACGTAATAGTGTTGATGTGATGTCACTAACCAACATGATTCAATTATTTTTATAATTATTTTTTTATTTTTAGGATATTATTATTAAAAAAATCTCAAAATAATTGAATCTTATTGATTTGTGACACCACAACAGTACCGCCATGTGGTATACCCCTTACACACAACATTCTCTCTAGGAAAACTCAAAATTCATGAATTCAGATAAGTTCATATGCAAGGTACATGTGTGAGTTACTTCACCATGGACCGCCCGCTCGAGGGGGAATCAAACCTCCAACATCCCAGACCTTCTCACGAAATAGATGTGCATTCTATCTACTTGAACTAACTGTTGACGATTTATTGTGATATTACTTTACACTATAATTAAATTACAGTATCTAGCTGTAAAACATGTTGCTATGATATTATAAGAGTTAAAACTCTATAATACAATTGATAAAATTATCAATTTTCACATCCATCGCACATGAAATTCTTAAATTACAGTCAACTCTACAACTATTTTACCCATACTTACCAAATTTTACAATTTTCACCACACGCGTGAACCCCAACATATATTGAATGTGGGTAATCCCCCATTAGCTATCTGCTTGCTTGGACATCGAATGCTTTGAAAAGGTGCAAGTAAAGTTCGCTCGCTAACACTGCAGTTCGGTAACTGTATGCTCGGGTAAATGAACTCGGTTATCCCAAGATTTGGCTCGAGGTAAAACCGTGTCCGATATCGACTTCGGGATGGAACCCGTCGACGAATATTCGATGTATCGATGTAGGACAGGCACTACAGTGTTGGACAAGTCACATGTTTAAGGTTGCATCACAGCGAGGGAATTGATTCCGATTTGAATTTTGAGCTCTCGAGAGGGTAACGTCAGCCACTTTTGCCCGTCGGATTCAGGACTTTTCGTGATTATGAATCGGGCTTTTGTTCTCTTCACCTCTCAATTTAATAATTTATCAGACTATGATAAGATCGTAAGTTGATATTATTATGAATACAAAAAATTGAATTTTATTCAGAAAAAATAATAATTTATCACATCGTCGGGCGATCGGATTGGACTAATTTTATATAGATATAATCTGTCGAGGTTCGGCTCAATATTTACCAACTTAAGTTTTCCGATAAATAATTACTGTTAACGCTATCGACGGTGATGTTCTTATCTTTTTAAATTTCTAATTCATCGTAGAAAGGTACGGTCTGTAGCCTCAAACAAAGCACATCGATTCGAGAATACTAAAGTATATATTTTATGTCACTATGAGACGGTTCAGCCATTCATAATCAACAATAAAAGATTGAAAAAATGAATCCAATACCTTAATGATTCGATCATAGAATTTTTCCTATTAATTAAAAGTAGTAATTTATTAGCTTATTTCTTTTTTGGTCGAAAACTCGATCAAAATTCAAGAGCTCCTGTATTCGATTCTTATCAATGAAATTTTCGAAAAATTAATTAGATTCCATTATGTTTCTGTGTGCATAGTTGGTGACATGAAGTGAAGACAATGTCAGAAGCACGCCAATTTGAGGGTGGCTTAATGGTTCATTCACAAGACTCCCAAATGAAAAAGTCCAGGGTCGATCTTTATGTTTGGAGGGTCGAAGAAAATTTCACATTGATCCTGACCCGACCATAGGTTAGTCTCAAGGTATATTTCGACTGATTTAAAAGTATGGCATAGTGCTAAGAAGAAGACAATGTCGGAAACACGTACCCAGCAACCAGTACTTCAGTTTGGATGGTGAATTGTTGTTCCCCGGACGTTGCCTTTCACGTGCTCCGTTTATTTTTTTTAAAAGGACAGCACGAAATAAGCTGCCACGTGGTAACAGTGATCGACCCTCCATTAGATATTTTTACGAGCGCTTATTTGAAGACACGTGTCCTTGCATTTGAGTTCCCTGGGTCTTGGTCGTGCACAAGACGTTGCACCTGAGGCACAACCCGACAAAGAGAGTCGTGTGCTTGTGCATATAATAATGAGAGGGTGGGCCGTGCTACGTATGAGAAGTATCGTCGAGCACGGAAATAAATAGGAAATTTGTTGATATGGGTAAGGAGATAAGGTGAAGGTAATTAATAATTGATGATGAGGGTAGTTTTGAAATTTTCAAAATGAGATCAAAACTATCTGCTTCTCTAATATGATAATAGATAAATATATAAAATATCATTATTGACGTTTTATTAACAAGTTATAAATTTTTTTATGTGAGGCTCTTACATTCTTTTTCTCCTATTTCATTCTGAATTATGAGATTTTGCATAAATAATAAAATCTAAAAAGATTTTTCCTATTGATAACATTAGGAGAATATATTATTATTAATTCCGCCATCATGTGCAAAATACGAATTTTCATGAATTTTTTTCAGTAAAAGAGGTTTACGGTGCAGAAGATATATATATATATATATATATATATAAATATAATTAAGATTGGAAATTAAAAAAAAATTAAAAGGAAAAACCATCGGGTGCTTGCAAGCGAAGCGATAATGCAGGAGAGCGGCTGCCATTAGGGCGGGCGGGCCGTTACACCAAAGTTGTCCGGTAGCCCTTTTTTTTACCAAACAAAGTTTCTTCAACTAATGATTGTGTACGATGAAAATAGTTTCCACCTTACAGTATTTCAGGACCAGCCGAAACGCATATCAAGACTAATCTATAGTCGGATTGGGTGCTCTGAGAAATTTCCTGTCGGCCCTTCTCAACCTGGGGATCGATTTGAGATCATCTATTTAGGAGTATAGTGAAGGAATCACTAGATCAATATCGAGTTAGAATAACCACATCGGATTGAAGCAATCTGATAAATATCTCTCCCTCCTAAACTGAATCTCGTTTTTCGACTTTTTTGTATGAAAATAATTCATGACCGATGGAATTTTATTTTCTTAATAGACCGACTTAAATCGAAAATAAAACTTTATCATTTAACTTATTATTCGAACTAAATTAATAATAATCTATTAGATTTTTGAGTACTGGCATTAAGTTCGAAGAAAAAAAAAGCCGACTGTTTTACCGCCCAGGGCCGCGCATGGCAAATTATTTGTTAATAAAATTATTAAATAACCAGACAGACCGTAATCATGCACTGAATTATAGGAATATTATTAAATTCTTGCCGCCGTCTATCATAAAATAAAAATAAATATAATCTTGTCCTCCAAAACGAGTTCCAATTCCTAAAAGCTTTATAGCTCTCTTGAATCCTTTAAGTTTATCTGACTTACCGGCACACGTGGTTAACGGGCTATAGCGTGTGCCCCGACGAGGAGGTGTCGCAACCCTTGCTAGTTGGGTCGGGAAGGCACCTCGGATAAAAAAAAAGAATATAATATTTTTCTCCTAAGTTGATGTTGCGCTTGGTTTGGTTCATTCGACCTGCAAAAATGCTGTTGTTTGGTCATGAAACTATCGATTTTTTCCGGTACAAACTACATATATCTAAAAGTCCAACAGGTCGCGACTAATCCAATTCGAGTTGGAAGAGCCCATTAGGATGGTAAGGCCGTCTGAAGATTAATTCTCTCTATTCACGAGATTCAAACCCGATGAAAGTATAAGTTTTACCAATAGCAGCCCAAGAAGCATCACATGTTGATTTTATCTCCAGATGCGATCGTTAGGAACCAAGATGCAGAGGAAAGTGATTGCAAAGGCTTTGCTAGGTACTAATTTTTTTGGTACATATTTATGTTCTCCGTAAGACTGAATCGAATATTTTGCAACCATTAACATTACTTGAAATTGAATAATTTTTTACAAATTATACTCATATCAAAACCAAAAAAGTGATCCAATAGGTGGTAGTGCTCTGCCCATACTTGCCATGTGCCTTTGAATATCTATCCTCACAAGTATTCACACAGCAGACACCTTTTTTCTTCTATACTCTGATTCAATGATTAAGAATTTCATACTTTGAACTGCGTAAAATATGAATCAGTCAACAACTAACTCTAATTCTATTTAAATTCGAATGAACTATATAAGCAATGGAACATGTTGGGATATGTCTTTACATAAGCAAGAACTCCAAGACCGGAAGATCTAAATAACGAGTTGATGATCAGATTCAAGATACGAGATATGTGCGAACAACCATCAACAGTCGAGATTGTAGTTGGAAGCACAAATATCTTGGATAAAATCTTGGTATATGTTTAGGAGATTTTGTGGATATTAGTTCCTTGTTTGAATAGGATATCTCGTGTCTAGTAATCTATTTGATTTAAAGTCTTGTACGAGTTGTGAAGCGGTGCTTCGGTGCTGCAAAACCCTGGGCCTTTGGGTCCTGGGTGATAGAGTTTGGGATTGGGATTGGGATTGGTAGTATACTATAATTTTCTAATTTGATCTAGTGAAATTTCCTGTTTTGTACGTGGTTGTTTCTCTCGGAATCGAGGGTTTTTCTACTTATATCTGATGTTCGTGTTTCTCCTCTTACTTTCCAATTTTTTCCGCTGCAATCGCACTCAAAATTCGGCTATTAAGAATCGGGCGTGAATTCAAACAGAACAGATACTCAACTGCAAAAAAGTTTAAACTGATAAATGATACAATCTCGTTTTTATTCTTAAATTCCTATTAACTCGTATGCATTGTCATTCTCCACAATGTTGGGTTGTTTTTGCTGACCACAGGTCTAGAAAATTTATTTATTAAAGAATAAAAAAGAGAGTTTAAGATATTTAATTAAGATAATTTACTATAAAATTAAATAAAACTTCTATATTTTTTTTAAATCCATTGGAGAATCCCTAAAATCATCCCCGATTTTATTTCCTCGTTTGTCCCAAAAAAGGGTATATTCCTGAGAGAGGGACCAATGACAGGACAAGCCGCGCGCATTACACGCTATTTATTTTCTGTGGGGCTGGCCTTTCAGTCACCTAAGAACTTGCAAAAAAATTTTAAAAAATCAAAATAATGAAAAATAAATATTTTTTTAGAAGAGGATAAATGCTGAAAAATGTTAACTTGCTTTTTTTTTTTTTTATATCGAAGTATTCAGCACCGTAATAACTTATTAATACTGGACAGTGTATTATACGGTCACAAACCCGACATTAATCCCCAAATACTGACCCTGTGAGAGAGTCGGATCTTAGATCTGACTATTACTATATGTTATCAATTTAACAGTAGGTCGGTTCAGAGGGCAAAATATGTAAACTAACTTAGAATTGAATTTAGAATTTTGTCGGGTAACGTACATCTTTGCATATTTTATACTTCATCCACTGTCAACCTTTAACGGACCTTCTGCAGCTCCTCTCCTACAGGAGAATGCCTGATTTTGGGAGCTGAAGCTTGCCTCTTTATGCCCAATTCCGTGCAGTCTGAGGAAAGGTTCTTCTTCAGCTCTGTTGCAGTTCATCTCCAGTCTCTCTCTCTTTCTTTCTCTCTGCTGGAAACCCAGAAGGCACAAGCCAAGCCTCTATCTCATATTTGTTTCGCCCTTTACAAAGGTGAAAGCTTTCTTGCTTCAATGACTGCCCCTGTTATTACAGCTAATATGGTTTCATTTGGTTTAGTGTTGTTCATGGAGCTGCTTGGATGGATGAGAAAATGCTATAAGATCTTGATGGACGGGTGACTTGACTTTTTCTGGAGCTGATTTGATTCAATTTCGGATTTTCAGGCTTTTGTTTCCCATTCTGAATTTAATGGCTGCTCAATTTGCTTTGCTCATATGAGAAACACAGAAAGTTGTCTGCTCCAATGGTTACTCGTCTCCTTAAAGCAATGACTAGAAGGGGTTCATTGGATTTACCGCTCATAGAAATGTTTAGATGCTGAGAAAATGCTGGAAATCTTGATAGGGGATGGATTTATGGTGTCGAAATGATGCAATTATGGATTTTCAAGGTTTTTCTTTGTTTATATGACCCATCTTCTTTTCTCCCCTCCGGTTTTGAGATTTTGTTTGACTTTCAGGTTCAAGATTTGATGGAGGTGAATTCAGTTAATCTTTTTTATGTGCAGTCAGGGGACTGTTGTAATTGCATTCTATTTGCTGCAATGAGGGCTCAGTTTAGTTGATTGAATCAAGAGAAGAAAGGGGCTGTGATTCCTTTTTCCAAAATTTTCACTTCGCCAATCTTAGCAATATTATTTCAAACACAATTTTGTTGCCTGGAATTGCATTTACTATTTAGCAAAATGGCTATCTTCTCATTTTCTCTAAGTACATTGTTTGAATTTCTCCAGTAAACAAAATGAGAATATTCATGATAATTGTTCAAAATCAATTTACTTTAATTAATCGTCTCCTTTGTCTATATTTGCCCCGCTACTAGCTTGCAAGCACTTGCTCCTTCTAGAATGATTATTAGATGCAAGGCAACCTTTTACTAATATGAAAATATTCCTGCTCTGCAGATTTTGCTTGCTCCTTTCGAGCTATTTGTCTAACTTCTAGTTTGGCACAAAAGTCAGTACATCTATCACGACATACATTGTGGAAGGTGTAAGTTAGTGCTACTCAGAAGAGATAAACATCTTCTACTGTACCTTGCAGTGTAGTAGTTGAAGCTTTAAGCTGGGCCCAATAAAGAACCTAATTCACTATCAAAGCTTAGGGATTTTTTTTTTTTTGGTTATGTTTCACTTAATGTTAACTCTAATTTTTCCTCAGCTGCTTGTATAAAGTCTTGAAATTCCTTTTCTTCTCCCCTGTATACCTGAAATGCTTCTTTTTCCAAGCTGTTCCACTTTCACGGTTTCTTCCATGAATTTCTCCTTTTCCCCCCCATTTTTCACCTCTTGATTTTCTTCAGTGGAAAAGGACATGCCTTCACCCTTTCCTTGGAATTCATATCTTCCAAAGTGCAATGTCGCCCATTGTTATCCTTTTCTTTGATCAGCAAGGGATGGATGCAACACAGAAAATGGGGCAGTTATTTGTCCTCTTTTTACTAGGGATGGTTTCCTGTGGCTTCAGACTGTTGATTCCTTAGACTAACAAATCATGATTCTGATTTCACTTTTGTGGCTTTTTGGTGTCTTTGTGGTGGGTGACAACAGATAGAGTAAGTTTCAGGATATGGGATGCTTTGCATCAACACCAAAGGATCCCAGCGATAATAGAAGCAGACCAACAAAGATAGGAGATGTCTATGTATACGTTCCTGGTATAAGGATTCCTAAACAAGTCGATTTCTTCGAGTCTCTGGGCACCAGTTTGCCCAGCAAGATGGTCAAACGCCTGTCTGCACTCAGGACTCGTATAATCGTTATGGTTGTTCAAGAAGCTCCTATGGTCACGAGAACACGAAAAAAGAATGCCACTCAACATGGTGCGTCTTGGGGTACAGAAAAGAAAAAGGTTTTCCTTTGTAATTGCGACTCTCATAGGGCCCATAGTGATTTGGCTTATTGGTAGAGTTTGTGCAGGAGGTTCAACACTGGTGGATCTTCAGCAGGCCCTCGAAGATTACTTGCCAGTTCTTCTGGGACTTGTGAAAGACGGTACAACGAGCTTCTATTTCCATTTCCATCTGTCATTAGTTAGATGGTTGTTGTACGCAAGATTGTTTCTGAAGGTTTTGTGTATGTTTAGGAAGCCACCTACAACACAAAGTGCAGTTTGCTTGGATTAATCAGGAGGATGAAGCAGAGGCAAGGAATCAAATTTGTCAATTTTTTCCTTATTTTAATTTTTGGCAGAGAATTTTTGTGATTAAAATAGATATTATATCTGCAGGAAACAGCCATCTCAAATGCCTGGTACGAAGTTTTGTCAATCTTGCATTTGATGGCAATGCTATTGTTATCTCAGGCGAATTTCATGCTTCTTCCAAGAACTGCTGATGATTATCCACCAAAAGTTTCCGACCGTACGTAATCCAAGACTAATTTAGCCCGACTTTTTCTAGTACTAGCCTGCACCCATTTCTGTGGTAATCTGCCCGCAGTTTAAGCATGGAAAAGTAGTCAGTCAGTTTACTCCATAAACAAGTGTGTTTCTCAGTCTTGTTCATATTGTTAGCGTCTCCATTCCAGAAATCTATTTGCATGTTTGACTATCTGTTTGATTTAGAAAGGCACCTCTTATAAGCAACATCCTTCTGTTTCAGAAAATAAGCGGGCTTCAGTTGATATTTTTCTGAAGGCAGCGGGATACCTCGACTGTTCAGTTCGACAGGTGCTTCCACAGTTGCCTGCTGAGCTCAGGTATGCTAAACTTTGCTGGTAATTGAAATGCTTGGTTACCTTTTATGAACTGTTCCAGTGAAAGATTGCTTCTTTCGGTTTCAGGAGACAATTGCCTGTAGATCTTTTGGAAGGAGTCCTTCGAGCGCTTTGCTTACAGGCACTGGGGCAGGTACTGCCCCCTAATTGCTCATTGTTCTTCTGGTTTCATATCGGATTGTTGCCATGCTTCAACATCAAGCAATAATTTTACCTTCCCTTTCCTTTGATTATTCCAATGTTAAAGCAGCTTCTGATGAACTTTATTGTCAGATATCCTAGAATAGGACAACTGATTGAATAAACATGTATTGGGGGTTTACAAGGGACCTTGATTGAAATGACCATTGTTCCTCAAAGTTTAAAGTTTTCTGTTTCAAGTACTCAAAGCTTAAAGTTGTATACCGGAAATCTCTTAAGAGAAACTGATTAGGACTTCAGTTGACGGTCAATATTAAAGGTTCAATTTTGTCTGTCGGCTCTGAAATGGTTAGGTTTCATGGAGGCCACATAACCAAATATTTTGCAGGCTAATTTATATTTTATATTCTTTCTAGCTGTGTATCATATAGTACCTACATGTTGATGCTTCCTAATGATCGATGTAGGCTGCTGAAATACAACTTGGAATGGCAATTGACAGCACTAAAGCCACTCTAGCAGTGAAGCGGCGGCTTGCATGTGAGATGGTAAAGTACTGGCAGCAGGTAAGAGAGATTGACTTGTCCTTTTCTAGTCATTCATTAGAATCTTCAATGAAGCCAATTCGCAATTGAATATTTTCCACTCATTATAAACCAAAAGAATTCTAAAGAAAACTTTCCATTAGGCTCAAGATAACCTTGCGAACGTTCCGTTGACAAATGGCCGGGGAGAAAAGCACCACCTCTTTGTAAAGTGGAAGCAACTTGAAGCAAAGGTACTTCTAATGATTCACCTTTCTTACAGGTGCTCTATATGAATGTACCTGAACAATGGAAAAATTTCATTAAGTTCTATAGGTTTTTGTATGAGAATTGGCTCAGTGCTTAAAGAAGATACTCCATTAGTTTAAATTAGAAAGTTCGATACTGGATGAAGTTCTTTCCCTTATTTAATGGGCGAAGAGCGAAAATTTTCTGAGCAATGTTTTGTTAGCAGGCGGCAGCATATTATTATCACGGCCTGATACTTGATGAAGTAAACACAGAGAAGTCCCATGGACTGGCAGCAGCTGCTTTGCAAGCAGCGGAGGAGTATCTCAAAGAAAGCAAGAAGGTCAATGAGACCTTTCATGCTTCTCCGCCTTTTTCAAGGTACTCGAAACCTAAGATCCGTACTTTCTCCTTATTCCTAATCGCTCAGTAAGCAGATATCTCGTGCCTATTTTAGATAGATAGAGATAAAGTTCCCTGTCTGCTGCAGTAGTCCACCTCTCTGGGGAACCATGAAATACCTCTCGGAGAAAATCCCGAAGGAAGCTTCCAGCAAGGTGAAAATAAACCGCGACCTCTACTCTTATGATAGGTAAAATGCCTACTATATGATATATAAATATATATATGTATATGCTGTAACAATCTCACCTTTTATTGCTTCTAGATCACTGAAAGAACACCTATAAGGGTTATTTCATGGCTGTTACTTTTTCTTTGGTGGCAGCAGGGCAGAGCCTGCACTGACTTTGCCTGATTTTGCTTTGGCCCTGAAACCCGATGATTACCAACTTCCTGCTATTGATGATTCTTGGAACGAAGAAGGAATAAATGGCGAGAGCTCATGAAAAAGATTATATATGCATGTTTCTTCCCAGAATGCAAAGCAAATCCACATCCAGATGCAGAAAGTTTGCACAGCAACCAAATCCCTCCATTGTGACCTGCATATGCTCTTTTTTCCTTCAGTCTCTTTGTATTTCTAAATATTTTGCTGAAGTTAATGGTGAGAATCATGGTGAGTTGCCTCAGAAAAGCTTTGTTCAAGTTCCATGTTCATGTAATTTGCCACGTGCAGAAAAAAAATGGCATCCCTTTTTCCTCCATAACGGTAGACTCAAGCAAATAATGATATACTTCTATGAATTCTTCAGTGAAATATGCTTATTTATGTTCATAGTCTCGAAAGCACGAACCTTAATGTCCATTCACTTGCATACCGTACTCGATTCTACTTGTCAAGGCTCCTACCTTCGTACCTCTTCAGCCCATACATCCAGGAACAATAAAAGATAGTATGACTTGACAACATGAGGGTGTTTTCTTGAACCATTAACAACCAACTGGGATGTCTCTATGAAGCCAAAATTCGTTGCTGGGGATCATCTCTCTGTAGAAGTAATGATGGAAGGCACCGTGGATGGAATGGAAATGTCTCTGTGTACCATTAACCACCGATCTCTAGCTTTAACTGAGGATTGATTGTGCCATCTTGTTAGACTTTTGGCTCTTTTAGCTCTTGAAGACTTGGAAGATGTTCAACCTTTTAGTTCTCTGCTTGGAAAACAATGATAATGATGTGGTGGATTGTACTCTGGAACAAGTTTTGGGTGACAAAAGCATCATTTTTTAAAATCAGATAACAGAGTAATGATGATCCAACCACTTCTCTACATAAATGTTTGTCTGACAAAAGCATCTGTTTTTTTCGTTTACGAACAATCCTTCCCGATTTTCCAGAACCAAAGGAGCTGTTCTATGCTCTACTTGGTTCTACAGGTTGTGTCCCCTGTCCTTGTTCTTGTTTGAATTTGTTGTAAACTCCTAGAGATGAAGAAGTCATTGAAAGAGTTCGTCTAAAACTGGGCAAAATAAGCTCACCATTTCTGTCTATGAAGAGTACAACAGGTAGCAAAATGGACTGGAAAAGACTGAACTTCAAAGAATCTGCTGACGAAGCGGCAGCAAACACAGAACTAAACTTCAGAGCTTAGATCTGAATTTACAATCATTGGCTTTGATGCTGACCAAGCTGTTGGTACTCAAACTGTCAACCACTAATGAGCAAGTTCCCAGGACCTTTATCTTCCTCAGCTTCCACGTCCCTAGCTCGATCCTTACTGGCGCATCTACCTTAAGGTCCAGAGGGATGTTTCCTGTCTGCTGCTGCTGCTGCAGGGCAGACATTATCGTGCTTCCAGAGGCACGCTGACCAGTTAAAGCCACGTCGAGCTTTGTCACATTCCGGTGGCCCTGATAGAACTTCGGGAGCGGCCCGTCACAGAGGTCGGTACCTTGGAACCAGACGCTCAGCAACCCTCCTTTCTCGTAGTATATCCCATCTTCTCATTTGGATTGTTTGCTGTTATCTTAACGTCGAATCGAGCGTAGAGGGTGAGGTCAAGGTTGAGCCTCAAGTCAGTTATTCTCAGGCTATCCACAGAATACTCAGGAAGCTTCGGCTTGAAGACAAGGAAGATAACTCCGATGGTGACTCCAATGAGGATCAGTAGAATGATTAAGAGGCTGATGGTCCAACAGAAGCACCTGCAGCAGCAGCTGGTTGATCTCGGCGGGCTGGAGAAGATCAAAGGGACTACTCGAGGAAGTGGGCCACCGCGGGGCTGGACGGGATACCCTTTTTCTGCAGCCGATGAAGATCCCGGATGGACGAGAGGAGCCGTTGGCTTAACACGGGAGTCTGCAGCAGGATGAATCCTCTGGGGATCGGCCATGGCTGTCCTGCTTCTCGTTGAAGCTCGGAAAGGGAAGTTAATGGGGCCTGTAGGTGCAAACTCTTATACATGTAAGTTGTGAGGTTGCTTGTTCCAATTTCGAAAGTAATCCGTTTTTTAGTCTCTCAAAAGTCCCAAACTCTAACTTCCTCACCTAACAATTTCATACAAAAATTGATTCTCTGTTGAGTCGTTGAGCTAACTGTGAACATCTTTTTTTGTCTATTTCTCCTTGCTAGCTTGCTATTGTGAAGTTGTCTTGACAATGGTGATTCCTCTCTGTCTCTCTAATCCCTTCTTTTTTTTTTTGGTTGTGGATAACTTGTTGCTCGAAGTGGAATGTGCAGCTTTCGGCAAGCATAGTGTGAGTTCCTGCTCCTGAGAAACCCGAGTCAATGATCGCTTATTCTGCGCATGCCTGGTCTCACAGGGTGAGTGGCAGAACATTCTCGGTATGATCGGCATTCAGAAGGCTGGGGTATGTCGACCTTAGCTGGACCGGGTTTGCCCTTTGAAGGGCAGACGGTTGAACAAAGCATGGACAGAAAAGAAGTGTGCAACTCTTCCTGAAGAAGAGATCCACAGTCCTCCATTGCCCTTATTCGCGTCCTCTAGACGGGGTTCCAAATGAGGATCGACTCCATTCCCAAGCCTGAGCACAAGATCTCCGGTTCAAAGCCTGTGGTTACCGGTTTACTGTTTCTTATTGTTTGTGAGAGTATGGTACTCTCTGCTGCTGTGTACTGACTGCACATATCACTGGTAATTAATGGCAATGGCAGTACTACTCACCCAGAAAAAGAACATTCCAAATGGCTTCAAAAAGTTCAGGGATCACTTCGGAAGGAAGACAAAAGTCAGGGGCCATCGGCCACAGATTGAAATGTGAAAATACATCTGTACCCATCCAGGTCCATTCCGCAGCCAAGCTCCTTTAGACCATCTCGGTGGCTACTTGGGCATATGGATAACACACCGCAAGCATTTCCCATCCTGCATGAGCTCGAATGCGTCGTTGATGCTCTTGAATGGCAAGTCATGCGTCACCAGCTCATCGACTCGAATCTCCTGCATTGATATGCAGAATGGTGATTTTCATCAGCAGAATGGAATATCAATTCCGGTAATCATTTTATCAGTCAACTTGTTACCTTGTTCAAGTACTTGTCGACTAACGATGGCAGGTCGGACTTGGGCCTCCATCCTCCAAACATGGACCCTTTCAAAGTCCTTCCGGTCAGTAACAGTCCATAGTGAGCAGTTATCTCCGGCTTTGCTTTTGGGACTCCCAGCGTCACAGTCAAGCCCCATCCCTTCCAGACACGATAAACCAACATGAACAAACTGAATCTCCCGATAAAATTTTCACCTGAAAGCATCCAATCAGGGTGTGCAGGAAACCGGTTCCGATTGAACTGAACTGGACCAACTGGTTCTATTCTAATTTGGTTTTTAGATTGAAAAATAGTTCCGTTGGTTTACAAGTGCAATTAATTCAGTTAACTGATTTGAGTCAAACCGCTTTTAAATATAATAATGATAATATAAAAAGTGCACAATCACCGGCTGTTTGATGGAATAAGCTTTTTAATTTCAGCTCAGACCGGTTCGGTTCGAATCAAATTGCACCGAACTGAATCGTTTCATTTTAAAAGTATTGAAAATAAAAACCAGATAACCGATTGACCAAACCAGTTAAAAATAATCCCGTTTTCCTCTATAGTGTTTCTGGTTCAGACTTAGTCTGGCAAATTGAACCCGATTCTGTGATTCGGTCTGGTTTGAAACCGGCCAAGTTCGGTGATCGAACCGGTTTTTGAACACCCAGTCACCTAAGATGTAAAGAAGTAGGGCCAGGAATTACATCGCAGCACGACTGCAATGCTGTCGTTACCAGTCCCGTGTCTCCAGCACACTCAAAGCAGTAGTCAGCACCTCCATCGGTGATTCTCCTGATAACCTGAATCCACTCATTTACACATTCATGTAAGGCAGCAGCATAGAATGCAGACGGAATCGAAGATCGTAGTTTCCCACCAGTCATTTACCTGAGGAATGGGTTCGTCACAGTCGTTCGGGTTTAGGAACTCGTCGACCCCAAACGACTTTGCTGATAACATTATCAGGGGAAGGTCGTCTTAAATGACTTGTAGATGCAGGAAAAAAAAAGACCTTTGAATGATGTTGATGAGGATACCTTTGAGAGCTTTTTCCGGGTTAATGTCCACGCCGATCACCCTTGCCGCTCCCCTCAGCTTGGCCCCTTGGGCAACCTACAAGACGAGAATTGTATATTTTTAACTGACCACGAAATCCTCAAACGGGTTCCACGTAATGCAAGTCTACATGCTAACATGCTGCGATACTTTTAAGATGAGCTTGTATCCACTTAAAAGCTTAAACTGTACTGTACATACCGAAAGGCCAACAGCTCCAAGGCCGAAGATCACCACCGTCGATCCTCTTGATATGTCGGCTACGTTCCAAGCAGCACCTAGACCTGAATTATTTTGCCATATGAGACATGGATAACTTGTAGTACGGCTCCAGACTTATTCTAATAGGTAAAAAGAACGCAGTAGTAATGGTGACCCAGTCACCCTCTGTTACGTAATATTCGGGTTTTCATATTTAGCCATGAACATATCCTATGAACTAAATAATGTGCTCACCAGGACCCAAATTGAAAAGGCTCTTCTACCAGACTTTGGGCAGAGGGGTTTTGAACCTGAGTCTCAACCTTACCAAAACCGCATGAAAGCAAATTTTAGACCAGTAGAATACTGCCCTTTGTGGTACAGCACAGCTACACGCTTGCTTTATCAAAGAGTGGGCTATTTACCAGCAGCAACTCCGCAACTCAGGAGGCATATCTTCTCCAGAGGTGCTTGGGGGTCGACTTTGACAGCACAGCCAGAGTGCACGACCGTGTACTCGCTGAAGCTCGAGACAGCACAGTAGTGATAAACCGGTCTCCCTTTTACGGAGAACCGAGTCTTCTGATCGCTGTGCATAAGGCCTCTCCTCTCCAGCCCCAGAACCAAGCACATATTGCTCTTGTTCGATTTGCACTGCCTGCAGTTCATGCATTCCCCGGTGAACACGGTTAGCACACGGTCCCCTTTCTCAAACTCGGTCACTCCCTCCCCGATGCTCTCCACGATCCTGCGCAATTGTTCATCCACACTGATTCGGTTAATACGAGCTGTGAGTGCTTTGACAGTGTATTGACGGGAGAAAGAAAGAGGATAACACGAGCATAATACCCGGATGCTTCATGCCCGAATATCCGAGGAAATATAGCCTGCAAGAATGAAATGCTCCACATTCATTTGGAATTCTCTAAAATTGATAACAACTGCTGACCTAACGATATATATTTTCTATTATAAAGATATGAGATGAAAGGATTGGACATTTTTGGACAATTATGCCATCGTCTCCTTCATTTTGTTTCAGTCTCCTACATTAAAAATGATAAAATGGTGAGAAAGAGAACTGTGATATAGAGATTCAAGGTCGATTTTACCGGTTAAAATTTAAAATGATTGAATTTCATTTGTTCGTCCATAGACCTTCTCAATGCTAGATCTAAAAACAACCATACAAGTATGATCTCAAGAATAAAGCAAAATTGTGAGAGAGAGAGAGAGAGAGAGAGAGAGAGAGGAGAGAAGAAAAGAAAATTGACCCTTAAAAAGTTTGTTTAGAGCACAGTCACAATATCCCAGGAATAAAAAGGAAAAGGAAAGAGCTTTACCTGTGTTTCCCAGGCGGAGACGTCGCTCCGGCAGAGAGAGGAGCAGACGACTTTGAGTCTGATCTCATGGGGCTGAGGAGGTCCCACTTCCACTTCCTCCATAACCAGTTCCTCCCCAGCTCCCCATGCCACCGCAGCTTCATCAGAAACCAGAAGAAAACACCATTACCATTGAAGTCGCCGATCAGTTCCGGTTCGGCAAAAAATTTTTTTTTTTTAAAAGATCTCCGCTCAAGGGCATTAAGGGAAACCAATCAGAACCGAGAAAGGCTGTAGAAATCCGTACCTTTACAGGTGATGACACTGTTGGCGGAAGAAGCCGGCACCTTTCCCCCTGACATTGTTGGTAGGTATTCGCCGGACCAAGGACAGACAGTTCACCACCAGAGAACGGAGGAGGCAAAGGAGAATTATGCCTTTTCTCCAAGGATGTCTGTCCCACAACGCGGTCCTCTCCTATGACGTTCGTGGTAGGTAAGTCCACTGATCTGGCAGGTTGGTTGTTGGAATGATTGATGTGCTTGCTTGCTCTGTGTCCGGTGGTAGGTGGAACCGTGGAACCAAGGGGAAGGAAAAGGAGGGAGAAAAGGTTTCAATTGTCTAACGAGTTTTCTTTAGGCATCCGATTAGTCAAATGGATCTTGACTAATACAAGTTAGAAGTGAACCAACCCACCTTGCGGGATTATGTGTTAGTGCGTCAACGCCAATTGGTTGAGCTTGTTGGATATGGCACATCAATCGTACAACTTGTACCTATGAACATTATATGTTCACCCCTGACGCCACATGTTGTAGCGTTGCAGCAGAAGGAAGGTCCTTGTCCCATTGCATACCGATTCGCCTGGAGCAAGTAGGAGATGGTTGAAGCAGCTCATGAATTTTTTTGTGCAGACACCAGTGCATACTAAACAACTGATACTCAGTAGCAGTACAACACCAAAAGTATCCCAGGTCCAAAAAGCATGCTTTTGCCGAATGTGATGTATAGAGAGGAACAGAACTAAGATGTCGGACCTACCAAACCACCTGGGAATGGATTTTAAACAAATAAATCACTGGGCACCTTTTATATGATAACACATTAAGCTTCTTTAAGATAAAGCTTTAGCGTCCTCTAATAATCGTTTAATTGCTTAGCTTCGGCAGGAACTGCCCCTTTACCACCTTTAACCGGTTTACTGGCTGCAGTGAACCCCCAAGAGCGTAGCATCCAATGTTCAAATACATGGATAGATGAGCATGGCCGCCAGGTCCAATCTCGTGGGAGACCTGTGAAGTAAACTGATGATGCATTGCTCTGCTCATGCCTGAATTCACTGTTGCACGAAATTATCTTGCCAAGACATAAATGTTCTCCGAGCGGAATATTCTTCGCTAATTCTGATAGTTCTAAATCTTCAAAAACATAGTCCCGGTATTCGTCCCACTAACTAGTCCCTCTTACAGCAGAACACAATTCCTAAGGTAGGAAATCAACCTTTGTAAAGTCAGAAAACCTTTCATCTACCTACACTAATCTACAAGAATGCTGAAGAAGCAAGGTAAAGCAGATACCATATCGAGAGAGAAAATCAAAACTTCGACAAACTTCAAACCTTCTACTGCTACAACTCAGTCCTTGCAAATGCTAAGAAGATTGCACAAGAAGATACCAGTTAAGCAAATTTACTGTACGTGATCGGCAGCAAAACCATCTTCGCGGTTATGGCGGAACATGAATCTGAAACGAAACACTTAACCAAGTTCAAACTAGAGTAGGCATAAAAGTTATGAAGAAGCAACCGAATCAAGTTACTCAGCAATATCAGGGGTTCAGTAAATACCTCAACAATTTATCGCTTCCTCCAGATGCTGATGATGCCATCTGCAAATGATTTGAGACTTACCCACAAAGATGATTTCTGTGGCGGTTCTTTATTAGTGTCAGATTCAATGGATGCTTGGTGCTGTCTTTCTTGCCTCCATGGACTATCGGAATCAGACTGACCCTTTGGCACTCTTGCCCTGTCAACGTCCATAGAGCTGTTCCTAGTAGACTCATCCTCTTCATCTTCTTTAATTTTTTCTTTGAGATGATTTTGCTCTGAAACAAATTTCGGCTGAACATTACCCGCTTCTTTTGCATCATCCTCTCGTTTCTCGAGGGGATAACCACTTCCCTCATCATCCTCCCTCAGAAATGCATTCTGTGTCTGAACTGGATCAGGATTCATGCCCTGCAGATGGAAGATTTGATGACAGACTCTTCAGTTTAAAAGAAAAAGGAAAAAAAAATTCAGAACCACGAGTTTATAGCAATTACTTCAGCTGTGGGCTTCCCAATATCATGAGCTGTAACTGTTTCGTCCCAGAGATTCTCACTGCTCATGGAACCCCTGAAAGATATTGACTCAGCAACATCTTCACTTCTGGGATCAACTCTCACCTGGTCTGGAATGTTTTTAACTATGGCTCTAGACTTACTATTTTTCCTCAGTTCGTTTGCAGTTGGTGTTTTCACCCCAGTAGATGATGGGCCTAGCTTGGAGTGGTACTCTAGCTCTTGAATAATCTTCTTTACAGTGTAGTAACTGCCACCAACTTCGCTTTTAACTTTAGAAGCAGTTGGAAACTTTCCTGCATTATCCTCTCTATACCTACAGACCAGAAACACACCAGATCATTAATTTCCATATTCATGTTTAACTTTGTTAACATTAGCTAAAAGAGTAATTGACTGTTGAAGTCAATGGATGGTCAAATGTGCCACTTAATTTAACTAGGCCAAATTATGCATTTTTCTCAAGTGGCACTAACACCTGCTGCGTTAGAATAAGAATAATCCATCTTGCCTCCATGACATTTTCCCCCCTTTTCCCTTTTTTCTTTAGATAACAGAAAAAATAGTGATAGACATTAAAAAAGAAAAAAGAAAAAAGAAAAAATAGTGATAGATTACTTATAAATGAAATGGTGCCAGATCAGCTCCTTGTGGTGTTATGTTAAGTATAACTAAAGATACTAGTCTTTCTATAGAAGGAACTGGCACTACCAACATTTTCTGTGATTTTTCCTGTTCTATTATTTTCTCAAATTTCCCGTTTTTCATTTTCTGGAAAATATACATGTAATATCTTAAGCAGCTCATTGACAAGGTGCCATCAGGCAACAATCCCTGATGAGAGGACAATACAGAATGCCTCACAGGTACTAGTATCTTACTTTAAAGCATATGTTATCAATGTTCTTTTAAAATGTCGCTGAAATTTACCACTATAACAATCTTCGAAAATCCAATGAAGGGTGGCCGGGTGAGAAACTTGATTAGCATTCAAGAACATTGGAAATATCAGCTGAGAAAAGACAAAGAGAAGGTACATCATTCATATTGCACCATTAATAAGAAGTTCCCAAGTTATAATCTCTAAAGCTTAGAGCTTCCATCTTGAGACTTGTTACAGCAACTAAATGGAAGGTTACTCTGTAAAGTTAAACGTAGCTCATAAGAGCCATATTAAGAGAATTTTCAAGTTAAATATCATTTTAGCATTTGCAAAACAGGAGAGACTGAAGGATCTGATACACTAATTCTTGATGAGAGATGGATTATAGAAGAAATGTTTTAATTAGTAATAGAATGACCATATAATTATAAGCTAAATGTCTTGGTTAGCCACAAATGACCATAAACAGGGGGTGCAACATGCAGAAAATGAACAAAGACGTACCATTAGCTGCATTTAATTTCATAAATATGAATTACGGACTGCTTGCATATCAAAATGAAGTAAGAATAATAGGGCAAGAATGAAGAGCTATACTTGTTGATATAAGACTTCAACATTGCACGCCTTTCATCTATTGACACCTTTTTATGACCTTTCTGAGGATTCGGTACATCAGAAGCAGCTGATGCAGCACCCGATCTTCCACGCCACTGAATGGTTGATCGATGATGCTTATGGGTTTCTTTTGTCAACCCTGCAAAATGTCATCTTGGCACTATTAAACCCTTTCTAAAGAAAATCCTAAGGGACCATTCATACTTCAATAATTGCAAAAAGTACAAATATTTAAGTGCAAGAGACTAAGAACGAGCAGTACAAAAGACATTTCTCTCATAATGTTTTAAAGGGATACCACAAAATAACACATAACACCATCTCAATATTCCAGTAGGAGGGACCTTCTTCCTTTTTGAAAGTGAATATGAACACCAGTATCTCTAAGCAGGATAAACTTGCAAAAGAAGCGTCCTCTGGCTTAAATCTATCAGTTTTTCTTTACTCTTCCGACCTAAAGTCACAGAACGACTACGCAAAAATGTGAATAGGCATCCCCTCATTTTGTAACTGCATAAGGAAGCAAAAGTAGAAGGATGGCATTTCAGCACACAATCTACTGAAGTATCAATAACCAAAAATAGGTTAAGAACTCAATCCACCAAGAAGTTCACCTTTGAGGTTCCACTCTTGTTATTTTAACTACATGTGGTTGAGATAGCAACTTATATCCAGGCATAGGGAGTGGAGATTGCACTAAAAAGATACCTCAACATGTGCTGCATAAAGTTTCCCTGGTCTGCAACCATTCTCATCTCCTCAATTCAAAGAACCAATGCAATTTATACTAGTACCCAAAATTACAAGTCATCACATTTTGCAACCTGTTAACACGTAAAAATCGGAAATCCATGGACAACATGGAGTTAAACTCATATAAACTTGCACATCATGCTCCATTGTTTGACCACTGATATCAGATATAGAATTGAGCCATTTGAAACTGAAAAATTGGCTCCATAGTTTAGTGAAAAAAAGTCAAAAACTCCACAACAGCGCAAGCTCCTCAACTTCTAAGTACTTACAGCACCGGCAACACCGCCGCCAAATCCCACGGGCACTCGCATTTCACGCGTCGAACAACATGTCTAAAAACAAACTCTTGAAGGACAATTTCAAACGGAAACAGCAGATTCTCATAGATACAATACTAAGCACAAGATCTCCCTTTCCTTCTAAATGTCATCTCGGCTTAATTTCAACCCGATCCTTCAGCAGTACTGGTTCAGATTCAGAATAAGCATCGATAACTCGATCAAAGGGATCATGACAACACAAACACATAACAAGAGAACTCTAGGACTCGCAGAGGGCAAGTCCAAAGAAGAAATCACGACCATCAAAATGAACTACGAGAAAGAGAGAGACACGCGCGCGCGCACACAGAGGGAGTGAGAGAGTAGTACGAGTTGTGGACGCAGAGTTTCCAGGGTAAACGATCAATCTTCCTCCACTTGCAAACATCCTCAACGTTCTCGCCATCTATTCTCAGTCATGGAATCGTTCCACTACAAGCATGAATCCTCGCCGATCAATCGACGGAGAGAGGGTGGGAGAGAGAGATCGGCGTTTTACAAAGTAGCTTTCTATTAGGAAGGTTTAAATGAATTCAAACTTCGCCGCCCTGTGGACAGAAGCCTTTGTTAAGGACAGGGCCGCCGGCGAACGGGCTCTGTCCGAGCGGTGGCGCGTGCCCCTGGAAGAGTACTTTGTCTCAATCTCTTGGGAAAATTTATATTTTACTCCCTAGAGGTTTCTTCTTTCTAGTTTACACCCTTAACTTTTTATTGTTTTCATTTTCACCCTCATCACTACTCCGAATTACATTATCGTCACAAGTCCGCGCCGTGGTAATAAACAGTCAATCACATCACATAGGCACCACAGTAAGAACAAATGAAAAAGGATAAGTCCGAGTCTATCATGTATGTGTTAATTTGTAAGCCGTGTTAGTCGGCGGTCGTGTTTAAAGAGTGACTTTGATTGGAGTTGTATCTAACTATAGAGCTTGAATAATATCAAACTGATTTGATCATATCATCGATGAACTCATCATATGGGTGTTTGACACATTGCAAACGTACTGCTGATCTTTTTCTTTATCAACTAATGATGTGCACCATTTTTCATGTCAATTCAACGGTCCATCCACGTGTCAAATTACCATTTTTGAATTTAACTGATAACACCATAGTTCACCTATGAATTTCTCAAGCAAGATAATATTTTCATAGGCTTGGACCTGCAAGATCAATCCTTCATTGCATAATATGTTGATCAGCTCCTGTAAATGCCTGCGGGTAACAAACAAAGCCATAGATCTTCACACGGAAAGTTCAAAAGATTGAGCTGAACTTCTGCAAAATCTTTTCATTATAATGTGCAGATGATAGTTTACCCGATTTTACATTCACAGAGATGCAGTTTATATGAGGAAAGATGCTTCGAGCACTTCCCTCAACCGTGCTTTCTCTTTCTTTTGATGCTGAAAGAAGATCTGATAGTGTACCGTGAATTCTGAAGCTCCCTTGGGATGGCAGCCCCGGACGATCTCAAGAGCTCTACCAGTTCTGGGAACAAGTTCTTGCTCTCCTCGTTCACAAAGACAATTGCCACACCCTCCTCTCCGAGCCTCGATGCTCTCCCTATTTGGTGCACGTACTCCCTAACAGAGTTTGGCATATCGAACAAGATCACCTGCCTCACGGTCAACAGGTTGACTCCACGGTCCAAAAGCCCAGTTGCCACGATCAAGGGGCACTCCCCCATCAGGAATGATCTCATGATATCTCTCCTCTCCTTCATTGGCTTCTCACCATGCATGGATAAAGCCTTTATCCCTGTTGTGACAGTTATTGCATTAGATAGGAGATCTGCTCCGAGTCGGGAACCCACGTAGATCACCGCCGGTGGAGTAAAGTGCTGTTTGCTGGTCAGGATATCAAAGAGCTTCTGCTTCTTGTGCTTTGTCTCAACCCAGATAGGTATCTGTTTCACAGCCTTAGTCGGAACATTACGCTTCCCAACAGAGACAAAAGTAATGCTTTTATTCATCGAGCTCGCCATCTTCTCGACTTCTGGAGAAATTGTCGCAGAATACATCAACAGCTGGGGTTGCGACAGTGCCCCAAAAATCTGCAACACTTGATCACGGAACCCTCTCTGAAGCATGCAGTCCACCTCATCTAAGACAAAAAACTTAACCTCGTCCAGTTCTACATCATGCTTCGTTAACAAATCAATAAGCCTCCCTGGAGTTCCAACGATCAGCTCAACACCTTGCTGAATGCGGTAGACTTGCCCTGCCATCGGATCACCTCCAACAACGAGAGCGGTCTTGAAGAGTAACCCCTTCCCGAGCAACTTAGCCTGATCCTCAACTTGTATGCACAATTCCCTAGTTGGTTCCAAGACAATAGCCAATGGATTTTTTCGGTCTGAAGGGTTCCCATGTTCCATACGTGCACACTGCGAGATGATCGGGACCAAAAACGATACGGTTTTCCCTGTTCCCGTATCGGCTGAAACAATCAGGCTCTTGCCGGTCAAAGCAGCGGGAATCGCTTGCATCTGAACTGGTGTTGGCATTTCGTAGCCCGCAGCTTCCATGTTTTGGAGGAGTTTATGAGGGAGAGAGCATGAGGAGAAGGACAAAACCGGCAGAGGAATGGAGTCTCCCTTCACAAAGATATCTAGTTTCTTCCTGAGCAGTGAAGCTTGATCGCCAGTCAAGGATTGAGAATCGAATCCATCATTTGCATCTTTTACATAGTAGCACTCATCAGTCGCAGGCAACCTAGTACTAGATCTTGAGTTAGCAACCTTGCGTAGGAGGAATTGCTTACATTCCAAGCTGCAAACATCGTCATCCGTTTCATCACATATGTACTCCCCGTACCGGCCACATATCACACATTTTGGGTCACCCGGCAGAGCTAGCCTCTGATCTATGGACCTCTCTTTCACTTTATCCGCTGCAACAGCAGCCAGGCAAGGGATATTAGCAAAGAAACCCAAATGACATTGATGAAAATCAAAATTCAAGAGAAACCCATCATCAAACGTGTCACTAGGAAATCAACCCTGGAAAGATCCGACATATAACTAGAAACGAGCAGAGTACAAGCTAAATATCCAAGTTGTTTCCTTCAGAAAACTCATGGAATAAGCAAACAAAATAAAGAATCAGTAGATGCAAAAGAGAATCTGATACACAAGTATGCATTTTTCCTTCTATGTTTCATATATACATCATAATCTTTCTTAAAGCTTAAATTTTCAGCCTTATGATTGCTAGAGATTATAATCAAATCACCGTGCAAGCTTCAGAATCATGTCATATCCATATCTATGTAGTCTATTTCTCTTTCAATGCAATTACCAAGCAGAGGCGGCGAAATTGATGAAACTACTAAGAACCATCAGCAGCACATTAGCTTCCCAGCAGTGAAAATCCAAAATTTACATCACAAACATATTGAAAGATCATTTACCACAAACACCATCGACGTTTGGCGCATCGAATGGATTTCGTCCAGCGCAGTTCCTCTCGGGCACTTCCATAGTTTAACGGCGACGTAAGCCCTAGAGATTCATGGAGAATAGCATAATAAAGTGGCGAACCTCCACTGCAATCTTTGGACAAGAGGAATCAAAGTTGCTCAGGGAACCGGTCCAGGAAAGCAATGGATTTTTAGTTATTTGCATAGGAGCCCCTCATTTCCGCCTAAATTGCAAATCAACCCACTTGAGAAGAATAGGAGAGCCGTAGAGGCGGTGGCCGGTGAGCATTGTTGCCAGTTGACACCGTCCAATGATCTTTTTTTTTTTCTTTTTTAATTATTCATTTTTAAATTTCTATTGACCCTCCAAACCTGAAATCGATCATAGGATAACCTATTTTGGGATACGGTGAAGGAACTGTTGGATCAATCTCAGGTTAGTTGGCACTGTCCAATGATCTAGCATAAGTCACTAGAAGTCTCTGCTATGTGATGGTGACCATCCGATTAGCCAAGGGGAAGGAGACCTGGGAATTATCCTGAGGCTGGCTAGTGATTGGTCATCCGAATGATCCACTGGTCTTCGATTCAATCGCCGATCCTAGAAGCGGTTCATGGTCTTCGGGTACCTATAAGTCAAGCCTAGGATCTGGAACTCGCACCGACTCGTTGTGAAGGTGGGTATCGAGTAAAGAAGGCCTTGATATTCGATACTCGAGCCTTAGTGGTTTGGTTCTACTTATAGCCCTATACTTGACCGACTGTTGATAAAGGTCAGTTAAATTAAGATCAAACGTCCCCTAAGAAATGCCAATCATATTCGAAAATATGATATATTGTGACTAAAACATGTTCAATTACAGTGGGTCCATTAAAGCAGATCAAGCTTATGAGTTCTATATTAAGAAAAAGAAATGTCAAATCATTACAGGTATATTGCGAAGGGAAAACCTTTGCCTTACCCTGGAATAGTGGCAAAGAGAGGTTCCATGATAAAGTTTGACAGAAAGGATCCAAGATTCGAGTTAATGGTGACAAAGCTCAAATAAGAGTACAAATAAGCAGGAAAGATAATCAGATACTATAATTTAATAAAAAAGAATAAATATAAAAAATTTATGCAGAACTATTCATCTCCCGGAGTCCAAGTGGATGACACCCCCGACACCCCGACATCCATCCCTGAGGTTGGTCATCAACTGGAAACTACAGTGAGTAAATAGCTGTTTCAACTCTTCATGTAAATGCTGTTCTCTGTCTATAGAATCTGGCAACCCAAGGAGCAAGTTCAGTGTTGTGAGGCTCCCTGGGGTTCTCAGAGTAATAATCAGACCAGTAACATGGTGTCAGCCTCTCGGCCAATCCACCGTTCGAGTATATGCAGAATGGTAACCACTGCTCGCCGCCGTTCATCCTCCTCTTCCTCTCTCTAGGGTACGCTAGCGGTGCTTGCACGTACCTGTGGAAAGCACAAGAATTCCTAAGGTTCGATGCCTGATCGATGGACTATCTAGGTAACCCCAGTACTGAAGATGCGGTCTTTCTTTCGTTGACCCAGTTTTTCCAAAAGCCTGAGCTTTCTATAAGAAGAGTACAGGTACGATAAATAGCCGACCCGACTTGACACTTACAGAAAAACATAGAAGCGAAAGAGAAGGAATACGAAGGACAACAGAGAGTCACGGAGACTAGGAACCCAAACCAATGCCCTCGTCACATTTTTAACAGTTTTGATGGCTAGACCACTAAAAAGTCAAGAAATGGTACCTGATCCCGTCTAGTATGGCGTCCCAGCAGAAATGTGTGTGGCCAAACACGTGACATGCAGAAGGGTTCCCGTTGACCCCATGGATGGTCCTTAAGCGAGCCTCGAGGCAATCAGAGCCAATAATCTTTGGAAGGTTAGGGTAAAATAGCATCCTCTTCTCCGGGCACAGCTCTTGTCTGGTGGACATGATAATGGCACATTTGGTAGACATATGCAATCAGGTTGACAAACAACAACCTTACAGTTCACACCAGACAGTACAAAACTATAAATTTCCCAGCAGACATGTCCAGACATTCGCCTATTTCCAAGCTCTGAGACTTGATATCGTTTGGGCAGCGAGCAACTAAGAAGGATTACCTCGGAACAAAGTGGGAGAAGGTGATTATCTGATCACAGGTCTCTTTAATATCCTCGACTACATCCTCGTATGTGTTGTTCATCCCATCAAAGTAGTGAGCAAGGGAGTGGTCTCCATTTGAAAGGTCTCCCGGCCACTTGCAAACATGGAAATCCTTGCATGCCTATATTCTCAAGAAAGACAGTCTGCTTTATCAGATAATCCATGTGCCAGAGTACGGGATTGCAGACTATGAAAGCCATGAAAAGTTGAAAAAGCATGTGCCTCTATCCCAACAATAAGATACTGAAATTACTCGAATATGATGTTCTCTGATTAAAGTCGATAAAAACCTTACTAGGAGAAAAGATAGTGATTCACCATCTCCAAAGACGGTATGCTGAAGCCGGTTATGTCCTTCTCTTGGTCAAAGCTCTGCAAAAAGATCAGACCTCTTTGGTACATGCAGGAAAGATCCAGCATTGTAGAGCAAGACTTCAAACAACAAGTCACCTCGTGGTACCATGAGAAGAGAGGAATGATTCCCAAGCCATCTATAATTACAGGATCAGTCCTCACTCCGAGTCTTCTGCACGCATTGAGCAATTTACCCAGCTTATCAATCGAATCAACCTGAAACCAATTTCATCGACAATCAAGTATTTCCACGAGAAGGAAGGTTCAAATCGTGCTTGATGCATATTTTAGAAGTGCCACTTCGTACAAGCTTAAACAACTTTTTTCAGGAAGATCAGTTAGACATATCCAAACCTAGGATTGATACCCTGTCCAGCATCTACTTACACAATGGCTTGCTAACAAGATATTATCAACCTAAATGTTAGATGACAAGGAAACATAGATCAAGAAACTGAGATCTCTTACATAACGTTCTGACTCTCGACGGCACCAAAGATCATGGTTCCCAGGCACATACAGAACATGTTCGAATCTGTCCTTCAAGAGGGACATCGTCAAGACAAAGTTCTTATACGTCTCCGCAACATCACCAGCAACAAGAAGAACATCATTCTTATGCTTCACAGTTGACAGGCACTTCACCCACTTCATGTTCTCAGAGTAATCTGTGTGCAAGTCCGAGACCACAAACACTCGTAAACCGACTGCAGCATCTCCGGGGGAAGACAGTATCTGAGCCCTCTCGACATAACCCCTTTTGAACTGTCCCAGCTTCGTCCGCTCGAATCGAGGATTCAAACTCCGCTTACTCTGCGGAAAACTCGCAAAGGAGGATGCCACTCCCAGGACCATTTGTGAACTGCCAATAAACCCACCAATATCAGTAAAACTTTAAACAAGATTTTAGTATTACATCCAAGCTTGAAACCCCACAAAAGCTGAACTTACTGGTGATGTTCAACTAACTATACCGGCATCTAATTTCCTGATTCTGCAAGAAACATGAAATTGAATATCGAATTACTGCATCCAAGAAACCCAATTTCCAATTTTTCATGAACTCCGCAACCTCTCTCAGATGAAGGTAAATCACACGAATCATCTAAGAAAAAGAACAGCATCATCCTTTAACCAAGAAACCCGCCGAAACTTGTCTCACGAATCTAAGGACTGGCTTCTGAATTCGCGAAATCATCGAGAAGGGTTCGAGCAATCAAAAGCAAAGAAACGCGCTCGGCGGCAGAATTAAGCGCTAACCTCGGTAAATGGCTGAGATGAGTGAGACCCTGATTGGACGATGATGTCGAGGAGAGACAAGGTCTCACGTTCTGAACCAAAATATTAGTGTTCCAGATTTGCCGACATCCCCATGGGTTCATCGATGGAAGTTTCCTATTCTTCCCACTATACCCTTGCATCCTGTAATGCCAGCGACTCCCCTGATGTAGTTTTGGGCATTTTGTTTTTTGGTTTGGTCATTACCGGCAAGATGATGGGAAAAAATTGGTTACAATTACAAATTTTACATATCCTAGGAATTAAAACTTAATCAACCATGCCAGAAAAATTGGTTGCAATTAGCACCATCGAAATAAAATTTTCGGGATCCTGCGCTCCTTTACCCTCATACACCTTTTAATCGATACGAAAACAACCCAGAGTAACCCGACTCAGCCTTTTGCTCCGACCAACTAACTCAGGGATACCTAATTCGAATCTCCGTTGTGAATCTTGATCCAACCCCATACCTGATCAACTCACAAGGTCAGGCACCCCGCCAACCCCCATATCAGACCCATATCAGATCCCTAAACATTCCCAAACCATAACCCGAATAAGATCACACCAATCAAGCACACGACCATAACTTGATCGAGGTGACATGACACCATATAAGATTAGTTCACGGCTGTACCTTGATGAGATCATACCATGCCAGTTCCCTTCCCAACTAAAATCTATAAATTCCCCAGCCCGTGGGTTTAGGTATCTCATCCTCAATCTCACTCACTCATTTGTCTTCTCCCTTACCCATGATTCCTCCACTAAAAATATTGTAAGATCGATCTGAACCAACACCCGGACTCAACTTTCTTATAAGAATATGAAGACCTCGCACAGATAATAACCGGAAAACCGGTAGGCCCAAGCAGAAGGACCAATCGGTAATAGAAAAAATAAGCTCATAGTGTCTCTTTCTCATAGACCAGACATTTGCACTACTGTTTGTTGGGCCAGAACTGAGGCAAGCCTAGAGTAGGGGTGTTCAAAGGTGATCGCTGCTCATGCTCAAAAATGAAATTACAAATTCTACCACCAAGGAAGATGATCTGCAAAGCAGAAAGAAAAGTTCATACCACAATCTCAAAAGTATCACAACCAGAACAAATAATGTACAGAGCAGTTAGATTAAAGATCGTTTTGATGCTGAATTCGGGTTTCAGCCTGCAGCCTCGATCCAGGTGCTCTGCGTGGGCCTCTGCGAGCCGAGATCTCAATAATTCTAAGGTCAGCTGAAACAATTGGAGGGAAACCATTTCAATGTGACAGCCTTTGCTGCTATTTGATCTAAAATAAGTGCTGGTAATAGGAATCGCGTCTGAATGAAACAGTACCTCGCCACTGCCCTTGCTTAGTTTGAATTGACAAAGGCTGCAGTCAATCAGCTTAGGATTCTCTCGTAATTTTCCTTTCTTACAAACAGGGCACCAAACCACCTTTTTTGCCTGGGAACAGAATCAGAATTATCAGATGCAGTAGATCAGTAGATCTTGCTATCCATGAAGTCATGATACCGAGCTTAAACTTTTTTTGAGTGTTATACCAAGCTTAAACTTAATAATATTCTTCCAATTAACACATGCACTAATAGTGCATAGATCGAAGAAGTGAGCACAACCTGATCCCCGTTCAACTGCATGTATTCATTAGCAGCACGAGCCAAATACTCATCTTCCACATCTTCCCAGCATTCGACAGAGCTTTCTGTGCCATAAAGAACATCACATCAGAAGCCATGGACAGTAAATTTCATTCAATTTAATGACAGATGATTGTGAACCTCAGCAGCACAGATGCACTGATTATGTCAATCCCAGATGTACAGATAACCCAGAAAAGTGAATCCTAGAATCTGACGGATTCCTGCGATGCTGACTTCAATCAAAATTCTAGCTATTCTTTCAATGCTTCAGGTGCTTCAAGAGTTATCTAAAAGCTTTATTTGATATGTGATTGTCGGCTTCGTGGATCAGAAAATAAATTTAGGGTTTTGTTCACAAGGTAACAAAAGGAAGCCTCAAACCAAAGTACCCCACCAGTAACTTGTACCTAATCTGTAGTCTTCCTCCCTGAGATCCTCATAAAAGATTCGTTGCATTTCTAGTAGAATCTCTTCACAATCTCCTTGATGAGCATCATGAAGACCATTGTATTCCCATATACTGTCACTGTCTTCACAGTTTGCACTCGAGGTCTTCGAGCGCTCCTTTAATGATGACTCCCTAATTTTCTCAAACTCATTAGATATTATGTCCTGAAATGCAGCTCTGACCAGATCCTACATGGAAAGCAATTGAGTCAAGGATTCATATCGCAAACATTCTCTGAAATTTCGGACAATGTTAGTTCGTACAAAGCCTCTTGATTATTGCCAAATCCATCATGTCGCATAGCTAAGAGTCAGATTTACAGGTATTGATCACGATTCTCGAGTTAAGCAAGAGAGCTGAAACCCTAGGAATTACAAAATCAACTCCTTTACTCCATCTGTCATTGCGATCGCAAGTACAGTGGAAGAGAAATCATAAGGAATCAGAGAACCTTATCATCCAGGCACCGAGAAGCAGACAGTCGGATTCTCCACAGCAGCCGAGTCCTATTCTCCTGCAACCTCTTGTGACAGTTTTCCCTCAGCTACGCCAGAAATCAAAATCAGCAGTCACTCTCTCAACATGATCACTTAGGATAAACACAAACGCATTCTAAACATTGCTCACAAGCTAGATTACTGCTGGATCCCAAATTTTCTAAACTCGCGGAAACTTCTGTAAATCCTCCATGCACATTTTGATTGACTTCTAATGGAAAATTTAATGCTTAATGAAAAAAAGAAGAACGCAAAAGCGGACACACGTAAGAGCTACATTCACCGTCTTCGCAAGGAAAGATGATGAAAAAGATAGACGAAAGGAATGAATGAGAAATCGACTTGTCCGTGGGACTGAAAGGTCGAGGGGAGCACCTTGCGCTTCCAAGCGGCGTAATTGTTGAAGTCAGTGTTGCATTTGAGAGGAATCCTCGCCCTAGTCGTCGTCTCCTTAGGAATAGAAGCATCATCCTCCATTTCTGACTGCTCGTAGCTCTGCAATTCTACACGGAACAGGAAGATGATGAAGAGGAAGGACGGAATCGGCAGCGGGCAGGTAATTGATTTTGGCGGTGGCGACTGGTGTGCCTTTTCGTTATTTCCCCCTCCCGTCTGTGTTTTTGACATAATTTCATTTCCCCCCTCTAAGTTACTGAGAGTCACAAAACGTCCCTATATTTTGATTTATTTCAACATTTCTCCCCAACATTACCAAACCATAACAATTTACTCCAAACTGCGAACTGGTTTGGTTTGGTTTGGTCTGCTTTTGGTCAAAGCCTGCTGCCGTCATGCTCGCGTCACGCGAAGCAAAAGGGAAATTGGCATAGTTTTTAAAACCGGACCGGGCCGGAAACCGGTTAAGGTATGGGTTCTTGGGTTCTTGGGTTCAACCGGGGTTTAATGGGTCTAACCGAATTTTTATAAATAATACCTATAATAATATAAAATTAGTAATATAAATATAAGATTGTTATATTCTATACATCAATTTATAATTTCAACTTTACAAATAAGATTGTTATATTTTATACATTAATTTAGAGCTTAGGTTTCCTTTTTTTCTATTTTTGACTCTTAGTTTTTATTTTTTTATTTTTTTATTTTTCTTCATTGACCGGTTTCTTGACCGGTTCTTATGGGTTCAGTGAAAATCCTGTCAGACCGGCCGGTTCACACTGTCCAATCCGGTTCTTGATGCAAATGGAGTAATTAACGAAACCGGACCGGACTGGTGTCCGGTTCCCTGTCCAACCGGTCCGGTCCGTTTTTAAACTATGGAAATTGGTGTTTGCTAATATGTAATTTTCAAATTTTGGTATTTGAATTTTATTGTTAAAAAATTCAATCTAATGACTTTTTTGTGATTGGGAAATGTAAAATTATTTATAAATTTTCATCTGTTAAAGTAAAATGGTTGTGAAATTAACTGTATCATAAAAATTTCATATTCGTATACAGACATGGTAGATTATAACATCCAATTAAAATTTTGTACATGCAAATACGCAAGTTAAATTTTTAATGTTTAAAATACGTAAAATTCTTAAATTACTGTCAATTTTACAATTATTTTGATATACTGACAAGCACAACAAATATTATATTTCTACATGTGATCCAAGAAAATATTGCTGAAATTAAAATTCTCTTTATATAATATTGCTATAAAAAAAAGGAAAAAAAAGGGGTGAAAATTTTTTACATTAATAAAAAATAAATTTTCAAAACTAGCACTACTTTATAACACTTTTCAAAATTAGCACTACCATATATACTTCATTTACCAATTTTTTAATAATTCTCTAAATACCCTCTTCATTTCAATACTAATCTCTCTCTCTTCTCTCTCTCTTCTCTCTCCCCTAGCCCCCTTCTCTTCTTCTCTAGCCCACTCCCCCCGCCTCTTCTTCCTCTCTTTCTTCTTTCTTCTTTCTTCTTCCTTCTTCCCACCGGACTACAGCCCAGCGCCCCCCGACTCCCGGCGCCCCCGTGCCTGGCGCCCCAGTCTCCCGGCGCCCGACACCCTTCGAGCACGTCTCACCTCAGCCGACGCCCGGGCGTGAGGTGCTGTCGGCTGCTCGTCGCCAGCTGCTCTTCGCCGGCACTGGTTCGCTCTCGGCCATGAGGTGCCGCCGGCCACCTGCTGCTGGGAAGAAAGGTAAGGAAATTATGGAGGGTAAAAGTGATTTTTGTCATAAAATGGTGCTTTTTTTAAAATAGTTACAAATTAGTGTCAGTTTTAAAAAATTTAGGAGAGTGGTGATATTTTTTCTTATTAACACAAAAAAAATCCCCAATAATTTTCAGCTCATAAATTGATTTGATTATATTTTTTTTGGATATTACGGGACATTTGGATTTACTCTAATTAATCAAAAAATTGAGTAGATCGATTAAATGTAATGTTATCAATGAGATGTAATAATATGGATTAATTTTGATGATAATAATAATAAAATAATAATAATGATAATTACGGCCTGATATTAAAAAATCATCGATCCTCCCACCGCCACCGGCGTCGTCCCACTTCATCCTCCTTCGCCGGGGACAGTTGGAAGACGGCCGGTGCTGATCCGACCCTACCCGGAAGGTGAGAATCCATTATCGGCCGTAAGCGATCGGCTGATCTGAACCTGAGACCCCGGTCAGCTCAGGGTTCTGCCCAGCGCCCAGGAAGCGGGATCGCGACGGTGGTGGAGATCGAACAAGAAAGCCGCGGAGCTGGAGAGATGCTGGAGAACCCTCCGCCTTCGGCCGCTGATCCGCCGTCAGCTGTCGTCAGACGCTACGCTCCTCCAAATCAAAGGCGCGCACACAGACAAAACACTTTCTTCCTATATCAGTAGTCTCGAATAAGCTGAAAATCGAGGAGGAAAAAAAAGGCTTTAAGCTTTGCTTTTTGGTTCTCTTGCAGGAACCGGTCACTGGGCAGGCGAAAATCGGGAGGTTCGTTTCCTTTTTTTCTTACCATTTACTGCTTGCTCTGCACTGTTCCTCTCGATTTGTTCTATGTCTCGTGTTACAGTCCTTTTGCTTTGTAAATTCATTGGAGGACAGTTTGCGTTTGTTGTGATGCTTATGAGAATGTTTATCTCTTGCTTGGAGCCGAAATGGGTCTCAGTGTATACCGAAACTTGAGACTAAGGAGGATTCTGAGGTTCATATTATAGGCAAATTAGGAGATTTGTTACATTTTTTGTCTTTAGGTTATCCGCGATATTAGTTGGGTTTTTCCCGAAGAAGGCCAATACTTGCTTGCTTGTGGTAATTGGGAGTTTCTGTGCATGGCTTGAAATAGCCCTGCAGAATTTGTGGTCTGGGCAGGTATATACTCTTGGAGGTTTTCTTTGTCAACATTTTGTAGTTTAAATAGAATGAGAAATTTTACTGCAACTAGGAAGCGGAAGAATGTTCAGTGATTGCCTCTTGATATGCGGCTATACTTCATATTTTTGATGCTTCATGACTCTTTTAGTATCGTGATTCATGGAGGTCAAATCACCAAAGGAAAAATTGCGGCTTTATTATTTTTCCATCTTCCTCCAAACTTGTTTTTCTGGGACTTGGCCATCAAAATGTGAAAATTTTGAACTTAGTTTATGCATTAATTAATCTATTTTGTTCATGTGCAATCTCTTTATTAGTTATGGGAAGGAATTTGTTTGACAGAGCGATTCGATCGATCAAGCATTCCTTATGTAGGTTATGGAGATATGAACGCTTCAAGGAATGTTCCTACTAATGATCATCGAGATTCTGGAATTGGCAACTTTCCAAATGAGTGTCCTCAATCAGGATTTATACCTCTGGCGCGGTGTTGCAGCAGTGAAGCTTATCAGCTCCTGAGTGACCGTAAGACTTCATCATGATCACCATTCTTGATGATAAGCCTTTTATGGGATATCAAGTTCATGTGTATGATGTATCACTGGTTTTTATTCCTGATATCTTTGATTTTGCTGTTTGGAGATTCTCAGAATGCATGCTTGTCGCTCATGTGCATTGCACAGAAAAAGGGAATCTAATATGTATCTACCGTTTTTATCAAATTTATTGAGTCAATGGAATATACTGAAACAGGGATATATCTATAAAGCAGGATATAGTTGTCCTCGTAGAATTCCTAGTTCCCTTCTTTACTTTCATATCCTTAAATTTTTTTTGAATTCAAAATTGATACTTTACTTTTTAGAAACAGTTTATAATGATCTAATTGGCTATTATATGTTTTTCAGGTTGGGCAGTTGCAATTCATTCTTGTAATGATCCATCTCTTGATTTATCCGGTACGTGGATTCACTTTATTAATCGTTCATGTTTTATTTTTTGGCACTCAGAGCAGTATTCACTTCACAGATCATTCAATTTTATTCTTTGGTGCTCGAGGCAGGTCCTATCTTTTCAACTGTGCTAGATTTCTGATTATGTTGAGAAAGCTGAGATTTTAGAGTGGCAGACTCAGATTCTGATCTCGTGCATTGAGGGTGTCGAACTTCCCTCGGCTCTATAAGTTCTGTTAGCCACAATAGGTCCTTTTATTAGTGTTCAAGCATACTTTTTTGCTTGTTTCCACTTATAAAGGGTAATCATTTTGGCGGTGCCTTAATGAGCCTCGGTAGTCTCTTTCTTTATTCAAGATGTTCGATGAAAACTCAAGAGAGGACTTCAACTTTTGCTTCTCGGGCCTGGATTTGACGAACCTTTCAATGTTTCTCTGACTATGTTTTCTTTTGAACTCAAGTATTTTACTGATTTTCATGGGCCATGACTCCATGAGGATGCCCGATTCAACATTTTTGTCGATATTCGTTCCCCGAAGATAGCATAGAGTAAGTATTCTTGGAGCACAACTCCATGTGATGAGATTTTTCATGCTAAATGAAGCATGATCTCAACATTTTTTTTTTTTTTTAAATTTCACACCACCTTAAGTCACATTGTGGTCACCCGGTTTGCTCGATTTTATCCATTCTTTTCATCTCTTTCCCTCGATTCCAAGTTCTCTGTGCAGTTGACAGCATGCGCATTTTTTGTTATGGGAAATTTATTGGAATTTTCCTTTTAGTATGAGAGATTGGGTCATTGCGTCATCAAACATAACAGTTTTATGCAATTACGGAGTTTCAGATAGACCAGTCATGTACTTGGGAAGCAGTGCATCAGCGTGGGGACACATAAAGCTTCCTCATCAGGTGACTACGAAATTCTTCACGTTCTGCTGCTGTGATTCACGCTGGCTAGTTGAGATGAAACAGAATGAAATCCCGGATGAAAATCGAACTCTTCTAGACCGTCCACTCCCTTCCATGTCGGAAACTGTTGCTTAACTTTGTGATCCTGATGTGTTTCTGTTTTCCCTTCTCCAGTTGCTGTCTCCGGGGGGCATGGGGTCCCCGGGTTCACAGATGGACTTCATGTCTGAACTCCACCGTCAGGTAACTTGCAGGGCGAAACAGCTTTGAATCCCTTAAGCCCTTCCTCTTGAAAAGATTCGTCTTCTGCAGTCTTGAACATGTAAAAACCATCAAAAACATGTTGGCGGAAAGCCTTGTTGTACGTGCGATCACGAGCATCGTGCATGTAGCAAAAGCACTCTTCGTGACAATTTTTACCTTTGTTTCCTTCTGTCCCTCTAATATTGTTTTAGCAGTCCCTCGTGATAGTGACGGGGTTGTGAGATTGTAACATTTTACCGTCTCTGATTGAATCGAGACCTCTTAGTACTTACTGGGTTTTGTGTTCCATCAGGGAAGAAAAATGACTTGATTAATGTCATTTCATGCTCTGAATATTTGTACTTATACTGTTTTATTTTATGGAAAATTGTAAAATTTTTAAAAATTTAATAAATATGAGTAAAAAAATTTGTAAAGTTATGTTGTAATTTAAGAAATTGACGTAGTCGGGGGTGAAAATTTAATCTTTTATAATCGGTCAAGCAAAAGCGGCGTCGTATTGGGATTGATAATATAGTCTGTCTTATGCTCACGCATGGGCCACGTGGAGGCAACTTGTTGGCCCAGACAGAATCTTGCTTGAGCTCGGCTGATTCCGGGACAGTGGGGGGACGTAAGGAGCGGTCGAGATGTCGCCACGTTGCTCGATCTTGTTCGTCCAAATCATCGTAATAAACGATATACCAAAGGCCCCGCGCGCGCCACCCACCCCCACACACACAGATATATATATATATATATATGTATATATATTCTTAAAAAGGATTTGTATAATTGCAATCAGTGATCTTTGTTAAAGTATTAAACATATTACGAAGTAATGTTGTCATAATATATTCGTCTAATTATGGTTCGCTATTTATTATAATTTTTTTCTTTTTTTAAAACTTTTTAAATTTAATAATTATAACAATATATATGTTAGTTATATGTTAAATTGATTGAATGAATATATGGCATCAATATTATTATGTGGCATTTGCAATGCACTGAAGGCTTTCTCACTCATCTTGAGGTTCTGGATTGGATCCTCGTAGATGATTTTCATTACCTCTTATTCTATTTCTCTCTTATTCTAATTTTGTTCTAGACTCGTCTTTTATAACCGAAAACATATTTTTTAATTAATTATTCATTTTCAATATACTTACAGTAATAATAAAGAAAATCCAGAACAAGACAGTATTGATTAGGAAGGAAAATTAAGTACAACGATGTTGATGCCTTCATATTTAGTATATCGTTCGATATTCAAAAATATAATAAATTTTAAATTAATGTAGTCTCCACATGTCGATTCACCAAAAAACGAAGTTCTTTAAATTCATGATTTTTCTTTTTCATTTACAAACTGAATACGAGGTAAGATGAATTGATAGGGGTGATCGGGTCTGAGTATCCTATATTTTTCATGATACTCGGACACTATCCTATATAGGACTGGCTCCTAATTTTTTGATTCGGACCCTACCTTGTGGAATTAGGAATCGGACCCTACCGGGAACCATTCATAACTTTTGGATATGGACCCTACCTGGAACCGGTTCATAACTTTTGGATTCGAACCCTTTCATATGAAATTAAGAACCGGGCCCTACCCGTTACGATAACTTTGCAAATATATATTTATGATCCGTGCGTTTAATAATTAAGCGATCTAATTTAGGATAAATTTTTATAATTCAAATTTAGTTTTTTTTTTTTGGTCGCCAGCCACGGTATCCAAGCAGGCCCCACCAGCGGTGAGATGATATCTTTCAGCCAACCATACTTGACTAATCCGTTGGTCGCCCCGGGTCGCACGCCTGGCAATGGCGGGTGAGGCTCCCAAGGGGGTGTCTGCGTACGTGCAAATTTAGTTATTATTAGTTTAATATAATGGTAAAGTATATAGTAAATATTTGTTGAATTTATATAAATTTTAATATGTTTCATTATTATTTATTATTCTTCTGAAAATAATAGGATTTTGTTATGTAAAGTAAAAATTATAAAGTTAGGAGCTTAAGGGTATAAACAATACTAGAGTTAAACAAGGAACGAGAAAATTATCGTCGATTAAATATATAATAGCTTCCGGTTCCGGGTATTTTATTAGTGGAACTGGAACCCGGACCTATTGTAACCGGTTCCTTAAGTAGTTACTCGGACCATGCTTGAATGTCATTAGTATCTACCTGGAACCTACCCTATTTGGTAGGTTCTAACCGGTTCCTGTTCTACCCGGTACGCACCCCTATAAATTGAATCAATTCAACCTACTTATATAATGCACCTCATTTCTTTTTACAAATAAATGAAAGGAAAGCTTTTTTGGGCATATTCCTCTGTCCTATACGTAATTATTTAATTTCTATAATATTTTCCAATTAAAAATAATTACTTTTACATCAGAGTGGGTTCTTGATAGAATCACAAAAAATAATTTAACATTTCACATCCAACTTTACATCAGAGAGTTTGACAGGGAGCCCCAACATTTTGCCTAATACTAGGGGAAAAAACATTTTAAAAAATATTAAATATTTAATTAATTTTTTTCTATTTTTTTGTCTGAATTATCTAGGAGCCCAGTGGATATTGACTATTACAGTTCGAGCCGGAAATGCTCCATGGGGTAAAACTTTTAAGGTGAATTTTCTCCATTTATAAGATTCAAACCGAAACTCTTAAGGGATGTCTTACTATCTTAATCAATTCATTTAGTATTAATTTTAATTTTTAATATGCGGATCTGAATCGGAACAGTGGGTTCATTGTTGGATAAATACAGGGCATGGTTCTGCACTCGGATGACCTGTGTGTGTGTCTCTTGTTTGAGTTTCCGAGGAGAGACGGCGAGAGAGAGAGAGAGAGAGTTGGAAATGGAGGTTGGGTTCTTGGGACTGGGCATAATGGGGAAGGCCATGTCCATGAATCTGCTCAAACATGGCTTCAAAGTCACTGTCTGGAACAGAACCCTCTCAAAGGTCTCGTCTTTCTTCTTCCTCTTCTGCTCTCCCCACGATTCTATGCAGTGGAAAACGAAATCGACACTGTTCAATTGCTACTTCTATAATCCTCTGTCGATGATTCATTGCATTTGATTACTGATAGTGTACTTGGGTCTCTCAAAAAGGTGTTATCTTTCGGCTTGGGCCTGCTAATATATCTGTTGGCTTTGAGTTCAGGATGATTTCCATGAAAAAGGACTGTGAATTTGTAGCTGACATGGAATCTGTTTGTTCCATAGACATTCATTCTTAATCATTATATTAAGTATTTGAATCTTTCGGTGTCACAGTGCGATGAGTTAGTGGAGCACGGTGCTACGGTCGGAGAAACCCCGGCTGCTGTGGTCAAGAGATGCAAGTACACGATTGCGATGTTATCCGATCCTGCAGCTGCTCTTTCGGTTAGCAATCAATGGGCGTATTCTATCTCCCTTCCTTTAAGTCTCCTCTTTTTCCCATCACTTGATACATACCCTTTTGGTGGTCGATCGCAGGTTGTTTTCGAGAAGGATGGAGTTCTTGAGGAGATTTGCGGTGGAAAAGGCTACATCGACATGTCAACGGTTGATGCTGAGACCTCTACCAAGATCAGTGAGGTTAGACTCCGCTGATACCTGCCAAAAGTATAGAATATCTGATACATAAGCAAGTTGAACTCGTGCATATTCCTTGTGTTCACTTAATACAGAAGCTGGAGCCTTGGGGTGATAGTCCAGTTTCTCTGGACATAACAATGAATTCAGATTAGGATTTGTTATCTCGGTTTTAAATCTTGCTGCTGATTGAGTTCGTTCCGTAACCGGAGTGATTGAATTTCAAAGGCCTCAAACACACACTTTTTTTTTTTTGGGTCAATTCTGTAGAATCGCCAAGTTTATTTTCCTCCTGCTGTATTTTGCTGGTATCTGCAGGCTATCACAGCAAAGGGAGGCTCTTTCCTCGAAGCTCCCGTCTCGGGTAGTAAAAAGCCAGCAGAAGATGGGCAGCTTGTGATACTTGCTGCCGGAGAGAAGGTGAACAGGCTAAATGCCCGAGTTTTCTCTCGAGTTCTGGAAACTTGTCATCGCCCAAGTTTGAAAGTTCGGTTCATATTTATCACTGTACGGTAACTCATTGTTCCCCTTTTATTGAAGTATACAGGGATTGTATGAGGAAGCAATCCCTGCTTTCGATGTCATGGGAAAGAAGTCTTTCTTCCTTGGCCCGGTCGGAAATGGAGCGAAGATGAAGCTTGTCGTCAACATGATCATGGGCAGGTAACAGATCCAGGACATATTATTCGACAGGCCTCAACTCTACACACCTGTTCTTCTTTGGCATGTTGAAGAATGTGCAATGTGGATGCTCTCAAGACTAGATTTTACTGTATCAGAGGCTCTTCAAGCAGTTTTCCTTCTTGCAGTATGATGAATGCCTTCTCAGAGGGGCTCGAACTCACCGATAAGAGTGGACTGGATCCTCGAACTCTTCTCGACGTGTTGGTGAGGAATGAAAACAACCATTTCCTATTTGCTCAGAACTGTCCCTCTGTGGCCTGATTCTGATTCTCGATATTGGATTGGTACTTGCCGGTTGCAGGATCTCGGTGGAATCGCGAATCCCATGTTTCGCCTGAAGGGGCCGACCATGATACAGGGGACCTACTCCCCGGCGTTCCCTCTGAAGCATCAGCAGAAGGACATGAGGTTGGCTATCGCCCTCGGAGATGAGAATGCCGTGTCGATGCCAGTAGCTGCTGCTGCCAATGAGGCAAATATCTCGTCTTCGCCTATGTATTTGAGACTAAAGTTTCATCCAATTCGTTCTCCAATGATCAAGAATCTAGTTTATGCTGCTTCTGCATAAGAATCTTGATGATGTGTCTAGGCTGGAAGGTATACTGGTTCATAAAGGGAAGTGTCTGTGCTGCAGGCTTTCAAGAAGGCAAGGAGCATGGGCTTAGGAGATCTGGATTTCTCTGCTGTCTACGAGACTGTGAAGCAACTCAAACCATCATCATCATAATACCGATCTCTCGCTGACGAATCTTGGTGTGGTGTCGGATCAGTATCCGTATCCTGCAGTTTTATGTTCAAAATAAGATGTCCACGGCGGGGTTTGTGAAGATAGTGATTGTTATCTCAATATAAGACTTCTGGAGCTTAGGCTCTCGACATGTCTAAGCTTGTGACGATGTGAGAGACCGACACATGGCAATGATACTTAACAGGTACGAGTTCTATGCAAGTAATGGTGGGGAAAATGCCTCGGTAAAGCAAACTTGTGGTGATCTCCCAAACTCTGGGAGATCATCAACCAATCATCCGTCTGTGACGTTTCTGCACCAAACTTACATCAATCTCTTTGATGGTGTGTAATCTAGATCAGTTAATAGAGAGGGTACAACCAATCTCTGAGAATCATCAACGGAGTATTTCTTGCATCGATATAGCTCAACCGAGATTTCATGCACCTATCCAAGAGTTGATCACAAAGGATCAATATGATCCCTTAACAGTTGCAAAATTGTGACATTGATGAGAGAGACAATGGCTTGAAAACTGCAGTTCCCACGGGGCAAGCATTTCACAATAACGTTTTTCATATGCAAAAAAAATTAGAGACAACAGCAGCAGTATAATCATATGAACACACTACTACTGCTGGTGTTAAACAGACAGACGTTTGCAACTCAATCACTGGGAAGTAATGAAAACAGAAACATAGAGCTTCGAATTTTGAGGGCATGCAGTGTCAGAGCTCCGACAGGATGGCAGGGATGTAATGGGAGAGTTCGGCTGTGAGGGACTGGAAGCCATTCACGAGCTGTGTGTGGAAGTCTTGGTCTTCCTCCCCGATGAGGCGGAAGTGGACCCTGATGGCCCGCTTGCACACTGCCATGAATTCGAGCAGGGCCGCAATCAGCTGCTGCAGCTCCTGGGAACGCAGCCTCGTGGCAGGCTCGCCTGAGAGAAAAGCCGTGCACACGCTGAGGACCCCACTGTTCACCTGCAAACGCAGAAAGTGTAACAACTAAGAAGTGCCATTGGCATCATCAAAACCGGACTCCGAATTTTATTTTTTCATCTTCAATTTTTCTTTCTTGATGTAAGTGGAATTCTACCTCATCGAATACGTTTGTATCAGTATATTTCAACTTGGAATGTTGTTCACAATAAATAATAGAACTCACCTGCACAGCTACACTGCCTTGTAGAATCCTCTGCAGGCTCTGGAGCCGAGGAAGCTGGTCTCCTTCAGAGCTCCGAGGCTCTTCAAGCTCGTTTCTTAGTGCAGCAGTCCGGGTCTCAATCATGCCAATCGCATTCTCCACGGGAGAGAATTCGAGTGACTCTGACTTGATCACTACGAGACGGTTCACGAGGGCAGGGAATGAGCCCTCGGTCTGTAGAACTGTCCGCCTCTTCCACTGGTCCTCAAGCCCGCCCTGGGTCTTCCCATTCTTTGTGAATGGAGTATCAAACAAAAAGCGATCGAATACCCGGGCCCGTACCCCACCCGTTGAGAGCGAGAAGATCCTCTCCCTCCGGCTCCCCAAGTCCTCATCCTCCATAACAGGGTCTACTGCAGTTATCTGCAAGTAACAAGCCCCGGGTTGCAACTCCTCTGCTTTAACCTGCCTTGAGTCGGGAATTATATGCAGTGTATTACTATTCCCACCTAACTTTGATTCATAGATATGACTCAGCTTTTCCATTATATCTCCTAGCCTTACATCCCGAGGCTCCCTATACACGTACTCCTTCCTATCAAGCTTCCCAAACCGATCCCCATAGAATCCCACCCGATAGTAAGTTGCATCAGTGAAGGGGATAGGACTTGACTCCTGGTCCAGAATCGACTCGTAGATGTTGGTGAGGAGAGTATGGGATTTTGCCAGCTGTCCATAGGCCCGCCTCGACTTGTAGACTGGGATCACAAGCTCAAGGATGCTTGCACAGAAATGGAAGAGCTCGGCCTGGGAGAAGAGCCTGTTGGCGAGCTGGAGGTACTTCACAGCAGAGTCCACAGTGAGCTTGGAAGCGCCGTAGCCCTCCACCTCCGCAGCCGAGGCCTCGCAGGTGATCTCACTGCTGCTCACCATCGGACAGATCTTCCGAAGGGCTCCCACGTGGTCTTTGCTCCATACACCATCATTTCTAGCCACGAGAGCCTGAAAGCCACAAAAATAGAGTTAGTCTAGGGCAACCCTCAGAGTTGCACAGGTCCAGGGTGCAGGGAAAGGGAGGATGAAAAACAAACTTTGAATTGGAATATGCCGATAAAACCATTTCTTAACAACGATACTGTTCAACAAAATGGAAAAGAGTGTCCTCTTCAATGGTTCACTAGATAAAAGCAGTTAGTTCTCAATGGTCCATTACATAACCACAACGCCAATAATCCTCTTTACAGTCCACCTTCAGCAGGAAGAAGACTGACAAGTAGAGGACTAAACACAAAAGGAGTTCCCAAATGTTTGTATCGACCGCAAATTTGATAGTGCTAAAAGCACATACCTGCATTACAACCCCTGCAACAGCGACAGCGCATTGGGCTGCTTCGGCCCAGGATTGCATTTCCTGATGGGCATCACATAAATGCAGTAGCCACATGATGTGAAGATCAGGAACCGGGGCAAAGGCCATTGCAAGTTTATAGTAACTCTCAGCAGCTGCATATCTATCCATCGTCATCACAGGTCCCTACATGAAGCAAATGAACCATGCGAAACAGTAAGTGCATGTTCAAAAGATTTTCTTTCAATCTAGCTTTGAAATACATGATAACATTCCAATGTATATTCTAGGTAGCTTTCCTTTTTTCGATTGAATATATACACCTTATAATTTATAATACAATCTTAATGACGGATATCCCTGAAAATCTTAAGCTCGTGAAATGTTATCAAGTAATTTGGACTTAAACAAGTGCAGGGAGAACCCCAGAAAACAGAAAGCAGACTGTGTCAATAAGCCCAAAATGCGGGGGTTAACAACACTCAGAAACCAGAACCGTACCCTAATAACATGTTGAGCAACCAATTCTCCTTAAGGCCTAAACTTGTAAAAAAGCTTCACTAGCAATGTTCTGTGCTTAAAAAATACACCTAAGGGTGCCCTTTGACTTATAATGCCATTTTGAATAGGAAAATGACCCTTCAGATTACATATGAGCAACTCAAACTCACCAAGAGAGCATGTTCTAGGCTTGCATCGAGGGCAAGAAGAAGACTGTCGGATAGATATTTGACCTCTGCCCAGGACCACGGTTTCTCTGACCTCTCGGGGGTGGCCATGAGAGCTTTCTCAGGAATCCCACATTCTTTCAGCAGTTCCGCACTCTTTTCTTCATTGGCCATGTCCTCTAAAGACTTGCGAAGCCGCCGAGCTTCGCCACTCTCTTCTAGTGAGCCATCAGATTTCATCTGAGTCACTTGCACCTCCGACATCAGTTCAGATAATGTGATGGTCAGCATTACTCTCAACCTTGCAGTCTGCATTAGATAGTAGAAAGAGCTCTGCAAAAAGGGAAAAATGAAAATCTAAGTTGACATACAACATTAGGATCTATCAACTTTGGCGAGTGTCATCAAAGATATTCAACATAAGCATATAACAGATATGAAATCATACGTTTCAAGAATGAAATCAAATCACTTCAAGAATGAAATCAAATCTTTTTTGTTTTTCTGGCAAGGATGTACCACCATTTTCATTATCTATATCTTGATTCAATAATTCACATACGAACCAGCTTATTCTCTTAGACATTAATGAATAGAACCTATTATTAAGATGAATAATATATTATCATTACTCTAATTGAAATGAGAACCTACCCTGACAAGTATTTGAAGTCCAACGACAGCCCTTTTCCTGATATTGTCATTTCTGAATACTGCTAGCCGCAGAAGGTGGAAAGCAGCCTGCTTTAAAAATCGATCATTTTCCCTTGCAATTAAGGTTGCACCATGAAGATCAAAGACACTGTTGAAGACAGGAAACAGAGCTTTCCAGAACTCCAGCGGTTGATTACGAGAGAAGAAATTCATGAAAATAGCTGTTACGCAGTCGAGTTTCCCATAATCAGTGGCTATGCTACGGTTTGCTGCCATCAATGAAAATTTTTCAGTGATCTCCAGAACCTGAAGACTCACTGAAGCACTCAAGTTTTCTTCCCAGAGCTCCTGCAGCAAATTTTGGGAATTAAGTGTCAGCAATATAGAAGAAAAATAGAAAAAAAAAAGTGAGGGAATAAATGCCAAGTAGCACTTCAGAAGATGGGTCTTCCGATGATGGAAGTATGACAGCTCTTTATTTTAATGGGAAGGTTTAAGAAACAGAAACTACAGATATTATAAGCACGAGAAATAAGAAACCTAAAACCGTTATCCAAAAGCAACTAGAGCTTAACATGTTAGGTAACAAGGACAACATTTTACCAATTTTTGCCTCAATATTGGATGCAGAGATTCTCTTAGTGCTTGAGCCGAAGCTCCGATCCTTGAAGATTGTGCTTGAGCTAGTGCTTCTCTCAAAGAATATGGCTGACTCGGTGAGCTCAACTGAGAATTCACTCTCTGCCACAAATAACCATTCTCAGGAGTCCCCTGAGGCTGTAAAAAATGCAGCAAGGTCTGTTAAAAGGATGCATACAGTAGCCTTTTAACCAGTACATATAAGGTAGGAATATATAACAGTCTTATTCAAGAGCTAAATATTAAACATAACCACTTACTCTGACATCTTGTCTGGATGCCTCTGAAAGGTACGTATTAATAGCAGGAGAAAGCCTCTCAGAGTACTTTGGGGAGGCGGGCCCATCACCAACTGGACTTCGAGAACTGCTACCAACAAGCATGGTATCGGCAGGTTTTCTATGCTGTGGAATATATTAAATCATGAATTATATTTTGGAGGAAAAGAAAATTTGGAAAATTGATTGGTTGCTCAAATCCAAGAGTGCAGGTTTTGTCTGAGAAAGAACCATTAAGAACGCTGCTGAAATTCATGTCTTTGTTTTTTTGGTGGCCAAGTGAAAGAGTCCACATATTTACATTATGGTCTTTAACAAAAGTTAACTTCACAAAATCATGTTTCACTCTGACTCTTTAAGTAACAGATAGAAGGCTTGTAGAGGATGACTTGTACTTGGTTAAACCTCGAAACTATGACGTATGATGCTTGAGCATAACTGAGGTTCATTGTGGTGGAGGAACTGGATCAGAAACTGAGGGACTGTAGTTGTAAGATCAGAACTAGGATGATATAAATTAAAGATGTAAATAGGAATTGGAACCTCAAACAGAGTAAGGCATTCTTCCATGAGTTTGAAGAACAATCGAGTTCGAGCAATGCTCTGCTCCCAAGCCTTGGCAAGTGATGTGTCGTCAAGATTACGCACAATTTGCAGAATCACGATAAGAACCTCACGCTTCTCAACAGCATTTAGATTGTAAAACACAGGCATTTCATCTAAAATCTGCACTAATTAAAATAGATCAATTCAAGCATTAATAAATTGAAATAAATAACTAACAAATCTTAGCAGTTTCTAAATTTATTTTGCAACATGACAACCATTGGCACCTTCACCGGAAAACACAATTCTCATTTTAATGAAGTGTCAAAATAGAGAAATACCCATTGCTAGAAATGAAATTGAACAGCAGTTTGATCAAAACCATTTTTTTTAGGGCTAATTGCCTAGAAAGACCTGAACTTAACTGAAATTGCCACTTTTAGCACGAACTTTTCCGCGTGATCTAAAAAGGCACAAACTTTAAGCCATTTTTTCAGTTTGGCACGCCCCGTGAAAAATAACGTTTTTGTCCGATGTGGCCTGTTAAGTTGCTTAGTTGGCAAACGGTTGTTGGCCTGGCACGCCACATGGACGAGGGAATGCCCAGTCAGCTGCACTGTTCATCATCTTCTTCAAATTCACGAAAGCAAAGACCGGTTGAGAGAGAGAGAGACACGGTTAACACCTCACCGGGACTCTAGCCAGTCCCTCCCTTTTCCATCCATCCCTTTCTTTCTCAAGCCTGTGGGTTCGCCGTCGATCTCTCCCTACTGGTTCGAGCCACCGAGGGCTGCTCTCGAACCACCGGGTGCTTGCACGGTTCGCCCTCCAACTAGAATCGTCGCCGAGTTCGACGTCGGAAAAGCCGGAATAGTTGTTGTGAGTTCTTCGCCCTTAAAGCCGTCGGAGCTGGAGCTAGAGCCGTCGCCCGAGCTTGCACGGCTCACCCTCAAGCTACAATCGTCGTTACTTGCCATCGTCTTGGTGCAGTTGTCAAAGGAGAGAGGGTCTTCGGAGGAGAGGGTGTCGCCAGAGAGGGTTATCGAAGAAGATTAGCGAGGTAGGGGGTAAGGGCAGTAGATGGCGACGACGGAGGTAGAGCAGCGACAGTGGCGGAGGATTGAAGATCTGATTTGAGGATTTGTCGGGCAAATGAAATGACGATGATGCCCTTCGACTTTTGAACTTTCAAACAACAATTAAGGGCAAAATTGACATTTCAATTCACTAGGCATCCTCTCGTCCATGTGGCGTGCCCATGCCAGCAACCGTTTGCCAAGTAAGCAACTTAACGTGCCACATCGGATAAAAACATTATTTTTCACGGAGCGTGCCAAACAGGACAAACGGTTTAAAGTTTATGCATTTCTAAGTCACGTGAAAAAGTTTGTGCCAAAAGTAATAATTTCACTTAAGTTCAGGCCTTTTTAGACAATTAACCCCTTTTTTTTAGCATTTAAACTGACTAGAAGCAAAGAAATTCATATTAGAGTATATGGAATGCTATAAGAGGACTCATCACACGGCACAAAAAAACTTCCTGCAGACATCTGCACCACATTTAAAGAAATAATACAGAAATTAACCTGGCCAATGAGTGGGAAATATAGCTGGGCAATGTAAAGTTTGTCTTCGGACTTCTGGTATCGAACATCAAATTCATGCTTGCAGAGCAGTACTACTAAAATTCGAGCTGCCTGTGACAATGGAAAAAAATGTCACCACATATAACAAGATGTGTACATGCATGTCTTTCAGATGAAAATGATAGTATTTCATAAAATTTTGGGTTTCAGAACTAAGAAGGCAGTAACTGATTAGACTACATAAAATGAATATTCCCTGGCTAAGACAGTTTTGAATCTGTCACCTTTGAATTTTTTTTCATGCCCAAAGGAAAAAGAAAAAGAACGTTCATCCAGAGCCTCACCTTAGCTCGCTGTGATAAATCATCATGATCCCAAGTAAGGAAAATCTCCTGCATTAGGACAGATGAGAGATAGTTCCTGCAGCAGGGACGGATACATCATTTTCTTTTTCTGATAACTGTATCTAAGATTGATCATGCAGGAATTTTTTTCCCTTTTAGGATAAGTGATCAGGAGCAGAATTGGCATATTTTAATGTGCTGTTTTTAAGAAAATTTGTCTTTCACAACATTCTGGCCATGAATTCCTGCAATATGAATACCTGTCTGAAGGGTCCCTCCCAGGCATTTCCACAAAAAGATCGTGATCACACAGAATTTGCAAGAACGTAAGCTTGCAGTCATGTATAGCGGATTGACAAACTCCTGAAAACTTGTCCAAGTAGAGGGAAACCTGCACAAATGGTATATGGGTGACTGCATGATCTTTCAATTTCTTCTACAAAGGTAGAATTCTCTCTTTTTCTTGAATACTAAGCAGCTTCATTCATCTAAGCTTTGGGCAAAGACAAAGCTTTAAGTTCCGAAGAAACCTGAATGCTGGGCATTCATGATTGACTCAAATCATTCCTACCATTTAAATTGATTGTTTCAAATGAAGGGAAGAGATTACCAGTTCGAACACTTGGCGGGGTTCAATTATTGATAAAAGATCATAACAGAAAAAGGCCAAGCTGCTGTTCAATCGTTTTGCTAGGCTCAGTCCCTTCTTGCAACGCTCATGCACCTCTGTCAGAAGGCAATCATAAAGTTGCAGTATGCATTTAAATACACCTTCTTTCAGCTGCATTGGAGGAATATCTTCTCCTGAAAAAGAGAAGAGGAAAAGAAGTATCCAACGTGTAAATATGAAGCCAGACCATAGCAAGATGAACATTTCTAGTTAACTATATTGTCATAAGAAAACTTGAGCAGTTAAATAGTACTCAAAGGAAAGAAAGGGAAATGTGCAAGAAAGTATCCTGCATTTGGTTGAAAAAACAGGGGCAGAGCCTACACTTGAAAACAAATCAGTTACCCTTGGCATCCAACCTGTGCGCATATATATATATATATATATATATTATTTAGCCTGTTGGTTATTATTATGACTTCTTCTGCACCTATATCCACTTGAAAGACAAGTTACCAAAAGAACATTCTCAAAGACAATGCATTTTGGCATGGAATTTTACTCTTACAAACATCATTGGGATAACGTATTTCTTCCAAAGTGTATATATGGCTTATATTGACATGGAATTTCAATAGGGGCATGAAACCTTTTTTTCTCCTGGAAGATGGCATCATATCTACTGGCAAATCAAAATTACCTAAAGAAAGGACATGATAAAAGAGGCTTGTCTGCTCTAATGCCATTGACTTAACAATTAGCTCAAGGAAGAACCAAGCCGTCGCTAGAACATCGTCATATACTGGCCCTACACGATAGCCTTTCGCCTGCATAACAAATACCAATTATATGTAAAAACACAATCAAGGGACACATTGTTTTTCATTGTTTGATTTGTCAGAGGTAAAGAGCAACTCTCAATTCAGAAGATGAGAACTCATGATGCTGGGAAAGAACCATCAGATTCCCAAAGAGACATAAGATATAATGTTGGACATCTCTATCTTCTTGAAAAACAGGCAAGAGTTCCAATTTTCCATTTCTCTCCTTGAAAGTTGAAAGAGGAGATTGATAAAGAGAATAAGCATTTTATAATAAGATGTGTTTTCAGACTGCAAATTGCCACATCCTTCCCCTACTCAATTTTCAAAGAAGAGAAGGAGAAATGGAAAACTCTAATTTTCCATAATTGAATAGAAACATTTACCTTACTACGAGCTAAGCTCCCCCAGACAGCAGAAAGACCAGGATAAACTGGCGGTTGGCGACCCCCGAAATCATCAAATGCATAGTCAACATAGTTAACAAGAAAACGGTTTCTTTCATTGTCATCAACTGACTCTTGCTGAGCCCTGCAGTGATATATTTGCTGGTGAGCTTGTAGCAAGGAGAAACAGTCTCCAACAGTGCCACAGATGTGTAAATCAGTTCTCCCACAAACAACATGAAGAAACTATATTGCAAAGTGAGGTTCAAAGTCTACTAACTGTGTGAAAAACTAATACCAGTCTAAAAACATTTTTTTAAAAAAAAATTTTGGCTAAGCATAGTCCAAAAACATCAATGCTAGGATATGAATGAAACAAATGTACCTGGTTAAAATGTTTACCACAGCTCTAAAAGCTGCAACCTGAACATGATAAGCAAAGCAGAGCAAGATGAATAAACCAGATGAAAGAAAAGTATGCATGTATTCAGGAAAGAAAGAATGCCTATAGATTCTTTTAGGACCTGTAGAGTTTCTCCACCATTGCCTATGAGATGAAGTAGCATATTCAGGATTGGGTGAAGAAACTGAAGCAAAGCGGTAGAATCAACATTCTTCAAACTGTTAATCGCCTGTGTAGGAAAAAGGCAAATGATTCAGTTACCATTTGCTTCCATTGATTTAAACATGTGTAACAATAAAAGGAAAACAAAATTAATGGAACGACAAATAAGTACTTAACACCATACATAAAACTTCACAGAATTTGGAAAAAGATCTATCACTTTTAATTCCTTCATGCAAACACTAAAAACACAACAATGAACACGCCTTGTGCATTTGAAAAGAAAGACAGCCCATTCTCTTAGAATATAATAGAAATTTGGCATAGAGAGGAAGATCAGCAACAGCAATAAATCAAAGTGCAAAGAGTACCTCAAGGAGTTCAGAACCCCAAGGCGGACTTGTTTGCAGTGTGTGTCTATCATATTCAAGAAAGAAATCTCTCACACGCTCATTAATAGGGTACAAAGACGAGCACAGTCTCAAACGCAACCTAAAGATATTTTTTCCATCTTCCAGATAATCCAACCTCTCCTGAAAAAATGAAAGCCTCAATTGTAAGTTATTAGCTTAAAGTTCCTTCTAGGAATTTCAGAAATTTAGTTCAAACTATGCATCTCTCCCTTATGCACACCTATTATCGAAAATTCTACAAGCATATCTAGTAATTCCTACAACTTGTACTTCAACACACATTTATAATTTAAGTTTATAGATGTAGGCAGAGAATTTTGGTATGCTTCAAGATACCTTTGATGCGTCCTGAAGATAATGAGGAACCAGCTCTCTCATTATTGGAAGTGAAATTTCAGATCTCGATCTGCATAATCCACATTGAGCAATTGTCAAGAGAAATTAATGAAAAGATCAAAAGAGGATTCTTATGAAACAGCCAAAAAAAAAAGGAACTCTTTCTTAATGAATCCAAAAAAACCATAACTCATGGCATCCTGTTATAAACAGATCTGCAGCTAACCATGAGTAAATCCAGTCCAATTGGTGGACAAGTTTCATTTACTACAACAAATAGAGAGTATTACTTGGTTTTGCACCATTAGATAAAAGGTGAAGGAAGAAGATTTATTGGTCAGAACAACAAGGACTAGAAGTTGGTTGGAAGTTATATACATACTGGGCATGTGTAGATAATGGAAGCGCTGCATATCCAATCACAACCTGCAAAAAATTATTAAACAAAAAAGAGTAAAAAAATTAGCATGCTAAATAAATGGCAGAAAATTGAAACAGATTCATTGCAATACCAACAGACTAACAAACTTCAAGGAAAAGGGAGCGCATAACAAACTCAAGGAAAACCAGCATGAAAGAGAATTATCCGTTGAAACCATAGCTATAAAAGAACAGAGCTCACAGGCTTTGGAGCTTCTAGTCTCGTCTGAAGATCGATATGGAAGAAAGTGAACAGCAGGTGATGTTGCGGTGTCCAAACAGCTGGAAGAAGAACTTTAACTTCATCATGATAGCTAGCAACCCTAGCTCCGACAGCAACTTGAGTGTGGACCCACTTTTGGAGTGACACACCAGGTTCCCTTGGATGCATTGCCTATCACAATTATATATTCATTTGAGAAATTCAATTAAACATGAAACCAAAAAGGTAAATGATAACAAGGTTACCTCCAATGGTTGTCTCCGGACATCTGCATCATCCTTCCTAAGTTCCACCCTCAAAAACAAATTTCTCTTCCGACTTAAGCTTAATGTGAGTGGATACACATAGAGACTATGAAAAAGCTGCAAGAAAGGCTCATTCCTTGTGGTTGTGCGGAAATCAAAAGCCTGGAACTGCAAGTCAATCAAGGAAATCACAGGGTCAAAGAACAGAGGAGCTTAAAGTTCATTTTGCACGAATAGCAAGTTCAAGCAGGTTCTAAGAGCATTTTTCAAGTTCCTTCGCTATAGTAGGCATGATCAAGAAATCACAAGATGATCCAACTATTGACTGATTTAATCATTATTTTTAAGATGACAGAAAATGAACAGATGATTTGATGGTGGGCTGTATTAGAGTGAGGAAAAGTGTAAAAGAGCAGTTGTTTTTCCGAAGAGTCAAAGCAGCATTGGGTTTCTAAACATCTACTGCAATGACGTTTCCAGACCATAACTTAATCCTGTCAACATCTTCTAGATTTAGTAAACTTGCGTTGACAGGCATGTCAGACTTACATCATCAGCAGTTAGATCTGAACTTCCTTGGATGAAAGACCTATTTTCAGATGAAACCCTCCCATCACAGGAATACCACTTGGAGCTGCCGCTGTGAGGAGCATCAGAACCATTGCTAGGGCATTTCGACAATGAAGAATCAACATTGTCTCCTGGGTCAACCGACTCATTGGTCACACTGCCATTTTCTGACACATTTTCCAAGTCAACAGGGCCTGTCTGATGTTTCTCGATTTCCAGTCTTAGAACACCTCGCACTGGCTTATGCACCTTCCGTTTAGGATCCTATGATAAAAAGAAACAGCAGATCGTATAAATTTTTAAACTATGCTGCAGTTATTAATGCCATGACAAATACTACCAGATGGAGAATAGATAAAAGCAAACCATTAACAGCTAGACATCAGCTGATTGACAAATTCATCATGCTCTACCTGAAGTGAGTCCTCAGTGTAACTCTCTTTCACTTTATTTAAGTTTGATATTTCCACCACGACAGAGCTACCATTCGAATAGCCCACCTTCCCATGTAATGTGATTTTTGAAACCGGTTCAAAACCACCATCATGGGAGCTTGATCCAGAAACACTAGGAGAAAGAGGACTGCTTGAAGAAGCAGAACCGCCAGAAGCTGCACCGATGCTATTATCAAATAACGGAATGATAGCCCAGGCGAAGGACTCTCTGTAGGGCATTATTCGGGACCAAACCTGCAGTTTCTGCCTCTCTCTCTCAGTTAGGTGTGCCTGGTTAAGAAGAAAGCAATCAATATCATGCACAAATACAATAAAAAGAAGATTGAAACAAGAATAAAAGTCAAAGATTCTGTGAAGCATACTGGTTCCTTCCGAGAATAAACAGAAGAAGTAACTCCACCCTCTTCTGTGGCAGACTTCTCCAGCTGAATTAACAAACAAACAGATGCTGACGGTGCATCTAGAAAGAAGATTCCACGTGGTTCAATAGAAGCTTTAGCCTGATAATGGTAGTAAATAGAGATTAGTCATAGCTTTCCATGTTGAACATTAGACTGATGAGATTTAACTGCAGAAGGAATGAATAACCGATCCCCTTACATCCTGTGACTCAGTAGGTAGCACATGAAAGTAGAAATCTTCCGACAATTTTTCTCTCCTCTCTCTGTTATACAGGCAAATGGTACCGTAGAATGGCTCTAATAAGAATAAAATCAAAGTCAGACAAAAGACAAAAGGGCATTAGTGTATCATTTACATGTATACTGAGAAAAACTAGCAATTACATATATGATGCATAAATAGCAAGAGCAATCACCTACCAACTAGTCCTGCCTGAAATGACAATGATAGAACTTTTACTGATATCTTCAATCCACTGAAACAAAGGGCAGGCAATGGAGACAGAAATAAGGACTAGAGTTAGATTTTGTTTATGCGTCAGGATTTGAAATAAGTGAAGAAAGCTTCATTTTGCGGAAAGATTTTAAACCTGCCAGAATGTGCCACGTGAGAATCCTGAATCCTCTGCCCATATATCATCGACCTCTCATTTTGCCAATCGAATGATGGTTCATAAGCAGGTAGTGGAGATGGACCAAAATGCTGCAATTTCATTAAAAAAAATGATGTGAATAATCATGCTACTTGACATGGGCCAACATACGCTTGACACACGGAGGTGACAACGAGGTGAAAAGGCATTTCAAATTTTGTCTTCTTTAAGGTTCATCATGGCGTCGGTGGATTGCTAACGACCTCTATGAGCTTGAGCAAGGGTGAAAAGCATCTTAACATAAAAGAAACTTCAGTAAAACAAGAACCAGAATAGAAACAAGAACCGGAATAGACACCTTCAAGTCAGATGATGTAGGCTCTGCAAATTTCCTTCCAGAAGTACACGGCATGTCATCATCCATTGCATCTTCTGTCTTTGCTTGCCTGGCACTGGCAAGACGCATTTCTGTTGACCAATACCATAAGAAACAGCATTAATGATCCAATGCAGCAATGCAGTGACAGAATCTCATCATCAGTGTTCAGCCAAATAAATATTTCTTTTTGAATTTTGTTTCCTTAAACAACAAGCAATGGGACGATAACATTTTATATCTTCCAGAGTCAGGTGTTTTCCCTCTTGTGGTACTTACATTATGCAGCAATTAATTTCTATAATGTTAAGGATAAAACTGCACGTGTTTTACTCTTACCTGTCTCAATATCAGTATCAGGCCCTTCAAATATCTGGTTTTGAAACGAAATCTGCCCAGTGCTTTCATAGTGGCCATACTTGTTTTCATCCTTAACCCAGTCTGTTCTATAACAATGCATGAGTTCATTCAAATGTGGCCACTGGTCCAGATTTTCATCGAGCTGTAATCAAAAGCCTTCATTCATCAGTGAATGGATTACTTTAAAATTTTGCATTTATCGTAATGCCTGTCTAAGAAGAATGTCAACTAAAGCTCCAAATATTCTAAAGATAATTTTAGAGACCACTATGTCTATGGTTGCAAAGAAGTAGCCAAAATGACCAAGGTCCCAACCAACATCAATAACTAGAGAACAAATGTTCTTGGTTACATGCAGAGTAGCATCATCCTGTGGCAGTTAGTAGTCCCAAGACACTTATATTTTTTCTACAATATCACAACCAGAAAATCCAACAAGCATTTTTTGAACGGTAAATAAAGAATTTTATTGATGCAACATCAGCAAATTTAACATGTTACCACCATATGATGACATTATAAACCGCCAAATGATTCATCTCACATCATTTGGTCCTATTCTTGAGTAAAAGCCAACAGTTCACCACTCAATAAAAAAGGAAAACCTCCAATTCATTGTTTATTCACAAGGAGGGTCAGATACAGAGATGTTCAATAGAAAGACGGCAACTTGCAGCATGAAAGCAGAAGCCAATAACCATTGTAACTGTGCGACAAATTCAAAGCCGAAAAGATATGAAGATAAATCTAGTTAAACTACAAATGAGCTAAAATCATTGGCAAATAAAAACCTAAACTAACTCAATTATTTGCAAAGGTAACACTCTTCACAGGGATATGTTACTGGTAATTCAGCCATCAACGACCTTTGCAGGGATATTCCGAGTTAGGCCAGCTAGTCAACTTACCAGCTAGAAATCAACTGCAAAAGTACTAGTCGACTACTATGAGAGCACTGACATGTAAGAAACTTGTGCAGACACCAGATTATGCCCATAAAAACTCCAGTTCTTATTTTCTAAAATAACAAACAGAAGTACCAAGCTATAAGTGTTTAACGGCAATAATCAAGCTGCAAGAATAGGAAGCACATTACATCACAGCTAATTGAAAATGCTAAAACTCCGCGAGACTTTGCTCTTCATTTTCGTTTTCATGAAACTGCTTCAATTTGAAACTAAAACAAAGGAGTAAAAAGGATTAATCACCCAAATACCAAGAAAAAACCAAAGACTAACCAATGCATCCAGCTTGAGATGAGCAGCAGCCCCGCCATTTCCCAAATGGCGAGGAATTCTGCGGAACCGATTTGCCGACTGTGCGCCTTCCATTGCCTTATCACCTGCAGAAACACGCGCAAGACCCACACCAGTCACAACAGCCAGCAAAATCGAACTCCCGAACCCTAAACCGCTCTTCTTTCCGCTCAGACGCACAATGCAGGTACAATCAAGAATCCACCGGAATGCCGTACATGCAGATCTAGGAGCGAGACCCGTGATGGGAAGCGGGAGAATCACGGGAGAGAAGCAGAAAGGAAGAGATTTGGAGGATTACCCTTTTCGGGTTTATGCGATTTGACGTGGTTTCTGGGGGAGGAGCAGGAAAGGCATGAGGGGGCCCCTTCTGGGTCCCGGCCACCGCACTCCGCACCAAACCTAGAACCAGGCCGAGCAAGGTGGTGCTGCTGCTGCTGCTGCTGCTGGCCTGCAACTACAGGAGTCAAAGGGCAGTCCAAAGTCTAGTGAGAGAGAGAGAGAGAACGGGAATCTTGCTATTGGATTTTGGACACAAACAACTGTGGTGTGTTAGGGTGACTGTCTTTTTCGGATAACAAATTGACATGTTTCCTCCTGGTATTGAGTGTAAATGGCGTTAATTTTAAAAATATTTCATGAAAAGTGACTCATCTGAAACTAATTATCAAACTAGGGTTTTAAAACCGCATTTGGTAGATGCGATTTTATGGTTAATGAATCGCATTTTCAAGCTGTAGTTCATGCCCTGTAAATTTTTTTTTTACAGAACCGCATCTTAAAAATGCGGTTTACTTTATGTATTTTTTTATGAAGGGAAACTGCATGTTGAACTTGCGGTTGTGGAGAGGTAAAGAGTAAATATTTTAGCGTGTAACGTATAACGAGTTCGTTTTGTAAATCTCTGTCAGATCTTTATACATGTAAAATTGTTACAAAATTTTAAAAGTAAATTTTACAATTATAAAAACCTGAATGGTGATTTATGTAACGAAGTCTTATGCGTCACAAATTGAGAATTTACTCCACCCCTTTGCTGCATTAACATTGTGTAATACTTAATATATGATACATGAAAATTCGTTGTATAAATTATCGTTCAGGCATTTACACATGTAAACTTTACTCTTAAAATTTTGTAAAAATTTTTCACTCATAAAGATCAGACAGAGATTTACAAAACGAACTCGTTATACGTTATAGCTAAAATATTTACTCTTTACCTCTCCACAACCGCAAGTTCAACATGCGGTTTGCCTTCTAAAAAAAATACATAAAGTGAACCGCATCTGAAGATGCGGTTCTGTAAAAAAAAAAATTTACAGGGCATGAACCGCAGCTTGAAGATGCGGTTCATTAACCATAAAACCGTATCTTCCAAATGCGGTTTTAAAACCCTAGTTTGGTAATTAGTTTCAAACGAGCCACTTTTCATGAAATGTTTTCAAAATTAACTCCATTTACACTCAATACTCTGTTTCCTCCCGTGAGATTTTCAAATTTCATTTTTAAGTTGATTCGTTTCACTGGAATTTTTTCATTTTCCAGAATTTTTCTTTTGAATTTTATCTAAAAATTTAATAAATTATGATAACTTAAATTAGAGTAAGAAAATGGATTTTAATTGTACTTTTTTCATTTAAAGAATTTAATTTTAGGAAATTTTTTAAATGTCATGTTATACTATCTTCTATCTATACTATATGCAAATATGTTATCAAGTTTAGTGTCTTTTTTATTTTTCATATTTGAAATCAATCTAATTTTATATATTAAAATTTATATCATATATTTAATTTTCATAGTACAGGTAAACAAATAATTTCTGTCATTGTTCTCTCACTCATCATATCTTGATGATAAAAATCTTTCATTAAGTGCTCAAGCTTTCTCATCTCATTACATATCAGACAATACATATATCATTTTAATAGTAAAATAAATTTTTACATAATTGTAAAATTGAAAAAATAAAATTGATATAATATACTAATTAAAATTGATAATACACTGCTTACTACAGTTTAAATGATTGAATTGTAATAAATTACAAATAAATTATATAATTATACAGTCTCATATTAATATTTTATTTTTATTTATTTTTATTTTCTTTTAGTACGTAGTACGAGTCTTTTTCTAGTATTAAATATGGGAAAATATGAAAAGAACGATAGTCACATTAAATATGAGAAAATTTTATAACGTCATATTCAGAGAAGAGAAAATAAATGAATATATTATGCTAGTTGGAAGGGGAGTAGTAGTGGCAATCAAGTCCCTCTCCGTTATGTAATATTCGTGCTTTTGTATTTAACGGTGAACATACTAACTAAACAACCACTATAGTTCAGGAAATAGTATCCGCCAAGATTCAACCCTAAAAAGGGTCGTTAGGGTCCACGTTAACATTTGCAGAACGAGGTTATAACATCCGAACTAAATTGCTCATGATTAAGTATTTAGTGTATAATAATATATAATGCGTTCACTATGTAAATTGCCGTTCAGATCTTAACACGTGTAAAATTGACCATCAAAAGCTGTGAAAATTTTACACCTATTAAGATTTAAAAGAGATTTACATAAATAATTCGTTGTGTATTACACATTAAATATTTTAATCGTAAGAGGACGGTGCTCTTGTACATTTATCATTTTCGTGGGCTGGTTGCAGTCTTTTTCAAAGCCCATTCCTTTCCATGGGCTGCATTCTTTTCCCTCTACCGGCCGAGGAGTCGATTGCTCATCCAGCGCTTTTGTCGGTTGGCGCCGCCTCCGCCTCCGCCTCCCCTCCAGCCACCGCATCCCCTCCCGCCGGCAGACTGCTCCTGCGGCGGGTCCTCTTCCCGTTCACTACCGACTGGGGCAAAAAGCGGCTGATCCTCTTCCCGCTCACTCCCGGCTGGGGGAAAAGCGGCTGATCTTCTTCCCTCTCACTTCCGACTGTGGCAAAAAGCGTCGGAAATTTGAACTTCTAGGGTTTCATAACTTGCAGAATTCCAGCATGATTCAGCTTTTCCTCGCCCAGGCTGACACGACCAGTTCCCTAGACGAGGAATCTGCCAACTCCATGATTTCTCTCCTCAATCAATTGGGAGCCACCGTCTGGTCCACGATAATCGCTGCAGGTTGCAGATCCGAGGCTCGCCTATGGCTGTGCAACACGTTATCTCACCTGAGTTCTCTGTCGCGTCGAGACCAGCGAGAGATATTTGTCTCCCTGCTGAGGTCGAAACCACGGGGACGAACATTAGCGTCTCAGCTTCTGCAATTGATGTTCGAGAAGAGGCCACATATGGCCGGACCCGTCATAGCCAAAAGAAGTCACCAGCTTGAACAGTTCTTTAAAGGTATTTCCTCTCTTAACTATCTGTCCCTTATTGTAATTTTCGATGCAGAGCTTCGTAGTAAGTTGTTTCTGTGATATGAAAACATGGGGAAGAAGGGAAAGGTGGAAATGGTCTCTTTGATCAAACCACAGGAGCATGCTTTATGGGAAAGTGTAGGACTTTGGATTCTGATTGCCCCTTTGTTGGGAGCCAAGAGCTTCTTGTTCACGAGTGTCTAATGAAATGCAGGGAATCCAAGACGTATACTCGAGTGGTTCTCCCATTTTGATGCCGGTGGTGGGTCAGATCATAAGAAAGGAGCCAAGGCACTGTCCCAATTTGCATTTGTTAATCGGGATATTTGCTGGGAGGAGTTGGAGTGGAAGGGGAAACATGGGCAGTCACCAGCAATGGTTGCCACGAAGCCTCGTTACTTTCTGGATTTGGATGTTCAGAGAACAGTGGAGAACTTCATTGAATATGTGCCTGAATTTTGGTCATCCAGTGAGTTTGCAGATTCATTGATGGATGGCGAGATCTTATCAATCGATTCGAAATACTTCCTTGAGTTGTTTATTGATTTTATGTATGAGGAAGATGCGAGAGATGTGTGGGAAGTTGTTAGTGATTTTCTTAGGGAGGAAGCATTTTCTGCTCTATGTCAGCGCCTCCTTGTAGGCCTTGATGAGAGTGATTTCTCAGTCTTCTTAAAACTGCTTGGTAATTATCTGAGAACAACGATGGAGTGTAAGGAATTCGGCGCCTCTACTTACTGGATAGAGATTGTTCTATCCAAATGTCGAGATTATACATCCATTGATCAGCTCCTTCTGTTGAATGCTGTTATCAGTCAAGGACGGCAACTTCTCCGAGTCATACATGATGAAGAGTGCTGGGAGGAAAATAAAAGGATTGGAGATATAGTATTGGAAGTTTCGAAGGACAGGGGTGCTAATAGCTTTGTGTCTTTCTTGAATGAGTGCAAAAGGATGAAGACAATTGAAGCTGTGACATTGATAGGGCTACAGTCGTGGGCTGTGCAGTATAGGCTGTCAGAGGAATGCCGGGACATGGATTCATGGGAATCTCTGTTTGTCGCTAATGGGATCAAGTTCCGCAAATCAGGAAAATACTCAATGCTTCAGTATGGATCGGATGATGAAACTGTCTCTGAATTGGATGATAAAACATCGATTGGATTTCAACAGAAAAAGAAAGAAAGGAAGAGAAAGAAAAGGAGGAGAAACCAAGAATATGGTGGGATTGGTGACTTTTTGGATTTTGATGTGCCTAATGAAGGTCGAGACTTGCAAGCTGGGGGCGAAAGTTGGCAGCTTTCTACAGATGGATTTACTGCATCATGGACCGCAGTGAGTTGCATAACTTCCTTTATCTTCCAGTGTGTTTTGCTTGGATATCTTCCGCTTAGTTGTTACCATGTCTTGTGCATTTTACCAATAATGAATTGTTTGGGTTTACTGCAGGTTGATTTACCAGAGCACCTTGCTAATCATTGCTTCAGTACGTGGATGAAGCAGATCAAAGAAGAGTTGGATCAGGCACCCTGACATCGGTACTTCACTGTATGGCTGTCTATGGTTACCTTTGTAAAATTTTCCTCAAGATCAAGAAATTCTTTCACAAGAAAAGTGCGGTGACGGTATTTTCACAATTATCAAATTGTTAGTTGAGCAAGTTAAAGATGCTTCTGTGTGGATGCATTTTTGCTCATTTAGCCGGAACAAAGATAAAATTGTTTTCTTGTTGGTTGGTTAATCTCAATTCAAGTCAAGCGGCCTCTCCATAAGAAACATCTTTTGAAGGATTGAAACAAAAGCTAATGTGTAGGCTGCTGCAACTGCACAGAGGAGCCTTCGCATGCAATGGCCTAAGCGCATATATAACAGGTAGCAGTTGAGGATACTTGTGCTCTTGTAGGATTATTCAGGCTATTGGTGTTCAAGCATTGAAGTTTCTCTGTCTTTGTCACACCTTCTCAGGTAGCTTGTTAGTTGTTGTTCTTCAAAAAGTTGATGCACCAATAGAACATTGATCCAGTAGTATGTCGTGCTTTAATTCAGTCAGTTTACTGCAGCATGTGTTTGTCAAGAGACTTAAAATCAGTGTTTAGAGATCGATCTCTAGTGTTGAAAGGGTTGATTTGCGGACACTTCTTAAATATGTCTTGATTAAGATGAAAATCTTCTTACGAAAGGCTCCATTTAATTTGCTGCTTGGTTTTCCAGGCTAGTGAATTCTACTGTCCATTGGTTCTGTTGGTAAAAACAAACCAGATGTCAATATAGATCATTTACGACAACTGAAAGAGTCATATTTATTATTTCTGAAGACTGAGCTATTGCTAAAACTTATGCAAGACATTTTGCAGTGATAAGATGGAACCTGCGCCAACTTGCCCAAGCTGCTGCTGCTTCTCTGCATCTGTTTGTAGCTGATCTACCTTTGCTGCTGTGATGTCACCTGAAATGGTGAAAATGGCCGACTGATATTACCGAGAGCTGGCAGAAGATGAGTCTTCTCAACATTTTCTGGCGGTGGTCGCTGGCAGAAGCTGCATTTCAGGAGTGGCCGCCATGATGGAGCATGGTGACCATGGGTAAGTTGGATTTCCTCTGTTTCAAACATCTGAAAACTATATTACCAAACTTGGCCAAATACACAAAAATAAATTGCTTTCCGAGAAATCATTTTAACCCTTAAACCATTTCGTATGAAACCACTGACAAAGAATCGTAGGCAAAGTTCATCTTCCGTTCTCTTAACCAATAAACACGCTTATTTGGTCTCCTGGCATTTAGGTAATAATTGCACTGGAGGAGGCTTACGGCTTACCAAGAGCAGGCAGAGGGGACGATTCCCGACTTCCTCTAGTCCCGAGAGACCAGATGAGGGGGCGCATTCTGTATCACGAGATGAGATAGAATTTTACACATTTGACTTGTTAAATGGTGATCTACAAGATGGAGGATGAGGAGGCAATGCGAGCAGCTATGTCGGTGAGTTCTCGATTAGTTTCATCTGAATGTGGATCCGGTTTCGCAACCCCTCTGGTACGCAGGCTCTTCTAGTCTAATAGACGGTTGGTATGTTGTTCTGGTCGGAATTATTTGGATCGTCATTGAGCCTCAAATAACTAAAGAACCATTGGGTACTGTGAAATGGCAAACTAATGAAATGTAGTCGGTAGCAAACTGTGATGGTGGAGCATCCATTTCCTTTCCGTTCGGCCTTTTCTGAATTATTGCCAGAAAGAGAATTGTTAGCTGCTCGAGTACTTAAATTTAAATAGAAATCATCAAGAGCATCAACATCGGGGACTCGGGGACTCGGGGATTAATTGAAATGATTTTAAATCCTTAATTGACGGATCCTCGTAGGCCTAGCCACAGTTCCTGAATCGGACGGTTCTAGTTCGGAATTGCTGGTTCCGGTTCTATGGTCCCTAGGAACCGGCCCTAAACCTTTGCTTGGAAGGTCGGAACCGTCCGGTTCAGGAACCGTGGTCCCTTGGAACCGGCCCTGAACCTTCCCTTGGACGGTTCAGAGATGGTTCGGAACTACGGTTCCGTCCAGTTTCGAATTGACTGGTTCTATTTCCATTAAAATTAAATGAAATTTAATTTAATAACGAGTTTGTTATATAAATCACAGTTAAATTTTTGATACATGTAAAATTTTTACAATTATTAATTGTCAACTGTACAAATATCAAGATTTAAATAGTGGTTTAAACAATAAACTTATTTATATTTTATATTATATAATAATTATTTACTCTAGATTAAAAAAAAGAAAATCTACAATTAGGGGGGAAAGGGGCGGCGGCTGCAAGGTGGGGGGGTGCGGGGGGTGAATTTGAATTCAAAATTTTTTTAAAAAAACCTTTTCCGCCGGTTCCGGTTTTTGGGACTATCGAAACCTGCATTGAACCTTAGGTCTCACGATTCGAGGTTGGTTCCCAACTGGTTCTGATTTTAACTGGTTTCAGTCCGGTTTTGACCAGACCGGTTCCGAGCCCATACCTGCCCGTGGCTAGAGATCCTCGTAGCATCTTGATTCCCTTAGAAGAAATGTATATGTACGTCTTTTTTTTCATCATTATGTGTTGCTTAAAATATGGAAATTCATAAATTTTTTTAGTTTGCGCTATACAATATTTCGGGTCAGTTAAAGAATATCTTAAAATTAATCTACGGTTAAACAGGGACTCCTGAAAAATAAATTTAATGACTTTAAATTGACTCAGTAAAAGTTTGAATTCAACTTGATTTTTTTACTAATTCAATCCGGAAAACTCTTTTTCTAAGAAAACATTAGAAAAGGAAAAAGAAAAATAAAAAACCGCCGACTCCGAGTCTCCGTACTGCGTCACGCCGACGATCAAGTAGCCAGAACGGGAGTACCCCACAGAAAGCAGAGCAGGCGGGTCATTATGTGATATTACCACAGAAAAAAAGTATTAATTATAAGTTAAATTATAATAAATATATATATAGATTATTCAAGCAATAAATAATTCATATTATCGTGAGGTAAATTAATTAATTTAAAAGATTTTTTTAATGATATTGATGACATGTGCTTTTTTTTACACCGAATAAAAATCCTCTGATGATATAATCATTCTCTGTCAGTCGATTGTCTCTCTCTCTCTCTCTCTCTCTCTCCGGGGAATGAGAGGTAGCAGCCGCACACACACGAGGTGAAACTCCGGCCTAGAAATGGACTGATCATCGCCGTCAGCTCCGGCGAGCTCCCGCAGTTCTCTCATCTGCAAGCGTTCTCAGCCTCACCGGCCTTGTAAGTCTTCATTTTCTGTGTTGATCAGTGAGATCGCTAGCTGTTTGAGCTGAATCTCTCATTGGCGTCGTGATTGAAAGAATCGGGTGGAGTGTTTACCTAAGAGTTTGAGCTGCGATCGTCTTGGGACTATTGGTGGTTTTGTTAGGGTTTGTTTCTATTTATGTTAATTTTTGTGTTTACTCGTTTCAAGTGTGTTCTAGTTCGCGCTATTGGGGAATTTTGAGTTTCTGCTGTTCTGACACTCTGCATTAGACAATCTCAATGCGATTCTGAAGCTCAACTAAGTAGCTTTGAAGCTCAATTGTAGGAGCTGATCTTGCTTTTGAAGCTTGATCGTAATTTCTGAGATCTTGATTGCAGATAAGCCAGAAACATGTCTTGCTTGCTGAAGAGTATTCTATTGTCAAATAATTTTATCAGAAGATTGTCTGGAAGATAGAGTAGAATTTCATCCAAAAAGACCTTGTACGTTTCCTTTGTTTATTTGTGAAATATCTCCTCCACATTTTGCTTATGATATATCTATAATTGAAAATATTTAGTTTTTATTACTAGGCAAATCATTCTTTCTTTATTAATACTATCACAAGTCTAGATCTTACAGTCTCTTAGTGGAGCCTTGTGACATTGGATATCGTTAGCCATGTGCTAAAAATTGGATCAAGCTTTGTTTTATTCATTAGTGATGCGTTGGTCATCATCCTATTTTTGTTTAGTTTTCAGGATTGCTTGTCTGTTGGTTTGTTAATGTAATATTTCTACTGGGCTTATAAGAGATTGAGTTCATATGTAACACAAAGTTTTAAGATCATAGTTGGCGTGGCTCAATTTTCTTACATTCTAGATTTTTTTTTAATTTATTTTTTGATGTGGGGACTCAATTCTTAACATCTGCTCTCACATGACAATATGACATACACTTGTGATGTATCCTTAAATATTTGCTCTCAACAACTATTCATGAGTGGATTTTTTTTTCAAGCTCGGGTTGGAGGACAACTTGCCACGATATGGGCTTTTTATTTTGCACTCGGGCTTTGATAACACAACCATGCAAGAGCCAAGCATTTTTCTTCCAAATTTGGACTTAATTGATCACAGGTCCTCCACACTCGAATTTGGTATGGTGTGAGTCCACATAATAGTACCATATATCATAAGGCTTATAGGAGGTTGAGTCATGTCCAAGCCAAAATCTAAGCGGATAGGTGTTAACACTTATCTCTCTTATATTCTAGGATTCATTTTATTTACTTTCCTATATAGGATTAGATCCTCAACATATACCATTTTATTATTTGGCAAAACATTTTATGGTTAAGAATAAAACGTTTGGTGCGTATTAGTTGTAATGTTCAAGCCGTCATGTGCTCAAATTCTTCTTTTCTACTAACTGTTGTTAATATTTGTTTGAACCCATTTAGGAGGTTGTCCCATGATCACTTCAAGGTAATTACTGATCATCAAAGGCCGATTCTATTAAAAGGAATTCAGTCAAGTGGTGAGGATGTGGATGCAATCTTCTTTTAGATTTGATTGTGGATATTTTTGAGTGAGCTATTTGATAAGATCCAACTATCAACATCTTCTTGCTTCTGCTTTTTAGTTTCTGCAATCCAGCATGGAGGATACCCAGGCAGTCTCAACACTAATAGACTCTACATCCTCTAAGATACTACAGCTTCAGAAAGCTTTTGCAGAACTTGAAAATCATAGGGCAGTAACTCTTAACTTGAAATGGAAAGAACTAGAAGAGCATTTCCATGGACTTGAAAAATCTTTAAAGAGACGATTTCATGAATTGGAAGACCAGGAAAAGGTGTTTGAAACAAAAGTCATGAATTCCCGGGAAATGCTGGAGAAGCGGGAAGCTGCAGTTGCAGCTAAAGAACAAGCTTCTTTGGAGAGGCTTCAGAAGAAGAGGGATGCAGCTGTTTTGGAAATTTCAACTTCTCTAAAGAAGCACAGGAAGGTATTACCAGCTGATCCCAATGTCTGGGAAGGGAAAAACATGCCTACTGTTGAAGAGAAGATAACTGATGATGTCTCAGCCCCTGAAAGTTGTGTTGAAGACCCAGAAGATCCTTGTGAAGATGAAAGTGAGGAGGTGAACTCGTCACCCCTGTTAGACAAGTTCTTTAAAGATATGGATTCAGAAGGCCTCCATAAGTTCATATCAGACAACCGAAAGAATCTTGCTACCATAAGGGAGGAAATTCCACATGCTCTTCGAGCAGCACCAAACCCAGCCGGTTTTGTTTTGAGATCACTTGCAGACTTTTACAGCACTGATCGGCCAAAATTTGATGGGAAAAAGGATTCAGACTTGTTGGGTCTCCGGCGTACTAGTATCATGCTAATGGAATGTCTCAGCATTCTTCTCATGGACAAAGATCTCTGTGTTTCAGGCATTATCACGGATGATATTAAGCTGCAAGCGAGAGGAATTGCTGAAGAGTGGAAACCCAAATTGGATGCTCTTGACATGGCCTCTAGCATTGGAAACTCTCTGGAGGCTCATGCATTCTTGCAACTGCTGGCAACTTTTGGCATTGCCTCAGATTATGAAGAGGAATTTATTTCTAAGCTTATACCTATGGTCTCACGCCGTCAGCAAGCTGCTGATCTTTGTCGCTCCCTTGGGTTTTCTGCAAAAATGCCAGGTTCCTTCCTACTCCCCTTTTTTTGATAAAGAGGCGATTATTCTCCCTGGGCTATGAATACCAGACAAGCCCCATTAATTCAAGGAAGTCCATGTGCAAAACACATGTATGGGTGGCGCCACCAAGGATTACGCGCTTAAGGGAGAATAAAACTTCTGACCTTGTAGATTTTCTCACGATTTAAATGGACATCCTACCCACTTGAGCTAACCCAACTTTGGGGTTAGGTCCCTTCCTACTCTTGTTAGTTCATTGCAGATTTTATAGAGTTAACTGAAGATACTGGAATTATGTGTTTGCCACCATTAGACTTAAAGAGTTGATCACGGTATTACTCATAATAAATATGAGCTAGATGCATAAGTCAGTCCCTGTCATGGTTCTGCTGTTTCATGAATGTCTGCCTAGTCAACCTCCACCGATCCCTGATCCCCACCAGTTTTGCAACTTTTCTACTGTGGAACTACTTTAGTTCAATATTTAGTGATAATAATTCCGTACGTGATGGCTCTCTCACACACGGTATATGCTTGCTTCCTTAGCAAGCAGTTTGGGATTCTAGGGAGGCATAACTGTTGGATATATCACCAGTCTCCTCATAGCTTTTTAGATCTTTTTATTGTTCAGAAAGTTGCCTGGGATGGTGCCTTTGGTGATTTCAGATAGATTGATTAGAAGGAGGTCAAATAATTGTTAACTATGAATTTACTTAACTGGCTGGCTATAGGGCTTCGATAACATGATCTAAAGGTTATGTTTTACGGTGCACTGGAAACAGAGGGAGGCTTCCAGTAGTCACGCTTATTAGGAGTCAAATAAACCTTCCTTATCCTATCTTTGATAACTTGAGGCATTTGGGATTTATTTGGAATTTTTTTCCTGACTTACATTGCCGTTAATATCCATTTCTAATTGCTCTTTTCTTTACCTTTTGCAGCTGTTATTCAGGATCTGGTGAACAGTGGAAGGCAAATAGACGCAGTAAATTTGGCATTCGCATTTGAGCTAACTGGACAGTTTGATCCCGTGCCTTTGCTAAAATCCTACTTGGAGGAAGTGAAGAAAACTACTTCACCCATCAAATCTGTAAATTCTCCTCCAACTGCCCCGGTTTGTTTCTGCATCCTACTTAATCATGTAATTTTTGTAGGTCTGCCTTCATGTTAGGGCGCTTTGAGCATGTCTCTGATTTGCTTCCTTATGGGCAGCTCGAGGTCAACGAGAGAGAACTTGCCGCCCTTAAGGCTGTCCTGAAGTGCATAGACGAGCATAAGCTTGAGGAGCAGTATCCTGGGGATCCGGTACGAAAGCAGGTTCTTGAACTCGAGAAGGCTAAGGCTGAGAAGAAGAAAGTGAATGAAGTGACAAAGCCCCAACCTAAAAGACCCCGTGCTAACGCAGCAGCCAATGGCCATCCTGTCCCGAGCTCTGCTCCCGAGATGCCTTTCTACTCCCATGTCAATGAAAGGTACCCTCCTTACGTCTATGAGAGACCCTACATCTATCCGGAGAGCCACGGTCCTCTGTTCTTGGGCGCTCCTGCTCCTTACAACCTCCCGCCTAGTCACGGGAATGTCTTCGGGAACGTCTACCACTACCAGACTCCGCCCTATCTTCACTAAGGTAGAGAAAGTATTTCAGTGGAGACTCACTCATCCGTCTCTCTTTTAACTGCTAGCTCCTCTTAGCTCTCTTTCAGTTTGGCACTGTATGAAATCACTTAAAGCATGACCCCAAGAAAATGGAAGGAAAAATCCAAAAAAAAAAAGACAGAAGAAAAAGAAAGGGGAAAAAAAACACTTGTTGAATTTGAGGCTGTTGCCATATCTAATCTACGGACTTAGCTTTCATGTGTACACCTTTGTTTTCTGGTCTGATTGCTCTCCTTATTATTCACTTCTTAGCAAAGGTCGTGCTTCGGCGGCACAATATCTTTTCCTATCAGCAGCAATCTTCCCTAGCCGTCCGGTTCGATCGAATGGAGGGGACATCTATAGCTATCTATTGAGGGTGGCAGAGGTAAACGGCTATCCACTACTTAAGTGGCAAATAGTGCTAGCTTCGTATCCCACGTGATATGGCCTAGTATGGTATTCGAAACTGGGGCTATCTCAGCTCGTCTGATTTTGGCATTCGAACTTAGATCTCAAAACTTCTAAATTGCAGTGTGAGAAAGAACGCATGTTCTTTGATCTATCCGTGTTAGAAGCTATTGAATCTTCTTGTAAACACAATGTGAAGAATTTGCCTGGAGTGGGAAACAGAACAGCTGGGATTCCAGTCACATCGCGAATTGAAAGAGGGTAGTAGTGTCGGCCATCGATCAAGTCATTTTCTGCCACGTAATGTTCCGATTTTATCTCTCTATTGCTTGCTTATGGGGAGCCCTTTACGAGGATCCATGGTGGGCCGATCACGTGGCCTTGAGTTAGGGCCCAGCCCATGTCCCCTCGCGCCCTTATCATCTTCCCCCGACGCTCTCCTCTCCATCGTCAGCCATGGAGTCTCTATCCCTCTCCTCTGTCCTCTCTGCTCCCTATCCTCTTCAAAACCACCCCAAAACCCCGAAACCTCTCAACCTCCACAAGCCCAACTACGCCATAACCGAGAAGCTCTCTCCCCTGAACCGATCCAGCTCCGCGATCACCTCCCGGACCCGATCTCTCCCGTCCAAGACCCCTCCCCTGCTCTCCCTCCCCCTCCTCAACCTCTTCAACGGGGCCCTCCCCTGCTTCGCCGCTGAGACAGTACTCTCTTCGGAGCCCTCCGACAAAATCAACTTGGAAGCAATCTTAGTCTCCGTCGACGATTTCCTCAACCGCAACCCGTTCTTCGTCGCCGGTTGCACTTTCGTTTGGCTTGTCGTCATCCCGGTCGCGGAGTACTACTTGAAGAAGTACAAGTATGTGTACGCGATCGATGCGTTCCGTAAGCTCCGGGAGGACCCCGCCGCGGAGCTGCTGGACATTAGGGACCAGAGGAGCGTGGCGGCAATTGCGTCTCCCAGTCTGCGGTACATGAAGAAGGTAGCCGTTCATGTTCCGTTCGATGAGGGAGACGAAGAGGGGTTTGTTAAGAAGGTGAAGGAGAGGTTCAAGGACCCTTCTAACACAGTCGTCTGCATTCTAGACAAGTATGTCTGATCTCGATTTTTCTGGGATTTGTCACCGTTGGGAAGCTTTGTAAGTTCTGTGTTCTTTTATGTGTGGAAGGTAGCTTTGATGGCAATTCCCTGAAAGTGGCTGAACTGTTGTTCAAGAATGGGTTCAAGGAGGCATATGCAATCAAGGATGGCGTCAGGGGCAAGAAGGGATGGCTGGTATGTCTTCTTACTCAAGATTTTCTAATTTTTCTCATGAACATTAAACTTTCTGGCTGTCAAGTTCATAGCTTGATGGAGTTGTATTGGCTTAATGATCATTGCAAATCAAATGATTTTGCTGTTACAATGAAGTCAGTGTCAAATTGCTTCTTGAATCAAGACTGTTGCCTTTCAAGCTTCCATGTTGAATGAGAAAGTGCAGAGCTTGTAGCTCGTTGCATCGGAAACTTAGTGCCACTTGAGTGACCATGTGATCTCTTATGTCAAAACTGCGAGGCAATGTTAATGAAAGTCATAGAGAGAACGGCTTGCTGTGACATTCTGTAGATTTCCATTTGGAGTTTGGGTTGCTTAACCGTAGTGCTACTACTCTTTTGTAGGGCATACAGGAAAGCCTTCTGCCTCCGCCTGTGCACATGTACCCCAAGCAGAAGAAGAAGAAGGCTTCAGAAGATCTTGTGACGAATGGTGCAGTCGCCGCGCAGAATGGTCAGAACAATTCCGTTTCATCTTTGCCTCATGTTCCAATCAAGGCAGAGAGTCAAGCATACAATGCCGGGAACTCGGACAAATCAACAGTATCCATCATCCCTGATAAAGATGTTCATAGTTCATCAATTCTCCGTATCCAAATGTACACACTCTCTCTCTAATTGCGTTTCAATGGCTTTCTGACGATATGCTGGTAGTTCTGAAAGTTGCTCAAGCTGGGTCCTGCTCTTTTCTGATTGCAGTACCCCGACTTGAAACCACCATCTTCCCCCACTCCTTCAAAGCCCAAGAACTGATGCAGTGGGTCATCTTTGTAGAGAGGCAAGCTTTTAAGCTTTTAGCTCCTTGGAAGATTCCTTGTCGTGATATTATCTTTGCTCTTGCCCCTGCCTTGTTCTTGGAATGCAATTCTTTTATTTCTCCAATTTTTCTGCCCTGTTCTTGGGATGCAATCGTGGAATTTTGTGAGCTAACAGGTTCAGCAGTCAAGAGGTGTAATCAACATATCTATATTCCCAAACATAAACAATTGCATTCTGGAAAATTAGAGTGGTACAGCCACTCCCATTTGATGTTTGACTTTGACAGGATGCAGGCACACTGTAGTGAAGGTACTATATAAAAAGAAAGCTGTTGTATGCGGTTCTATTCGTTTCTATTTCCATTCCACTGCTATACCAAATAACATTGCATGTACCAATATCATTGGCAAAATCTTGGCTCGATAGGAAACTGTATTATGCGAGTATAGATGGGCTTATCACATCAGAGAAGTTCATCATTCTGTAATAAAGCAGCTGCTTGCCCTGTGCTAATCGGATCCTTGAGTTTAGAATTTGAAAGAATAACATATACAGAACTGGAAGAGAATTTCTTCAAGGGATCAGAACTCAACATGAAGATAACTACTAAAAGATGTAGCTCATGGTTGTTTTCGATTGTTCATCTCGGAAGAGATACCAAGTCCAAAAACCTGGCCAACAAAAGAGAACCAAGACACTAGATAGAGCTCGATTGCAGCCTCTCTTGTTTGCACTGAAGCATCGCTATTAAAAAGCAATCTGAGCCATTCGCTTGTTCCACAAGGATGCAATTTATACCATGGCCGGTTCAGGTAAGGATGCTCCTGTATTTTGTGGTAGTAACCAGTGTGTTAGAATAATAGTAGTAACGGTAACCCATTGTTGGCTTCAAACAGGATTAGACCTTAGTCTTGGAGAACTCTTTGACAGGAGAAAGTTCATTTCGATTTGAGAAGAGCTAGTTTAATGAATAGAAGAGCTGTCACCTCCTGAGTTATGAATGTCCATTTGGATTTGAGAAGCTCATCTGCAGATCCAACTGGAAGGTCTCTCTCGAATTCACCCAAGGCTAGAGGTTGTCCATCTGTATTATAAACCAATCATCAGGAAACCATCCACCTAATTATCAAACAAGAGCAGTCTTTCTTTTGTAGGCATCCCACAAGCATATGGAATCATATTAATATCGAGCATTTCATGAAGCCCATGCAGATTCTGTTTCCTCTCCCTGCTGGAAGGAGAGAAAAGAGAATTCCTTTGCAGATCTAACCTCGGCAGCTTTCTCTGTAAACTGCTGAGGAAAGAACTTGTCTATAATGAATAACTAAAAATTGTTCTCTGCAGTACAGATACATCTGCACCAACCGAAGAAGAGCATTCTCACTTTTCATGTCTATTAGATATCTAGACTAACCCGGTGGGGATTCACAAGCACAACTGTTGCCCCGGTGCAATGCCAAATATGCCGCATAGGTGAAAATAAATCAGAGGCTACTTTGCGCGGACATACCAGAGCCATAGACATGGAAATACAGCACGGGAACCCGATAAGAGGAGCTGTACACCATGTGGAAATCATAGTAGTGATGCGTCTCCTGATCAGTGCTCTCAACCTTACTAAAAGGAAACATGACGAGTCACCGACAGCAACAGGCAAGAGCATAAGAATCCAAACTCAATTGAAATATTCAAAGAAACAGATTGGTTAATCAACAAATGGAAGCCGTACCAGTGTTGCATTATCAACAACCAAGTCAACGTCATCATCCCCATCATCATCAGCAGTAGCAGCAGCAGCAGCACAACTGGGCTCTTCCATGGCAGTGCAACAAGTGTTATCACCTTTCTGATAACTCGAACAGAAGCTGAATTAGTGAAAATTTGTTGCTGCAGTGCAAATATGGATTGAATTTGCGAAAGAGACCAAATTTCGAAGATGGGTTGGGGCAAAATCGAACCTTTTGGGGCCTTGTGAGGCATAGTTTCTCTAGAGCCAGATACCCATCAAACTGCAGAAGAGAGAATTAGAATTCTTCAGTAAAACCCATGAATCGACACCCAAAAAAAAAAAACAAACGAGACTCGTGATCTGTCGAGAAGAGACGAACATGGTCGCGCAGCCAACGTTGCTTAGGAGGAGAAACCCATGACCACAGAGGGAGAGCCGAGCTCGAGCAGTCCTTCCATATCTCAACAAAACTAGAGGCAGCGGCACGGAATTCGCCGGGGGAAATGGTACCGTCGAAGCAATCGGAGTTGATCATTGTTCGTCGTCAGGTCTGATCGGATCAATCAATTTCAAAGTTTCATCCTTTTCAGCCGTGGCGGAGTTTCTCAAATTACATAATGCCCCTTGATCTGTTACTATTTTCGGTACACGCCCCAAACTACTATTTTTCTGAAACAAATACCCTCAAGTGCCTTTCTTTCTGTTGGATGGGCACGTTAAGATTATCATATAGAGTAGTATAACATAAAAATTGATTTTTTTATATCATATTTATATATTTTTTAAAATTTTATTTGTAAAAGAAAATATAAAATAGCATTGTAACAAGTAAGAGTGTAATATTAATTAGCGCACCTCAAATACTATTGAGGGTAAGATGTAAAGAATAATAATTTTCACCAACCTGGAGTTGGTCTAGTGGTTTCCTTACTAGACCCTCAAATAAGTGATCCCAGGATCAAATTCCAGATTGGGAGGGTCGACGGGAATTTTCTCAGGGATCTCGGCCTGATCACAGATTAATCTTGATGTGCAATCCGGCTGGTCCAGTGATACTGCATAGTGTAAACAAAAAAAAGAATAATAATTTTCTTTCATTTAATCAATACCACGGTATGACGATAGCTGGACACCAAGTAAGATGATACATCAAACTCAATTTGCACAATCAGCAAAATTAATAGTACACATCAACAATTAATAGTTAAAATTAGCGACGTAACAAATTAGGAAAAATAGAGTATAGTTTATGATTTTCTAGACAAAAAATATAATTTGTGGTAGGAATTCTGTAATTATTCGTAATTTTTTAGATAAATAACCCTTAAAATTATGTAATTCCTAACTGTTTTACATTTATTTAAACGTATTATTATAAATATATAAATTTATACTATATTTTGAATTACATTTTATGTAATATCAAAATATTTTTAACTAATTGGGCCCACATGGTGCATGTTAAGATTATTCCACAAAGTTACCTAAATGTCAACAAGATCAGCCGAGCAAGTATCCACCGCCTCATTTCTGTTGTTTTGTTAAAACCGACTGACAAGTCAGATTTATATGACAGATTGATGCGAGACTTCAGTTTATGTTAACACCGATACTGATCGACAGACTTGTTAGCCTGTAATTGAACCGAGTGGATATCAAAAAGAGTCGTCGTCGTTCACACCCTATCAAAGCATATCTGGAAACATCCATTGAAAGCATCATTCTTCTTATCCAACTTCGGTTTTGCATATTTGAAGGTTACCCCTTTTTAGCTAATTTGAGTGTGAACTCTTTGACGATGGTGCAGAAGATCCGAACACACCTCGAATCAGGTGAGTAGCATTGAAAGTACTTAACTACCCTTGACGGACTGTGGTTCGACCCCGAAGCCCTTAGATGACTAGAGATGTGATTGAAGGGCATATTGGTCATTTGGAGGAATAAACAGTAAACGCGCATTGATTAGATGATAAGCGTGGTAGATGACAGACCTTGCTAGAAAAACATTTCTGTCGCCTCTGCTTTCCTGTACGTAAATATTCAGCGCCTAGGATATAATTATTTTATTACATAAATTAATATTTAAATTTTAATACATATAAAATTAACTCTTAAAAATTATAAATATTATATATATTAAAATTAAAAAAAAATTTACACGATAAATTTATTATATATTTATTTGGTGCTCAATATTTTACTCACTTTCCTCCATTAACGCAAAAGCTTCCGACGGGAAGGACGGAAAAACCCATAAAAGCGACAAAAACGGCTTCTCTCCGTCTCCCTCTCTGGGTGTCTCTTCCAAGAAACAAGAACTTAAACCCTTCAAGCAACAGCCTTCAATCCTTCCTCCAGCTGGGTTTCAGTGAGAAGCCCTCCTGAAGCGTTTTCAAGATTCAGACATGGCGGAGTAATTCTTTAACACTCACTCCGCATTAGCAGTTTTCTCATCTTTTACTTGCAGACCCATTTGAATGATCCTGTGATTCATGTTTCGCCCTGCAGATCTGAGACGTACCCGAAGGACTACTACCCGCAGAACAGCACCGGCTCCGGCGGCGGAGGCTGCACCACGAGCGTCCATGTCACGGCCCTCGACGGCCTTGTGAACGTGAACTCCCTCTTCACCATAGCTGTCTTTGTCGGCCTCTCCCTTACCGTCCCCAACCAGCACAGCCTCGAGAGCACCTCCTCCTGCGACGCCAGCATCGACATCGTCAAGAAGCTCCTCGTCTTCGAGGTAATTGAGCAAGTTCGCTTCTTTTAGGAATTACTAATCAAAATCCCATTGAAGCCTTCAATTTTATCAGACATTTGATCACTCTCTTTTGGGAGAGAATCTTGTAACAGCCATGGCACGTTATTTTTAGGATTTTATCAACAAAATCTAAAAGGAAATATAATTCTTAAAAAATGGTTTGATTTGATTTACTCGTGATCATCACGGACAATGCTATGTAGTATACCCGTTACATATGAGACTTTCTCCTCTTTTAGCTGTGGATGATATGTTGGTAGCCAAAAAAATTGTCCTGTTTCCTGTTTTGTTTTCCATCTTAATTTTGAGAAATCCTAAAATTGGGTAGCTGTTTTCTTTTGGCAGATTTCTCGTTTTTCTAGTTGGTTAATCGATAAAACAGGAAAAGTTTGCGTCTGAGAATTCCAATATTAAGATTTGCCAATGCGAGAATTGGTTAGGATGAGTAAATTTTGAGATAAATTGGAGAACTAGTTCAAGAATACTATTAATCAAGCAACGGAGACCGAAAACTTCTAAAAAGTTTTTTTTGCAAGCTGATGGTTGTCAGGATCTGTCATCTGTTGATGTAAGCATCAGTCTGTTTATTTAAGTAAAGGATTAGACAATCAAGTTTAGGACCTTCTACTGTCACTACCCCGACCCAAGAGGATCGAAGTTCGCCCTGCTAACAATTCATTAAGCTGTAGTATCACTTGCAGAACATATGTAAGATTCAACACCATTTTGCTCGGTTTTTGGTTCTTGTCCTGTAATCCGTTGTTTTGATCCATGTCCTTTGCCCGCAGGTTGTTTCCTTCAGCTTCTTCCTCTTTTCATCCCTGATTGCTCAGGGCCTGAAACTGGCCATCAACCTCCTCAACTCCAAGGACGTGGACGAGGGCTTCCGGGCACACATTAACATCAAGGTCCTGAGGTTCGGGATGATGGGGTCTGCCTTCGGGTCCGTGATGGGGTGCCTGTTCCTGATGCTGTCGATGGTGAACGTGATCGAGATCAGGTTGGGGGTCTTGTCCTGCGGGAGCAAATCTGCAGTCCATGCTGTCACTGCTCTGATAGTTTTGGTATCCTCTGCTCTATTAGTCTATATCTCCACTGCTGTCTATGCTTTTCTGCATTGATGATCACTGACCAGTTCATCGACCGACAAAGCAGTATTTCCCAGCCTGTTAATGCATCGGGATCGGCTTTGGTGGCATAACTTGCTGTTCATCTCAGTGTATCCTTGCTTTGCTTTGCTTTGTGGGGTCATCCGAGTTTCGACAAAATTCCTGTTTATATCTCTCGATGTTTTGATAAAGTTATATCATTTAGATTCCTCGACCTCACCGCATGACGGTGTATTTGCTCGAGCTGTTCTCGGTCTTGATGGTTCGGTTGTCCACAGATCACTCGTGTATTTGAGAATCTCATAGCATCAGCCTAAACTGGTAACCGACTGGACGAGGTGCTTTCATGATGGTAAGGACCTGGCATATTCTAGGATAAGATTGTGAACATTACATAATATGGCCAGATCCAAATCCAACGAGGCTCAGTGGCGGAATGATCGCCACGATTACCAGATCCGGCAAGAACAGCTCGGTCTCCAGCCACTTAACTGTTATCAATGACAAAACAGGTTGCCAAGCCCGGTGGCCAGCCATCAGGCTAGTTTATGGCAGAATCTCCGTCTTGACTGAATTGGAATCTGTAGGATGTTGACGAAGTTCTTCTTCCTTCATGGCAGTTTAGTTTCAGGGGGAGAGAAATGACAGGTAATGGATAAGAAATCCTCCAAAAGAGCTCCACATTTGCTCTGTGCAGTAATTGGAGGCGAGTTACAAGGGAAATTCTTCGGGTCGGGAAAATTGATTGTGAGCCGTAAGATCTTTTCCTTAGTCTGAACTGCTAATTGCAAGCTGTTAGATTAAATTACTGAACGGTTTAATCACAAGATTGTTAAATGTATCATATTAGACGCTGACCAGTACTACGCATGAAATTATCTATTGTATAGTTGATTAAATATTTTTCTTTTGACAATCGAATACCATATTTTTTTTATAGATAATTAGTTTTTAAATAGTAAATAATAAGTAAATAAATAAAATACATAATTAGAAATAGAAAATAAGAGAGTAGTTATTTGGTAGTTGTAATTATACGAATGATTTTACTACTTCATCCCCGTTTGTCTTTTATAATTGGTTAAAGATATATCTATCAAGGGTATTTTGGGAAGTTTAAAAATGAGTCCAACTAACTCTCTTCTCCTCTATAATAATAGAGCTAATAGAATATATGCAGTACTGGTCATGGAAGAGTATTATTCTGCACTGCAAACTCAACGAATATATATATATATATGTAAAATCATTCTCGATAAAATAATTGAATCGAAAAAGATAATAATAGAATATCTTGTTAATATCTCAATCAAATACCATCCAAAATCTAAAATTTTATTTTCTAATGTCATAAAATATTTTCTCTGGTACTTATTTCTTGATTCCAATTTGGATTCCTATTCGTTTTTTTCTTTTCTTTTCTTTTTTTTGTTAGTTATCATATGATATTTGGGTTGGAAACCACAAAATTGAACTTGGAATACAATTTCCCTTTCGATAACTCTTTAAAAATTTCCTAATTAATTAGTAATTAAATCCATAATCTTTCCAAAGGTTTAAGAATTCTATCAATATATAAACACACACACACACATATATATATATAGAGAGAGAGAGTCAGCAGTACAGTTTGAGAGAGAGCAAACAAACAGGTCAGGTATGAGAGGAGAAAAGCTAAGCAGGCGTAAGAGGAAATCCTCAAGAAGAGCTCCGCCTTCACCTTCTCCGGTTACGGACATGGCATCAGTCAGAGAGACGAAGAAGAAGAAGAAGGAGCCAAGAAGGCATGCTGCATTCTTACCGACGGATGTCTGGGGGGAGATTCTGCTGAGAATCCCCGCAGAGGATCTTGTTAAACTGAAGTTCGTCTGCAAGAGCTGGTGCGAACTGATCACGAGTCAATCCTTTGCCCGCCTCCATCTCGACCACTGGACGTCCCGACCCTCGAGTGGATTTGCCGTCCATGCAGATTGTGTTATTGACGGCAGGCCAAACAGTTCAATCCTCTACTTCTCACTGCATCTCAACCGTGAGGGAGGCAATTTCCAATGCCGTAATATCTTAATACGGGACTGCTATCGTCGCCTAACAGTGGAGTACCGGCTTCTGGCCTCATGTGATGGGCTACTTCTGATTGGCTACTCCGAAGAAGGTCATTGTCATCTTGTCATCTGCAATCCGATCACGGGGACACATAGAAGGCTGCCAATATTTCAACCATCGGATAATAGATTGTTTTGGCACTTCAATCAGAGTATCTCTGTAGACTATGAGTGGGCCGTGGTTCGCAATGCTTCCAGTGGACAATATAAGGTTTTTGGGATGGAAACTCATCCTAAGCTGCGAAGGGCATGCCACGTTTTTGAGCTGCAAAGAGACAAAGAAGAGGAGCAGTCTGGGCATAACTGGAAGGAGCTGGACACCCCTCTACCTAATGAGTGGACGATAGAAACGAGCACTGCTATGGGAGGGAAAGTGCACTGGTTTGCTTGCATGGGCGAACCACTCAAAGTGAAAATACTGTCCATAGATATCTTGACAGATGAACTCAGTACTTCGGCTTCCATCGAGCTGTTGCCAGGAATGGATCTTTGCAGCACGTGGAACGGGACATACTACTGCACCCAGCCGCAGGATCATGAGTTGAGGCTGTGGGCCCTGGAAAATTTCGACAACCCGACATGGGTAGAGAAAGACGGGAGCGTTTGCCACAATCCCCCTTGGTCTTCATCAATATGGACAGAACAATTCGATCTGCCCGGGGGTGTCAAGTTGGTTATCGAGGAAAGCAACTGGGACTTTGATGTTATACTTAAGGCCACTGATACAGGAATCTCCAACTGTTTAATAAGTTGGAATGCAGAGAAAGTTGTTCCTCATGTCAATAGTCTAATAGGCTTCAGTTGATGGATGAGTTTAGAGTACTGGATGAATGATTGTTAATCCATGGGGCGTTGGACCCTTCTATCAATTAACTGCAGCTCTTCATACAATGTGATGTAACAATGGTCGATCTCATCCTTCTTTCCTAGTTTACAATTACGGTTTTGTGCACTTATTTTGCTTGGAAAGATTTTCTAGCAGTTCATTGTTTTCTGAGGCTCCTATGCAAGACTGTCTTCAGAGGATTGTTGCATTGTCCTTCCGGCTAGATGCTATTGTTCAATCTTCTTTTTTGAGCCTTGTGACTGGCTTCTGATACGAATTAGTTGTTAGTCAAAGATGGGATAGTCTTGATAAGATTCTTCAGTCGGAAAGGCAACCCGGAGACGCTTATAGAACTGCTCGAGCGTCTTTGTGACCCGATGCATCGTCAAGTCCTTTTACTTTGTCTAAATGTTAGTCAACCCTCAACACTGACATGATATCATCCTCTAATTTTCCTTGGAAGATATCAACAGGGAGGGATGAGAGGCCCAGAACAATAACAGGGTCTTATAGAAGCTTGCCCATATTCAAGCTTCTTTGTGACCCGATGCATCGTCAAGTCCTTTTACTTTGTCTAAATGTTAGTCAACCCTCAACACTGACATGATATCATCCTCTAATTTTCCTTGGAAGATATCAACAGGGAGGGATGAGAGGCCCAGAACAATAACAGCGTCTTATAGAAGCTTGCCCATATTTCATTCATTGGGTATTGAAGAATTTTACTCTCTGACCGTCTCAAGAAAGTGAGCTCCCTATCTTCTCCTCATTCGTTCTCCCCCTGTCTTCTCCGTATGCCAAGTTAACCGTATCTCTTTCTTGGTCGTATCTTACTTTTCTTTGCAGTTTTTGTTTCTGACTAAACATATGCTTTGCTCAGAAAGATTTTGTAGTGAATGATCCTATTTCGTGTCTTGCATATTACCCTGTACGCTTGGAAAGCTACTGCAGATGATTAATTTCTCCGTATAAAGCAGTGCATCGACTAGGTTTACATTCAGAGAACAGAATGCAAAGACGCCAAATGTTCTTACAGAAGCTAGATAGAGTTGCAATGGGAAGCCATGGTCAGGATCTTTTTTTCTTTTCTTTTGCTTTCTCGGTTATTCCGATTTACCGATTATGTCAGTTTCAATAGAACTGCTATGCCTTGCATGCTCGTAGAGGTGTCCTCTCTCAGTTTCTTCTGCTGTCAGCATGTAGTCGGTTGGGGCTGTGGACCCTGGAAAATTTCAATCACCTGTAGGATCTTCTGCGGCTTCATCCTCGAATGTCATCCGGTGAAAGATGCTCTTATGCTAGACTCGAGTTTGATCACCCATTACATGTTTTATATGATTTCAAAGAATTTTGATATTGGATTGACTCTGATATGCTCTGTGAAGAAAGTTGTTCGTCGTGTTAATAGTCAGTCTAGTGGCAATGCAGCTGATGGATGAGTTTAGTTTCCATTTGTCTTTTCTCAGTCTAATAGCGTCAGTTGACATCGCCGGTAAAGACAGGACATGGTGATGAACAGGCCTCTGTCAGTTGAAAGGTGCTTGGTTGATCCATGTCCTGTGCTGCCGGTTATGTCATTCATCTTCTTCCTCTTTTCATTCCTGGTTGCTCAGTGCCTGAAACTGATCGATCGGTTAGTTTTTGTTCCTTCTTTCCTGTACCCTCTGAAAGCTCCAACCAGATAAGGGATCAAAGGGGGCATTCTTGGTGCAGTCCTAGAGGATCCAGTGGAGATTGAAGGCAGCACCAGTACTCCTTAAGCGAATCAGAACATCACCACTGAAAAGTCAAATGGTTCCCTCCTTCCTCTGCATGCATCCCATGACAGCAATGGCATCCTAATTACAGGAGTAGCTGAAGCAGAGTATTCATGAAGTTTAAGCTGCTCTGTCGATTCTTGTTACTAAAGAATCATATGATACATATAAACAATATCCAAAAAACCAGAACATGAACACATGGGTTCTACAGCTCAAATGATTCCCTTCTTCCCCTGCTTCCATTCTCCTGCACAATTCTCTTTCTCTTCTCCCTCCATCTCCGGCCTGCACTCTGTATCTAAGCCTCTCTTTCAGTGTCCTCTTTAGCTTTTCTTTCTTGCCTGCTGCCTTGTCTTCAAATTCCCTCGCTTGCTGGAACACACCCTTGCTTGTCAGATCAGGAAGGAGTGTAAACAGCTCTCTCAAAGATTATTAACCATGATTAAAAACTACTACCAAACTACAAGGGATTATGGATGCATATGTGAATGCAAATGTGCAGCAGCAGGAAGAGTTCGCAAGGATCATGATTCAAGACAACTGTTTGCATGGCTCGAGATTCAAAAGTACCTGCAATGGCATAACAAATTTCAATCAGCTTTGAGTGTCAATCATTTCCTTTTTATTTCGTGTTTTACCTTATAAACACAGAGCTGAGCCTACTGTTAATGGACAGATACAGAAATGCCTTGTGATCTTCAGTACTATTCTCGACATCAAGATTGTATTTTATCCTGACAGTGAACAGGCAATAGTTTGGATTGTTGATGGTTCGAATTTGGCCCTGGCCTTTGGCGCAGCTCTCAACAGCCATGAATCTCAGTCCAGCGGGTTGTGTTCTTTAGGGATCAACACCTATATATAGTGGAATCTTGGAACTTATTTAGGATTGATTTGGCACCATTTTGTCCGATGTCTTTGATCAGTTTCAACGATCCCTTCCTTCGCTGTGTGTCTTCCACTGCTTAATCCTCGAGTGTCATCTGGTGAAAGATTTTCTTATGCTAGATTCTAAACTGTTCCTCATGTTAGTAGTCTAATGGCATGTCGCTGATGAATGAGTGTAGATCCCCCATACGGCAGCTGCAGTATCTTTTTGACAGGATTGCCCCGGAATGATAACGCCAGTCTTGACTCTCCAAGCTAATTAATCACACTAAATTGCTCTGAATGCTGTCAAATGGCGAATGAGAAAAAGATAAGTTTGGTGACATTGTCCAACAGAACAAGAACCAAGGTTCATGGCTCATGAACATGCACCGAATGGGCTTTCTCTACCGAAACATGCAGCTACAGCCATCACTTCTCTGCCACTCCCTCCACCTTCGCCAGCCCCACAGCCATTCGAGCTATGCTAAACCAACAAAACTACATGGTGTTGAGGTTCACTGGTGTATGATTTTCTTGTTATGCGTCCATGGCATGCACCAGTGGAGCAATATTTCGAGCGTTTCACTGCATCTGCATTGAGTTTGGTAGTGTAAAAATTGTAGAGACAGAAACATATGTTACACCCAAAAATTTAAATTTATGAATGAGTCCTCCTATTAGTTGAATCTTGCTTTTCATTACCTGATTTGATCTGATTCTATGTGATCCTCGTATCTAACTATCCTGTAATCGATATCTTTTAGTGCTATATGGAGCAGTATTTTGTTTTTCTATAGAAATAATATATACAAGAAAATTTTTATAATATATAAAATACGAAAAGATATGGAAAGTTGGAAAAATTATCCCATTAAGATTAGGGTTTATATGTAGGGTTTTTCCATGCATGAAAGAGTAGTAGTCTTTGTTTGCAGCACGGTTAGGTAGTAACAACAGATATGGATGGGAAGAAGAAGCACTCCACTTGTAGAGAGGGACCCCATAGACAGAGCAATGATCCGGCTTTCATTCCTATGGATGTCTGGGCTGAGATTCTGCTGAGAATCCCTGCCGAGGATCTTGTTACATTGAGGGTCGTCTGCAAGTGCTGGTACGAACTAATCACCAGCCAATCCTTTCCCGCTCCCATCTTGACCACTGGACGACATCCCGACCACCCTTCAGTGGATTTGCAGTCCATACAAATTGCTCTATTAATGGGTTCCGAACGAGTTCAATCCTCTACTTCACAATGCATCTCGACTGCACGGGAGGAAGATACCGATGCCATGATTTTCTACTACCGTACCACTGCCATTTTTGCCTATCAGTGGAGTACAGGCTTCTGGCCTCATGCGAAGGGCTACTTCTGATTGGCTACGCAAAAGAAGATCGTTATCAACTGGTCCTCTGCAATCCCATCACGGGGACATATAGAAGACTGCCTATATTTCAACCATTGGATGGTATTCTCGTGGCCCTTCAGTGAGAGTATCTCGAAAGACTATGAGTGGGCCATGGTTCGCAATGCTTCCAATGGACAGTATAAGGTTTTTGGGATGCAAACTCGTCCTAATCCACGAAGAACGTGTCACGTTTTCGAGCTGCAAAGATACAGACGTGAAGAGCATTCCGGGCATAATTGGAAGGAGCTGGATGCCCCTCTACCAATGGAATGGATGATAGAATCGAGCACCGCTAGGGAAGAGAAAGTGCACTGGTTTGCGCGTACGCGCGACCCAGTCAAAGTAAAAATACTGTCCATCAATGTCTTGACGGATGAAGTTTGGGCTTCAGCTTCCATCGAGCTGTTGCCAAGAATGAATCTTTGCGGCACGTGGAACGGGGCATACTACTGCATCCAGCGGTGGCATCATGAGTGGAGGCTTTGGGCCCTGGAAAATTTCGACAACCCAACATGGGTAGAGAAAGGCAGGAGCGTTTGCGACAATCTCGCTTTGTCTTCATTACTACGGACAGAAAAATTCGATATGCCAGGCGATGTCAAGTTGGTTATCAACCACAGCAGCTGGAACTACAATGTTATGCTGGAGGCAACTGAGACAGGATGCTCAAGCTATTTAGTAAATTGGAATGCGGAGAAAGTTGTTCGTCATGTCAATAGTCTAATAGGGTTTGATTGACCGATGAGTTTAGATTTCAGTTTATGCATTTTCCTGATAGAATTAGTCATAACACATTGGGCTCTGACTCCTTTATACGTCGACAGCTATCACATTTCTCCTTCTATCCTTCATAGTTTTATGCGCTTAATTTGCTTGGAAAGATTTTGTGGTGCATGTTTGTCTTCGGAGGCACCAACCAACCAAAGATTTGTCTTCTAATGTTGTTCTTCAATGTTCTTTCTCTTTTGTTATGATTAGTCGTTAGTCAAAGAGATCTGATTTTGAGGTCCAACTGGTGGAAAAATTTCATGGTACGTATTTACAGTTAGTTCTTGGATGCATTTGCTATTGAAGATGGGATAGTGTTGGTAGGACTCTTAGGCTAGACTCTTAAGCTGACCATTACTTCCTATTGCATCACCTATTACATGTTTGATATGATTTCCGAGAATTTCAGCATTGGATCGACTCCTGATTCGAAGAATTCACCCCCATACTCTGTGTAGCTGAAGCAGGGTATTCATGAAGCGTATAAACTGCTCTGTTGTTTGTTATTAGTAAATGTTCATCCCGGTGTTGATTTTCCCTTGTTTTCTCGCTTTGCTTTTTGAGTTTATTCGATTTTGTCATAGGACTCTGTCATAAAGTTTTTTGAATCCAGATTGGCCTCGCCGGCGGTCAGTTTAGCAATGATCAAGCTTCTCTCCAGGAATAGTCAGTGGGAAAATCCTCAAGCAAACCAAGAGCAGATTTAATGGAGCCAATGGCAATGGAATTGCCTTCCATCTAGTAATTGCCATCACCTCCCTTCACTGGTTTAGTTTACTGCATCTGTTCATCGGTTCAATCTTCTCTTTAAAATTTAACCAATAAAACTTCTGATGAGTATCCATCGTGGTGAATGGGCCCAAGACTGTGCCTTTATTGGATGGTAGATGTACTCATTATGATTTGGATCTCTTTTCTAGGTTTTCCGTAGCAGCATTTCAAGCTGCAGCACCTCGCACTTCAGATGAAATTCCCTGAAACAGATCTTCCTTCACGATCTCCAGCCGAAAGCGTAGGCTGCAGCAGCAAGGAAGAGTCAGCTAGAGAGTCTGACTCACCATTCCTTCCTATCAACAAATTGGATCGAGATTTTGCACTTCAGCTTCCATCGAGTACCGGCCAGAAACAGATCATTACTTTGTGTGGGAATGTTACATTCTACTGCAGACAGGGGTAAACTGAATAAAGCTTGTGGTCCATGGAAAATTTCGATCGACCGACACGAGTCAAGAAAGACACGAGCATCTGCCCATACCCCTCTTAGTATTTACTGATATCGAGTGAAGTAGTGAACAATTTGCCATTCCAGGGGGTGCTAAGTTGTTTTAGAATGCGTGGAAAATTGTTCATCATGGCAATAGTTTAGTAGGTTGTAGCTGACGAATAAGTTTAGGCCAATTGTTTCTTTTCACGATATGATTTCCAGACACAGGAAGCCCGCACAGAAGTGTTTCTTCTGCATCATCTAGACGGTTCCCAAGCGCATTCGGGATTGATTCACGGATGTCCGGCAGAGCTTCACTGCTTGTGCATGAGCTTCAACCCACGAAGAATTCCTCCAAGGCCTATTGCATATCAAATAGAAGCTTATTCTGAGAGCTATATTACTTGGTCAATTCCAATCCAATCAAAATGGAGCTTGAATATGGTAACCACAACAACAGAACATCAATACATAAAGTTCCACCACTCAAGCTGTTCCCTTCTTCCATCTTCCCCTGCACCGAGCTCTTCGGTTTCTCCCTGAATCTCCAGTTCTGCGCTCACCTTCTAAACCCCTCTTGCAGCGTCCTCCTCTGTTTCCTTTATCCGCCTGCTGCCCTGTTTTCAAATTCCTCCCCACTTGCTGCAGCACACCAGACAGACAACTCTCTCAAAACATTACAAACCAAAATTAAAAAGGGTGCATTTTTAAATGTTTTATTTTATAATATGATTGAAATATTATCTCTAATGCTTACTTTTCTAGTCTACACGAATTTGTACAACTGCATTGTAAATCCATTTTTGATTCAGATATGGATTCCGATTGGATGCTATTCTTGTGTTAGTTATCATGATATTTGGATTAGAAATCATACGATTGAATTAAAATAGAATTTGATTCGCCATATCTCTTGAAAATTTCATAAATCGATATCTATCCAAAGATTAAGAAATCTATTTATATATATAAGTATATACATTAAAAAAAAAGTCTGCAGTTTAGTTTGAGAGAGAGAACATAAACAGGTCAGGTATGACAGAAGAAAAGCTAAGCGCACGTAAGAGGAAATCCTCAAGAGCAGCTCTGCCTTCACCTTCTCCAGTTGTGGACATGGCAGTCGAAGAGAAGAGGAAGAAATCAAGAAGAGACATTGCATTCTTACCGATGGATGTCTGGACCGTGATCTTGATCCGAGTTCCAGCAGTGAGTCTTGTTAAGTTCAGGGTCGTCTGCAAGGCCTGGCATGAACTAATCAGCAGCCGGCAATTCGCACAGCACCACCTCGAACACTGGACATCTCAGCCCATCAGCGGCTTACTCCTCAACATGGAGTATTGCTTGGGGTTCGATTGTTGGAATCATGACATCTTCTACTTATCCGATCTCAATCGCAAGGGAAGCAACCCCCCTGGATTTCTACCGAACAAAGACGACTTCGTCTGCCGGTGCTATAATCTTCCTGTAAATCGTTGCCCGGTAGAAAGGGTCAGGTCAAAGGGATTGCGAGTCCTTGCTTCTTGCGATGGGCTTACTCTGATATGCTATGCAGAACAAAGTAGTTATCAACTGTTCATGTGCAATCCTATCACTGGTTCACACAGGAGGCTTCCTGTATTTCGACCGATGGACGCTCGAGAGTTTGATCTTTGGACTATCCCAGAACTCTATGAGTGGGCTGTGGTTCGTAATGCATCAACTGGACAGTACGAGATATTCGGGATGGAAAAGACGCACTGTTCAGACAGGAGGTGCTATGCTTTTGAGCTGCAAGGAGGCTGTGAAGTGCAGTTAGAGCGTAAGTGGAAAGAGCTTCCAGTGCCACTGTTATCAGAGAATTGGTCTATCAAAGCGAGCACCACCAAGGATAGGAGAGTGTTTTGGCTTGCAGTTGCAATGCAAGACAGGCACACGCATCACACGACAGCTCTATTGTCAATTGATATCTATAAAGAGAAATTCACTATTTCATTCTCTGTTCGGTTGTCCCAGAAAGCCGGACATTACTTTGCATCGAAGGGGAGATTCTACTGCATCGAACAGAAGTGGGATAATGACCTGATGCTGTCCACCATGGAAAATTTCGATACTAAGGAATGGACTGAGTGCCGGAACTTCCTCCCTTTCCCATTCGATTTTCAGTCTCTATCAATTGAACATGTTGCTATGCTCGGAGATACTACGTTGGTTATGTGCTTCGACGGCAAAATATATGTGTTCGATATGATCTCTGAAAAGTTTGGGATGGTTGAGTTAGATCCTAAGCATTTTTCATCTACGAGGGCAAGGAAAATTGTTCCTCATGTCGGTAGTCTAGTGGGGTGTATGTAAATTGTTGGACCAGTTTAGTTTCCTTTCCTTTTTCTTCCTTACAGCCTCGTGCGATATCATCTATAAAATCATGATTAAATGTCTTGGATTTCGTATGCAGATTGACAGCTGTGCGCTGAGCTTCAATGTCGACTAATCACGTTTATTTGTGTACTGTTTACTCAACATGAAATCGCCTAACAAAGAGGCTACCGTCCCTTACTCTCTTCGTTCTCTGCCTTGCTTTTGAGATTAAACCATAATACCGGTCTTGTCTTGTCTTGTCTTGTCTTACTCTGGACATTAAGTTTGCGTGCTATGTTCGGTTCATATGATTGTACCTGGATACTTGTAATATCATCCAACATATTTTCTGTTACGAAGCTTTTAGAGATGCTCAGTTCTTGCGATAAATGGAGACAATGGCAATGGGATCGCCTCAGTGAAACTCTCCTTCAGCTTCAGTTCGGGATTGATCGTCTCACAGCAACATGAAAAGGAAAAATCATGAGAAACCGCTCTTCGGTTTTAAGATATCAAGGCATTGTAATCGGTTAAGGGTGTGGGCCCTGGAAAATTTCGACAAGCCGAGATGGGTAGAGAAGAGCAGGATTGATCGCCATTACTCCCCTGGGTCTTTAACAAGAGATTGACAGAACCATTTGTTATGCCAGCGGGTGTTAAGTCGGTTATCAACGACAACAGCTCGAGCTGTGACGTTATGGTGGAGGCTGCTGCTGACACTGGAAGCTCCATCTGTTTAATAAGCTGGAATGTAGAGAAAGTTGTTCCTCATGCCAATAGCCTAATAGGCTTCAGCTGATGGGATGGATGAGTTTAGAGTACTTCAAATTTTTTCTTTTTTCTGGTGTGGAATGATTAATATCCATCTGGCCTTTGGACTCTATTGTCATTTACACGATGTGATGTGATATCTTCGTTGGTTTTATTCACCATCTAAAATCCGTCCCTTTAACTCTCCAATGAGTTTCGCCTTGAAAATCCCGGATCTGTCCCTGCCCCCATGGAGTTAAACCAGCATAACTACCCGGTTTGGAGGTCACTCATTTCTTCTTACATGTCCATGGCATGCTCTTTTTGCACTTCCTGATCACTGAGAAACAGACCCAATGGCGAATCAAAATTTTCTAGTCGTTTACTTCACCCATGTTCGATCTGATAACATAAACTTAATTTTCATGATCTGCTTTTTGACCAGAGTTGGGTTCGCCTTTTTGACACGACACGAGTTTGTATGCAAGGTGAGGCAGCATCGCAAATTTCTTCGTTCCACGGGGGCTGGTCGGCAGTGATCCATCACAAAAAACTGTTGGATTAGGGTTAATAGCAGGTGAAAGTCTTGTACTTAACCCGGCGTTTGGATGGAGGTGAATGGAGGGGAAGAGGAAAGGAGAGATTTTTTTTGTTTGGATAGTTTTATTTAATGAAGGGAAAGAGGAATGGAGCAGAATTATTTACTCCGATTCCCCACCAGAGCCCACTTTTTTTATTTGGAGGTAGAATGGGGTGAAACGGATTTTATAAATTTATATAAAATAAAATTACTAAATTACCAATTTTATAAAATTAATATAAAAATTCTCATATCACTTTTCTTTCTTGTCAAATTAAAAATGGACCGTCACCTCTCAACTCTCAACCCGACGAATATTTCGTTGTTTAATTATTTAATTAAAAATTCATTCGGTTGAAATTAACTTAAATGTATAAACGCTCTATTGATCCATTTTAAGTAGATATTTGATGATAAACTCAATTACAGAAGTGAATACAATAAAAGAGTCGTAATCAAGTTTGATATGAAGAGAAAGATTTTTTATCTGTTAATTAATATACAAAGTTAATTTTTCCTCTCATCTCCCCTTATTATAATAAATCCAAATATTTCCCCTCCTTTCCCTTTCCCTTTCCCTTCCCCATTTTCCCCTCCTTTCCCCTTCATTCACCCCATCCAAACATACCCTAAGTTCTTATTCAAACCAATCTAATTCAGTCATTTTGGGGTCATTTTCTAACTTTTAAAATTTTATAAGAAAATCTTACAAAAACCAATCGATGTTCACAAAACATGCGATCTTGTGAAAAAGATTGCATCTGAGTCACAAAAACGATAGTTGAAGACTCACATGAACATTTATTTTTATCTAAAATCACATCTTATATATATATATATATATATTTACAAATATAAACAATTTATATTTTTAAGAAATTCAAATATACACAATGATACTTATTATTTTTCTCTACCTGATTTGATACGATTCCATGGGATCCTCGTTAACCTAACTATCCTATAATTGATATCCTTTCGTTGTATATCAAGCAGTATATTATTTTTCCTATGAAAAAAAGAGTAAATCATCAAATTGGTTCTCAAAATTTTAACGAGCCATCAGTTTGGTTCTCAAAATTTGAAAACCATTAATTTGGTCTTCGCTATTCACTTTCATTAGTCAATTTGGTCCAAATATTATGACGTCGTTTATAGATACTGATGTGGACGGTGACGACCATGTCAGCTGGTCCCACAAGTTACGTGATGAGTTATAAATGGTTGAAATTAAAAAATAAAATATAATCTTATTCACTTGTTGAACTCGTCACGTGGCTTGTGGGACACGCTGACGTGGCAGCTACCGTCCATGTCAGCATCCGTGAACGGCGTTATAATATTTGGACTAAATTAATTGACGAAGTGAACAGTGAGGACCAGATTGATAATTTTGAAACTAAACTAATAATTCACTACAAATTTAAGGACCAATTTAATAGTTTACTAAAAACAATTTACAGCAAATTTCTTGTAATTTATAAACACCAGAGATATTGAAAGTGGGAAAAAGATTAAAAAAAAAAAAGAGATTTCGTAAAATACTGTTTCTCTAATTAGGATTAGGAAAATTATCCCAATAAAGATGTCACGACCCGAAAATTTGGCAGAGTTTCCTATTATTTTTACGATATTCCAGACAAACATAAACCTGCTATATATTCATCCGGATGATATCTACTTCAGTGATACATTCACAGTCAAAACTTTTTCTTCCACCATTCAAAAAAAAAAATCATCTCCACCAAACTCAGGTCGTAACAGAATATACCGAACTATTATACATCTAACTTACATATCGGATACCTATCTACGAGTAGTCTTACGCTGATCCCCGAACCAAAGTGGTAATTCCAGCGACTCGTCCTTCTCCTATTTAGCTGAAAAGAAAGATTTCACAAGGGATGAGTTGCGAGCTCAGTGAGTACAAATTTCTAATGTAGAATAATTATAAATATGTCTTCTTAAAAATTTGTGTACATATATATATTCATAACACAATAAGAATATCAAATCATTGTGCGGAACAATATCATATGTGCAATGCAAACAAGCAATCAATACAAGCAATAGCCATGGGGTCGCACTCCCTCTGCGACAGAGTTATGACGGTATCGATATTCCGCTCTTCGACGATACCGTGACCCCGCGAAATAATCAATATCAATCTTCCTCCCATCTCCCGGTGCCATTCGTCTACACACCTCACACCCGCGGGGGCCGCCCATTTCCGGCGGTAAGAACAGTTTTAAATTATCTTATTTTTATTTCTCGCTGGAAACCAGAGGTAAATTACCTCGATGGTCATCAACGGTAAATTAAATCCCTTACTTTCCACTTTTCTTTGTCTTATCTTATCTTTTTTTTTTCTGGCCCATTTCTAACCCGCCGGCTTAGCGATCACCATGGCTATTTACAACCACACACAATAATACAAAATACATATAATACTGCACACACTGAAATGCAAATTTCATAATAATTAAAAGCAATCACATTCCTACGTATCGATTTTTAATATAATTTATATAATCTAAGGTGTTACCAATTAATATTTGCATGTAATATGTAACCCGTCATGGAAATGTTGTATACATATATGCATATATATATTTATATGTATTCTTATTTTTACATGCAATAGCCATGCATAATTAGCCATGCAATTGCTATATATATATATATATATATATATCTATATATATTATTTTTTTGCGAGATGGTCGCATAAATTTGTATAAAATATATAAATTATTCTACAACAGAAAAGAGTACTCACAACCCCTTTGAGCAATTCCATTGCTAAGCTGAGTTTCCAACATATCTAGTTTCGGCCTCCTTAGTTCCTATAATATCATTCACAACAAGTTAAAATATATCATACATATTTATATAGAAAATGATCCCAAAAATTATTGTGGGACATTATTCATTCTACTTTTATTGGTCTTGTACCTATTTATATCGAAAAGGATCCCAAAAATTATTCTAAGACATTATTCATTGTATTTTTATTGATCGAATGACTTTCACCAATCATATTAAAATTCATGGGGATGCGTCATTCTAATTAAATCCTACAAAACTATATATATAACATTGAGTAATATAATTTATTTTATTCGAATTAAACCTCAATTGCATTCCACTCCTTTACGATTTCCTCCTCCGCTGTCTGTGCTTTCATCCCAATCTCTTTCTCTTCCTTTTTTTTTCCGTAAAGATCTACATATATGCTGATAGATTTAATGTGTTCTAAAATGATCGATCTTATTACTTTTACATATCCTATTATTCATACTTTTATACCTAAATCATACCAACAATAATATACTATCACGTAATAAAATCTACTAGACTTAAAATAGATATTATTTATATCATATTTCTTACCTTCGTCTCCGTCCTCTTCTTCTCCGTTCCTTCTTCTCCCTGAACTTCTCTCTGTCTCACTCTAAGCTTCGATGACTTTTGGAGAAATGGCAGAGTGCCAAAAAGTATAAAGAAGAAGAGGATATATACGTGGGGTTTGAGGCGGTGGAGGGAATAATAATAATAATAATAGTAATAATAATAATAATAATAGTAGGTTTTGGACTTGTCTTATAAGTTTTGGACTTGTGGGCTATGGGTTTAAACCCATTAATTTCAGGGGCTCACAAAAGATTTAGGTTTCCACATAGAATCATTATCTGTGTTCTGCGGCGAGCATAGTTTAGTGTTGGAAGGTATGGAGGATGAGAAGAGGTAGAGCTCCGACCAGTCTTTCCTTCCTATGGATGTCTGGGCCGAGATTCTACTGAGAATCCCTGCAGAGGATCTTGCTAAGCTGAGGTTCGTGTGCAAGAGCTGGTACCAACTGATCACCAGAGATCAATCCTTTGCCCGCATCCATCTTGACCACTGGACACCCGGGCGACCTTTCAGTGAGTCATGTGGATTTTCCGTCCATACGAATTGCATTGTTGATGGGTTCCCGAGCAGTTCGATCCTCTACTTCACATTGCATCCCAACGGCGAGGGATTGAAGTTCGAATGCCATAGTTTTCTAGTAAGGGACTTGAGCCGTCTCCCGTTAAAGGAGATTCGGCTTCTTGCTTCGTGCGATGGGCTACTTCTGATTGGCTATGCCAAGGGTAGAATAGATTACCAACTGGTCGTCTACAATCCGATCACCAGGTCACATAGAAAGCTGCCTATATTCCAGCCATCGGATGCTGGATACCCTGGGTTCTTCTCTCTGGGTATCATGGAAGCCTATGAGTGGGCGCTGGTTCGCAATGCATCCACCGGACAGTACAAGGTTTTTGGGATGCGGAATCATCCTGAAGCTCGAAAGATATGCCACATTTTCGAGTTGCAAAGAGCTGAAAATGAAGGGTAGTCTAGGCATAACTGGAAGGAGCTGGAGGCTCCTCTAGCTGTGGAGTGGATGACTGAATCGAGCATAGTTAGGGATGGGAAAGTGTACTGGTTAGCATTGTCGAGCACGCTGGGGCCGACCGAATTATTGAAAATACTGACGATAGATATCGCCACAGATGAACTCAGGGTCTCAGCTCCCGTTGAGTTGTTGCCATGGATGTATTTATGGATTGCAAGGAACGGGGCATTCTACTTCATCAAGCAGGACGAGGATAAAAAATGGTGGTTGTGGGGCTTGGAAAATCTCGACAACCCGACATGGGTAGAGACCACAGACAGAAGCATCGTGCAGCATCACCCATCTCTGTTAGAAGAATTTGTCATGCCAGGGGGTGTTAAGTTGGTCATCAACAGCACCTTGAACTGTGGCATTATGCTGGAGGGTACTGAATCTACTGATGTAGGAGGCTCTACCTATTTAATAGATTGGGATGCAAAGAAAGCTATTCGTCATGTCAATAATCTAATAGGCTTCAACTGATGAATCAGTTTAAATTTCAATTTCTTTCTTCATTTTCTGATAGAATCAGATAAAAGGATTTTGCAGTGCATGGTTGTCTTCTAAAGCTACTCATTCTTTCTCCATTTGTTGGGCATCTTGCTTATAACCGTGCCTTATGTTTCTGACCATATGCTTGGGAAGATTTTGTATTACACGATCATATTCTTAGGCTTGTACATATTATTACCATGTATATGCTGAGAAAATCTTGATACCATGTATACCTTTGGCGAACAGAATGCAAAGATAGGTACCTGATTTTCTCATGGAAGCCATGGAAAATTTCGATAACCCAACATGGGTAGATCAGAAAAAACAGGACAACTCGCCATTACCCTCCTTGGTCTTCAATACTGAGAAAACAATTTGCTATGCTAGGGGGGCACTAAGTTGATTATCAATAGCATAGGCAGCAAGTTGACAAATGATGTTATGCTGGAGGCTACTGGTATAGGATGTTCTAGCTATTTGTTAGGTTGGAAAGCAAAGAAAGTTATTCATCATGTCAATAGTCTAGTAAGCTTAAGTTGATGGATGAGTTTAGATTTCATTTTTTTTGGGTGTAGAATGATTGATAATTCATAGGCTTTGGATTGGATTCCTATGTAAATTAACCATATCACATTCATGTGATGTGATGTATTCTTTGTTGGTCTTATCCGTCTATGCTTCATTGTTCACAACTCTGGTTACACAGTGATCTTGCATGCACTTGGAGAAGTCCCCTCAATTTCATCTTCTGTCATCTATTCGTTGAAAGGTGCTTGTTTTAACATATACAGACATGTTTCTCAGTATCGTTGTTTCTTGTCCTAGAGTCTGTTTGTTGATCCTTGTCTTAATGCTTGCAGGTTGTGTCGTGTTCATCTTTTTCGTCTTTTGATTCCCGGCTGCTCAGTGCCTGAAACTGTGCCAGCAGGTTGTATGTAACTGATCGATTGGTTTAGTCACCATTCCAGTGGACTGTCCGATGAATTACGATTCCCTATCACATCCCAAAAACATGATTAACAGAAGAGGGATCTATTCATAAAGTGGAAGTTTCTCTTCTATTTCTCATCATTAAAGAATCTTGTTGTTCATCTTAATGTTGATATTCTCTTGTTTTTATTAAAAGCAATCCATGTAGGAATCCACTGCGACCCTGCCTTTGTCCAAAATCGAACTGTTGAGAACCGGAAAACCATGTTGTTGCTGCTGCTCCAAGAAGTCTCTTCTTACTGCTTTGATTGAAATCGAAAATTTTTTATCCTTCCTGCCAAGTCTTGCTGGCAAATAGGCCTTAGATCTCATCGAACAGGACATTATACTGCATCCAACTGCTTCGGAAGGATCATGAGTTAAGGCTGTGGACCGCGGAGAGTTTCAATCACTTGACTTTGATCGAGCCTAGTACCTTCTGCTGCGCCTGCTTCACTCTCAAGTGCCATGCAGTGAAAAGATGCACTTTTGTGAGATTCTAGGTCGATCATCACTCCCCGACAGCATCATTTGACACTTGTTTGACATGATTTCCAAGAATTTTGGTATTGGATAGATTTTGATTCGAAGAATCCATCCCCATGCTCTGTCAAGAAAGCATGTTCCAAGGCTGATGAAACAGTAACAGTTGCCAAGAAATAACTTTGGTGATTCCACTTCCTTGTGAACTAAGGAAGCCTGAACTGAACCTGACTTGAACTTACAACCCCAAATTTCTAGATATGAAAGATCAAGCCAGACAATCCTGGCAACTGTGCTAGTAAATGTGAAGTTATCGAGCGTCCAAGAGCTCAGAATTTTCCTGTAAGGAAGTCTGCAGACAGCAAGCAACAACTCAGCCACTCCGGCCACCCGCACCAGCATTACAAACCTCAAACGTGGAGTTAAACTGATGATGCTACAAGTGGGGAGGTCCCTTACTCCCTCTTTTTTGGTCAATCTCTTTACTGCCATGTATGATTTTCTGCAATTTTGAATCACCGAGTGACTGATCGATTGACCAAATGTAAACTTAATGTTCGTTTTTATGTTTTTCTTTTTTGACTTGACCCGAGTTTGTACATGAGACAGTATCGCAAAATTTTTGGGCCCAGGGATTATGGACGCGAGCACTAATGCATAAGTGCAGCAGCAGAAGCGATGGCATAACAGGCTTCGGTCAACTTTGAATGTCAATCCTTTTGGGCCAAGCCGCCAAGGGAAGTTAAATGACAACAAAGCTGTTCAAAAAAGCTAGCCAAGCTCGGGTTCTTAGGAAATACTATCTTAGGCGTACGAGAAAGAGAAGAATCTTGGCCTACGTCGGGTGATGAACCGGTCATGACAATATATCGTAAGCTTATTGAACGTACAGTCGAGTCAAAGTGGCCAAATGAGGAAGAAACAAATGCTTTGCATTAGAATAATTTCATGAAAATAGGGACGGATTCAGAAATTTTGTTCAGGGAGCGAAAGTCTATGTGACATGACAAATTTAGGTATGAAATAGGATAATTCAATTCAAAATTGGACAAAATCAAGAAATTCGATAAATTTATGGGGTCGTCCACAGGGCTACATCGTCAAAGTTTTGATGAAATTCCTGTTTATATCTCTCTCGATGTTTAACCAAGCTTGAATTGTTCTCAACCTTGGTGGGTTCGGTTGTCGGAAGACTAGTCGTGTATTTGTGAATCTCATATCTCAACTGTCTGAAGATAGTGAATTTTACGATAAAGAAGCATTACATTATCTCATTTTAAATATCGTAATTGAAAATTTAACTATTATTTGTTTTATGAAAATAGATACAAAAATTAAATAAATCAAAGAATATCTTGCAAATCACTATTCTTAAAATTTAAAACTATGGATGCGTATCCTCGGGTTACCAAGATCTTGTTTATCTTTGCCTGATTCCAATTCCGAATTTGTATTTGGATTCGGATTCAATACTATTCTTGTATTAATTATCTTGGTATTTGGATTTGAAAACCACACAGTTGAATCCAAACAGAATTTGTATTGCAATATCTCTTGAGAATTTCAAGGTTAACTAATTAAATCGATAATCTATCCAAAAATTAAGAAATCTATTTGTATATAGATATATTGATATGCATAGGATACAATAAAGAATATAAATTTATATGCAATCTACAATTCAGTTTGACAGATGACATAACAGGTCAGGTATGGGTAGAGAGAAGCGAGGCCCAAGTACGAGCATATGGTCAAGAAGAGCTCTGCCTTCACCTTCTCCGGCCATGGACGAGGTAGCTAGAGAGAATGAGAAGCCAAGAAGAGATATTGCTTCCTTACCTATGGATGTCTGGTCCATGATCTTGCTCCGAGTCCCTACTGTGAATCTCGTAAAGTTCAAGGTCATCTGTAAGGCCTGGCACGGACTGATCAGTAGTCGGCAATTCGCACAGCGTCACCTCGAACAGTGGACATCCCGGCCCATCAATGGCTTACGCCTCAGTATGGAATATTGCTTGGGGTTTGATTGTTGGAAGAATGGCATCTTCTACTTTTCGATCTTAGCTGGAAGGACGAAGACAACTTCACTTGCCGCTGCTATAGTCTTCCAATAAGTCATTGCCTGGTAGAAGCGGTCGGGTCAAAGGAATTGCGAGTCCTTGCTTCATGCGATGGGCTTACTCTGATATGCTGTGCAGAACAAACTCATTATCAACTGTTCACTTGCAATCCTATCACAGGTTCATATATAAGGCTTCCTGTATTTCGACTGATGGATGCTCGAGACTATGATCTTTGGGCTATCACGGAGCTCTATGAGTGGGCCATGGTTCACAACCCATCCACTGGACAGTTCGAGGTATTTGGGATGCAAAAGTTGCACTATTCAGACAGGATGTGCTATGTTTTCGAGAGATGCAAGGAGGCTGTGAAGTACAGTTAGAGCACGAGTGGAAAGAGCTTCAAGTGCCTTTTCTATCGTAGAATTGGTCTATCAAAGCAAGCACCGTTAAGGATAGTAAAGTGTACTGGCTTGCAGTTGCAATGCACGACGGGCTCACACATCACACAACCGCTCTCTTGTCAATTGATATCGGTGAAGTGAAATTCATTATTTCACATTTTTCTGTTCGACCGTCCCATATAGTAGGACATTACTTCGCATCGAAGGGGAAATTCTACTGCATCGAGCAGGTGGTGGAGTATGACTTGATGTTGTCCACCCTGAATACCAAGGAATGGAACGAGTGTCTAAGCCTCCTCCCTTTCCCATTTGATTTCCAGTCTCTATCAATTGAACATGTTGCCATGCTCGGAGATACTAAGTTGGTTATGTGCTTTGCCGACCAGATATATGTGTCAGATATGATGTCCAAGAAATTTGGGAGGCTTGTGTTAGATTCTAAGCATTTTTTATTTAGAAGGGCAAGGAAAGTTTTTCCTCATATCGGTAGTCTAATAGGGTGCATGTAACCGATGGATCAGTTGAGTTTACATTGAGTAAACTGCTATTTGCATTTACAAGTTTATGTATAAAATCGTTGTTAAATATTTCTATGTTATGTTTTGTTCATCTTCCTTTTGTTTTGTGTGCTGCGATAACACATTTCAGTCCAATCCCCGATGCAGTAATTGAGTGAGTGAAAGATAGTTAAAGCAGCTTAACGATCACTAGAGAATCGAGCAGACACGTCTCCAAAGCAGCTTCATCTTCATCTTCTTGTTTTCCTCGGCTTGGCTTTTGAGTCGACTCGAGTTCGTACTACACCTGTAAATTCTTTTATTCCGGAACAGGGTAGCCGGCAGCTACGTTAGCGAGGACGAAGCTTATCGGGGCACGGTCACAGCAGGGCTAGCCTCGACTAAGGTCAGATCTGGTGGAGCCAATGGCAATGTGATCTAACTGCCGCCGACCAACTGTCATCAAATGCCAATCTTCGGCGCTTCAGCAGCGAGAGATCTCAAGGACCATGATTCATGACAACTCTTTGCATGGCTCGAGATTCACAAGTACCTGCAATGGCACAACAAATTTCAATCCATTAGTCTACTTCTCTATGATTTTCTGCTCTTTTCATCACTAATCAACTGGTGGACACGAATTATTAAAAAAGGAAAGTAAAATTATGTTAAATATAACTTGACATGCAATATAAACACATATATTTATAATAGTGTAATTAAATAAATTTAAAATAAATAAAATTTACACAATTTCAATAAAATAATTACTTATTATTCAATTTATTAAGATAAAAAAACATATAAATTAAATAACAGATAATTTTTATATAATATGTAATATAGTATTATATTATGGGTCGGATTGGGTGGGTACGGGCCAAGTCGTGAGAGAGACCGAAACCCGTCCTGACCCACGCACAGGTCGTTCGACCCGACTTTGCAACCCTACTTCTTTTTATCGTTTCAATCTTCTCTCTAAAATTTCTGATATGGTATACGCCTACGTTACACTAACTTGGTTGGTTAGATATCTAACTTTTGTAAACTCGAATTCGAATTTTCAAGAGGTTCTACATCTCAATGATCCGATTAAGAAATTCTGTATGTAGAGAGATATATCGAAACATTTGTATAGGAAATGAAAAACAAATAAAAAAATCTATAAATATCTGTCCTAGAAGGAAATTAAGTTCTAGAGAAAAGGAGTCGATTTGTTTACTTCAAGAATTCATCACCGCACCTTAAAAATCTCAGCTTTAAATTTTATAAATGAATAAAAATTATAATTAAAACGGATTAAATTATTTATTTAATTTATTTTCTCTAATTTATTTAATTTTTGCATCTTATTTGGATTTTTTTGGCAAATCCTTCGAATTGCTGTTCTTAAATTTTTAAATTATGGATATGATATCCAGGTTAAAAAGATCCTGTTTGTCTTGTCCCGAATCTGATCCCGTTCCGATTCGTTTCTCATGAAATCCGGAAATCGGCAATCCTATATATGTGTGTGTGTATATATATATATATATATATCTCGAAGTTCGAGGGGTGACACAACAACAGGTCAGGTATGGAGATGGAGAAGATGCAGGGAGCAAGCAACAGGAAATCGTCGAAGAGAGCTTGGCCTTCGCCTTCACCTTCTCCGGCGATGAAGAAGGCAGCCGGAGAGGAGGAGGAGGAGAAGAAGAAGAAGAAGAAGCCGAGAAGAGAGATTCCATATGTGCCGGCCGATGTCTTGACCGAGGTCTTGGTCCGCGCCAGGGCCATGGACGTCCTGAGGCTCAGGGGCGTCTGCAAGTCCTGGCACGAACTGATCACCAGCCCGTCCTTCATCGAGCGCTATCTCGACAGCTTGAGATCCGTGGGCCGGTCAGGTTCAAACTCGATCCGCAAACTGGAGCTTCATGGGGTGAATAATTCTCCTCGACGTGGAATCTTTCCTTGGATACGGTTCCTGGCCAAGTTCATGCTTGAACTCCTCCATGGCTAGGGGGTGGCGATCTTCCCATGGAAAGTGGGAAAATCTGTAAAGTTTCGCGCATGTTTTACTGGTTCTGCATATATTCTCACTAGACAGGTCTTATGGCAAAATTTTTTTTTAAATAAATAAGTATAAAATATGGGAATAAATCCGTACAATTATATTGTTTATTAACTTATTACATTTTAATTAATATAAATTTCGCTTAATTACAATTGTAAGTAGAGCATTCTCAATTTCATTAGTATATAATATATATTTTACCTTTTCAAATCATTCATTTAAAAAATATGAAAGATTTTTGTTGTTAAAATTATAGATATAGAGTGAGATGAGGGAATTTGAACAGTTAACAAAAAAAATTTATGATTAAGATAGTAGATATGGTGTGAGAGTAAAATCACTGAAATTATTAATTTATCTTTAATTTTATAAATTTTAATATATAAATTAAATTGATGACAAATATAAAAAGTGAAAAAGATATTAAAGTTTTCAAACGTTTGCATATGATGTCACTCTCTCGAGTTTTGTCCTACTGTTCATGAAGGAAATTCCAGGACCATGTATTCTTCGATGAAATCTTTAATGGAGCGGTCATATCATGCAGGTAATGTTGACTTGATACATTCGTCAAATCAGAGTCCATCAATTTATATATTTGTCAAATCACGGTTTGTCAAATTTTTTTATATTTTTTAGGAAATTTTGGGATTTAATAATTATATCTGTATTATTATCAATCATATGTTTCACTGAAAATTTTCCCGTATTCTTCACTGAAATTTTTTTTAATATATAAAGGAGATGCAACTTTAGAAACTCTTGATATCAGATCGGGAAGTGTACTACAGACCAAGCCTCCTTTCTCTTATGTGGGAGTCTTTATTTTATTAGTGTTGTATTCTCATATGATATGCAACCGTACCAAATCTCTAATTTCAATGTCCGCCCTTGAGGAGGATCGAGAATGTCGTGCTTGTTCTCTTAATTTTTCCAACGCTTAAAAGACTAAAAACAAATCAAACTAACAAAAAAAACATTATAAAATATAGTAAACTCGATAACTTAGCCTCAATTCACTGCCTAAGAAGACATCTCGAAATAAATGAGAAATATTAATTATAAATATTTTAATATATTTAGAAGATAAAAAATATAAATGTGAATTAAGATTCAAGCTTAAAAATATCAAATATATTATTTATACTGTCAAAATCTAATAATAAAATAGTTTATTATATATAATATAAACTTAACATAACTTTCGGGTCAGTTTCGAGTCCCATCGGGTTATCCAAGTGGGCCCAAATTTTCCGATCTGATTTTCACCTTAAAAACCACCTTGAATTTATTCCGGAACCCATAAATCCGATTTTTTCTATTCAAATTGGATTAATTTTTTCGGTTTTTCGGATTTCTAATTTTTTATTTATACCCCTAACAGAAACGGTAAATTTACCTTGGAAGCAGAAGAACCATTGGAACTACACGAGAGCACTGCGAGGATCTACACTTAGAGGAAAAATTGCAAACCGTTACGGGTTGTACCTAAATTGATGTGCTGAACCATCTCAAATCAATCCATATCGGTACGGTAACAGATGAGAACCTTTTAGTTATGGTAAGTTGATATTGAATCGGTAGGAAATTTCCACATCTTGTCTAGGGGTGTAAACGAGTTGAGTCAAGTTCAAACCTATAATGTTTAAACTCGGCTCGTTCAGCGACTTGCGAGTTCGGATCCGGACTCGAACTCGGTCGAGCCCAGTGTTTTAATGTTGAGCTTGGCTCGTTACAGTAAACGAGTGCTCGTCGAGCCTATGCGATCTGAATTAAGAAAGAAAATACAGCTCCGGCACGGGGTCGTTATGTCGATTGCATAGAGCGAGGAAGACTAAGGAGGAAGATGGAGACAATTAATTACTATTGGAGTTTCGTGAGTACGTGAAAAAAAAAATAACGAAGTAATGATTTTAAATAAGAGTTTGAGATAATAGTGTTGATTTTTTTTTTATTTTTCTAAAATTAAATAATAATAGTAATTATCATCATTATATAAAATAAAAAGTTTATTTAGATTCACGAGTTGAATATTATTATGTTTGACTTGTTCAATTGATAAACCCGAGCCGAGCTCAAGCTCATCAAGATCGAGCCAAATATGAACTTTTATCGAATCGAACCCAAACTATTTATGAACAGTTATGATCTATAAAAAAAGACAGACAATAATTCAAAAGAAAATCTGTCATCAATCTTTATCTTTGGTTAAAGATTACCCAAAATAGGAAAAATGAGGAAAGAAGATTTCCTCTGTACCGTTGCCTCCACGCTGAAGTCAGGTGGGCTGAATTCACGAATGATATGGTAAACTTAACTAATAAATAATCGATACATCAGTAAATACAATTAAAAATAAATATTTTAAGTGAATAAAAAAAGATCGTGTGACATTTAATAATAACGTATTAAATATTTATTAATGGAATTCACGGATGACGTGATAAACTGAATTCCGTGCTCCCGGCTCCCTCTATATCTGTTTGGTTTCGTCCAGAGAGCTCAAGAAACGAAATAGGAAAAGGCCCGAGCAACAAAGCTCTACCTGATCCAACGATGGCAGCATCTGCAGCAGCCATGGTGCAAGTCTCTCTACTCCTCGGCCTCACGGTCCCCTGGGCCCTCATCGGTCCCTGTCATTCTCTCACCTGCGCCTCCTGGAAGTTCTCCGACAACCGGGTCTATGCCACCTGCTCGGACCTCCCCCAGCTCGGTGCCCACCTCCACTACACCTACAATGCCTCCAGCTCATCTCTCTCCATCGCCTTCACTGCTTTCCCGGCCTCCGGCGGTGGGTGGGTCTCCTGGGCCATCAACCCCACTGGGACCGGCATGGTCGGGTCCCAGGCCCTCCTGGCACTGAAGCTCTCGGACGGCTCAGTCGTCGCCAAGACCTACGACATCTCATCATATAACTCCATTGTCGAGTCGAAGCTCTCCTTCGACGTGTGGGACCTCACTGCCGAGGACTCCAATGGCTCTATGACGATTTTTGGCTCCGTGAAAGTACACACTCACACCGGGAGTCTCATTCGAATGCTCAGTTTCTCCTGCAAAATTAATTGCTTTAACATTTGTTCACCTCAATGCCTCAGGTGCCGGAGAATGCGGAGAGCCTGAACCAGGTGTGGCAGATAGGTGGCGCCGTCAACGGGGACCGCCCTTCCATCCACCCTCTGCAGAGGGAGAATAGAAAATCCATGTCGACGCTGAAGCTGACTGCGTCGTCCGGCATCATCAGTGGAACAAACACCAGCCCCGCCCCGGCACCTTCCAAGTCCGTAGCCATCCCCGTGTTCCAACCATGCGTTCTCGGTCTCATTTCGGGGCTCGCCTTGTTGATCAGAAACATCGTCCTGTCATCGTGAAGTTTGGATCCTCCGTTTGTTTTATGCTCTTTCGATGGACGGTTTAGGAACATAATGCAACGCTGTTCAACGTGTCATGTCGCTTTTCTTGTTCCGCCGTGAGTGCAATAAGTCAAATGAAATCTTGAGTTTTGAATGGGTCGGGCTTGAGCCAAGTTGGTCTACCGGTGAAACTCTTTAAATTATAAATTATTTATCATAAAATCGAACCCGAGACTTTATTTTGTACCGAAGAGTTTATCCTGAACCTTGTCAACTTACTCTCTTTGCATCATACGTGAGTGAATATTTCTTACTTGGGCAGTTTGCGTGGGTACACTGTGGAGTGATATTATTGGAAAATGTCCCAAAGTGCAATTTTTTGATTTTTTAAAAACGTCCCGAGTGACCCATGCTATGCATGAAATTGTTAATTGCACATCCTCGAATAAAAATTTAAGGTGAACAAAAAAATACGGGGCTCATTAAAGAAATAAAATTTAATGTTAGAGTAAACAGAAAAGGAATAGTTCAAATCAAATAAAAAAGAAGTAGAATCGGAGAGAATTAAGGAATTGAGAGACTTTCTAGTAAATAAAATAGATTTTTTATAAAAGTTATGAATATCATAAGAAGTTAGAGAATTTTAAATAAGTGAAAGAAGATTATATAGATAAGAGAATCGTGGAAAACAGTTGAGAGAAGCGTGAAAATAATTAATAGAATATGAAAAATTAATAAAACCAATAAATATACTAAAATTATGGAAATAATGAAAAAATCATTTTCTATGACTTATATTATTTTATTTTAAATTAAATTTGACCAATAATAAACTAAATTTGATTGATGGCATTTTTAAAACTTGAAAATGAAAACAAAATTATTTTGGATTTGCTTAAAGTTATACAAGACACAGACTTGTGCTATACACAAAATTTTTAAATATGTAGTTGATGATTAAATTATATTTTTTATTTTATACAATTTTATATATTTTAGCACTTGTACTTTTAGTTTTTATGTAATTTATAACGAATAAAAATAAAATTTATGATTAAAAAAGAAAATTTGAGAATAATTGGTGATAGTTATACTCTTAAAGTGAATTTATAATTTCACCCAATTTATCCATTTTTTTGTTTACTTATCAAGGGTAGTTTTGAAATTTCAAAAATGAAACTAAAACTACTGCTCTTCTCCAATATAATTAGACGCGAAATCCGTGTTACACACAATATGAATTATATCAATAAAAGTAATTGATCATAAATTCATATATAAATAAAGAGAGTAAATAAATATAATTAATACATATAAAATTTAATAAAGCCTAACGAAAGAAAAAGAGCAGGCAAAGAGAAGAAAAAAGGGTGAGGAGAGAGAACAATGAAAGTAAGCAATGGGAAAAAACATGAGTAGGTATTTATATTTATTAGATTTACGATTTTATCCCTCTTTGATTTCAAATTTAAGATAATTAAAAATTTAATTGTTATACACAAAGGACGAATATAAAAAGTTAAAAAATGACAACAAATGAGTGATGGGTTTGCTTAGACTATTATTAATAGATAACATATAGATAATAAGTGTAGAGAAGAAACCAACGAAGGTTGGTGCAAGTGGAAGGGGCTTGTGTCGCTTAAGCAGAGGTGCCGGGTTCGAGCCCCTGTGAACGCATCAGACTTTCTTGGGAGGGGTCCCCGGGAAACCGCCCGACAGTACCCCGAATCCGGATTAGTCGGCCAGCCTTCGGGTACCGGACACCGGGTGGGAAACCAAAAAAAGTGTAGAGAAGAAAAAAAAAGTGAGGAGAGAGAAAAATGAGAGTAAGCGGTGGTAGAAAAAAATGTAAGTGGGTAGTTATTCTTATTAGATTTACTATTTTACCTATCGTTGATTCCAAATTCAAGTAGGTCTGGCAATTATTAACACGACACGGTAACCCGATACGACACGACACGGAGTTAGGCGGGTTTGGGTCAAGCCTATTTAGACACGAATCCGTTTAGACACGAACCTGTACAAACACGATAAACAAACGTGTTTAACTGGGTTTGGACCTGTATAACACGACACGACACAATTAAACACGTTTATTAAATGTATTAACTATTTTTATACATATATTGACTCATTTAATACATTTATATATAAAAATTTTATGATATATAAAATATTACATGCATTACATGATCAATAATTGATTAATCTTACTTACTTATTGTACTAATTATCAATAAATATTATTATTTTAGTAATTACATCATATATTATTAGAGTGTAATTATATATTGTCGATATTTTGCATTAAATGGGTCAACCCGGTTTAGACACGGTTTAGACACGACCGTTTAGACACGAACCCGTTTAAACAAGAAAAATAAATGTGTCATATCCAGATCATTGGAGTTTCTAACCCGGACACGTTTAGACACGACACGTTTAAACACGACACGACACAGTTTGCCAGGTCTAAATTCAAGGATAATTAAAAATGTAATTGTTATATATAAAAGGACAAATATAGAAAGTTAAAAAATGACACGAAATAAGTGATGGGTTTGCTTAAACTATTAATAGATAATATACATATTTTTTTATTTATTAATGCAACAATTGTGTAAATACAATAATCATTTTTTCGTACTACGCACAGTGTGTGTAATCTCGTAAAACCTCATCTTACTTATTTTGACCCGATTTTCATTGGAAGCAATTACTGAATTCGTTAGACAACTATTTGGATTTTAAAAGATATATAACTGGATTGAATTCATTTCTTATTTCTAATTTAAGAGGTAAAATTACAAATGTATCGCAATTAATTTCATATAACTGATTAATTTATAAAGGATAAAAAAATCGTACGTAGGTAAAATCTTATTTTTCTTTTTTTATAAATGCATTAACGAATGACCCCTGCTAAGCAAAATAAATATCATCGATTATAATTGAAAAAAATAAAAATATTGTTAGACGAGCATAATGCAGAGTTAGAATGATCTCTTGACCACAAATACCTCTAGATAACGGTCGTTGCGCTCTAAAAAAGTACCTATATAATTAAAAAAAAAACAGTTGTGAAGAAGAAGATTGGGTGGATTGACATAATAAGATACTGGCCCCGAGAAAATCGAATCCCGAAGGTTGAAAAAGATACTATTGCATAAATTACGACAAAGGGTAGTTTTAGAATAAGTAATAGAGGCGAATCTTATTTTTTTTCTTGTAGAAATAATATCTCACTGTGAATTTCTTGGAATATATTAATGTTAAATCAGCAGTATATAATTAGGGTTAGGGTTTTTCCATGAAAAAGTAGCAGTAGTATTATCTTCATCTTTGTTTGCAGCGCAAGAAACAACTGTTATGGATCGGAAGCGGCCGCTCTCTTCACCATCTCAGGCGCCGATGGAGAGAGCATCTAAACGTGCTAGGGACACCGATCAGCCTTTCCTTCCCATTGATGTTTGGACTGATATTTTGCTGAGAATCCCGGCAGAGGATCTCGTTAAACTGAAGATCGTCTGCAAGAGCTGGCACGAACTGATCACGAACCAATCCTTCGCCCGCTTCCACCTCGACCACTGGAAATCCCGGAGTACCGATGGGTTTGCCATTGACATGTGTCACATGTCCAAGTTCCTGATCCGGTCGATCCTCTACTTCACATTGCATCTCAGCCGCGACGGAGGGATATTCCAGTACCGTGATTTTCTGATGAATGACTGCAACGGTGACCTGACAGGAAGAAAACCGAGGAAGGAATATTGGCTTCTCGCCTCGTGCGATGGGCTACTTCTGATCGGTTATGCTGAAGATACCCACGTTCAACTCCTCATCTGCAATCCAATCACGGGGTCGCATAGAAGGCTGCCAAGGGTACTCAATATTCAAACACCAAATGCTCGATATCTTCACCAGTGGAGTACCATGGAATGCTACGAGTGGGCCATGGTCAGCAATCCATCATCCTACAAGGTCTTCGGGATGCCGGTTTTTTCAGATTCGCAGAGGACGTGCTACATCTGCGAGCTGCTGAGAGGAGGCGGCGAGGAGCGGTCCCGGGAAAGCTGGAGAGTGCTGGATGTGTCGCTTCCACTTACAGCGCGGATCCGCGCGAGCACCGCCACCGAAGGGAAAGTGCATTGGCTTGCAGAGACGAGTAGACCGCCCGGAGTGAGAGTACTTTCAATCGATATCTTGACAGATGAGCTCAGCGCTTCTACTCTCGTCGACTTCATGCCAAGAACGGACGATTGGTTCGTGTGGAAAGGTACGTTCTACCGCACAAAACCACAAGAGTCAAGGCTGTGGGTCCTGGAAAATCTCGACGAACAACCAGCATGGGTCGAGAAAGACAGGAGCAAATGGCCTTGGCCTTGGCCTTGCACCCCTCGGTATTTCCCGATATCGACCGAAGAATTTGCAGAGCCACAGGAGTTGTTTATGGATCTCAACAGCTTGCGTTTTGATGGTATGCTAGAGGCTACTGATTTCGGATGTTCCAAATGCTCAAAATGTTGGAATGCACACAAAATTGTCAGTCATGTCAATAGTCTAGTCGGGTGCGACTGATCAACGAGTTCGGAATCTGGCCTCTCTTTTCGTGATAGATCCATGAATTATCCACTGCACAGGTTTCGACTTTTTAATCCGTGGACATGTCTATTTACTCCATTGCATTTTGTACAATTGTTCTTTTCTTTTTTTTCCTTGGTAGTTTATGTTATCCATCTCAGTATTTTAATATGTGTGAACATGAATTTCTTCTATATGATTTATGTGTTTGAAATCCGACATTTTCAAATCTAACATTGTCATAGGGATTTTCATATTAATAAATGATAAGACGATGTGCATAAGTATAGGCCGGTTCTGTAGTGTTAATTTTTATGTCGTTAGATTCCTCATTTCAAGACGATTTCAACGATATATTACATGCCATGTTTCAATACCGGATGATAAAGTTACGATCGTTTAAAGTTTTAGAACGGATCAAAACTTTTCTAGATGTTAAGAACGGCAAGAACGTGTCCAGAATTTCAGTCAACACTCACACGGTTGAGAACAATTACGTTGCCCAACTACAACGTCCAATTGATCTGTGAATTCAATTGCCCGGATCATCTGAAAACTACTTGCCCTCCGGCGATCTCTGGATCTGCGAAAATGGAAATTGTGAGTTCAACGGAGAAGAAATCTGATGTTGAAATGCCATATCTACATCACTGCTCCTGGAAACAATCATTTGAAATTCAATCCACACAGATCTCTCTAATGCGAAACATTGCGCCCGTCTTGGTCATCTTTTGCAAGCTGAACTGCAGCAACAGGCCGACATCGGGATGTCGGTCGGAACCAAATGAAAGCAAATTATCACTCATGCCAAAAGAGAAATGATAACTCAGGGGTCTCCAGAGTTTATTGAATACATATCATATACATGCACTAGGAAGGCAGGCGAGTGTCCTCTCCTCCAATGGCTTAATCTTCATTCCGACGAGCCTCCTCATCCCGGAATTTGCAGGAATCGTGGAATCAACATTCGGCTATTGAGCAGGTCTCGAACGGCTTCCTCAAGATGTACCAGCTCCCTCGAGACAACTGCTGCAATCCTACACGAGTGCTTTTCATGGAAGCCGATTTACATCCCCCCATCCTTCAGCTCTCAATTCTCCTACAAGATCTGAACTCAAAGATACTGCAGGATCACGCAGATCACAATACCTGCTGAAGTCTCGGGAACTCCAGAGAATGGCAGGAACTTCAGCTCTTAACGGGGGAAAGGAATAACACAGGGCCTGGGCGGGCCCTTTCCTATGTTAAGTTTGTCTTTCCTCCTCGAACTGTTTGAATGACTGCCTCATGAGCTGACCTCACAGCTCCCGCTGCAACTAGTAACAGAGATGCTCACCACTCTTGAGATTTAAATTGATTTCACGAAGCTGGATATTTTACACATCCAGGGATCATCTAGTGTAGGCTGTGTCACACTTCTTACATCCTGTGCAAGTTATCGCTCAACTGAACCAGCTTTACAGTGCCATCTCCTCCGCAGGAAAGAAAACCATGAGAAACAACTTTGACGTCTGTAACACCAGCCTGTGACATTAAAAAGGTATACAATAAGTACAGCGAAATGAACGTGAAACAAGTTCCCGCAATACGAGAGAGGGAACAGCTGTCTAATGTCTAAAAATCAGAAGACAAAATTACCCGAACAACTCCGCCAAAGCCACGAGTGCTGGGCTGCAGGAATGTGTGCCGGTCATGTAACTTTGGCCAGTGGTGCACTAACTTTGAATTCTTAACATCCCAAAGTTTCACATCTCCATCCTTGCTCCCTGTCAGGAACAAGCTTGTGTTCGGGATCCTAGATACTTTCGTCACACTCCCTTCAATCAAATCATCCCACGAAAGAAGTTAGATGAAATGTTGATAATGCCATTGTTTCACAATTATCTCTGGGTAATATAGTATTTACCTAAATGTGCCTTTGGTAAATACCAAAGCATTCCATCAACATTCTCAATACCATGTTTAGTACCGTTTCCGGATGGCCCCACAGTTCCGAAAGATGAGTTGGAGCTCTGTTCACCATTACTGTGGTGTCGCATTCTTCGACTCTTTCCTGTGGCTATATATCGGAAATCATGGAGTCCAACATCTCCACCCTTACCACCTGTCAGAATCAGGGGGGAAACAGAACTATTCCCGATCTCATTATCGAACACAGAAACAGAGCGAGCACCACCTTAGTACCACAATTTCAAAGACCGTGTTAGTTCCAATAGAATCACCAGCCTCATTAAACATGGTATGTTTTGTCACAATCAAATGGAGTCAAAAAAGTTAATTTCAATGCTACAGACTGGACAAACCTTCATGACAGATGATAGAAGCCTGTGAAGTGGAAGGTGGAGCCAGTGTATCCCATACAACCACATTGACATTATTGGAGCTATATCCAGCAGCTACAATAATTGACCCACTTGAAGTAACATATGTGACATCCCTGCAGCAAGACAGTAACTCATCACACTGTAAGGAATGGCATAAATAAGAAAAACAATTCATTACGTAGTACTTCCACACTAGAAACAGAAGGATTAGTATGTTTGAAATTTCTGGGTATTTGTCGAGGTTGTTTGTCTATGTTCATCTAAATCACTTTACCAATATCAAAAAAGGACATAACAAAATTGACCTGTATTTCAACTTTTCCATGTTTCTAGCATCTCAGACATAAGGACCAATCAGGGGCAGTAATAAGTTTGGCCTTCAGTCTTAAGAGAGAAGCGTACATTGCATGGTTGTTAAAACAAAGAGATGATTCTGTGGGATGAATATTGCTCCTTCCTCCGACCTCAAGTTGCCATGTGCATACGGTTCCATCGAGTGCAGAAGTAGAAAATCTGTGGCCACAGTGGTCGAACTGCACAGCTGACACAGATGCCAGAGAATAAGGCGGAGGAACATCTGCTGCTGGCAGTACTCCATAAGTTGCAATAGCTTTGTCCTTCCCAAACTGCAAATTATATTACGTGTAAGCATTTGCAGTAAAAAAATGATACTTTGCAAGGTCACAAATACATACAAATATATATGTGCCACCAAAATAAATACATGAAGGATAGAACCCGGTTACTCCGAGAATTAACCAATATTATTACTGTTTCTTTACCACATAATATTTCATACCTCCCATAAGTAGAGTTGAGTATTGCTTGACCCAACCAAGAAGTAAGGTATGGATGGGTGACTGGAGAATGCTCTTGCTCTAATAGTTTCCAAAGTAGCAGGACGTTCTACCAACTCTTCAAATTCCTCTTGAACCTCCCAACCTAAGCCTGAGGCACCGACACCAGCATATCCAGGAATTCCAAAAGCTCCACCACCAGTCATATCCCTACCAGGTGAGGCCATGGATCCTGCGCCAATGGTTGCCCCACCCAATCCAAGATGTGCCCCCTTTCTGCTCCCAAGGCCTACACCTGGAGAGACACGAGTTGGCACAGGTGTTGATTCAGAGCCAGCCCATCCATTCTGAGGCCAGTCAGCCTTTGACCATATATAATCTGTTTCTTCTTTGAAGATACCCTTTTCCCAGTACAGGAAAACTATGCCCTAATCAGAGAAAGTTGTTTAACCATCATGAGAAATGTCATGAATGAAATAGAAATAAAAATATCTTAGTCGCCTTTCTACAGCTGGAAATATCTCAATTACCTTTCTATGGCTAGAAACTGCAATTTGGCCCTGATCAGTGGAATTAATGCACAGTGCCTATTTCCCAAAGGAAAAAAGGAACAAAAAGAATGAAATTAGACTTGATATCCGAAGGGTCAGATGAAGTGAATAGGAAGTGCAAAGACATCTTGGTATTTCGCAAGGTTGTAGTTTTGAATCTACTTGAGTGCATAGCCCTTGGCGAGAATTACTTAGATTATTGGCCTGTGGCTTATTCATAGCCTCGGGAGAATAAACCCCTTGTTATCAAATAAAAATAGCTTTCGAATCCATTGTCAAGATTCTATTAAGGTTTTACAATCCAGCTGAGGCAGTTTGACAATGTAAGCAAGCACCTTCTCAAAGTATACTTTTGAAAGGTAAAGAAAAACTGACCTCCAGAAGCTCTCCATTTCTCCTGCATATTTCTCTGGGATATTGGAAAGGTTTCATATCCTCAGAGACAGAGGAACCTTTTTGCCATGAACCCTCTAAAAGAGGCCCGACTTTGTCACTAACAGTGACAGAAGTGCTTTTGCTCCTAACATCCATATTATCCATTTTTTCAATTTCTTCAACCATGACACACTTATTTATTTCCTTCCATCCTCTAGATGATCTTCTGTTGAAATGTTCCAGAAAATTTATCTCCTCCTCAGCAAAGCTCTCTGATATCATCTTGCGATCAGCCCATAGATCCCATAGTTTGCGAAAAAATGATATTTCATCATTAATGCTAGACACAGAGAGTGCTATATCACCCCCAGTTGGATGCTCATTGAGAAATCCACCAGGAGACCTGACAGACTCTAACCATGCAAGAGTCATTACAGGCCATCCATCATCCATCTTTTGATGAACTAGAGCAGCAAGCTGTTTTACCTGATAAGAAGAAACACGAGCAAGAGTGGTAATTAGAGATCGGGCAATTACTGCAGTGAGCAGCTTCATTTGTTCTGCTAAATTCTCGCCATCCACGCCAAACCTTGCAGCAGAACAATGCAGCCAAAGCCCACCAAGTGAAGAACTGGAGATTTGCTCCTGGACAACATTGTCATAAGTCACTTTCAGCTTATGGGTCGTAAATCTCAAAAGGTGTTTCCACAAAGAAACCCCTAAAATTTGCCATTTTTCATCTTCTGGAATCAAGTTCCCTATGTTTCCTTCATTTTCATATTTCACACTTGCACCAATCAATGCACTGCGCTCAATGCTGTCACCATTATCATGAGCCGTTGAGTCATCCATATGGTCGAGGACTTTCTTGACATCAGTCATATCAACTTCATAAGGAATGTGCCCATCAGAAAATGAAACTAAGATTGGTTGCAGCATCAGAAAAAGAGCTCCAGAGTTCCTTTGGAACCAGAGATATGCAAAGCACACACAAAACTCGAGCAAATCAATAACCACAGAGGGAACCACCGCAGGATCTTCACCCCAGGAGCCAGAAAATATCGCTAAAGCAGCTCTTATATTTCTCAATGATAGTGTCAGATCCCGAATATGATTTCCCCGCTCGACCAACAATCTACATCCCAATTCAGACTGTTCATTACTGGGCGAAGTCTCTTCAAAGCAGGCTATGCCACAGACTGCAGTTAATCGTGAAAGCAAAATGGACACTTCATATGATAATGCTAAAGATAGCTTTGCAAGATGAGGGCAGAAATCTAAGCTGTCGAGTGCCTCAGTTGTCTGAGGCGGCTTGTGGCAATTGTATCCCCGCAGTAAGTCATATCCGATAGATGGGACTCCATAGTTGCAAGACATGTGTAACATCTGGAAAAAGCACGTGAAAAGAAAAGAGCATAGCTTAGATGGACTGAAGTGGAAACTGGTGGAGAGAAGGATAGTCATTGACTAAAACAAACTAACCATGCTAAGAAGAGGAGCATCATGCAGTTGAAACTTCTGTTCAGTGACTTTGAGGTCTAAGAATAACGTAGACAAGAACTGTTCTCTTAACTTCCCAAATTCATGAATCCCAACATTGTTAGGATGTGAACTGTTTTCAATAGTGGCTCTACTTGCATTTGGCCAGTAAGGATGTTGCTTAATGAATCTGGAGAAATGATGCACTGCTAAATCAAATTTATTGTAGGTCTCAAGGTGGAGCGCCACATCAGCAGACAGCCAATTAAAGTGATTACTAGGAGATGGCTGAAGCAAGGCTGGTAAAACTTCTAAATGTCCATTGCTCATAGAATTTCCAAGATTAGATCCTACAACAGAACTTGAAGAAGAAAAGCAATCAAGGGCTTCAACCTGAGAAGGTAGACAAGGAAGATTGTTCGTTAATGGTCAGGAAACAAACGGATTCATCTCGAAAATTCTAAATAGCCCAATTTTTATGACTTATTTCTTTTCCTTCTCCAGCAGTTAGGAAACAAAAGGATTCATCTCAGTATATGTACAATGAGGTTAGAATTCACGGTGCAGAGTACAATTAGGATCAGTATAAATAAGTAGGATCTTTCAGTCATTGAAAAGAAATGCAGCTTCTCCAGGTCACTAGATGCGGCTGCAGCTGGAATTTAGGGAAAGAACCATATTCTTTTCTAGAACCTAGGGAAAGAACCATATTCATGCAGAGAATTATAATACTTCCAACATTTCTTAGAAAACTCCTAACTTAAGATACATTAGTTCTCTACTGTCATCTTCTATCAACCACAAAAACTATGATGCATAAATTGAAATGCCATATCTCTCCACCATCATGAACTTTATATAGAAAAGAATGATTGTCAACAAGGATAAAGAGAAAGAAAGAACCAGTAACAAGAAATTACATGAAGTCCGCATCTTCTCAAGGCAGTCGCCGTAACCAGAGTTGCCCACCTACTGAGAATTGCAGCATTATGTTCCCCAATCGCATTCCTCAGGCAATTTTTAGATGCCAATAAGTGGCAATAAAGACCGATAATAGGGTCCGAAAAGGCAGCATGACTGGATAAAAGCATAGGCTTGTCTGTAGAGTAATTTTGTAGACCTAACATGCATAAGAAAGACCGAGAGTAGTTCCCCAGTTGCCACTGCATATATGGTACAGAATTTCAAAATTGTGAGATACTATTTATCTCTCATTTAAGAAAACCTTCAGATGTAAAATAATCCAGAAATTAGTGAGGAAAAAAAATTCATCCTTCAGTGACCTCTAGAAGACTTGCTAGCCAGTAATCACCCTTCTCAATTGCAGATGGAAGCATGAATTTTGTAATGAGATGACGTTCCAATGGCCCACCACACCCCTCAACCAATCGACAAAGAACCAGAGCAAGCTGTTCATCCTCAAGATTCTTGGTACAAATGTTGACTGCAGAAGAAGCATCACCTCCAAGCAGAAAGAAAGCAATTGCAAGCTCCCATTGATGCCTACCCAGTAGGACATATGCATTTTTGAGGGCCGCTGCCTTATTTTTCTCCTCCTACCGTGATGATAAATGCAAATGCAAATGCAAATTTTCATCGTAAGTAAGAAAGCACATTAGAAAAGAAATCAGATTATTGGACAAGAACATGACATCAAAGCATGTTATATCCATTAAAGCCGGAAGTAAGGAAACTTCTCAATGAGTGGGGAACAAATTTGACCATAAAGATGCGAAAAATCTGCACACACAACATACAAAAAATAAAGCCCATGGACCCCAGCGTTGCCGTGTCAATGTAAAATTCATTCTGAATACTTTGATGATATGGTGGCTACTCTTTCATTCTCCCTTTTCCTCTTCTCCATTCCTCCTATTCTTCGTCGATAGATTTAACTGTAAATAATATGTGGGAAGAAAATAAAAGTGTAATTAATGCATTCCACCAAAAGTGTCCTCCATTCACTCACATTGAGAGTAACTTTTGTATGATATATTGATTAATAATCAAATGACTTAACCATCCATATTCCTGCCTAGATAACATGATACCTCTGCAGAACTGGTAAGACATCCAGCCCCTACCACAAATGGAGGTAAAAGATAAAAAGTACAAACAAGAAAGATGGAAATTCCATTCCTATTTATCCTGGTAATGGAATTGCTAAATTGTCTGTTATCAAAGCTTCTAGATTAGGCCTTATCCAAGGCTTAAGAGTCGGCACAGATATCACACACTTACTTTTCGCAGATGATACGGCAGTATTCTATCAAAGTGATGTAGAACAATTACCACACCTACAAATGCATCCTATTGTGGTTTGAAGCAATATCTAGGTTACATGTGATCCTGAGCAGGAATGAATTGATGCCAGTGGGAGGAGGAGAGATATGGATTGATATTTGGTTGCAGCAATAGGATGTAAAGAGGAACTCTACCAATCTCATATTTGGGACTACAATTGGGAGCCACTAATAGAATGAAGGAGATTTAGAATCCAGTAACCGAGAAGTTCAAGAGGAAGTTAGCAGGATGGAAGAGGACATTATATATCAAAAGAGGTAGATCGACACTCATAAAGGCAAACATGTCTAATCTTCTAGTAAATTTCATGTCCATCTTTCCAAATCCCAAGTCAATGGCTAAGAGGTTCAAGTCAATTCACGCCAGGTTTTTGTGGGGAGATAAGAAGACAGAGAGAAAATACCATATGGATCAATCGGAGCTCGTGAAGCAACCGAAGGAGAGAGAAGAATTAGGGATTAGGTCTTTGATCCTCTTTAATGAAGCTCCACTAGGACAATGATTATGGAGATTTAATACAATCAGCTATGAAGGAGGATAGTGGCGGACAAATACGGGATTCAAACAACCGGGTGGATAACTTTGTAGGGAAAGGACCAATAGCAATGAGCACATGGAGTGGGTTGTTAAAGGCTGGCACAACTTCAAGGAAAGTACAGAGATTGTGCTAGGTGGAGGTAAACAGACTCTGTTTTGGCAAGACGTGTGATACGAAGAAGAAGTGCTATCTTCCAGGTACCCGGAGTTATATAATATTGCCAAAGATAGGTACACGCATGTTGGTGATGTATGAAGGGAAGGAACAAGTGGTGGTTATTGGGATGTCCGGTTTAACAGACAGGCACAACACTGATAGCTAGAGCCTTTTGAGAAATCTTATGGTCTCTTGGATAGATTCAGGCCATAGAAGTGGTGGATAGACTGAGTTGGAGAGGGAATGGAATTCATCAGGGAGCTTCACAGTGAAGTCATCCTATGAGAGAGTGATCCTTAGGAGAGGTATAGAGGATTTTGTTGGGGCAGCAGGCGTGGCAGAAGAACATTCCTACTAAAGAATGCTTATTCTCACTTTTGACAACCCGAGAACGCGGAGAAATATTATGATAAATTGGTGGGAAGGGACGATAAACCATCTGCTGCTTCACTGCCCATGCACTAGGAGTTTCCGGGTTGCAGCCTTAGCAACATGGATTGGGTGATAGCAGGAGTGGTAGAGCAGGAGCTAAGGTCGTCTAGGATTTGTAATACAAAAGAGAAATAGAAGGGGCTTCCAAGGGAGCATCCTAAAATTTATGTCATGTTCATGATCTTTTTGTATAGTCCCATAGCACGTGGACATGATTACACGCACAGTCTGGGTGCTTATTAAAGAAATTCTTTATTCACCGTTGTCCACAGAGAGAGAGAGAGAGAGAGAGAGATGGGAACTTTCTATAGTAAATGTAATATATGAAATCATGATCAGTCAAACATTGTGATACACTTACCTGAAAATTACGTGAAAGAAATCCCACCAAAGGCTTATCCTTCTCATCCTTGCTGATTTTGAAGAGGCCAGCCAAAACTTGGAGTCTGTTAAGTGCTATATAAAGAAGTGCACAATCTTTAGGATCTTTATTCTTTAGATACTGCAGCCTCGCCAACTTCTCCATCTACAGTTAGAAAAAATTGAATTAGGCAGGTTGAACAACTTCATTGCATACATCAGCAACTAAAATCTTCTCAGCGTAAGAATAACACAACAAACTGGGCAAGAAAGTAATAGTTCAACTCCTACAAATATAAGCAGAAGAATAGGCTGCCTCCAAAAGGAAAGACTGAAGCCATCTTTGTCTAGAAATTGCATACTATCAAAGTGAATATTATATACAGCGATGAAAAAGAAAAAGAAAGTATTTAAATTTATCTTTTCAGTTGACAGAAATTTAAAAGTGAACCTTGGAACAAGAACAGTTAATAACTCACCCTTGCACGCAGTTGCCTTACATTATTGAACCATAATCCAACTCCCAGAACCCGAAGTTCTTTCCATGAAGATTCAATTGGAAGAAAAGTACTCAATAGACTTTCTTGACAGTCAGAGTGGAAAGCCCAGCAGACAGTTTCAGAGTCAATGACCAACTCCTCCACTGATGGCACTCTTCCATACTCTTGGAAGAACTGTAGTTGCTGATATCTAACTGCCACCCAAAACCTAAGCACACATTAAAGGTTAGGAAAATGCATTAAAAATATAAGAATACAGACCGCGGATTAAAAAAAAAAGGTAATAATGAAGATGTGAACAGAATATGCAACTAACATTTTACTAAATTGTTAAATAAAATAAATTTGGTAAAAGTTGGACAAGCATGCATTGTTAGTTGCCATAATAATTCATCCAATGCATAGTAGGGATCCTTGTACATGGTGGATAACTGATGATCTTCAGAAGCACGTCAAGTTTCTACTATCTTGTTTCCCAATTTCACTGAATTGAAGCGCACATGCATCTTTAGTCATCTAGGAAATTCCTAAAACTCAAGCAGCGTGCCATGAAAAACAAAAATGAACCAATTAACCACCCAGAGAGTTACCTTTGTCCAGGCTCATCAACACTTTCATAAATAGAGCTGGATTGTGAACTACTGATCTCATTCAAAAGATCAGCAACTGCTAAAATTTCACTCCTCTCTTTGTCACTGATTGCAGCTGCTGCCACATACTTTGCAAGAGATTCGGTGATGCCATTGAATTCATATTTGGATGAAGAGGTGGCAAATGTATTAACAGATGAATAAGACCACATTTCAGAGGCTGACTTGATCGAACCTGCTTGGGAATGGTAAGAAGAATCGGTTGAAATAGCACCTCCACCCCACTCAAATCCTTTATTGCTAGAACTTTCTAATGGGGCTCCCTCAAGATAACTTGACAGATCAATCTGTGGAATAGTATCATCGGAATCTGCATGAGTGTATCTCTTGCCAGGAGCATTAGAAAGGTGCGCTACGATATGACTCATAGCTATATATGCTCGTCTCCAATTGCCTAGCAACACCAGAAACCCGCAATGAAAAACATACCCAGAAGCAGCAATCTGATGATCAGCTACTTAATGATCTTCTTAATGACACGGTGGGATGGTTTCGTAGATAAGGAAATATATAAGCCTGCAAGTTATAGGGTTTATCTAGGAGAAAAATAGTAATAGAACCAAGCCTAGTAGCACATCGACATTCAATGTATGTGCTTTCCCCCCAAAAGAAGCAACATCAGTCAAATTCAATTTGTAATACCATAGAATAGACTTAACTGCAAAAACACAAATATAAATCATCATACATACCTGAATATAAGTTGAACTGGAGCACTTCAGGATGATATACTGGGAGAGATTCACTCAACTCTTCTACCACTTCCAAGATGCCCCGAAATCCAAGAACATTAACTGTAGCATAATTATGTTCCTCTCTTTCCGAATCCATGAATTTGGCTTCACGATTACATTTCATTCGCGAAAGTAGAGGAGTACCTGAGATAAAAGGTGCGCTGCTGCCTGTAACTGATAACAATTTCAAATCGAAAATGTCTGGATCAGTAAAAATTGCCAAAGCGGCGCCCCCTTCCATGCTTTCTTCACTTGTGGGAGACCTTTTCTTTTCACACACTGAGTGGAAATTATTGCAGTGCTTATTTAACAGCCATTGCCCAAACAAACAAATATAGTCACGATGAACCACTACAGCTGTAGCTCCAGGGCCCCAAAAAAAGTCAATTACAGGAGAGGATAGATGTGCTTCCGCAATGCAAGACCAAATTTGCACATTTGAAGACCTAGGTTCTGATAAATTCCGAACACCAGATCGCCTTTGCACATAAACTTGCAATTTTTCTTGCATGCAGACTCCAAGAATTTGTTCACCATTACCTAAAGGCAACCACTTCATGGCAACGATGCCTCCGTTAAGGGATACTGTATGTTCCATGACAAAACATCCTGCTCTTATGATGTTCATGGGTTCCCATATAGAGAGAGTCTCGATGGAATTTGGATCACTTGTGGCACAAGCAGTTGCAATCTTTTGACCACAATCAGCCAGACAGATTTTACTTATGGGGCCATGTTGTGCACCAAATGCACCAACAAGCTCCCACGTCAAAGAGGGATGAAGTGTTTTAGCCTGACCACTCCTCCACAACTTCACAGTACCATCAGCGCACCCAGTTGCCATGTCATAAGGGTAATACTTTGTACACTCATCAGTCAAGGTCCTATTTCCTTGCAGTATATCTGGAAAACATCCATCTGGACATATGACAGAAAAATAGGTCACATTGTCCTGGTTGTGAGGATAAGGAAACTCTGAGCAGCGGAGTGTAACGAAGAGACAATATCTTCTTCCAGCGAAAACACCCTGAAATTTCTGGCTCTTGCTATTATCAGTGTCATTGCTTTCATAGTTACATCCAGAACAACTTTGAGATGAATCATAGGAATGAATGGTTATTTCCCATGACACAGCACGAAACCCCTTCTTCCAGAGAGCCAAAAGCATGAATCTATCAGGCTTGAAAGTTTTCCTACAACTTAAAGGCAGAGGAATTGAATGGATCTCTGTGGGACCATCCTCAGTGGAAAAGTTACCACTGTAAGGTATTGTACACAGTTTGTGCCATTCTACTTTTGGAGTATCTCCTTTTGATATCCTAACTACCAAGCAATCAATCCCATCAACATGTCCAAATAGAATAATCCGGTCATCATCCAAAATTGACGGTGCCCACCTTAAACTTGTATATTTGGGACCATTCTCTGGAATCATCATTTTTCCTAAGAGTCCCCACATGGGTATCAAAGTAGGAACTCTATTATTAAGGAAAGAAGTGGTAGAAAACAACCAAAACAGAAGCAGACCCTTGGAATCTATAGAAACAGCCAGACCCCCTTCAGAGTAGTATGGGTGCACAACAACTTGTAAAATCTTTCCAGAATGGCCGTCTGTACTCAATACCCCATGAGCCGCACATGACAGAAATTTGTCAATGGGAGATGTACTGGAAGACAATTCATCATTCTTATTCTGCTCCTTTTGATCGTTGAACAATGACAAGAACAAGGAACTGCAAGGTGAGAAATGAAGGAATGAGCATAAGACAGGCGGGCCACTGGAGCTGTTTCTTGAAATAACAACCTTTTTTACAAGTGATCCTTCATCAGCTATGAAATGAGGTCTTTGAATATTAAGATCCTGAACGTCCTTGGTCTTCCATAACGTTACTCGAGGATATCTTAGCGGGGAAAAGTCATCAATGCAGTGGATGGCCCAGAATGTAATTTTTATTTCAGGACCAAATCCGACTAACCATTCACATTGGCCAGCCTGTTCGTGTTCATCCCGATCTACAAAGAAAAGATTGCTGACTTCACCAAGATTTATTAAGCCCCCTATTTCTGTCGCCCACTCCACTGATAAACTGGCACCTGGAGTTGCATTCAGACAATTGCCTGCCTCAATGAGGGAAACCACACAGAAAGAATTCTGTGAGGCTTTAGCATCCTTCACTTTTTTAAGCCGCCCATGATCAATCTCAGCCCATAATCTCACAGCTCCATCAAGGCAACACGTTAACAGCAGATGCCTCGTCCTCAAATTTCTTTTAAGCCGTCTTCCTGTTGATGGCCTCCACTGAATTGCAACAACAGGCAGAGGGTGGCGTAGCTCAGCTTTCAAATATCCATGCCGTCCATCATCTTGGTATACCAAAACACATCTGCTTCCGTAATGGCTTAGTTCATCAGGATAAGCTGCTGTTGCTGAAGGTCCCTCAATTGACCAGGTTGTGGAGACCAGAGTCTGTGGCTGGTCCACCTTAGACTTCCAAGCTATTTCCCAGGAGGTGTTCTTGGTTTTCCAAACAACCACCTCGATTCCACCAGCAAATATCCCATCCCCTGACTCGGTCCACTTGACTGCCTCCACTTTAGTGGACTGCCATAGTACTGCATTCTGGCTCCAACAAAAAGAACCTGATAAGTAAAAGAGATTCAAATTTAACAAATTCAACAGAATTGGGAAAGAGAAGTTTAATATACCATAAAATAGAAGCAAAATGAGCGCAATAGCTTTATAGCACCAATAGTGAATAAATTTGACATTCTAATCCTCCTAACCAAGGTAGCGAGGGCCGAGGAGGCTTTACTTGTACACTGGGTAAACTTTTCATTTATTCTGTGTTTTCTCTACACAACCTAAATATGATCTAAATCTAAAAATCTAACCTAAATCTAAACAATATAAGATGCATGGTCCTGCTAAAAGAGTTTCTTCAATTTTTCTTCTACATTTTGCTTATTTATGCCACAATATCAGTCAAATAGCTAAATAGTCCTCGGGAGAAAACAGAGCCCTCTTCCACTTCATGCACCTTTCAACTTAACTTTTATAGCGCCACGGTATGTCTCCTCAACGACTTGAGAACCACCTCTTATACAATCTTTAACCAAGAAACTTCAAGAGCTGTTTCCAGCCACCAACCATCAACTAACCAACCACTGCATGTGTTCATATATCCATTCCCCATACTCAATTACTCACACACTTCCATAACTTTCCTGTTTATGCACTTCCACAAGGTCCAAAGAGGGCAGATTAATGAGTTTTACTTGAAAGAGCATTTCCAATTTCACTATGGAGAGACGAGAGTATCGACACAACAGGAAAAAATTAGAATTTCGGATTTCATTCTGTTGAACAGTAAACCATCTTCCTAAGGTTTCCACATTGCCTTAATTATGTGCATAAAACTCTTTTAAGTTTTCATGCCATCATTTCTGGGGTTAAATCAGTTAATTTTGGGTTAAAGTAGGGTAAATATGTTGTTGTTAAAAAGGGTATTACGTGCAAGGATCAAGAAAAAGGACGAGTCAAAGCTGTAAATGAACTAGTTTGAGAGGGTGAAATGTACAGGTGAGAAGTTGTGGAATAAAGAGCTACAGTGGTTAGTTCATTAAGAAGGCTGAAACAGCAAGTCTGTTGAGATGGTTAGTATAGAAGTTGGGTTAGTTGGTTAATGGGCAATCAGTATAAAGCACTGTAATACGAATAACAGACGTGTCAAATGAATGAATGAATCCTTTCTCTCTTAATCAACTCCTTCTCTGTCTTCATCTTCTTCTTCTCGGTCCTTTCGATCAATCCCCATTTCCCATCTTTTCTCTCTGTTTTCTAATAGGGTTGCATCAACGGGTTTGCGGACCTGAGCACCCACAGTTCTGTCAGGGCTCACACACTCCATTAACTAACATGAATCACCTTCTGATATGATAGTTACGCAGAACTCAGGCATCTGATCTAAGTGAGAATAGTCAGTGAGCAACGTGAAAGTTTGAAAATCTTTGTCAATCCATTTTATTTTCACATTAAGTTGGGCTTCTTTGTAAATCTTTCCTGAATTCTCATTAGCCAGTCGCGGTAAGTCCCACCACAAGGAAAGTTGGAGTTCAACTAAGTTACCGAGTGATCTGGACGAGTCCGGACTAAACAGGAAGATGCAATTGCCGGAAGCGGCGGCGACCTCTCCGTTGGATGACCAGGAGACGGCAGAGACATGGTGAGGGAGCTCGAACACTTGCCGGAGAATAGGGGCGACGGCAGTCTCGTCTCTGGAGAGAGGGGAAGGTCTCGGCAAGTGAGATATGACAAGGAGAGAGGAGGCCCCATACGCGACCCAGGCGTATCCAGCAAAGTCCGGGATCCAATCGACGGTTGATCCGGTGGGGGATCGGGTCGGGGCAGGGGGGACGACATCGCATCGCCGCAGAGGGAGCGGCAGGCGGTCCAGGAGATCGGCCATGGAGCCTTGCCCCGCCATGGATTCCGAGCTTCTGAGCTGAGTGATGGGAGGAGACGTTGGCGAGTACAAGACACCGGCAGTGTCCGTTCTGGATGATGAAGGCCCCAATTGGGCTTCATAACGGGCCCCTGCTTATTGGGCCTTGGCCCAAATCAAAATTGGCCCAGCCAGTATTTGTACAGATGAACCGAGCCATGGCAATGGCAATGATTCTCTTTCCTAGTCTGAAACATTTATATTAATTTTTTCTTTGACATGAAATATCTGATATAAAAAATAATATTAGAAGGCCGATTCGGGTTATCATGTTCAGATTTAACTTTTTTGCAAGTTGCTCGACCTAGATTTGGGTCGAGGTTTTGAATTCAGTGTTTACCTATCGTTAAGTGCAACTACTTTTAGTGAGGTAAGTAATCCTAAATTGTGTATATTTGATGATAAAGGCAAAATCGAATAGGTATTTGAAGATTATTTTATCATTTTAAAAAAAACGCCGTCTGTGGGAATCGAACCCACGACCACATGGTTAAAAGCCATGCGCTCTACCGGCTGAGCTAAGACGGCTTGATGTTTATTAATTTTCATTCATTTTCTAAATATGATTATATCAGCAAGAGGTTTTTTTAACTATTTTAAACTCGTACGAATCCAATCGTGCCAATGATCTCGCATCAATGACCCATTTCATTTCAAATTCGATAAACCCATTTTAAGAAAACTTGTAGAAGAATCCACCTACCAGAGCTTTCCTTTGCGAGTAAAGGGACCGTTCATACCCGAGATGAGAAGAAACACTTAAACAATGAAAGCTTGCTTTTTTATAGATGAATCTTAACAATGGAGGCTCAATTGTTAAGCATTCCATGACAGTTCACAGCTAGCCAGATCTCCTAAAATGACTCTGCATATGAAGAACATTTTTTCATGGATAATATGCAATAACAGAAACTGCTAACATCCATTGTGAAGCTGTCTTAGCCGATGAGCCCTGCGAGTATCAAGTCTACTAGTCCGCACACACCCGAATACATCAAAAGAAAGTGACATTTTTCCGATATCTATTATCATATTCCTAATTTCTCCGGCACCCGGAGGAGTTTATTACTTCAAATGGCAAGAGGGAGTCTGAAGCTATGCAAGCTAGCTTCCAACCATCTGCTAGAGCTTGTGAGACAACAATCAGTATACCCACTGTCTCGGCTTGCAGGGGGTAGAGGCATCCACTCTTTTGCGTCCATGCAGCAAAACAGAGCTTGCTCAGAGCATCAGAGCGGCACACCATCAATAACCAGCAATGGCTCAAGACTCTTGTCAGTCATTTTCACTCTCTGAGAAGTACCTCTGAGCATTAAATGGCTGGTTACAGGGTTTTGAGCCTTGCAAGTCGGGAGAAACTGGTCCATTCATGGGTGCAAAGGCTGAAATCGAGTGGATGTCAGCAAATGGATAAGAATTACCATGATGATAACAGGTATAGAAAAATGAAGCCTGTTTAGAGGATATTATCCGATTTCCTCAGATGGTGCATGCTCTTCTAGTCTTAACGGTTATGTCATAACACCAGAAAAGAGAAAGAAGTATTAAACTAATCATATACGGTTTGACTGGAAACAACATATAAATAAATATGCATCAATTAACTAGACTCTATATTTGTCAGTGAAGAATCGCTGATCCTGAAAAGGGGAAAAAGAACAGGAAGCATTGTTCAACTATATCTAAAACTTTATACAGCGGCCTACACAAAGCTGCTGCAAATGCAGGTGGCTATCTTTTAAAGTTACTCCATCATCATGGGGAGGGGAAAAGACCAATGACTCACATAAGGTTAAGAATATTGAGATCCGAAACTACCTTTCTCCCTCATTCTTCTCTCTCTGTCGTATTCAAATTTATCCCTGATTAGGGTAACCTTTTCCCGGTTATCAGCACCTTGCTGAGTCCGAACAAACCCTTGTTCCTGCAATAAATTCAATAATTTGTTCAACAAAAAGTTAGATATGACACTGGATATCTGGAAAATTCTGAAGCTGGAACGATCTGATGGTGCAGTCAATGTCCAATTTTATATCTATATGACTAGAAAATGAACAGCAAATGAACTCTTCAGATGCATCAATGTTGTGGACATGAACTCTGAACCCAGGTCAGTTAACTGTTTACAGAATAACACATCCTAAAGGATTTTCCGAACAGCACGTATCCCAATATTTACACAATAGAGAGAGTGAATGCAATAAGGACATAGGAATTGCAAGTACTGGATTTCTTTTAAGCCAGCATACTGGCGCAGATGAGCTAAATAAACACATAAAGTGAAATCCAACAAGGCTATTTGGCATCAAATATACAATTTATTAATAATTTGAAATTCTCAAATTAGCTTGTTTATTAGTTAAACACTTCAAAATGGGTTCCCTGCAGCATCAGAAAACATAAACAAGCAAAGACTGTAGATTAAGTACCCTGAATTGGTCTGCATATGATCGGCGACTCCTGAAACACAAGAAAGCCATTACTCATTTAATAGTGAAATTAGTGACAGTAGACTGCAAAAGAAAGAGCAAAAGAATGCCATCTGCCTTGAAGATTGCTCCTGCACAACTAAAACAACCCAACAGCCAAATCAACAACTTTACCATTTAAAAGACAATTAATGGCCAAACCTGTAAGGAGAAAAATCTTGATCATCATCCTCAGCAGATTCATAATTTGCGTGATCTTGGGCAATCTTCTTGGAGTATCCCTCGTCCCAATACAGCCTCTCCCAGTTCTCCCGCAGCTCGTTATAAAGCTCCATGTACTTTTTGCACCAAGGCTCATGCTCCTAAACCACAAACACATTAGCATATTATAAACAATTGGGTAAAGCATGAGCAATCCAATTGTGTGCCAGTCAATCGACAAATCAAAACTGAAATTAACGAATTTTCATTTCGTTTTGAATGAATCCAATACATTCCATCAATTTGGCTACTAAAAATAGACCTTATCGTTATCATTCCGACTGGATAATCACAAGGACATGGGGAATCTCAGCAAAAATGGAGATCAGGAATCGATTTTTGATAATTTCTTAGCAGATAATCATTGGATTATCGCGACAGAAATTCTACAGAACGGTGAAAAAACCTAGTGATTGGCGTTTCATCCAACGATCAATTTGATCAGACATCTAAAGAGTCAACCTTAATTCTTAAAACTTAAGACCTAAAACTTCGATAAGGTGATAGAGAACTGACCGATTCCTTGAGTACGAGACGAGTCCGGCGCATGAACTGCTCCCTAAGCTGCTTCCGACGCCGATTGGGGATGTTATCGCGGGGAATAACGAACCGCTCTCGAGGGGGCACGTTGTCGCCGATCTCGTGCATCTCGCCATCGACAATCCACCACTCCGACTTCGCCTCCGGCTTCCTGAGGACCAGAGGCGGGGACTTGGGCCGCCGCCTCGGTGAGTCGGTGGCGAAGGCCGCGCACCGGAGGCATGGGGCAAGGACGCCGTGCCGTTTCGCGAGCGACAGCATGAGAGGCCTGGTGGGCTCAGGTGCGGTGTTAGGGGTTTTGCTCGGCAGTTAGTCCGCTGGGGTTTTGACTTGTGCTTGCTCCGAGCTTTGACCGGCTAATCGGTTTTTCGGGCCAACCCGATGTGAGCAGGCGGGTCGGTCAGCCCGCCCCCAGCCAAAAGTCCAATCCAACCGCGTTCCAGGGGGACAACAACCAGTTAGAATAGGTTTCGGTTTCGGTTTCGGATTCGATCATAACATGTTCGGGAATGGAATCAAGACCGAATATATATTTCAACCGATGATAATTTCCTCATTCCGAGTTTGATTTTCATGTCATTTGTCCTGTTAAATTCTCAGTTCCATAAAATTTTGTTTTACATAACAGTTAAAATTTCTTTCAAATCTTGACACGTATAAAGTTCGAGGTCCAGTTTAATCCTATCAAGGTTTGAAGGGCACTTCTTTGTTTTACATTCGAGTCCCGATACAATTGAACCCAGATGACTGCGGTTTGCCGAGTTCATATGCCACGTTCATCCAATAACACAACGAGTGAAAAATGTCAGATAAAAGATCGAGAAATAAAATACGCTCTCCGTCAAAATTTCACATAGTAACAGAGCCACTTCATATCTGTAGGCCAATACAAATTTTACATATCTAATGAAATCTGGTCTGAGTTATGAAAAAACAAAGGACTTCAACTAAGGAACACTGCATTTAGACCAGCTGTATTGCTCTGCTCTCTGTCTTCTTTCTTCTGCCACGAAAATCCTTCGTACCCCCTAAAAGTTACATATCGTACTATTACACAGACAAAACTAGCACCTACCCAGGCTCCTTAGCAAGTTTAGTCCGATTCGAACGGGGAAGATGCGTCGAATCATCTCAACCAGTTCATGTCTGTTGGAATTGTCAATTCATTTATATCAATATATCTTTCTGCTGGCTGAGGTTGGTCTTCACTCTCCATGGCTATCTTGGCTTAGCCAAGTCTACAAACTTGGCATACTACTGTTCCAACGACTGTTCCGATCGGTTCATGCGAGAAACTAGTGGGCAAGATGTGAAACGGTATGAGTTTCAATGCCAGGCTGTGCATCCGATCTTATTTGGATGGGAAGGATACCGTTAGAACGAGCGCGCTTTTCCCGACGAAGCCCTCGGGTCATGGAACGTGTGGCTTCTTGTAGGGTTTGTGTAGGTCTTTTTTCCATTTGGGAAGATCTTTGATTAGGGCTTCTGATTTTGTTCACGTGGAAAGTGGTCCCAAAATACAAATGCAAAAGCTAACCAAGAATCACATGGGCAACCATTCTACCTTGTGGAGGTCCCCATGCTCTTCCACCTCTCTGCATCACCCGTTATCCAGAAATCTAATGAGTCATCACTACAACTGATCGAAATTTAAACCAGGTTGACATGCTAAGAAGCAAAACTCGCCCGACCGCAGACTCTATCTATTCACGGGACTTGAAGTTCAGACCTTACTTAAGGAGAAGCGGGCACCGAACAACCACAGTCAAATTGGTTGGGGGCCTGTGTCCTGAGCTGCACAAGATGGCAAACTTGGCATCTAGTGGAAAAGCTCAGAGAAGAATACACAAGAGGACAGTGAAAGGGAAGGGGCCACCATTCCAACATTGCTTGGCAAGGTCTTGGCCTCTTCCTCCTCTAATGGCTCTTCTTGACTCCTATCATTCCTAACTTTCTTGAGACTTCTAAAAGCTAAAGCTGGGCTACTCGCTCCAAGAAATGATCTGTCCTTTCAGTTTTCCAAGGGAATGAAATGCCGTCGATCTTCTTCGCGCGGGCTCCGCGGGAGAAAAGATGCCGATTTCCTTTCTGACAAGGCATACGTGGAATTCTGGCAATCGATTGTTCTACATACACGGGACAATATCTCTTGGCCGCACCCTCCTAGGCAAGAGTTACAGAATCGCCCTCACATCGTTACAGTCCAAGGGCTAATTCCGGGCTAGTTTGAATCTCAACATCATGGGACTGTGTCTTTGACATACTGCAGCAATATAAGCTCAAAAGTGCAGCTCATGACTCGGACGAGGTGAATGTAAAGGACAAGAGAAAGTTCCATTGCAATGTTTGATTAGTTACTGTAAAAGGATACGCGCATTGAAAATTTTCATATGAGATTCGGTCGCTCTGTTCTACAATAATGGAGTCACAGTTCTTTCTCTGACAAATGAGTCTTTGCAGCTTAGTAAGACAACAGCAGCAGCAACAACAAGAAGATACAAGCATCAGAAGAACATGTGATTCATTTTCCTTTTTTGATTTTTTCCTCTCTTTCCCATGTCAGCTACACTTTTCTGATTGTGGAAAAGAGAATGCTACAAGTTCATCGATATGCAATTGACCCTCAAAATTTGGATAATTAACCATGGAACTGCACTACATTAATCGAGCAAGACAAAGTACTAGACTCGGCTCAAAGGAAAACAAACAGAAGAGATATATTTGACAACTGCTTCTAATGGCCAGGTGCGGACAGAACAAGACACAGAGAAAATCAGACTCCGATAGGAGTGGAGAAGTTCCGGTATTACCCATGGCAGATACATCTGTAGTGGTAGGCGCTATTGATGGGGTCGTTGCCTTCGACCGGGACTTGCTCTGCGCTGCATCTGTACTTGCACCCTCTGCATTCATTGTAAGTGCAAATCGGTCTGGTGGATCCTATCATTAGCCTCCTCGAGTTCCTGTTCTTCTCTCCTCCTTGAAGTTTTCCCTGTTTTTTCATTTGCAGGAAGGATGAACAATCCACTCCAAGAATAAGCATCCAAGTTCAAAAGTGCGAGAATCCAGGACTTGGCATGCATCAATTTTGAAAGAAACGCAATTCTAAGCTAGGCATCTCATGATAAGTCAAAATCAGGAGCAAACTCAGAGTCTACGTCAACATCTTGGATACAATAGAGAAGCTTGTTATTGCACTCATAGAGCCTTTAATTAGTTGAAAACAAGAACTAGTTGATAAAACATTCCGACAAACTTTCACCTTCAAATGGAGTGAATTGAGATGATAAGGCTGACCCATTTGAGTCCTCGATCCTGGAAGAGCAACAGTGGAAATGAATGAGCTTTCTTGCACAGCAGTAACAATCAAGAGATAACGAAAGCTGCTTCCAATATACAGCAGAGAGAAGAAAACAAGTACAATCTGGATGATTTCTGCAGGATATGAATGCAGAAAATACGCAATGCAACACAACAATAAGCTCTCTGAGGAAGAATAACCAAGAAGCTAAAACTGGAAAAAAAAGGGGGCTAGTATAAGAAAAAGCATCCTGAATGGAAGGGAGAGAAATGTGTGCTCCCATGGATGACCTAAGAGAGCGGCAGAATGAAATTTGAAAAGTCGAGGGAGACAATCCAAAGAATTTCACTGAACATCTTCGACTCAACCCAATATCGTTCCGGGGTAATCTCAAGAATATCATCGTACCAATGTCCCCACAAGAGTTAGTCATTCAAAGCATGTCCAGAGTGCAATAGAGAAGCCAAAAATGAAATGCAGCATATGATACAGAGGAGAAAGAGAGAGGAAGAAATAGTTATGTGCTAAAGAAGAACCTTGTATAACAGATGCTGCAAGAAGAAAGCAGATGAATGAAAGAAGCAGGAAGTGGAGGACTGATAGTCTAATGTCGGCCATTCTCTAACAAGACTGCGCACAGGGGCTTTAGAAGAGGATATGTACTGAAATTAAAAGGAGAATATATGATGAGGATAGGGTGAAGAGTGAAAAGAAGGCTCCTGGTCAATTACTGACCTTATTCTGTGAGTGATAAATAAAATTAGAAAATGGCCAAAACCTTTTGTAAATCAGAGGAACACACCAGAAGAGGTCCCCTACGACACAACCGACAGCTGCCCTTCGCACGACCCTCCCATGCAAAGAAAATTAATAGCTTTCCCATACAGAAAGTACAGAAGTGCCCATAGAGTTTCAGAATGTTTTTGCCATATAGAGAGACGGGCATGCTAAGGGCAATGACGGGATTTCACAGCAATAATCATTTGGGAGCCCATTTGCTCGTTCATATTTCTCTTTGCCCAACAAGATGCAGCAGAGGACGATTGGACAGTTTGCAGTTTAGGATCTGCCTGGAGAATCCAGAGGTAGATGATCCTGTATGGGCTCAGACATTCACATACTCCTGTGCCAAGCATCTAAAATCCTTTTTTTAAAAATGAAGATACTTCTTTTTTGGCCACAGAATATAAAGATAGGATTCACATCCAGTTCAATTACAAAACATTCAAAATTCAAATCTTACCACCTGAAATTCCACGCACCAGGAGTTGTGCATCTGTTATTAGTCTTCATGCTGTATGTGTAGACAGAAAGGCCTACACACCCCTATTCTTCGCAAGATCAATGTGCCAGAATACTTGAATAAATATACTTCCAGCATATGGTATATTCTTCACAAGAAGTAGCTGCCCTTGGAGTTTTCCCTTGGTGTGCCCATAAACCACGAACAGTTATCACTGGAACCGTTAATCTAACTGTTGAAAGTTCAGTATCAGATATCTTGCTACAAACAGAATAGACTCAAAAGTTCGAAACAGTAACTTCTGGGCGGTTACCCTGACTGACCATCTCCTCTGTTCACATCACAGCTTCATGCTGCCTGCCTACCATGCAAAGGCCAACTATAGTCATTCCAAAATCGTCTGCATGAAGGCAGTGCAATTTGACTATCATCTGCAGCAAAACTCGACTTGCAGCAACAGCGTTTCCTTCAGAACAGAGATATTCAAGCACTACGTCGTAAGTTTCCTCGTCAGAATCGAGACGGAGTTTATTGTGTGTTTTCTCCAGGTATTGAGCAGCTAGTTTCACATCTCCATGGTGACAGAGACCCTTTAACAAGGTACTACACGCTTTACAAGTTCGAACATTGTTGCTTTTCATGATCTCCCCGTCAACTGATTCCCTTGCTTCTACGATCCTGCCTTCCCTACACATGGCCGTCGATTTTGCTTCATAGAACAAACTCGATGGGTTATAGCATCAGGTTATCATCTCAATGGCCTCCTCAACTTGATCATTATCGCGTCAAGTATCCAAAAGAATTCTGTAAATAACACCACCATTTCCTTTTCGAGATATCCTCCAGAATATGGACTAAAACAAGTGAGTGGCTTCATTTAATCTTCCATCTTCACTCAATACATTCATTAGAATGCGATAGCTTTCCATGTTTGGGTAGCAAACCTTGAAAATCCATCTCCTGGAATATCTGCTGGGCGAGATCAGAATGCCTCATCTTGCACAGAGCCTCCATGAGCAAATTACCAAACATGGGACTCCACTTCCTATCCATGAGAGCTCTGTAGGAAAAGACCAAAAGCAGTCTCATGATTAGATTTCTTTATCATCATCTCTAAGAAGGCGGTGAACGATTCCGTCCAGTTCACACAGTTAAAACCAGGAAGGTCTCTGAAAAGTGAGATTGCTTTGTTCAATAACCTGTGTGCTGCGCAGGTCTTAATAGCAGCAGAGAAAACCAAGTCCTTGCACTCGCACGAGTCTGCTCTCGTCACATCAATTACCTCCTCCATCTCATCAATGCGTACGGCATCCCCAAAAATGGCGATGGGTCCATCGGGTACTTGAGCTTGGCCTCGCTGAAGATTCAAAGGGCTGTTAATGGGTTTCTCTGACGCTGTAGGATCTGGTGGAGGTGAGTGGGATTTAGGAGCGGTGACCATCTCAATGACATCATGTACAGGTAATCAACGAAAGAGCTCTGAATATCTGCAGGAAGTCACATTCAAATTTGATTTAATTCAGCATTGAAGTTTAAAAGGTGCCAAAAACAATAGCAAACAATAAAAGAAAGAGCTTCCATAAGTTTCCAAGGAACAACATTAGATTAGCACAAAATTCAGCTAGCTAGAGTTTCTCAAGATGAAAGCTTTCGCCCATTATGTTTTACAAATTTAAGAACTTTGCCCCTGCATCACCTTCACATAAGCAAGTAGTAACTGTCCTTGAACTCCATAGACATATTGAAGTTGAGAAAATGGCAACGACCAGTGCAACTTTCATGTCATTCTTTCCTCGGTCAAAGACGACAGAGCAAATGGAAATGCCAAGTAAGTTCTTGGTTGGGCACGCACAAAAAGGAAAGATGAAGATCAATTCTGATAAAGAGGTTTTACGCATTGACTATGGACTTGGAGCCCGTGATCAACAGGTTCAGTGACATCGCGATCGCCAGACCGATGGATGGAATGGTGAGAAAAAACGGTTAAAAGAGTTCTACCGAGAACAGTTGACCGCCCCGAGCATCACCGGACCCAAAAAAAAAAATTGTAATACATAGCAAGTTGGTTTTACAAATCACAAATGTAAAATTAATTCTCAAAATTTTATCAGTGTCACAATTTGAGAGAGTTTTACATAATAAACTCATTGTACATTAGACACTAAAACTTTGTTTGGATTGAGGGATTTGATGATAGTATAATCCATTATTTGGGTAAATTATTAGGAAGAGTTGAGAAGGATTTAAATATTCCAAACTTCACTTTTTTAATTCCTCCGATTTGGAGAGCTTAGAGGGATAACAAATTTTTAGACAAAAACATTCATTGTAACTTCTTAACAGAAAATACAGACACGTCATAATTCTCATCATATAATTGCACAACCACACATGTCTTACATTACTTGATCACCACCAAGTTACGACTACAACACGCCTTCCCTTACTCGACTACTATTAGGTCGCGACCACCAAGCCTCCCAAGATTGTCACGAAAACACAACTTTGCTTGATTTTCAAGATCATTATGAAATCGTTGTGCCTCTCTTACACCTCTTTCCCGCTTGATCGGTCTTTCAAATTAAAAGGGTCAAATGGTCAAATCAACTTTTTTATCCCTCTAAATCCCTCATCTAATAATAGTATGTGTAGACACCTTATTTTGGCTCAGAAAGGTTTTAAATTTCAGTTTTTTGAGAAAATGGGTAGATCCCGATTTTGGCTCAGATCGACCATGTTTCATTTTATTTTAGATTTTGATTATTTTTTCTTTGTAGCCGATCTTTACTTCTACATTCTTATTTATATATTTTATGTTTATCCTTATATAAAAAAAATATAAAAACAAAAAAGAGGTTAATTGAAAAATTAAAAAAGAAAAGAAGAGAAAATGGAAAATCAGGGCAGAGGACGTACGTCCTCTGCTTTCTTGCTGAAGGTGGCTTCTTCTTCTCCTCTGCAACACGCCATCTTCAGATTCGCTGCTCCCGCCGCTGCATGGCTGCAACCGTTTTCCCACCGGTCAGTCCCGAGCTTCTCTCCATCTTCATTCTCCTATAAGGAGGCCGATTCTTTGGTCGCAAAGGGGGGGAGCCCGGCTGAAGATTTCGAGGATAAAAGGCTGCGTTTTTGGCCGAGGGGGACGAACGGAGGAGAGGAGAGATTGACACCAGCATCCCACCATCGGCTCCGACCATCACCGACCTCGCTCCGACGCCATCCCGACCCTAAGTGTCTATCCTTCAACCGAGTCACCTATCCTCTACTCGCCTTCTCCGGGTCGAATCCACCTCCGAATTTGCTCATCCCCGAACCGAGCCTTGCCATCCCAGTATTCTGCCTCAGCCGGGCCATTCCCCATGAAATAGAGTCTACACGGCCTAGTCAGATACAAATCCCTTGCTCCACAACCCACCGAGTCTCTATTCCCGGACTGGACCAGCAAATTCGGGATGTCAAACGCCTCCTTCTCTATCCCCGATCATGTCGTCGTCCAAGAGCACGAGCTGGCATTGCCGCGTTCTACACTATCAGGACTTCCTCCGAACCAGAGCCCTCTTACATCCCCGGATTCCCCCGTTTGTGCCCGTCACTAGAGACGTCCATCGCTGCTCTCGCTCTTAAACCGAATCATTGGTAAGTCGGTAAGGACATAGCCCTCTTGCGGTACTCCTTGATTTACGGATCTGTTCGACGTTCTGATGATTGGTTCGATGATGTTTCTGGGCTTTTGTATCGAGGTGAATATGATTTGTGCTTACTGCCAATGTTCGTTGTTGTACATGTATCTGTCATGTTTATTGATGTCTTGCTGATTGAGAAGACTGTGATTTATATTATAATGCGAGTCTAGTGATAGACGTGGGGTCGAACTTGTTGTTTGAATGCTGTGGGATAAGGTTCCGCATCACTGTATGTGGTATTGGGCTATCAAAATGATCATAATTGCAGCTGCCCTTTCGCTCCAAGTGTGCTCAGCACTTCCATGGTCTTTTAATAAGAGTTGGGCTGAAGGTTCCCTTGGTTGCTACTGGTTCTTTGCTCGTCGATTTCCCTCGTTTTCAATGTCATTTTCAAAGGAGAATGGAGCCCTTGCCTGTCAGATTTTGCAGCAACTCTTCGCTGTCTGTTTTCCCTTGATCTCCATGACAGTTTCAATGGAAATGTGGCTGATTAGTGTCTATAATCGCTGCTGGTTATTTGCTCGATGATATCTCCCACTTTCATTGTTGTTTCTCCCATTTTCAAGATCAGTTTCGGGGAGATTAGAGCCTTATTCTACAGATCTGTGCTGCTGCACTTTGCTGGGAGTTTTCCTTTGTTTTCATGGCGGTTTCGATAGAAAATAGGGCTGTTTTTGTCTCCGTTGTGCAGCTGGTGCTTATGCGTTTATATGCTGTGATTTCGTCGCCATTTTCTACAAGAACAGGGCTGGTTCGTTTCTGTCATTGCTGCTGGTTATTGCTGAATGATTTCTCATGATTTCGATGTTATTTTCATTGAGAATATAGCCTTTAATGACCTGTTTTTGCAGCAACTCTTTACTGGCCATTTTCTCTAGATTTCCATGCCTTTTTCAAGGAAAATGGACTACATATTGTCCGTGGTTGCAGCAACTCTTGGTTTGATGATTTCTCCCGCTTTCCATACCATTTTCGGGAGATCAAAGCCTTGGGCCACTTTGTTATTTGCTGCTGCCCTTTTGGTGCTTTTGCATTAGATTTAAGGTGTTTTTAGCCTTTACCTGCGTGTTTCATATCTGCCCAAAATTGTTGCGAGTTCGTCTTTGTTTGGCACTCACTTTTCAAGCTTTACACATTTTCTCCAAGTCGAGTGAATTGTTTGATTGAAGTTGATACTAAACGATGTTTGTCATGAGGCCATGAGTTTGATTATCAGATTGTGTCAATCCACTGATCCATGTTTCGAACAGGCTAAGAATTGGACTTAATAAAAACAAGGCAAGCTTAGAAGCACTAGGGTACCGATTTTAGGGCGTGTCGACTGGCTTGCGAGCCTTTCGAACGTAATAGAACCCCCGGATCCAAACTTTGGTTCGAGACCGACTAATAAAACTTAGGTGGTTAGTGTCATGCTCCTTAGGTGGATGATAGGTTTCTGATCGACCGTAGGACTAGTTCCTTAAACGATTAGTGGCGACTCCTTTTCATATATTCCTTGATGACCATGACGTCGCGAGACAGCCTGCGGAACTTCTCGATTTCGAGGTGCGACAGTATGCAACAAGTGATTTGGAATAATACGTTATCCCTCTAAATCCCTCAATCCAAATGTGGTGTAAATATTTACTCCCTGATGCGAGTGAGGGGAAAAGGTTGAAGAGAAACGAATGAAAATACTGTACATTAAAAAAATTCTTAAAAAAACTATTTTTTAACTAGTATACTGTTAATGTTCTAAAATTGATGATTGATGATAGTACCAATTGTATCAAGTTCATTTTCTCCTAATTTAGTCTTTCACGAATATCATTTTTTATTAACAGAACAAGTCCATTTGTTTACTGTAATTTCCTTTTTTGGCTGACTGTTTGGTGTAACAAGTTGAAAAGACTGTCCTTCCGGCGTGCAGCCCGGTCATCGGGAGCTGGGAAGTCAATCAGGTTTGAAACGCAGCGGGCACAAGCTGGAGGGTGGGGGCCTTTCAACCCTCTGGATCGTGTCAGGATTATCCTGACTTACTCGACACACGTGGTTTGCAAGCTATGCTTGTGCCCCGAGAATGAGGTGTTGCAACCACCGCTAATCGAACATAGAAGACGCTTGGATACATTGGTTATAAAAAAAAAAGTTGAAAATACTGTCTACATACTGTTTTTTTTTTTTTTCATGCAAGACGGGTTCGCAGGTTTCTCGAATCAGAACTTCTATACCTCAGAAGCCAACAAAACAATTGCATTTAGTGCTCCGAACACGAATGGATGCGTGGGAAGCTATCAGTCTTTCTGAATTCTGAAAAAACCCTTAAATTCGCATGCAATTTTAGTAATTTTGTTAGTATTTTAGCTAGGCGTTTTAGTTCTATCCTCTTAAAACTCATTATTTCACTCTTGATCACATTTCTGCCTTCTTTATATAAATTTTTTGGATCCGTCCTTGACTTCAAGGGTCGGATTTCCGGACCGGGTGGGATCGAATTAAGGATGTTTAGTACCGCCTGCACGTTTTCTCAACTTATGTATCCTTCCTAGGTAGTGCACGGTACCGTGGACCTCATCCTTGTCAAGGACCGTATGGGGTGGCAAGATGGCCACCCGGTCAAGTCTCGGAGACCGGTTACCGTAGCAGCCACCAGATGTCTGCCGCGACCCGGCTGCCTGGCTAGAGCCGTTGTTTGACTTAAACTTGCAAGTTCGACCCGATCTCTGAGCTGGTTAAAAGAAACTACGCAGCTGATCATGCAACTGATTACGAACACACACATACAAGGTCTAAGGGGCAATCACTCCCATCACAGTCTCTGATGATCCTGCTTGGGTACTGTTCGACTCGAGCGGGAAGAAGAACGGGTACAGCTCATACCGGACGTAACAGCTGCTGTATAACACCCGGCACCCCTTTCTGTTCTCGCAGTAGGTCGGGAATTTCCCGACCGCGATAGCCAGGCACTGTGCGCAGTCTGCCGGAGACAGGTCCCTGGTGCACTGGACCAGGGCGTAGAGCGTGATAAACGGGGAGAGCATCCTCTCGCCTTTCCCGAGCCCACCAGTGTTTGGCTCGATCGCCTGCGATTCGATCCGGTCCATCAGGGAACCGAGTTCCCTGTTGAAGGTCTCCGGATCCGTCACGCTCTCGACGTTGTAGTAGAATATCCCGAATGACGTATCGATCTGGCCGGCAAAATCCTCTAAGCTGTAGCGTAGGAAGCAGTAGTCGTACCAGATCCTGGCATCAGCTTGGTTGGGGCACAGCCGGCGGACCTGCTTCGCCGCATCATCGATGCAGCCTGCGCAGTCTTCCCGGCCCACGTCTCCTCGGCATTGTGCGAGGCCGTAGACCTTCTCCCTGCCCAGGCCGTATGACGTGGCGACATAACCATTGGATTTGGTCTTGGAGACTAGTATTGGTAGCAGCCAGTCGATGTTAGCCGGGACACGACTGCCGAGGGTGATGTTCGAGTTATAGTTGCAGTATTGCCCTAAAGGGTCAGCTGCTTGAGCCATGCAGTTGCATCCTAGCAGTAGTAATAGTAAGAAAGGGAAGAGGAAAATGCTTTGCAAGGGACTCATGTTTCTTGGTCTCAATCGAGTAGTGCAGTGGACGATGATGTGCTTCTTAGTTGGGCTATATAGAGATTCTTGTCAGTGTTCACTGTCCGATATTCAGAGCAGGGACAAATCCAGGACACCGAGCTAGGGGCGAAATAGGATAATTTAATAAAAATATAGATGAAATCAGTATATTAGACTTTCACAAGTTTTCTCGAGTTCGGGGCCAATAGCTCCCGCGCACCCCCTAAATCTTTTCCTAATTAAGAGTCTCAATGATATTTCGACTAATACACATTCGAGTTTGGTCGGTCCACTGAGGGATAAAACACTTATCATTATGAACTTTTACCATCTACAAGACATAAAACTGAGTCTTTAATCGAGGGGAAGAGATACCGAACCGTTTTAATGAATATATGTTGGTGGGCTAGATAGTGCCTGGTTTAGTGGAAGCCAGAAGAAGATAAGCAGACATATATGACTTACAGTATGTAGGATCCATTCACCGGTCGTATTTCTAGAATGTCTTTTTTTTTTTGGTTGAATTTTCTAAAGCTCCTAGTCATCGAAATCTATCAAGCTGATTTGACGTTTCTTTCTCTTAATATAATATCGCGAATCTAAATCATCTAAATTCTTTACACATTATTTGAATTGAGGGATTTGGAGGGATAGTATAATTCATTATTTTGATAAATTATTAAAAGGGATTTTGAGGAATTTGAATGGATTGTGAATTTCTTCAAACCTCACTTTTTTTAATTCCTCGATTTGGGGAAATTTGGAGATATTAAATTTTTAGACAAAAATACTCATCGTAACTTCTTAAAAGAAACCCTAGACATGCCGTAATTTTGCATCATATAATTGCACAACTACACCCGTTCTCCCCTACTCGATCATCACCAATCCACGACCACAACACGTTTTCCCTTGCTTGACCACCACCAGCTTACAACTACCAAACCTCACAAGACTACCACAAAACCACAATTTCGTTCGAGTCTCGAGATCACCGTGAAATCACTGCGCCTCTCTTACGCCTCTCTTCCGTTCTCTTGGTCTCCCAAATTAAAACGGACGAATAATCAAATTAAACTTTTTATCCCTCTAAATCACTTCTCTAATAATAATATTCACACGAGTGATTTAGAGGAATAAGTTATTTCTCTAAATCTCTCAATTCCAACATAGTACGAAAATTGGTCAAGAACTATAGCTCGTGGATTCCATAAGACATAATTTTAGAGGAATATATATCCAGAAATGTCAAGGCCAAAGGACTAAGGAGGCCTACTGGCCACTACTTCCTGTCGGGCAGCTGATCCATAGCCAGAAATGGTGCATGAGCATTATTCCAGCAAGATGAGTTGACTTTGAATCGTGGTGGTCGATGGCCATGGAAATTCCAAGGTCGAGAATGAGATTGTTGACTAGGTGGAGGGATTGACACCAATTATATGGGTATTTTGAACCAGTCATTTCATCAAGTCACTTGCTAGATCGTAAAAACGATACATTACGGGTTATACAACGAGATGATTGCATATGTGGTGTAACGAAGAAGGACCGGATTACCCGGCTCGAAATCAGAGATGTATGTTCTCCTTGTATATGGCCCTCGTCCTGCATCAAAATAGCACAGCATCCTACTCCTTGCTGCAGCTTGAAAGCATCGCGCATCCTATCCGATCTTTGAAACTTGTTCCATCACGAACATCGTATACCGTCTAATGGATGCATTATGAACCATGACCCACTCATAGATTTTCAGAGATAGCATGAATATCAAAGTCGGGTAATCCCTTTGACAAGACCGCCTCTACCAGGCAACGATTTATTGGGAGTTTATAGCACGGGCGAATGAATCTACGATGTTGGACGAATCAATCACAGAGAAATGAAAGGATACAGGAACGTGAACAGCAAGTTATGCGTCCAAAGCTGATCCCGAAGCAGTAATCGACTCAGAGATATTGCTCCGTTGATCGATGGATTGCCCAGTGATCAAATCGAACTAATCTTGTTGGAGTACTGCTCATGCACCATTTCTGGCTATGGATCATCGAATCCTTTAATTTACATTGTTGATTATGAATTATTTGATACCTCGGTCAAAAACACCTGTCAAATTGCTTAGTGGCAGTCCGAGCTCTTCCCACTTGCGCTCTGACTGCCCTTCACAGCATCCTGCTCCCCGCAGCTCGAAAGCACAGCACATCCCATCCAATCTTGGAAATTTTTCCATCACGAGCATCTTATAGCATCTCTAATCGATGTATTAGGAACCATGACCCACTCGTAGATTTCAGAGACAGCCCGAACATCGAAGTCGGGTTCATGAGGTTAGAGATTGGAATCCCTTTGACAAGACCGCTTCTACCGGGCAATGATTAATTGGGAGTTTATAGCATGAATCTATGATATTGGATGAATTACAGAGCAAGTTATGCCTCCAAAGCCGATCCCAAAGCAGTAATCGACCCAGAAATATCACTTCGTTGATCGATTGATTGCCCTGTGTCATCATCACTGCAGACTGCAGAAGAGCATACACAGCACAGTGGAGATGTAGACCTAACTGACAGGGCAGAGGATATCAAAACTATCACAGCATGGACTCTGAGTGAAAGACCTCATCCACAAAACTCAGAGAATTCGAGAATGGAGATGATGACAGCAACTCCATGGATCTGAGCCTGTTTTGGCTATTTCGAGCGTACTTCTTCTCACTGTATGACATACTACTTATAGATTTCGGAAGAATGGCCAACCGATCGCAGCATCATCAGAAGTCGGTTGGACATTCATGTACTGCAGAAACTTCAGAAGGTAATTAACCACATAACCGGAAACAAAAGCTATGAAGGAAAGGAAGAAAAGACCAGTGAATATGACATCGGATCAGATGAATGTGATGATGAACAATTTTCCGTGCATTCCAATATTCTTAATGGTCGGAATGGAATGTTCTAAGTAAGTAGTCTCCAGCATCTCATCAAAAGTCATGCTGTTGGGTTCAATAAACAACCAAACACCCCCTCCGGCACAGCAAGTAGTTCTGTTGATATCGGTAGATACCAAGAGGCTGCTGCTTTCTTTCTTGGCACCCCTGTTGGTTGATCGAAATTTTCCAGGTCCCACAAGCTCGAGTCGCGATCGTGCCCCTGTGTGCACCATTCAGCACAAAGCGTTGATCTGTTTATGGCCTGTACTCGACGGAAGCTGAAGTTCTAAGCACATCTGTAATAGAAAATCTTTCCAAGCAGAGCAAGAAAACAAGAGAATATCAACATTAAGATGAACATTCAGTGACAATGAATAAACTACAGAGCAGCTTTGCAATCCTGTAACAGGAAATCTTTCAAAGCAAATTAAGAGCATAAACAGAATCGCTAACTACGAAGAAAAGAAGGACAAGACCAAAGCCCAATGGATTATTGATCATTCTACACCAGAAAAAAGAAAACTCGAAGTCTAAACTCATCCATCCATCAGCTGAAGCCTATTAGACTATTGACATGAGGAACAACTTTCTCTGCATTCCAGCGTATTGAACAGTTGGAGCTTGCAGTGTCAGTGTCAGGAGCCTCCAGCGTAACATCATAGTTCGAGTTATTGGAGATAACCAACATAACACCCCCTGGCATAATAAATGGTTCTGTCAGTCTCAAAAACCAAGGGGCTTGATGGCAAACAATCCTGCTTTTCTCTACCCATCTCGGCTTGTCGAAATTTTCCAGGACCCACACCCTTGACCCATCATGATTCCACGGCTGTGTGCAGAAGTATGTCCAGCTACACCTCCTGCAAAGATCTGTTCCTGGCAGCAGCTCGATGGAAGCGGAAGTCCTAAATTCATCTGTCAATACATCGATGGACAGTACTTTCACTTGGGGTGGCACGCCCCCACATGCAAACCAGTGCACTCTCCCTTCTGTAGCAGTGCTCGATTCTACCAACCATTCCATTGGCAGAGGGGCATCCAGCTCCTTCCAATTATGCCCAGAATTCTCTTCGCAGCCGTCTCTTTTCAGCTCGAAAACTTGGCACGTTCTTCGTGGATTAGGATGAGTCTGCATCCCAAAAACCTTATACTGTCCATTGGAAGAATTGCGAGCCAAGGCCCACTCGTAGTCTTCCGAGATACTCTCACTCAAGAGCACAGAGAATCTACGATCCGATGGTTGAAATATAGGCAGCTTTCTATATGTCCCCGTAATTGGATTGCAGATCACCAGTTGATAACGATCCTCTTTTGCGTAGCCAATCAGAAGTAGCCCATCGCATGAGGCCAGAAGCCGGATATCCATTGACAGGAGATGGCAGTACTTTATTAGATAATCACGGCATTGGAATCTCCCTTCTTGTTCTTGCCCACGGCCGAGATGTCCTGTGAAGTAGAGGATTGAACTGTTTGACCCGCCGTCAATATCGCAATATGTATGGACAGCAAACCCACTGAAGGGTGGTCGGGATGTCGTCCAGTGGTCAAGATGGGAGCGGGCAAAGGATGGGCTGGTGATCAGTTCGTACCAGCCCTTGCAGACGACCTTCAATTTAACAAGATCCTCGGCAGGGATTCTCAGCAGAATCTCGGCCCAGACATCCACAGGAATGAAAACCGGACCATTGCTCTGTCTATGGGGTTCCTCGTCTCTACAAGTGGAGTGAGTCTTCTTCTTCTTCCCATCCATATCTCTTGTTAATACGTGAGCTGCAAAGAAAGATGATAATGAATGATGATACTACTGCTCTTTTATGCATGAAAAAAAAACCCTAATAAGGATAGTAATCCAAAATTAGAAATAGTGAATATTTCTAACTTCTGAAAATATATTACAATAATATCGTTGAAAAATGGAATATTCTTAACTACCTATAATATATTAAAAGAATCTTATAATCTCAAAATTAGAACATTGCAATACATAACTTTTTTATATATATTACTCAATAGTAATTAAAATATATTTGAAAAATAAGATCATGAAAGTTTTCTTATTCTACACAGCAATAGCAATATTACGTACTCTACAAGGTAAATATTCATATCAATCATATCATAGTTTATTGTATTACGTACTATACAAGTTAAATACCATATCAACGCACTATACAAATATATCATGTCAATCACACCACTATCAGATTCTTACTTGTAGCAATGAATCCCTATCTTATCGACCAACTATAGAGAAGTGTTTTGTTGTCAAATTTTTTTATAATAATTTTTTTTAACTACCGACCAACTATCGACCAGATAATTAGTCAAAATACTATATTGACCAACTAGCAACTAGATCGTTTGTCAAAATACTAATATATTAACTTCACCCTAAATCTCAACTTCGAATAATGATATCTGTAAAAAAAAATATATGACTGAATCCACTGTTCCTTCAACCTCCATTATCTATGAGCTGTCCATTTTTTAATAACGCATTCCCATCTCTTCGCCTTCTTATCAATTTTTCTTCGGTGAATGTTGTTTTTCTCTAAAGATGTCATAACCTACAAAGCGACTCACTAATAACAGTAACAAAGATAAGATGATCAGAAGGCGTGAAGCGACGACATCATCAGTAGAGGCATCACATGCAGAACTTCCTCAATCTCAAAATATTGAGCGTGGATTAAGGCTTCCGGCATTCCAAGCTCTGTATCGGTTAACGACATCTATGACTACTCTGAATCCAGCATTCACAACACCAATTGTTGATCGCGGATTTGCCTTTACTTCGAGATCATATACGGTGCGAGGTAGCTCTTTTTTTATGTCAGAACAATATAATCAATTATTGCGCCAATGGAGGTTAGGAACACGTATACGTCAAGTCAAAGACACTTTATATACACTTTTAACGGATTCAAAGTTGCAACGGGTGTATCGTGCACCTATCGATTCCCAAGGTCAATACATATATGGTCCGAGAGAGAATGTTTACAGTCCAAAACCCCCACCCGTGATTTGAGCCAAGCAAACGATATACCCCATGCAATGTCCCATTTTGCATGAACAAAGAGATGTTCGGATCCGATGAAAATGTATTTGCCCGTACTTCACCTTTCACACTGCTAGCTGACATGGACGACGAAGGAGACGAAGGTGATAAAGGTGAACCTGATAATTCTCCCACCCAGCCTTCTCATTCAAGTTTTGAACCTTCAGACCGACATTTTCTAATGCAAGAGGGTACAAATGGTAAGTGTTAAAGTTAATATTATTATACAAAGAATACATCTTATACGAGTATTTTATAATGTATTTGTCAATATCGTATAATACAAATATAAACCATCAAGAGGGGAACTGAAACAATTTCAATAGTTATTTGTAATCATGTCAAAACATTTTTTAAGAGCTGAGCCGATATTCTAGAAGAATTTAGATGTGCTTTGTTTTCTGAGTGGAAGGTAATATGCACATCAATAACTATTTTATTCATTATATGAATAATATTTTATTTAATTTTATATTACTATTTGTTGAACATTGTATCAGCAATACGTATATTGGTATCCTAACGACGAACATCATATGTGAAAAGTATTTAATAAAAAGGCTAGGAAAAGATTGTGTGAAATATACCGAGTTTCAAGATTAAAATATCATCCAAATTAGATTGGAGACCAAATGTGGGAAGACTTGCAAAATCATTGGCAATCAAAGGAGTTTAAGAAATGTTCTCAAACAAATAAAAATAACCGTAAATCTGAGAAGGGTGGTTCTGGATATTGTAGCGGTTGCATTTCGGCGGGGACCCACGCTTTAAATATGGTCACCGTTAAGCTACCATATTATTTATACCTATCGATTAATTATGTTTTATTTGTATTTTATTATTGATATGACTAAAATAAATTCTCAATAATTGCAGAAGAAGAAATTGCGGAGAAAACTAACATATACAGAGATATTTAAGAGACTTCATTTGAGAAAGGCTGACAAGACATGGTAGACGAACGATCGCGTATTACTCAAGTACGTGGTATACACTTTTTAAACTATGCATATCTTGGTCATCTGGCCAAGGAGCATCACGTCATGGGTCCCCGTCGAAATGCAGCCGCCACAATATCCTGAACCATCATTCTCAAATTTACGATTACTTTTATTTATTTCATAACATTTCTTGAACTCCTCTAATTGCGAGTGATTTTGCAAGGCTTCCACATTTGGTCTCCAATCCAATTTGGACAATATTTTAATGAAACTTGGTACATTTTACACAATCTGTTCCCAGTCTTTTTATTAAATGCTTTCCACATATGATGTTTGTCGCTGGATGCCAATATACGTATTGCTGATACAATGTTCACCAAATAGTAATATAAAATTAAATAAAATATTATTTATATAATGATGTGCGGAAGGTAAAGCACGTCTAAATTCTTCTATAATATCGGCCCAACTCTTAAAAAATATTTTGACATGATTACAAACAACCATTGAAATTGCTTCAGTTCCCCTCTTGATGGTTTATATTTGTATCATAAGATATTGACAAATACATTATAAAATACTCATATTAAGATGTATTTTTATATAATAATATTAACTTTAACATTTACCCATTTGTAGTCCTCTCACATTAGAAAATATCGACTTGATAGTTCAGAGCCTGAATGAGAAGGCTAGGCGAGGGAATTATTAGGTTCACCTTCGTCACCTTTGTCTCCTCTGTCATCCATGTCAGTTGGTCGTGTGAAAGGTGAAGTACGGGCAGGTATATTTTCATCAGATCCGAACATCTCTTTGTTCGTGTAAAATGGGACTTGCATAGGGGTATACGTTTGCTTGGCTCAAATCACAGCGGTGGGTTTTGGAATGTAAACATTCTCTCTCGGACCATATATGTATTGGCCTTGGGAATCGACAGTACACGATACACTCGTTGCAACTCTGAATTCGTTAAAGGTGTATATAAAGTATCTTCGACTTGACGTATACGTGTTCCTAACCCCCATTGACACAATATGTATTGTTTTGACTGAAAAAGAGAGTTACCTGGCATCGTAGATGGTCTCGAAGCAAAGGCAAATCCGCGATCGGCAACTGGTGTCGTGAGTGCTGGATTCGAAACAGTCATCCATGTCATTAACCGATACGGAGCTTGAAATGCCGGAAGCCTTAATCCGCGCTCAATATTTTGAGATTGAGAAAGTTTCGCATGTGATGCCTCTGTTGATGATGTTGCCGCTTCACGCCTTTTGATCATCTTATCTTTGTTAATGTTATTGGCAGGTCACCTTGTAGATTGTGACATCTTTGAAGAAGTATAACGTTCACCAAAGAAAACTTGATAAGGAGGCAGAGAGATAGTTGTGTCGGAGGGAGAATAGGAAGAGAAATAGATGGATGTGAATGTATTATTAAAAAATGGACAGCTTATATATAATGGAGGTTGAAGGAATAATGAGATTCGGTCATATCTTTTTACGTATGTCATTATTTGAAGTTGAGATTTAGAATGAAGTTGACATATTAGTATTTTGACAAATGATCTGATTGCCAGTTGGTCAGTATAATATTTTGACCAATGATCTGGTCGATAGTTGGTCGATAGGTAATAAATTTGGCAACAAAACATTTCTCTATAGTTGATCGATAAGATATTATTCATTGTTACAAGTAAAAATCTGACAGTAGTGGTGTGATTGATATGATATATTTGTATAGTACATTGACATGATATTTAACTTGTATAGTACGCAATACAATAAACCGTGATATGATTGACATGAGTATTTACCTTGTAGAGTACATTATATTACTATTGCTGTGCAAAATAAGAAAACTTTTGCAAGTCCTCTATACGAAGATCGAAAAAAATATGTAAATACAATATGCGATGGATTGGGTATATGAATATATGAACTCCTTAACATATATATATTGATGAAATAAGAGAACAAGTCACGATAATATAATTAATAAAACCTGTGATACATTTATGTTTGCGTGCATATCTAAACAAATATGCGAACATAATAAAACATGTGCTACTTTTATGTTTGCGTGCATATCTAAATAAATCTGTGAACATTGATGGCAACTACTTGATAAAGTATGTTGGTCGGTATTTCGTTGAAAATTTGGGATTAACATTTCTGACAAAAGTAGATAAGTGATTTACTGACCATTTAGTGACTAATTACCAACAAATGATTTACTTTTTTGTGGAAATTTTGACCATTTAGTGATCAATTATCTATAAATAATTACCAATATATTACTATTGCTATGCAAAATAAGAAAACTTCTGCAAGTCCTCTATACGAAGATCGAAAAAAATATGTAAATACAATATGCGATGGATTGGGTACATGAATATATGAACTCCTCAGCATATATATTGATGAAATAAAGAGAACAAGTCACGATAATATAATTAATAAAACCTATGATACCTTTATGTTTGCCTGCATATCTAAACAAATATGCGAACATAATAAAACATGTGCTACTTTTATGTTTGCGTGCATATCTAAATAAATCTGTGAACATTGATGGCAACTACTTGATAAAGTATGTTGGTTGGTATTTCGTTGAAAATTTGGGATTAGCATTTCTGACAAAAGTAGATAAGTGATTTACTGACCATTTAGTGACCAATTACCAACAAATGATTTATTTTTTTTGGAAAATTTTGACCATTTAGTGATCAATTACCGATAAATAATTATCGATATATTACAATTGCTGTGCAAAATAAGAAAACTTTTGCAAGTCCTCTATACGAAGATCGAAAAAAATATGTAAATACAATATGCGATGAATTAGGTATATAAGTATATGAACTCCTTAACATATATATATTGATGAAATAAAGAGAACAAGTCACGATAATATAATTAATAAAACCCGTGATACCTTTATGTTTGCGTGCATATCTAAACAAATCTGCGAACATAATAAAACATGTGCTGCTTTTATGTTTGCGTGCATATCTAAATAAATCTGTGAACATTGATGGCAACTACTTGATAAAGTATGTTGATCAGTATTTCGTTGAAAATTTGGGATTAGCATTTCTGACAAAAGTAGATAAGTGATTTATTGACTATTCAGTGACCAATTACCAACAAATGATTTACTTTTTTGTGAAATTTTTGACCATTTAGTGATCAATTATCGATAAATAATTACCGATATATTACTATTGCTGTGGAAAATAAGAAAACTTTTGCAAGTTCTCTATACGAAGATCGAAAAAAATATGTAAATACAATATGCGATGGATTGGGTATATGAATATATGAACTCCTCAGCATATATATATTGATGAAATAAGAGAACAAGTCACGATAATATAATTAATAAAACCTGTGATACCTTTATGTTTGCCTGCATATCTAAACAAATCTGCGAACGTAATAAAACATGTGCTACTTTTATGTTTGCGTACATATCTAAATAAATCTGTGAACATTGATGACAACTACTTGATAAAGTATGTTGGTCGGTATTTCATTGAAAATTTGGAATTAGCATTTCTGACAAAAGTAGATAAGTAATTTACTGACTATTTAGTGACAATTACCAACAAATGATTTACTTTTTTGTGAAAAATTTTGACCATTTAGTGATCAATTACCGATAAATAATTACCGATATATTACTATTGCTGTGCAAAATAAGAAAACTTTTGCAAGTCCTCTATATGAAGATCAAAAAAATATGTAAATATAATATGCGATGGATTGGGTATATGAATATATGAACTCCTCGGCATATATATATTGATGAAATAAAGAGAATAAGTCACGATAATAGAATTAATAAAACCCGTAATACCTTTATGTTTGCGTGCATATCTAAACAAATCTGCGAACATAATAAAATATATGCTGCTTTTATGTTTGCGTGCATCTCTAAATAAATCTGTGAACATTGATGGCAACTACTTGATAAATATGTTGGTCGGTATTTCGTTGAAAATTTGGGATTAGCATTTCTGACAAAAGTAGATAAGTGATTTACTAACCATTTAGTGACCAATTACCAACAAATGATTTACTTTTTTGTGGAAATTTTTGACCATTTAGTGATCAATTACCGATAAATAATTTAATAACCAATTACCGACAAATGATTTAGCAACTAATTACCGACCATTATTTTTTGTCGAAATTTTCAACTATTTAGCAATCAATTACTGACAAATGATTTAGCGACCAATTACCGACAAAACTTTAGTTAGTATTTTGTGACAAAAACAGTCAAAATTTTTCAACTTGCTTGGTTATCTGAAATTGGTCGAAAACAATTACATTAGTCGAAAAATGATCACAGGCCTCTTATAATTTTAACTACAATTCATTCATCGATAACAACTTATTGCTAAAACACAATTCTCTTGCAGTGCCACCACCCTTTGGCTTAGCAGATTGTTCTATGGATATGGGAAAATACCAATGCAGGTAAGGGCAGGCACTCCTGTCCTTCTCGACCCATTTTTGTTGATCGAAATTTTCCAGTACCCACAGGCTCGACTCGTTATACCACCCTTGTGTGCAGTAAAATGCACCATTCCAGACGAAGCACAGATCCATCTCTGGCATGAAGTTGATGGATGCCGAAATACTAATCTCATCTGTCAAGACATTGATTGATAATATTTTCACCATGTGCGGCGGACTGCTCGTCGCTGCAAGCCAATGCACTTTCCCTTCCGTCGTGATGCTCGTTCGGATCCACCAATCGAGAGATACGGTCACATCCAGCTCAAATTTCAAATAATGCCACGATCTCTCTTCGCTGCCTCTTTCCAGCTCGAAGATGTAGCACGTTCTATGCATCTCCGGGATAATCAACATCCCAAAGACCATGGCCCACTTGTAGAAATCCGAGATACTCCAATGGTGAACACATTCGGCATCCGATAGCGTAAGTCTGGGCAGGCTTCTTCACGACCCAGTTACTGAATAGCAGATGAGATGTCACTAATGAATTTCTTCAACGTAACCGATCAGAAGAAGTAGCCCATCGCACGAGGCGAGGAGCTGGTATTTCTTCCTCCATTGTGTTTCCGACATTCCACCATCCTCAGTCCTTTATCAGAAACTACGGCATTGGAATTTCCCTCCATCACGGCTGAGATGCAACCTGAAGTAGAGGATCGATGGGATCAGGAACCCATTAGACAGGTGATGCATATGGATGGCGAACCCGACGTTGGGCCGTGGTCAAGATGGGTGTGGGCGAAGGATTGACTAGTGATCAGTTCGTACCAGCTCTAGCAGACGATCTTCAGTCTTACGAGATCCTCTGCAGGGGTTCTCAGCATAATCTCGCTCCAAACTGATCGGAAGGAAAGGCGGATCATTCTCTCTAGCCGGTTAATTGCTCCTCCCTTGCTGGAGATGATGAAGGGCGCTGCCGCTCCCCATCCATAACCATTGATTGCTACGTGCGCTGCAAACAAAGACAATGATAATACTTGTACTTTTTCATGGGAAAAAACCCTAACCCTAACCCTAATTATACATTGTTGATTTAACATTAATCTACCAGAAAAATAAGATACCGCCTGATATGCGATTTTTTATCAGCTAAAATTAATCAATTAGATGACAATTGATCATGACTTTTACCTCTTAAATTAAAATATTAGAAATGAATTCAATCGAGTTTTATATCTTTCAGGATTCATATGATCGCTTAATGTATACAATAATTGCTTTGACTGGTTATTAAAAAAAAAATCGCTTTGACTCAAAGTCGGGTCGAGATCATTAAGATGCGACAATATTACGATCTAATCCAACGTCACACCCACACTTTTCAAATCTTAAACCTATATTTACTTGAAGTTTATGTGGAGATAACTGTCAATGGGCTTGCGTTATCAATATTTGTAGGAGAATGGAAAACAAAATATATGAATAAAAATTAAAAAAATACCAACTTTAGTATGTAATTAAATTATATCATAAATTATAGAAGTTGTTAATAAAAGCATGAACTTTCGACAGATAACCAAATTATATCAATAAATTCAATTGTAAAAATACATATTTCACTTATATTACTACTATCTTTGAACATCTTCTCCTTAAGTAAGATCTCTGGTAGATAAAATTTACCTTGGAAGAGTTTTACTCCTTAGTGGGTCATGTCTGCTCAAGTTGAATTAATCTGGGCCCATTAAATTTCTAAATATCAGCGGTTCATACTGAAAAAAATTAAAATTTAAATTATCGGCTGCATTTAAATGTCAACAATTTCATTTTTTTTCTAAAAACAGTTTTTTTCAGGGGACAATTTTACCAAAACTCGTTCATGTCGAACCTCAGAGCTCGGACGATCGTTGAGAGATTCTTTTATCAACTCTATTCACCACGTCATCCGTAAATTTTACTAATAAAAATTTAACATGTTATTATTTGGTTTATTTTTTCATTCATTTATAATCATGATTTGAAATATTCATTCATTGGTTAATTTACTATGTCATCCGTTAGTTCAATTTACCTAAGAATTTCTCACTTGAAATTACGAATGGCAATGGGCCAGGGCGGGGAACGGTGAAATTTGTTACTAATGTGTAAAATATTATTCAAAATTTAATATAAATTTAGATTTATGATTGTACATTTAAAAAAATTTAAGAATTTACATAATTTTGATAAAATAGAAAGATTACTATCCAATTTGTTAATATAAAAGTATTTATAAATCATATAAATCAATTTTGAAATATATAATTATATAGTATAATAATAAATAAATAGAGACAGGGCAGCTGCCGGACCCAGACCCGCCCGACCCCACCCCATAGCGGGGTAGGCCGGGGCGGGATTCATGGGTCCGGGCCAAATTGTTATCCCTACTCGAAGCTCCTGCCCTAACAGCAGCTTTGTTGGACTGTGGGCTTCTGTCAGGAGCCCAAAAAAATGGGCCTGTCTTCGGCCCAAAACTTCAAATCGAAGCTCTTCAACTGGCATAAAAGGCAGAGCGCAAAACCCTACCTGTTTCTTCCATCCCCCGCTTCGAGTTTCAGCGGCAAGCGGCGTCTCAAGCAGGTTCGAAACACTAACTCTCTCTATATCGATTCGATGCTTGCTGATTCCACACTCTGTCCATGACGCGTATAAGCTCTTCAGCTTTGAGCTGAAATCTTACTTATGAGGCTGAATAATTTATAATTTCCCCGGAGACTCGGTGGTTTCTTTGATCTGCGGATGATCTTCTGAGCTGTGTTTCTGATGGTTGAGAGTCGCAGGAAAAATGGCGGTTCCGCTGCTCTCGAAGAAGATCGTGAAGAAGCGGGTGAAGAAGTTCAAGAGGCCCCAGAGTGATAGGAAGATTGCTGTGAAGGTACTGGTTCACATTTTCCGTTTACTATGACTACGGAGGCACCGATTTGTCATCATTTGAGCTGCTGATTTCTGCGGTGATTCAATTTTAGGTTGTCAAAGATTCAGAATAGTGTAATGTAAAGTATATAAATTTGGAAGTTAACTTTCATGTTGGTCAAATCAATGGCAGGCAGATAGATGTTCCCTGTGAATAAACTGAACTATAAATCAGAGTCTTGTGATAGGATATTACGAGAATTTGAATCGAGTGCTTTTGGTTCTGGGTGGCCTAAACTGATGTCTAGTACTAAGATTATTCAACCTGCTCCCTTCATTGCAAGGATCAGGGACTGTTTCTAATGGTAGAACATCTGAGTGGTATATGACTTTGGTTGCCTAGGACCTTGTTGATCAATAAACCTTTCCATAAATGAAATGTGAGTGCAGCCGAACTGGCGAAGGCCCAAGGGTATCGACTCACGTGTGAGGAGGAAGTTTAAGGGATGCACTCTGATGCCCAACATCGGTTATGGATCCGACAAGAAGACCCGCCACTATCTTCCCAATGGGTTCAAGAAGTTTGTAGTGCACAACGTGAGCGAGTTGGAGCTCTTGATAATGCACAACAGGTAAAGGGCTCCTAATTCCTAACTCCAAACTTCATTATCACCTATGCTATCTGGTACATTCCAGTTCTACTAACCTTGTGCCTTTCATTGATATATTAGGCTAACTGGTTTAAAAAAATGTCAGAGTTTAAAGTTAAAAAGGTGAATTTAGGAAGATATTTGAAGCACCTTGTAAGTGTTAAAAATACTGATGACTAGCATAATCCTGGACTTGGTTGGTTCTTCAGATCATTATTAGATGTTTCTCCACTCGACTTTCTTCATCTTCCAGGTACTTAATAGCTTCTGATCCATGTAGCTAATCGGGCTTTATTATATTGCTAGGACGTACTGTGCGGAGATTGCACACAATGTGTCCACCAAGAAGAGGAAGGCGATTGTCGAGCGTGCTGCACAGATCGATGTCGTGGTCACCAACAAGTTGGCTAGGTTGAGAAGCCAGGAGGACGAGTGAGCTTTTAGATGTATTAGCATCCAGCAATTTCGTGATATTGACACTTTTAATGTGTTGGTCCACATCCATGCAAACTGATCAAAATTTTCACTCTCCTCGTCTTGCCCTTGGTTTTTGCTCTTATGGATGACTAAGTTGCTGAAATACCGATGATGATAAGCATACAATGTGTTCCTGCCCCGTATCTTATGGAAGATGAAACCTTCGGGGCTTGGCTTGTCCCAGAGCCTTTGGTACACGCATCCTCTTCATCATACCCTCATATATGGATAATAGGGATTCTTTTATTTTCTTCTCATATGCATCTTAATTTGATCACCAGATATCTGGAGTAAATATTCAGTCTGTGATACATAATGAGTCTTTGTATAAGTTACATGTGTACAGTTTACGCGTGTATTGCAAGCACCAAGATCTAAATGTTAAATTTACACAAAGAATTCGTTGTATATTGCACACCCGATATCAAATATATGAAGTATTGATTGGGTATATGAATATATGAACTCCTCAGCATATATATATTCATGAGCAAACTTAATGAATCTACATAATAAAGTTGGTTTTTATTAACCTGTTGATGGTAGCTCGGGTGGTGAGGCGTTCGCCTAACCGTTGAGATTAGGGTTCGAATCACCGATTTGTCGCAAAATCTAATCTCTAGAGATCACTTCCACGCCACGAATAACTTAATTAGACATGTACTTTGGTTAAATTATCACTTTTAACATGAATTTTTTCGCATGGTATAGGAATATACAAACTTTAAAATGTTTGTCTCATTAGTACGCCGTTACAAAATACATTAGAATTGATAGAATTTGCTGACCTGTCACTTCAGATTGTACATGTGACAGATGGAGATTGATGTGGTGAAATCCCATGGAGAAGTATGGTAAAAGGTCATTTATGCCCGATAATCAAACTATTTGAATTTCTAAAAAAGAATCGCACTTGCGTAATTTCATCAATTGAAAATCCTTAAAATCAAAAATTACAATTATAAGACGGAGTTATCAAGCATGAGAGAACATAATTTAAAAAGTTTGATTGATGGGTATAAATGATATTTTGCTCTACTCGTCCATATGGCTTCGTCACGTAACTCTCCATCCACTGCATTTATAACCTAACGTGATAGGTCAGCAAATTCTGTTCATCTGAATTGATTTTGTGACGGTGTGCTAAATGGAACAAACATTTTAAAGTTTGTATCTTTTTAGGTCACGCGAAAAAGTTCATCCCTTTTTAAGTCATGCAAAAAATTCGTGCTAAAATTGATCATTTGGCCAAATTGCTGGTCTAATTAGGTTATTAACCCATACAGTAATGTAAACTTACTTGAATTTATGGGTTTGTAAGGTTGTATGGTGACAGTAGTCCAATTGTACCAATCATACTTACTATATACGTTATTTAATAAATAAAAAACATATAACAGTAAAAAAAAAAAAAATGTATTTCCTTCTTAAATAAAAAACATTTCTGAATTTCCTTCGACAAATAAACTTGATTTCTTTCTCTCGGTCTACGCATTTTCTTGGTGCTTCCCCCTTCCTTCTCCGCTGCCCGGAGATCTCTTGCACTGGTGGGCCACAAATATCCGCCAGCCGCCGACCCAATTCCTCAGGCTGAAGGGCCTCGTCGTTATCTGTCGCTTTCGGTCGAGCTCTGACGGGGAACGTTCTAGAGACAAGAACTTGGAATTCTACAGCTACCCAACGCGACCCAACAGAGAGGAGCTTGAAGGAGGAGATTTTCGGAGAGAGAGGGGCCGCTGGGATGGGACCTAACACGGCGGCGATCCAGGCCGAGCGTCTGAAGAAGGACGGCAACGATTACTTCCAGCGGAACCGGTTCGGTGCCGCCATCGATGCTTATACTGAGGTTTTCTTTCATTCCTCTTCCCGTAGCAGTTCTTTATTTTAAGGCATGAGTTGGGTAATGGTGGATTCCGCTATATCTGGGCTGCCTAGGGTTTGCTGGTGTTGCTGTAGCCTTGTGGATTTCTCCCTAAAATTTCATAATTTATAAATCGTTCAGCAATCATTGGCGCCGAAATGGCGATAACTCTGTTCGACATTAGTATATTAAATCTCCCCATATTGGGTTTGATGCGAATCGGAGCAGCAGTTACGGCTTTTTCTTTGGGCTGAGGTTTAATTCTTCGAACTGACTGTTCTTGTTGAAATATGAAGGCGATTACACTGAGTCCGAATGTGCCCGTATATTGGACGAATCGCGCACTTTGCCATCTCAAGCGGAAGTATGTACGGTTCCCTGACTTTTTCCTTCTTCGCTTCTTCTGTTTATGTTCGAATATCTTTTCTTTATTGTGTATCGGTTGCAAAATGGGCTTTCATCTGGGTATTTTATTCTTTCAGTGATTGGTCAAGGCTTGAAGAGGATTCCAGGAAAGCACTTCAACTAGATCACAAGTCAGTCAAGGTTAGATTTTTGTATCTTCTCTTTTCCCTTCCTGTGGCAAAGGTCATTGGCCCTCTCGCGATTGCTGTCCTTCCTGTTCTTTCCAGATGTTCAATGTCACTTTTCAAATTTTGGAGCACTTATATATTGATATTATAAATAATCCCAGTCAAGATTGCGGTGTTGCCAATCTTCATTAGTTCATTTAGATCCCAACGTTACAGGCATTTGGCTGTTGGTTGTTGTTATAGTTAAGTTATCAATTCTTTAGTTTCTTGGATAATGGGAAAACTTGGTGGTAGAGCATTGCATTTTTCTACTAAAATTTGAGTCAAAATGGTAAATTTGTTAGCGCTGTCATGACCTTTTAGCGTAGCTGGTGTCCTGGGGATTACTGGCATCACATATCCATTTTCTTTGGTATTTGATGATTAGATAAGCCTGCACTCGGGCAGCAAAATGCTAATCATTGCAATGGACTGATATATTATCCTCTTCTGTTTGCAGCTTGGCAGTAAATGGTTTTCATGTCAAAGATAGACACTAGGTTGTTTATGATTTGGTTGTGCTAACTATTTGTAGGCTGTCTTCTTGTTCTCTTGTACCCCTGAAAAAGAATCATAAGCTGCTTTATCTTTTTCCCCACCTGTTTGTTTACCGTGAAATTTTCTGCCTCACAGGCTCATTATCTTCTGGGACTTGCATTGCTACAGAAGGAAGAATACGCCGAAGGAGTGAAGCAATTGCAAAGAGTACGTCTGCACAGTTTCAGTGATGTGTTAATGATATTGGAAACATCATTGATATGCTGAAAAAGAAGTTTCTATAAACTTATATACTGTAGATGCTAAAGCGTGGAATCTGTCAAAATAATGAAGCATTGCCAGATTACTGGTGTATATTTGGTTATTCTCAGAGTATCTCAGATTTTTATTATGTCTTTTACTATAAATAATAGATCTGGAGTCTTGCCAGTGCTCTAGTCTTGGCCAATACTTGCAAAGTGTGTGACAAAGTTCTTTTGGTCAACCAAGTTTAGTGACTTGTTATAGTTTTGTTCCTTGGGTTCATATCCTATGTAAACAAGAAAGAAATACGTAGTTCTAGCAGGCAGATAGTTGTCTTTATTGATGCTTGGGCATAGGAGACGTTTTTGTACAAGAATTAGTGATGCGATAGTGAGTGGTAACATCAGTAATCTTGGATGGAAATGAGGATGTGCACTCGGCTACTTTTCAAGATGGATCTGTAAATTTTGATTATTTGCGTGGCCTAATATTCTATATGAAAAACGATGCATATGAGGTCATATTGTCTCGATATAATCTTGTATCAGGCTTTGGATCTCGGGAGGGGTGCCAAGCCTGGGAGTTATATGGTGGAGACAATATGGCAGGAGCTTGCGAAAGCAAAGTATTTGGAGTGGGAGCATGCATCTACGAAGCGTTCTTGGGACCTTCAGAGCTTAAAGTATGCAACTATCATGAACTTAAGAATTCTTTGTGATTTTGTCTAGGAGCTGTTTCAATGTGTGGTTGTACTCTTTTTTTGTAGTCACAACAATCTGTTTTCATTCTCAGGGAAGCTTGTGAGGTAGCTCTCAACGAGAAGTTCTCTAACGAGTCTACCCTGTCAGAAGGGTTTGTGGATGAACTGGAAAGGTCTCACTCAGAACGCTTAGAGCTGTTGAGACAGGTGTTTAGGAAAGCTTCAGCTGCTGACACTCCAACCGAGGTGGGTGCTTTCTACTAACTCCGATCTGTATTTTGAATTTTGAGTATCGAGATAGTTTCGTTTCCCTGTTTATTAATTCTTATAGACTTGTCTCTAATTGTGAAAAGCTCCTTTAAAACTTCAGGTGCCTGACTACCTCTGCTGTAAGATCACCCTTGACATATTCAGAGACCCCGTTACCACTCCGAGTGGGGTAACATACGAGAGAGCTGCGATTCTTGAACATTTACAGAAGGTGCGTCTTTGTGCTTTCATGCTTATGTTTAGCAGTTAAATCTTTGTTAGTCTTCTTTTACCAGTTTGTATAAATATCAATGGAGTTTTCTGTCCCATTACTATAGGTTGGAAAATTTGATCCAGTCACACACGAGCCACTCAACCCTTCCCAGCTGATACCTAATCTGGCCATTAAAGCAGCAGTCCAAGCATATCTAGATGAGCATGGGTGGGCATACAGGATGGATTAACAATTTCCTGCTAACACTGTGCAGAACCGAGCAGATGGACCAAATCTAAAAGGTAAGTCCTTTTCCTAGTCTGTGATGGTCGTGCCTGAGTTCTCCTCTTCGCTTGAGTCTCAGCGCTGAGTTTGGATCACAACTCTTGAGTGCACATCTTTTCTTGGTCCCATATAGTACCCAACATGAAAATACGCGTGAGTTGGCTGTCTGGTCTTGAAATGTACATAGACAAATCAACTATCAACTTCATTGAAACAGCTGTAATGTGCAGCTTCTGGTCTGGTTTTGAACTGGTAATTAAAATTCTGCAGCTGGTGGGGGGGCGGGGGTTTCTTATCTGTTCTGGGAATCTCGGCTTGTTCTTATGGCACGGTATTTGTACGAATGGATTAGCCGTGAATTGGTCCCATCCAAACAAGACATTTTTTCAGATGTATGCAATGGAGCTTCATTCTTTCAATCTATTTGGGATTATATGGGAGACGGTTCTAAGTTAAGGCCAATGGTTTTCCAACTTCCAAGTCAGGTAATTTTCTTCAATTTTTTGTTCTTTTATGTTATTAAATTGGTCTAATGTTTTTTTTTTTATAATTATTGTCCTTTAACAGTGATGACTCAGTCACTGTTAAAGTTTAAGTTGGCATTTGTCAGGATTTAAGCTCGGGAATCTCTTCTAACAATATTACTTTAAGCGAGACTTGAATTTGGAACTTTGACCTCGGTAAAATTGCATGAGAGTGAGTTTTGGATCATTAAATTACAGCTCTTGACTGTATATTTAATGCAGATGGATCCGCATGAAGGCACATAACCAAGTTTTTTTTTAATTATTGTATTACTGTTCATCTAAAATGTTGATAAGTGTCGTACAATTAAACCTTTATTCAAGGCTCGAACTAGCTACTACAGGGTGAAACATCCCCTCTTAACAGCGAATTTTCTCTATTTATAATATTTAAAATTCACGCGTTGACCGATAGTCACAAGTTTCCTTCCTGTAAGACTTTATAAATTTTTTTAAAAAATTGTATTAACAAATTCACTTAGTAATCCCATGAGCAAAGAGGAACACAGTGGGGGCACGTGATTGAATTGAGAGCCCTTCCAAAAGAGACAGCCCATGTATGTCAACTACGACCCACTTCCCTTGGTGTCACATCAACCCTCTCCTCCTTCCATTAACTTGGAATTAAGACAATGTTTGGTTCAAGAATTGTTAGATTATAGAATAAAGTGAGATGATAGAAAAAATAATTATTTTACATGAAAAATAGTTGAATTTTTACTAAAATGCCCTTTTTCATTCAAAATTTTTTATAATCTCTCTGACGTGGGCTTCTTGTAATTTCCACAACATGCAGTTGTGGGACCCACTGTGATTGAAGATTGCCTTACTTTTGGGTGGTAAAAGCTTCCCACCGAAAGTACCGAGGCCCGGAAAAGTTCCTTGGCCCGGCAATTCAAAAATGAGGAGAGGATTGTAGCCAAATACAGTAAAATAGGATGGGAAATTAAAATCTTCCATGGAAAACAATTACGTTAGGTCGAGCCAAACACAGCCTAAGAACAACATCAACTCAATGCACTGAGAGTGAACCCTACTTAGACTCCCTCCCCCTCTCTCTGTCTCCCTCTCTCGTTAGGCCGATGAATGCCACAGTCCGCCTTCCACCGAAAGTACCGAGGCCCGGAAAAGTTCCTTGGCCCGGAAATTCAAAAATGAGGAGAGGATTGTAGCCAAATACAGTAAAATAGGATGGGAAATTGAAATCTTCCATGGAAAACAATTACGTTACGTCGAGCCAAACACAGCCTAAGAACAACATCAACTCGATGCACTGAGAGTGAACCCTACTTAGACTCCCTCCCCTTCTCTCTGTCTCCCTCTCTCGTTAGGCCGATGAATGCCACAGTTCGGTTCGATCCTCGGACCCTTGTTATTCAACGCAGATGGCAATCTACCTGTGAGCTTTATCTTTAGATCCGAATGCGTGAGAATCCCACAATACGAACTGACACGAACGGTCCGATGATTAAATTTGAACTACTTATATCTGGACTTCTTTCTTGATGGGTGCACAGCTAGCACATTATTAAGAGGTCATCGGGCAAGTTCAGTAGCAGAAATCACATGGTGGATCACTTGTGTCGGGGTGCCCGAGTTTGGCAGAAGCTTCCACTTTTTTTTTTTTTTAAAAAAATAAATGTTATTTTTCTCAGTTTCATATATCTATATTATTCTACGTAAATATGTGAGAAGTTTAAATTTTTTTTTATTTTTCACATTTATCTTTAATCTAATTCAAATATTAGAATCTATAATATATATGTACTTTACAAAATCCTCAAGATTATGGGTAAAATGATAATTTCAATCATTTTCCTCTCGCTTCATATCTACTATCTCAATAGTAAAAATATTTTATTAATTACTGAGATTCTCCATTCTCACTTCATATCATTCGATTTTACATTTTAACCGTAAAATTTTATCACTTTTTAAAACTATTTCCGTAATTTCTCAATTGTTTCGTACGATTTCCTTAATTATACAATTCATATTCACGTTTCTAAAATCCTCCGATTTGTTACGACGTTCTCCATTTCTATAAAAAAATCTACTTTATTCATAAGAAATTCTCATAATTACATGTTCTACTTCTTTTTTATTTGATTTGAACTACTTATTTTTCATCCACTGTAACATTAAATTTTATTACTTTGATCATTATAAATGAGGATGAAGATGACAGCAGTGACGAATATCCGGACTTTCATGTTCGACCATAGACATATCAGACGGACACGTGTTTATTTGATAACGAAGAGTTTTATCTGCTCGCTCATATATGAACACTCCCACGGAATTCTAATTTTAAATTATTTTAATTTAAATTTCTTGTTATCGAATTTCATGTTATTATCTTATCCATTTCTCATCATGCAGACATCGACAATTCTACTTTACGGGGGAATTATTGCAGAAATTCAAATAATGCGTGTCGGTCACTCAAAGGCGGTGACGTGTCATTTCATTTGCATAGAAAATGTAATTATTATCCAATTCAAAAATTAAATAATAGCAATAATAATAAATACATCTCTTGTCTCCTACTCTTTTTTGACATAAATTTTATGACATTTAAAAATTCAATAATCACCAAGAGGGGTTGGGCCGAGTGGTAAGCAGCTCGGTGCCGCTTAAGGAGGTCTCGGGTTCGAGACCTCACGTACGCAGACACCCCTCTTGGGAGCCTCACCCGCCATTACCAGGCGTGCGACCCGGGGCGACCAACGGATTAGTCAAGTATGGTTGGCTGAAAGATGCCATCTCACCGCTGGTGGGGCCTGCTTGGATACCGTGGCTGGCGACCAAAAAAAAAATTCAATAATCATTATTAATTCAAATTCAGGAACGACCGGTCCACCAAGAGGCGAAACTCTTTCGATCACGTGTTTTCCCCGCTCGCTTGGATCGAACTCGAAATTTCACTGGCGGGGAATGGGCGTCGAACCACTTCTGAATCAGCCTCTCTGGACCCGCGAATTAAATCGACGCCCTCGTTACTACTTGAGTACACTTAGGAAAATTGGGGAACAAAAAAAAAAAGATATCAGATGATCCTATCTCACGATGACGTGGCGAGAAATAATCAATCAAATTGTTTTGATTAGTAATAATTATGACAATTGACTGAGTGATTGATATAAATTACTCGTTTGTCGCATTCTGATTGGTATTTTCTTATGTCGCGTGGCGAGGTAATACCAACCAACAACCTAAGAATTTTTCGGGAAAATCATTGTAAGTTGAAGTGCCCGTGTGACTTAATTGGACGGCCTTTAACGGTTAATATCCAGTTATTACATTCTTTTATTTACACATCAAGGGACTAAATTGCAAAGTGATAAAGGAGTTTGATGGCCAGGTGGGTTAAATTATGAGTTGAGGGATCCTCGAAAGATTACGACCTGCTCAGATGGTTCATGATCCCCACGAGCTCTGGTGGGATGGGAGTCGATGTTAATTGCCAAGACCGCGCTGCTCGAGCCTCTGGCTCAGTGGCAGAGGTGGCATCGGCTCCTGGGTTCAAACATGAAAACCTCAGAGCACGGACAAACGAGTGGCAAATCCAGTAAGTGGATTTAGCCCACGGCTAAGATTCGATCCAAACACGGATCTCTCACCACCCCGGTCGATCCCTATGGCCTCCCAAGCGGAAAAGAGCATGGAGCAATGTTTCCGCCTCCGCTCACCACCTAGGGCAGATAGGGATCGACCGCTCTTTTGATGACCTATGTATGTTTGCAGACTACTGGCTTGCGAGCTAACCCGGGTAGCTCGCAAGCTCCGAATTTAAGCTATAATGACTACTTTACCCCGTGACTTAATTGAACTTCCAGCAATAGTTCTTTTTTTTTCCCCCTTCCTTTCCTTTCATTAATCAAAGGAAATGACTTGTCATTCTATTGTGAGAGTTCATTATACCATGATGAAGACCACAACCTCGTATGCTACTTAACTACCCTTCTAACAATGAATGTTCTCGAAAGCAACAACCCCGATGAAATCACCCGACTCAGGTTACCCCGATGGACTCGTATAAGTTCTTCCATCAAGACCAACATAGACATCTACAGAATTTGGCGATCATAATTTCTTCCATGTAAATATTCTTTATTTTGTCAGTTTTTTTTTTTTTTTGGGGATTGGACCACACCCCATCATCATTCATCACTCACTTCACATAATTGTTGCACTCTATTCATTTCTCCACCATCCCCATTGATCCACATCTCATTTGGAATCATTCATCCAAAAGATCCATCACCTCAACTATTCTACAAACCAAGTCATTTGGCTTCATCCCCACAAACATCAGATCCATCCTTCTCAATCCCTTCTCCCACTCCCACTTCAAATATCCAAGTGTCGTCGTTTCTGATAAAGCTGGACCGTGTTCCGCTCGAAAAGAACATAGAGACAATGAAATGAGAAGTTCATTGCAAGAGAATCATATTCACAGAGGATGTCTTGTAGGGGAACTGTACAGGGTGGAGGGAACACCACTGAAGAAGAGGAACCCAGAAGCTAGAAAATGGAAGGGGAAAAGAAAGCTCACATATTGCTAAGTACAATGGGAAGAGAGCTGCAGGCTGTGCACTAGCATCGTCATCCTTAACCGAGCATACAAAAATGACCGATACGATTGAAAAGACTAACAGTATATATGGGATAGGGAAGAACGATACCGGGGAACATGTAACTAGCTCATTTTCATGAGATTTGAGTCTCTTTGGTGGAAGGCAAGAATCTACACTGTGGTGAAAGGAGGCTGACCCGAGGAGGCAGAGCTCATCCTCAGGCAGTGTGCGTGAGATTGATTGCTCGGTTCAGTCTGTCGAGGATCCCGCTAGCTTTCCTCTTCGCCCTCGAAGTCCCGCTTCGGGAAATCTCTGAGATTGTCCCGTATGTTTTCTCCTCTTCCCTCATGTCCTTCAACTTTGTCCGATCGCTCGAGCATATGGTGTGGAGGATTGCTATGCAGTTCTCCTTGTTTCGAGCACATGATGTCTCCCTCATGATGCTGAGCAAGCAAGGGACAGCCCCGAGTTCGCCCATCTCCTCAATAGCCTTCTGATGGCTCGAGAGCATTGCAAGTATCGCCAACAGCTCATCCACATGCGAGCGGTTCTCGATCTTGTTTAAGATCATTCCCACTGCACCTTCCCTTACGGCTCTCGCCCTGTTCTCATGGATAATGCACAGATTAAAAATCGCTGAAGCAACATCGGTCATGGCCAGGGGATGGCCCTCTTCTAAGAGATCGATTAGGGGCCTCAGAGCGCCGCACTTTCCGATCAGTGCCTTGTTCGAATCAAGAGCTGATAATGTGAAAAGAGCAGCAGCAGCATTGCTCTTTGTAGCGATTGTTCCCGATCTCAGTGCTTCCATAAGAAGCGGAATTACGGAAGGGGTCTCAGCAACAAGCTTCTTGTTGTTGTCGTGGATGGACAGATTCAACAGGGTTGTGATCACATCTTCCTGGAGATCGAGATGGATGCTGCTCGAGGATTTGATGTTAGTGAGAGGGTTGAGTAACCGGGAGACAGATTCCGGGGATTCGCCAAAGAGCGCACGGAAGGAAGGCATTCTCTTGGTCAAGAGCCGGAGCTCCCTTGCGGCTTCTTTCTGTTCAGGGATGGTAGATGACATCTTGGAAAGGAGAGAGAGGAAGTTGTCCCGATCAGCTTCGGTTATTCGATCCTCATCGATGTAGGGAGCATGGTCGGACAGTTCGATCCCTTGAGTCTTGCACCATTTCGATATCATCCCTCTGATCAGGTGATTGGGCGTGAGGATTGTGTGGGAGAGGACTTGCTGGGTCTGAGGACATGTCCTGTTCCCTGCTTTCAGCCATTTTTGGATGGAGACCCGATCATAAGTCTGCAAACATGGGAAAGAAGCATCAGAAACTGCAGATCTCTTCGCAGCATCAAACCACAAGAACAAAGCAGAACAATGGAAGCTCAAAGAACAATTCTTGATCGAACAACAAGCGTCCCCGAGATCGATTCCGAGCTGAAAGATAAGGAACAACCCGAAAGAACAGGTTAACCCATCAATGGAAATCTCATGACTACTCTTCCCAGATGATTCCCGAGAAAAATCCCATCACACACAGGCATAATTCTCTCAGTTACGGCCTCCAATGGACAGAATACACACAGAAAGCAACGATCTTGAAGCCACTTTACTCTGACGAACAAACGGAAGAAAGAACTTCGCCACGTAGACGTGTGCAGTGAAGTGTTTCATCCTCACCTGTCCCGTGGCCACGATGACGGGATCCCTCATGAGCTCCTTCGAAAGGGGGCACCTGAACTCCTCGGGGCACGAGACGCCGCCGAGGAGCTTCATCGACGGGGAACGAGCCGACGATCTCCTCGACTTGAGCTCCCTCAGCGCGAGCAGCGCCTCTCTCGCCCGGTCGATAGTCTCCAGGCTGTAATCCTCGTCGGTGGCGATGCTCCTCACCATCCGCTGGAGCTCCTTCTTCAGCTCCGTCGCCCTGCCGCCCGCCGCCGCGACGGCCGCGTCCCCTGCGCCGAACATGTCCGTCTTGACCATCGCCCGCTCCCCGATGAGGACGGAATCCCGACTCGCCGAGAAGGGTGGTGAGGGGGTAAGCAGTTACGGAATAGGGAGAGGAATGGGAATAGGAATGCGGACTGGGAGATTATTCATTCCAGTGCTTGGTTTTCCTTTCAGGGTGCTTTTGGTTTTTCAAAGGAATCTCTTTTCTATTCTCAGTTGTTCCAATGAAGTGATATGGAAGCTTTGCAATTTCTCAATATAAACACCCTTCCCACACCCACTCTCTCCCTCTCTAGGCTTGAAGATTTCACTGTTTGCAACGTGTTTGATTTCAATGGTTTTGTGTTCCTTCTTTTCTTTTTTTTTTTTTAAATATCACTGATACTCAGAAATCTTTTGAACTATTGACTAATTCATTCCGATCCGTATCAGCTCATTAAGTGGTAAAACTCTTCCAACATGAGTTTTCTCCGTTCACAAAAATTCGAACCTGAGACATTTGCTTAAAAGAAACAAACGTCTTCCCACTCGAATCAACTTCTGTCGATTTTTTCTTTAATGAGGTGGCGCTAGTAACGACCCAGTCGTCTTCCATTATGTAATATTCGGACTTTCGTATTCAAATTACAAGAATATCATATAATTCGAATAATCTGTACTGGCACTGGCTTCTCAACCTCCTGCTAAGTTTTTTAAATTCAAATTACACCCTCTTGCTTCTACGAATTCATTTTAATTTATGATTGATTTAAATTCAAACAATGTCCAGAGATGGATTCAAGAGGTGCACAGAAACGAACGCCCTTTCTAAATTCAAGAAAACCATATAATATCTTTACAAAATTTACTAATTTTATATAGTTTTTATTAAATTATCATATTTTTCCCTCCAAATTCGTCCTTTAACCCTTCCTCTTGTTTTGCTGCGGTTCGTCCTTGACCAAGTCCGTCCATTGCAGTTAAAACCCTCTTAATCATGAATTTTCTCGATTCATCATACTCGAGTTCAAGATTTTGTACGAAGCAAAAATTTACTGAACCATCTCAACTGATATATATCTGTTTGAATTTATTCTTTATGGGAAAACACTGTAAGTGGAGATTATGAGGATACCATAGCTATTATGTGTTTTTCTTCTTAAGGAAGTCTTGTTGAAAGAAGAGGGAAGCTTGGATTAGTAGGTAGTCCTAAACACACTTTGCCTTCTCAAGGAAGAAAAAAAAAAGGTAAGCCCACAAAACGCGTTTCCCTTATATGAGTCATTTACTGGAAACAGCAAAATTTGACGATTCAAGTGAATAGGATGTAAATACGTTTTACGTGCATTTCGAGCATCTGTACTTCGGGCTAGAGTTCATGGAAATGCGAACCACGATTTCCCTACTGCATGAGACCTTGATAGGGAAGGCAATGGGGCAGGACGAGCTAGGTATTCGAAGACTGGGACACGCCCTGACCCTTGTACAGGTCGGACCTGCTCCAAGCTAGGATGGAGCAGGTCAGCAGGTTCGTGGTGAAAATTGTCATCACTAATTAATCCCGTAGATTATATCCTCGTATTATATTTGCATAATATCTATTTGCGATATAAATGACTTGAATATCACAAACTATTATATTATATTTTTTGGTAAACACAGGTTTTTAAGTTTTTATAGGCTCACCGAATGTTCAATATCGAAATTTGTGAGGAGTTTGGGTTCGAGCTTGGAAGACACCGACCTCTGTGAACTACTGTGCACTAATTCCTTTGTTGTGCTACATTGACCGGTCATGAGCTTGCGTCGATTGCTCAGTTTCCCCAATACATTTGCAGCTGAAGACGAAAACTCAAATACAGTGTAGCGACCGACAAGATTGTCACTATCTATTTTCTCACCGTAGTACCGTGAGAACGTGTCGGTGAAACTTTTTGACTCGTCTAATGCATTAATATTCGCAACGAGTGTCCGTGAAAATCGAAAAAAAAATATAGGAATAAAGGAACCAAAGAATTTTATTAATAAAAATTGAATTTTTAAATTTTAAATTGAGAATAATTTTATTTACTGAATCCGTCTTCTCCATAATTTTACATTTTTAATTCGTCATGTCATGGTTCGGAATATCCTATACAATGAATTCAGACCGACGTCTTCTTTACTCGACATAATAAGTTGAAAATTACGGGATTCGAGGAAGTCAAATCGCCTTCCGACCCATAAACCGAACTACCGCGGAAACTATACTTCATTTTTTATGACATCTTCTGTTATTTTATGTAAATAAAAAAGCAATTTTAGTGACTTTTTATAATTTTTTTAATTTATCATTTATCTTATTTATTTAATAAATAATTAAATAAAGATAATTTTATTATTTTAATATATTCACTTAACAAACTGATTTTCACGCTCTGTTTTTCTTTTCAATTTTGAATTATACTATTCACTTCCCAAATTTTTCTCTCTCACCTAAAACTTCTCTTCTCTCTCTCTCCATCTCTCCGCATTCCTCTCTTCTTTCTATAATTTTATTTTTGTTTTTCACGTTTTATTTTGTATTATTTTATCAGTAATCGGTATTACAGATTATGAATGCAGTCCACTTTTATAATTATATAATTTGAAAGTTAAATATATATTACTCTTATTGCCCTTAAATAGATATTTCTAATAACACTATTAAGATAAAATATATTGTGCATAGTACGGATAAACCTCTATTATATTAACGGAAACCTCCTTGTTTTTAATCTTACTTTCAATTTTTACCTATTAAGCATAATAATTGAATTTTTAATAACATTAAATTTATAGTCGAAAAAGGGTAAGACAGTAAATGCGACAAATATGACCGCACACTCTTTGTTTTGTTCTCGATATATAAGTTAAACCTCATTTTGATTAACTGTTTTGTTCTGATATGTCTATGTTATTTTAAAAGAGAAATAGACAATTTTGGTCTCGTTTTGCTTTCCAAAAGTGTCATTTAAACTAAATTATATTAATAATCCCTTCGTAAAAATATTACTAATATTTTACTTTATTATTAACATTCTTACTTTCTATCTCTTCACGTTATTCACCACACTCACCAAATCAATCTCTCTTTCCCATTACAAGTTCTCCCCCCCACCCCCTCTTTCGCTCTCACATATTTTTCTTCCTCTATTCCTAATCATCATCACAGGGAAATCGTTCCCATTACTTTTTCGATCTCATGAGGTGGGACGTCGGATTCGTCAAAGCCGATCAGGCCGCTCTATTCAATCTCACGACAACAATTTATTTTTTTCGCCGATAGATCTTTTTCTTACACTCGAATAAACTCACTGTGCGGAGTACGGATCGTGTGCTGGTAATTACTTAAGAGTCAAAACGGCAAACTTCAGGGGCAAAAACGATATAGTTTAGCATAAAAACTAATTAAAATCGATAAAATTTGTATAATATTTTATAGATTTTTCGGCGCTATGAAGCGGATAGTATGACAACACCTAAAATCCAGTGAAACTCTTAGGTTATCATATCTCTTTACGTGACATAAAAAATACTGTTCAAAATACGTGACAACGATTTATTTTTTTCGCCGATAGATCTTTTTCTTACACTCGAATATACTCACTGTGCAGAGTACGAATCGTGTGCTGGTAATTATTTAAGAGTCAAAACGGCAAACTTCAGGGGCAAAAACGATATAATTTAGCATAAAAACTAATTAAAATCGATAAAATTTATATAATATTTTATAGATTTTTCGGCGTTATGAAGCGGATAGTATGACAACACCTAAAATCCAGTGAAACTCTTAGGTTATCATATCTCATTACGTGACATAAAAACTACTGTTCAAAATACGACAAATGATCAAATTAGCGTTAATCATCCGAGCAATTGTTATAATAAATATAAAATTAAAGTAATTTAATTAAATTTTTTTTACTCCGTCATTATAAGATAGGATTATTCAAAAATTTTCTTTTTTTTTTTCCCAAAGTCCAAGTGTATGTGTATGAACGGGTAATTCCCAGCTGCGAAGCGGCGTTGACTGAACCGGCATTAAATTCAAAGAACTTCATATTTATTTCTGTTCGGTTTGATGGTAAATGTGGGCCACTGAACCGAAGTAGTAAATGTAAGAGAAAAAGAGGGAGGGTGCCGGGCAAAGGAAATCACGAAATCCATGGCCATACAGCTGGCATGCCGCGTGGACTGTGCTTGCTGACCCCCTCCATCATCAATCAATTCAACATTAATTAATTAATTATATAATTCAACCAAATCTTGAAAAATAAATATTGGTTAAAAAAAGGGACCAATTATCAAAGAATTTTTTAGTCTAGCATAAAGTTTTTTTTCAAAAAATTACCAACTATTTAATAATTTTTTAATTTATCACGAACTATTTTTATCAAGAAAATCATGAATTATGATCTATTTTATCTAATCTACTACGTTGTTAATTTTGACATTTAATTACTGATTTGTACTGTTAAGTTTACTGTTTGTGCAAAAAGAATCTAACGTGATATCACACGTGGCATCCATCTGGTCATAAAAATAAAGAACATCTGCTTGCATGTCCATCATCTATTTGCACGTCCATCCTCATGATAAAATGAAAAATTAGATAATAGTTCGTAATTTTTTATGATCAGATGGATGTTACGTATAATATCACGTCGGACTCCGTTTGCATAATCAATAAAGTATGATACACATAGGTAATTTACGAATAAACTAACGATGTGGTAAAATAGAGAATTCTTGAGTAGTTCGTGATTTCCTAGGTAAAAAATATTTGTTGATAAATTAGAGAATTTTGAGATAATTGGCGATTTTCTAAGAAAAATAGTTTGTGGTAGATTTGAGAATTTTTAGATAGTTGGTGCTTTTTTGAACAAATAACAAAATGAATAATTGGGAATGAACTTTTCTTTTTGTAAATGACACTTTTAGTCCTTAATCTTTTGTATTTTTATCATTTTCATCATATATCTTTATTTTATATCATTCATGTCCTCAACCATTTAAATTGCTGCCACTTTGTTTCCACTGTCACTTTTTCCATCCAAAAAAGTATATTCTAACTAAAATTTATTTTTCAAAAAAAAGGTAAAAAGGGAAAAACAAATGAAAATGAAAAGTATCAGTATGATTTTTCGGATTGTCATATTTTCTTCAAAATTAAGACAGGTTCCGATATCAAAATTGATTAATAATTATTATCATTACAAAATTATCGTAATTTTAGAACAGACACGTGTTAGTATCAAATGTTTTTTTAATCAAGGAAGAAATTTCTTTTTGAAAAACAATTTTTGAATGTAATTTTTTTTTATGGAATATCATTTTTTGATGGAAAAAATTAATAGTAGGATCAAATTAGTAAAAATTTAAAAGGTTGATGATACAAATAATAAAAAATAAAGGTTTATGATCAAAATAATAAAAAGTGAAAAATTGAGGATCAAAAGTGTCTTTTTCTCTTCTTTTTATTCCTTCTAGCAAAGTCTCGAGTTTGATTATCTTCGATGAAGAAACTTAATACGGGGTAAAATTATACTATCTAATATATCGATTCATTTTAAACATGAATTTATCAGAATTTATGCGCCTTTAAATAATCAATACTAACTGAGGAAGAAAAGGTAAATGTGAGGAATAATTTTTCTCATTCATAATATTCTAAATTTTAAATTGTAAAATTCTATTGTTGACCCGTAACTTATAAGAAAAATAAAAAATCGAAAAAATCACCCGATCCGAACCATTTTGATCGCTGATAGACTCCACCAAAGACTTTCTGCCACGCGTTGAGGCCGCATCGTCGGTGCATGCGGGAGGTCGATCTAGGGTAGGACACGTCTACGCCACACGCAATCACCACTAATTGACACGTGAATAAAATAGTTTTTATATATTCTATTATAATTTATTGGGGAAAATAAATAAATAAATAAATCATAGCTATATATAATTAATCTTTAAAAATTAATTCACGATAATTTAATTTGCGACTAACCGATGTTATAGACACGAGCATCCATAGCTCACTGTCACTCAGGACTGTTTGTAATATCTTTGAGATCACTTGAGAATTTCTCGGGATCGAGGTATGCGACAGAGCCCGAGTCAAATACATAAACTTCCTCGAAATGGGATACCCTTTGGATCAATCGAGAACCACGACGAAGGACCGGTTCATCAAGCCGCGTAATATAAGTCGGCAGAGCTGGAAAGAGGGACAAAAAAAAAAAGAAAAGAAGAGAAAGATATGGAAGCGTAAAGAAGAATTATGGAAAAATGTACGGTTCTATTTGGTTCAAAGCCATTTTTTTTACCTTTCGATGGGATAGTGGAGAAGAGATCATAAACGCGTACTTACAACTACATTTAAAAGACAAGACCACCACTAAAACCATGGCGAATAACTATGCTCGAAGATGGTGTTGTCTCTTTCTCATCTTCTTTTCTGGTCTACAAGTCATGTCGGCGAGCTCCCACTTCCCAATTGATCTCCACCGCGGCCGCCGCCACAACCACCACCTCACAATTAAATTTGATTTATTCAAAAAAATTACTCATTAAATTCCTCCACCTCTTTTGGGACTAAGAGACAAAGATCCGAGAAGCACTGGATAGATAAAAACAAGGATTCAGCATCAGATTTATTAATTCCAAATTAAAAATATTGTTAATTCAGTATATTTTTTCTCATTCAACACAATTTTTTCTGTAGGGTTTCTCTAGGGATCCCGGCCCTTTTGTAAATTAGTCTCGAATTGTGATTCGGCTGATCTAAGAATATTGCGTGGTGCACGTCAACAACCAAGGAGAAACTCTTTTATTAGCCCGCTGATGTTTCTTATCCGTAAGATTCGAATCCCTGATCTTATTTGGATGAAAATGAACTGAACAATATGAATCGACATGTATCACTCGACATTGCCACGGGCCGGTTACGACTCAGAATCGTGGGGAAGCGGGCCCAGGCTCTCCCTTAAATGGAACCTCGGGTTACAAATCTATGGATATTTTAATTTGATAAAATAAATTATTATAAACAGTAAAAAAATTAAATTATCTAAATATTCATAATAAATAACAACTAAATGAAAATCGTAATTAACTTAGAATTTATTTTTTATTTTACGAAACCGGCCAAAAAAGTGCCAATCAAAACAAGAATCGGCCGTAAACCGGTAGGAGTGTTCAGTGCTCAGGACCACCGATTCACGAACCATGGCGATGCCTACTCCAAGCCATGGATTAGTAGCTGCCCACTGCTCGACAATCAATTTCCCGCCGGCACGAGTGACTGTTCGTTGCCCCAAGTGTCTCCTCAGCCGTTGCCCTCCTCGAGCCCTGAGGTGTTCGTGGGCCCCGCCTTGTTTGCCCGGCAAACTCCAGCCAGGATCGACGTTCGCGAGGGTGCAAGGTGGACCCACACTGTTACGTGTCACTCTCTGGTGCCTCCAGCTGCGCGAAGGGCTACCCAGTCCCCACTTCACTGGGTTTTTGTCGTTTCCTCTGGCTCCCTTTTTAATATACAAAAAAGCCAGCGGGGACGGGGACGTGCAGAACTAATTTCCATACAAATATTTTATCCGAAATTCCGAGCTATTTTGATTTTTTAAAAAATTAATTTTATTGTTAAAATTAGAAAGAAAAAGGTCTATCCGACAGAACAGTCCATCCATATTTGCGGCTTTGTTGTTGTTTAGAAATTTATTTTCAAGTGGCTCAGAGACCAATAATTGTGTGTATTATTTTTTTCTTTTTCTTTTTTTCTTGAATTACCTTTTTTTGTATTTATTTTTAGTTGGTTATAATTAAAACATAATAAACTTACCAAATTTCAAGACATTATCCGCGGTCAAGTTTTGACTTTTTTTCGAAGACTGCTGCGATCTTTCCGTGGTTTTTTTAACTTAATTATTTTATTTTTGCTTTAAATAAGATTTTGCCAGCTGGCAATAAATTGCATCTGATCAGATGTCGTCAACAGCCGGGAGCTGATAAAGTTTGCAGTGTCTCGCAACCCATGGAAACACGTGAAGATGTTCAATTCTTTGTAATTAATTTCGATTTCGTCCGACGAAAGCAGCTTCTGACGCTGCACATATTGAAGCAACGGAGAACGACTTTTATGCTAGAAAAGGAAAAATCGAGATCGAGTGCCCGACTCGCCGAGTTATCATTCCCGAGCGAGTATTCCGGATCCAAATCGATTATCGATCCGATGTTCGTCTTACCGACTTCAGGCGCGTCAATCGTGAAACTTGTCCACAGGGTTACATTACGCCTCATTAAATAAATTTTTTAAAAAAATTAAGAGTTTATACATTTTCAATAAAATATAGTATTTATTATCTAACTTATTAATATAAAATATAATATTTATTGTCCACCGGGTCGGGTCGGCCACCCCGACCCGACCCAACCCTTGCACAGGGCTGGGCAAGCCGGACCTCATGGGCTGGAGTCAAATCGCCATCCCTAAAATTGGCCTGTCTGTTAATATCGAAACGAAATCAACAATTGAAGAATTCATGTTGTTGGGTTCCATCAATCCATAGCCAACGAAGGCAATTGACTGGGCCTGCCCACTCATAGGGTTCACTCTAAATCCCGTCTCGAAAAATTAATAAGAAAAATCTGATAAATAAAATAATTAGATCATTATTTATCAGTCTAAACTTACGCACGAGATTTATCAGAGCTACGAATGAGGTTGACGAAAGGAAGTCGGAGCTGCCCGAGACCGGTCCCACGGTAGCATTTCGCTCGATCGGGTACGTGGACAGAGCGAAAAATGCCATCGCGACGAGATCGGGGAAATTGTGGTTTTGTTTCGAGCAGAACGTACGGGTTCTCGGGCAGTTGTGAATTCGAGAGAGCGGAAAACGAGTGCTGCCAGTGCTGGTGAGAATGGAGCTGTCCAAATGGATAACACCACCATCACCATAAAAATTGATCATATCTCAAAGCGATGCGGTGGAAGAAAAATTCAATTAAATTACTCTAATTATAATGATAATTTATAATATAATTGTTCGAGTGATTAATATTAATTTATTCTTTAATCATAATTTAATTAATATTTTCTCATATCACGTGATGGAAGAAGGTTATTTAAGAATTTCTCCGAGGCTGGGCCGATGGTCCCCTTCCCTCAGCATAACTTCTCTTCCTGGCCAATACGAGCCAAACCACACCTTTGCATGGCCTGCCACATCCCTGGCTGCACTGTCATTGATCCGTCGTACGAACTGCGTCGTCTCGTGACATGTCCGGACTCAAAACCATAAATTATCTGAATACTAAGCGGTAAGAATAATTCGAAAAATTCGGCTCGTAATTTTCATTTAATAATGACATTGGAGCCACTTCCGGCTCCGATGCCATTATTTCCTGCCACAATTATATATATTAAAAAAAATAATTGAAATTATTCCTTTATTTCCTTCTGTTCGAGCTGTAGATATGCACATGAAACTACAAGAAATTACGCTCACATCCATCCAAAAGTTTAAATTATTAGATATCGGTATCTGATTCTCTAAAAAAATATCGGGTTTCAATATATTGTTTGTCTGATGTGAGATTGATTCCTCGACACAAACAGATCAAATATACAGATCTAGAAATTATAGGATGAGAATGTACTCATATACAATCTGAATTATTACCGAGTCAGTCCAATTTAGAATAAAACTCGCACAGTCATGAATTTTCTAAATTCAAAATACTGACACGCGAGGTCATTCTCAGGGAGAAAAAATATCGAACAATCTCAACCGATCCATCCCGGTTTAATTTTGATCCATGGGGGAGGATTGGTGGGGGGAGTAGGAACATTTTCACATGGCTCCACAGCCGAAATGACATTGATCATCCCATTCCATAATTTCTCACTTTTCCTTTCTCCCGTAAAAGCTAAAAGATTTGTATATAACTTTATATATATATATATATATATCACATAATAGTACTTATATTATATCATAAATAAATAAAATTTATTTATCTTTATAATTATTTTTAATTTTTAAATTTTATAAAAATTTTAAAATAATCTAATTTTACTAATTTATAAGATCGCATAAGTACTATCAACATGTTTCATTCATTACATAAAAAACTCTTCGAAAAAGCGCCTTTGGAGACAAATGCCATTATTTTTATTATAAAACCTTATCCGAAAGCCTTTTCCACCTCTCTCTCTCATAAATAAGAAGATTTTAATTTCGTTAAGTGATACGAGAAAATATCAATCAGGACATGATAAACGAGTAACTTACTATTAGTCTCAGAGTGATTATCAGAATTAATACAAATTAAAGAAGTTTAAACGATTATTTATTATGGTATTATTGTGACATAGAATTATATGGTATTTTTTTCTATAAATAATGCGCTTGGCAAAAGGCAACTTTATCGAAGTTTTTCTTCAATTCCATCAAAAGAAAGAAAAAGGAGTTTTTCTTCAATAAAAAAAAAAAAGAAAATGTAATCCAAACACATGTACATGTACTACGCCCAGCCCACCAATCCCTCGCCACCTGTCGGGGCATTACTGTCAGAAAAATACAAATGGAATTGAAAACCCTGACAGTACGTACAAGCCTTCTACCCAGCACCTGTCACATCAACCGCTCTTTCTCGACGTCCTACTCCATCCATCATTGTTTATTTGACATGTGACAAAATTGATTAGACTCTATCGACCAAGCAATGTCTGATTCATCCCAACTTGACTCGAAACCATTCTTACAGCAGGACTACGAATTGATTAGACTCTATCGACTGATTTTCGTTCAAAGAATGTGTGTATTTCAGCATTTGGTCAGTGGGATAAAGAAATGGAATGTGATAAGATCTTCCAAGTCAGCCCTGATACGATCAAGAAATACTTGCATCCTAATGTATTGTTATACAACCCGTAAAATTAATCCGTGATTACCCGTTGGATCAACTTGATTAGGAAAGACTAGTTACATCAACGGTCCAGAGTGGACGAGCTGAAGCGTGCAAGTGAAGTCAAGTCACACGTTGTCCTCGTCACTACCCCGATGTTCATTTGCCGCGTACAGCAATTTTAGCATAATTTCTATCTTTCAGATTAGCCTTCTATAATTTACAAAACGCTCCCCAAAATTAATAATAAATTCAAACAAATCCCAAAAGGATTTTGTGGTTGGATCGTTTTATTTCCTCCGATCACGCGTCTATCTCGTGCGTACGGACAGACGGCCGTTGATCTCGTCGTCGAAGCCGACCGCTCGGCACTGGACGGAGGACGCCGCCGGCGTGAGTGATACCGTCGGAGATGGATTCACTGTCCGGCGGTACGGACCGAGCCACTTGTTCTGCATGTACCGGTTCTTCTTCCACGGCGGCAGGGAGAGGCCGCTGCTCTTGAGCGACCGCTTGGCAGCGGCGGACATAGCCCGCGCGATCCGCTTCAGATCGTCGGCCCGGCCGACGAATACCCGGGGGAGGAGTTTTAGAAGCTTTTTGTACTGGTCGGTGGGCCGGGCCACCTCGAACTCGCCCGCGAAGTCGAGGTCGATCAGGTATCGGATCTGCTCGTGTTCCCTCTGCCTATGACTCCCGGACTGCGAGGCTATCGTCTGGATCACGTCGATGAGCTCGTAGTTGCCAGCTGTCAGACCGCCGGAGGAGCTCCACCTCGTCTTGCAGATCGCCGCATTGTGCCCGATCTCCCGCAGGCAGATCATCACCTTCCGCCGGAACAGCGACTTATCCCATCTCAAGCACGAGAACGCCTCCACCGCCGCCAGGACGTGCCTGAGGAGCAGCCTCCCGTACGAGTCCGCGTTGCCGGCGAGCGCTCGCCGGACGATGTCCACGACCTCGTCCGTACAGTCGGAGACCTCGTCCGCCTGGTCCGTGTCCGATTCATAAGCCGGTGCCTCCGCAACCGATTCACAATCCTCGAGGAAGCCGTGGACGAGCTCGGAGAGGCAGTGCGAGTCGTCGTCCGCCTCCGCCTCGTGCTCGCTGCCGCTGCTGGCGCTGCTGAGCTGGCGGCCGAGCCGAGCCTTGGCTTCCGCGCCGAACAGGTCAGTCACTCTCCTCGCCCTCACGTTAACCGCCATTTCATAAAATCGCTTTCCGGTGAGTTCTTACTTTCACGGCCGCCGGATTATCGCCGTCGCCTCCATGTATGCCGAGCAGCCGCGGGTTGGGATGTGGAGAATGGGGAGGCGTTATAAGGGACATGTTAAGGGCGCGTTTGGGGAGACGGGAAAGCAAAGCATGGGGGAATTTGAAGTGGAATATTCGGGAAGAAAGTGCTTTTTTCTTAAAAAAATAAATCCACAAGCTTTTTGATTATGGCGTTGATTTGAGAAATAAATTAAGGGAGTGTTACCAAGGGGGTTGGGCCGAGTGGTAAGCAGCTCGGTGCCGCTTAAGGAGGTCTCGAGTTCGAGACCTCACGTACGCAGACACCCCCCTTGGGAGCCTCACCCGCCATTGCCAGGCGTGCGACCCGGGGCGACCAACGGATTAGTCAAGTATGGTTGGCTGAAAGATGCCATCTCACCGCTGGTGGAGCCTGCTTGGATACCGTGGCTGGCGACCAAAAATAAAATAAAATTTAAGGGAGTGTTTGGAATGGGGGGCAGAGGATATGCTGAAAGGATCCTCCGACTCGTGAGAGGGTTGTTGGGGCGAGGGGGCATATACGGAGGCGGCACCTGGGTTTATTCCATTTAGATTTTCTTCCCTTTTTTTGGGGGGGTTTTATGGATAATCATGCGTATAAATAAATTCAATTAATCCTCTAAGATTCGTTCAAGTGGATATGACATACGTACGACTCATAAAAATCCACGATGTCGGAGATTTAAAATCCCTCTAAGCACATAACTCTTGGTGAGACCGTCGACACATGTATTTTACACATAGATTGACCCGAATTCGCGGATTCACGGAGAGGAGAAACTTAATTTAGTGATATTCTAATACAATATATCCAGTAATGTTTGTGTCACACGGTTTCCACTGCAACTCTCTCCAAGCAACATGATAGGAACAAGTGATCCCAAAATCCCAAAATCCATTGCTGCCTACTCTCGTTTCATTCAAATGTAGAAGTTCTTGGTTCCATCTTCTTGTTTAGCTTAGGGTTATAGCACTTACCTATGAATTTATCAGATAAAATAAACAATCAGTACTGTCATTGATCCTATCAACGTAACACAACCAAAAAACTAGTATAATCTTCTTGTCTGGTCGGTGTCTGTCAAGACGCAAATTCAATAGTCTCTTCTGACAGTATTGCTCGGTGTGAAATTCAAACACGTGACCTCGATCTTGTCAGAGCGAGCGAGTGTCTCCTTTTGTGAAATATCCACCCGACCCACAAGAGGTTAGATCATGTATATCCCAAAAGCTTAAACCGATAGGATGACGATACTCACTCTCTTATAAATCGGATTTCTTTTTATCATTTATCTTATATGTGATTCATTATCAACGCCTTTCACTTACCATTGTGAAAGTCTAGAATGGATACGGGCGTCTATTTACCCATTGATTAAAAAAAAGATTATATCAAATAAAAATGTAGATTAGTTTCGAGATGCGTTTCGACTGGTCAGAGATACTGTCTGGTGTAAATCAAAAAAAAAAAAAGAAAAGAAAATTAAACAGTATGAATTGTACGAATTGATGGATGGCGGTCACGTAACGCCAAGTCCCAAATGACTCAGTGACACTTGACAGTGAGATCTGCTCCCCCATCGAAATGTTTCTGCTCGGAAGACCAAAGAAAGGGAACATGAGAAAGAAAAATGAGTACTAGAAATTGTACTAACAAGAATTAAACTCATAATTTTTTTATTATAAATATCAATTTTAGCATATCAAATCAAGTTTTCTCACAGAAAGAGAGGTTGATGTAAAAATTACTGTCCTATTAAGAAACAAGATATATTAAATTTAATTTTTATTAATGAGATTCTATTTGACCCTTTATTCGCTCTTCCAGATTAATGGAGAAAGTCTTTAATGAAGATGTAGTATATCGGCCCAATTAAAATTTAATTAAAGTTCACTTTTTACTATATTTTTAATTATTTTATTACTATTTACATTTTTTATTTAGATTTCACCATTTATTTATACATTTTTTTATAGTTTTTAAATTTTTTAAAAAATTTAATAAACATATTTATATATATTTATTAATTATATATTAAGTACTAATTTAATAAATATATTACATCAGAGTGATCTATGTTGTAGGACTGTTCCGCCCCAGAATTTCTCAAATTTATGTGCTTTTTTTTTTTTTAAAGATGAAGGATGAATTTTTCCCAAGAAACCGTAGATTTTCTTGGACTTTTGGGTTGGGGCGCGGGGTGTTGAATTTCTGACGTGGATGGAGCTGATTTGCCGGATAATGTGGGCCAGGGGGGGCACGTGGCCATAGGCAGGCTGTCCCAGCGGCTCATTGGGCAGACATTGTTCTTCTTCGTCAACTACTCTTATATTTGTCTCTGTGGGGTTGCCTCTTGGCGCCTGGGAAGGGTGCGATAGAGACACATCAAAATTAATTCCTATTCATCATTAATTATCATTATCTTCATAAATCTTTTTTTTAATACATCAATGTGATCCTACTCCATCACCTGCTAGACCGAATGTCTCGGACAAGCACGAGGCAATCGCTCCCCGACTAGTGAATCCGATAAGGGAATGGGACGGGTTAGCTCCAGTCGGGAAGGATCGGGCTCGATTCTGATTGGTGCTTCGCACAGTTTCCCTGCGAGGACCAGTCCGAGCAGGCCTGTTCACAGTGTCGGGTTTGTGTCTGATGTTGTTAACCGAGCCTCGGGGAGGTTTCTCGAGTTGATGTTGCATGCTCGGGACCTTGACTATGGAAGATCTCGTATTAGAGGCTTGTTCGGTGTACGAGCGAATGCGCACTCAGAGGGTTCATGTGCTCCACGTGTCGAAACCCTAGTAGGGCCGATCCACGATGTTACATGTGGGGATCGGAGGCCGAAGATCTTGCGTATCGATCGAGGTGGGAGTACCTCTGCGAGTCGTATTAAATTTTTCACATGAACCTACAAGAGTCTCGAATCCATATCTACCTAAAAACCCGATCTGACAGATGACGGTATTCAATTCTTTTATAAACTAAAATTTCTTCTTCAACCTAGTCAGTGTCCTGTCTGGGCTCCACTGCTTCGCGCACCCGCCAGCTGGAATTAATGCGCTGGCAAATGAGTTGAGACTTCTCTACGCGTTAGATATTTGGTTCATTTCTTTCTCGAGCTTAGACCCACTTCCCTTATTGAAGAAACACGTGCACGTTTTAGGCCTTCAAATGTTTAAATTAAATACCGATAATTAGGGTTTACAATTATAAATTCTTATTTAATTGAGATCATAATGTGGGGGTCGTCAACGTTTTGCAAGTGGTAATGTCCGAGGTACGAGGGCCATGATCGAGGCACAATGCAAGTTTTAATGTTGCCCTAGTTAAACATGCGAACATAATGTCGGTTACGTTGCTTGATTTATCAAAGCAAAATCGACCGATAATTTAGTCTTCGGTTCGAGCTTGAGCTAACGATCGGTCTTTAGCTGTCGGTCAACCGTATATTCAAAGCAGGCTCGCTTGCTTAACAGCCCGGCAAAGATGCAACACTTATCGTGTTCGAGTTTGGTGAGTGTGTTCTACTACTTGTCAAATTTATCTCACATTAATAGAATTAAGGAATAATATTTGATTTTTAAGAAAATTGGACACAGCCGTCTAACATTTTAGATTTTTTTCGAGGGATCGAATCGATTTCTTATAAGGTTCATAAATAATAATATAATATATGAGCTTCTTGGCTACATTAGTCTGATGTACGTCTGCCTGCAACACAGTTCAATCCACTTCTCATTTCAGTTCAAGTTCGAGTCTTCCGGATCAAACAAATTAATACGTTAAAAGAGGAATTTATTTATTGTTTAGTGAACAGATTTGACTCGAATAAGATGGAACGGGGGCCACATTGGGCAACTTGAAGATAAAAGACATTATCCTTTAGATAGATGATAATATCCAAGTAGATAACATTACAACGAAGAGAGGCTAGGCTATTGCTAATACTTTATTATGCTTTTGAGTCCCGCGGTAGGGCCACTCGAAGATCTTCATGGTGAAAGAAAAAGATTTAGTAGCTCATCTGTTTTTTTTTTTTTTAATTTCCTTTTTAAATGGAGGAAAAACCTTTTTCCATTTTTTTTTGGTGTCATTATTTTTTAATTAATAGATAGTTCAGGAGGCTGTGATTTGGTGGTTCTGACTCTAGGACAACTCGTGTGGGGTTGTATTCTTATTATGGTTGTCCGCATGTTAACTTTAAAAACACTGTTAAGACTTTTAACAGTATTACATTAATCAAATAATTTAAAATGTAAAATCATGTCATTTCATCTTACGATCACTTTATCATGTCAAAATTAAAGTGTGGTTCGCTTTAATGGTTAAAAGGAAGAAGGAAAACTGCACAATTTTCACAGACACTAATGCTGTAAACAGCTGTATGTGGTAGGGGAGGACTTAGTTCAAAGCCCAGTGAACGCAGCAACAACCCAAGTTCAGAGCCCATTCAGACAAACGCCACAAACATCAAACTATGGTGTTTCCACTCTCCAGCCACAACGTTTAGTGGACAGTAATGTATGTGCTGCACATTCCAGCACTCAAACTTCATGCAGGAAATTGGAAGTCCGTACTAACCCTTCCTCCTCATACTCATAATCGATTTATTGAAGGAGAAAAAGCAAAAAAAAGAAAGAAAAAAAAATGGCAAAGGGAATGCTAACCCGGCTCTCCTGCTTAAGCTTTGCTGTCCACGCTCATCGGTTCTCTCTCCTTGGGTGCTTCTTCCTGCAACAATTACAGATGACATAACAAAAATCAGAACCTTGCCTATCGTGATCTAAATTAGACTGCCCGCCCGTGTTGTTAATAAGATCGAGGGAGCAAGCAACCTTTGATTCTAGAGGACCCAACTTGCTCATCTTGGCAAACATGTTGCCGTAGAATTTGGCCTCCCTCTTGTTGTATTCCTTCACCTTCTCCTTCAATACCTTGTATTCCAGTTTGACTTCCCTGTTGGATCCCAAACAGAATAGCGCAGTAGATGTGTTGGCAAAATACTTGGCATAAGAACAATGATCACAATAAACGAACCTTTGCGAGGCAAAGAGTAAGCGGGTATAAGCGAAGTACCTGTTGTCAGGGTCAATCTCCAAGGCCTTCTTGATGTCAAACTCGGCCAAGTCCAAGTCAGTGAGATTGATATATGCCTGTGCCCTCCGATAGAGAGCCTTCACATTGCTACTGTCAAGCTCCAACACCTACACACAGACAACACAATGTTATAATCTCCAGGATCGACAAATCGGGTTATCATAGAACTTCCTTTTAGAAACCAAATATCGAACCTTAGTGCAGAGTTTCTCTGCTTGTTTGTATTGCTTCAACTTGAGCTTACATGCAGCATCGTTCAGATTGCAGGCAATTTTCAGGGCCTTCGCCTTCTTCTTCTCCTCCTCGCTGAACGAGGAATCATGTTCAATGAACTTAACACCCTGCAAAATGAAGATGTGATAAAAAATTATGAGCAGAAACACCCACCGAACCCATGAGTAGGAATAGAAGCTGCAACAATCCATTTGGACAACGCATGCTACTTAATTATGCCACGTATGAACGGGGAGTTTGACCACCAACAAAAAAAGCCTGCCCTGGTGCCTCTGGTTCAGTTCAATTTGAAAAACCATTACACAGCCAGTCCAACCAAAGATTGAAAGATCTGATCCAAATCAATTTGGAATATCTCGTAACCAAAATCATTTTATCTCAAAATATCCAAACCATATAGAACCGGCTATAGTAGTTCGATTAGCAGGATATATACTTTTTATAAAATAATATAAATCAATCAATTAAGTTTTCGCTTTGAAATCAACTGAATTAAACCATTAAAAAGACCAATCAATCACAAATTTAAATTTTAGTTTTATTTTATTATATCATTTAGAAAACAGGATCAGTTTGCTTAACCATATCATTCAAACCAACCGTATCAAGTAATTAATCGAGCCTCTTCTTGACAGAATAAAATGCACCACTAGAGAACCTGTTCACACGATTCGGTTATTTTTTGTTTGCATTGGTTCATTTTAGGTTTTTTTAAACACCCCACTAAATAATTCTATGAACTTGCAAAATGTCAAAAAGATTTGACAACCAATTATGAGCAACAACAGTCCCGGGACTCGCAAAACAATAGATCCAGTCCGAGAGCATTTACATCCACTAAGTCCATGAGTTTATCCATAAAGCACCCTATCTTCAATATGAGAGTCCCTGCTTTGTTGTGTGTGCTGGTATGAACTAACCTTTTCATATCTCTTAGATGCTCTCGCATATTTCCCAGCCTTGAAGAAAACATTTCCTTCCTCTTTCTTCTTTCCTGCAGCCTCAATCTTCTCAGGAGTATCCATGCTCCATGATTCTTTCTCCTGATGATATTAAGTAAAATATCATGATTGCTGATCATTAATTGTTAATGGAGCACTTCCTAATGTATCCACCACTTAATTTACCTTCTCAAAGGACACCATCTCCACCTCATAGTATACAGTTGAATTGGGAGGAACCACAGCTAAGTCCTGCTTGGACTCAGAGGATCCAAAGGCATACTCGGGCGCAATAGTCAGCAATGCGACTTCTCCCTTTTTCATATTCATCACAGATCTATCAAGACCATCAATTACTTGTTCTGCACAAGGGATTTACTTGTCAGAAAGTTGAGAAAGAGAGCCAATCAATATAAGTTGATTACTTGAAAATTTCATATACCTTCATCAGTCTTGAATTCAAACAATTCCTCTTCATCGTGGCCCTTTCTCAAGAAAACTGTACCATCCTCCAGCTTACCTATCAATTTCACTGGCAAATGCAGAAGGCAAAGTAGTTAGGAACTGCCCATATAGGCAACAATAAAAGAGGTGGAATCATCCTATTTGGACTTATCCATACCAGGCAGCCTAACCAAGATAGCTCAAGGATGTCTAATCGACAAATTTGAACAAGATTTCAGGTAGCAGATCTATCTTAATAATTTTACCTTTAACTACAGCTCCTTCATTAGGTCGCTCATATCCCTCCCCTTCCTTGAGGATCTTCTTAATAACTTTCTTATCATCGGTAACTTCAGACACAGTCTTCCAAGATATCAACTCCAAATTAATGTTAAGGATAGCATTGGGGGGGACTCCATGCTTTGGCTCCCCTTTCTCACCAAATCCATCTGCGAACATGGAGGAAATAATCAAATATTCTCCACCAGAATTTTCATGATCTGAGTGCAGAATGAGAGCTCAACTTACATTGTGGCTTCACTGTCAAGAGTACTTTCTCTCCCCTTTTCATTGTCTTCACAGCTTTTGACAGAGCAGGGCAGAAGTGACCTTTTGGAGAAACAATCATTAGAAACATAATCAGACACAGGCTACTGACATCAGGAAAAGGTTCGTAACATATGCGCAGAGGACAGTTGTGAGGATTCATAGATCACAGAGAAATCCATGCAATGCCCTTACCTTCTTTAACTGTGAACTCCACTCCATCAGACTTGGCAACCACTGTTCCATCCTCCAGCTGAGCCTCATACTTGACTACACTCACAGGCATGAAGCAACATTAGTGACACTGAACCTGAACCTTCCATAGGTAAGAAAGAAAAGTAAGGCCACAAGTACCTAGAACCTCATCAAGATCTTTTGGATTTTCCCATTTCTCGCCTTCACCAAGAATCCTCTTGAAAATGCCACCATCCTTGCATATGTCCTTGACACTTGTCCAGGAGAGCAGCTCAACATCAAACTGTAGCGTGGCATTTGGGGGAATTGTTGGACTAGACCCAGATTCACCGTAAGCAAGCTCAGGAGGAATGGTGAAAAGGGCATTCTCCCCTTTCTTCATTGTCTTGATACCTTGATCCCATCCTTTTATAACTTGCCCTGAAAGCACGATACAACAAGATTAGTACCATCGCTGGGGCAGAAACTCCTTAAATGACGCATTTTTAAGACATATTATATCATTGGTAGCTAAAGATAGAGTTTCTTTTGTACAAGGCTCTGAACATTAGAAAGTACTCCAATGTACATTGCACTACCCTTTTCCCAGTGAACAAAAGTTCAGCCTCCCCCCAAAGTAACACAACTTATGCTCATTAAATAGAAACATGAGGAAAAGAGAGCTCCAAATAGCGGAAATTTCATCAAGAGGTCGACTCAGAGCAACATCCCTTCTATGCAATTATACATATGAATGTACAACAGCAAGATGGTATTGTAAAAAATTTTCTATCACATTGGTAGGGATTACTGAAATTTGGTGTGGATTCAATGTCATGAATAGAAAATAGGGATCAGCCATATTTATTAATCCAGTTCACAATTTATTCAAACACCGTGGGCACAATAAGTGCCACTACCACGAAGCATCTCACGGTCCAATAGACATTCCTATCGGCTCCTCTGGAAGAAGCAATGTGTTTTGAAATTAACGGGACTTGCTGCGCCGTGCAAGAAGAATTTGAAGACCATCCACAAAATGCCGGAAGCATAGATCACAAGCCAAGACATCATAAAGCCAGCACAATTGGTCTATTGATATAGCTCACAAGAACTTAGGATGGTCCTGAAGAAGTTACCTTGGCCTAGTGTGAACTTGAACGGCGTTCCCCGATCCCGGCTCGAGTCGAACTTAGTTCCATCCAACAGAGTCCCAGTGTAATGAACTGAGCCAAACATGAAATCACAATCACAATCCACACAGGAGACAATGCGGGAAACAGTAAAAACAATCCAGAGGGTATAAAAGAGAGGCCACGGGAGGATGGAGTTACCTTCCACCTCGTCCCCATTTTCGGGATTTTCCCAGCCTTCGCCCGCCTTGAGGAGCTTCTTCTTGAGCCCTTGCTTGCCGATCTCCTTCTCCTCGCCGACCTCGAGGACAGGGCCATCGTCCGGGATGCCGAGCTCGTCGTCCATCATCTCGTCGGCCGGCGGCATGTCGAAGTCCTCATCCATTTCTGTCCTACCTTCGCTTGGACTGAAAGGAATAGTCTGGAGGCAGAGAGAGAGAGAGAGAGCAGGGGAAATGCAGAGGGATGATCTGGTAAAGAGAAGACGAGGGCAAATGGGGAATCCGATAAAAATATGTAGTAAGAGAGGAGTGTGCTTGGACCGTGGAGGTTCCAGAGAGTTCCATTCGAGGTTTTGAAGGGACGATGGAGTAAATATTTCGTGTATAATACACAATATGTTTATTGTGTAATTTATTACTTAAATTTTAATACATATAAAATTGATTCTTAAAACTGTGATAACTTTACACGTGTGAAAACTTGAGAGAGTTTTATATAATGAATTTGTTGTATATCACGTACATGAAATATTTTGTTGGGATGATGGGGAGGAGAGAGAAAGGGCAGAAATGTCAAATCGAGCTTGAGGATTGTTCTAGAGCGGGCGCGAGAGAGACCGGGCGTGGGGACGGGGACTTTCACTTGCCTTGCCTTGCGAAAATAATATAGAAGGTAGCATCATCTTTTTATTTTAGAATAAATATTCACTTTAATCTCGAAATTTATATCTTATTAATACTTCAATTTCTAACTTTTTTTTACCAATAATTAGACTTAAACATCTATATTTTTACCAACAAGTTGGTCTGGCCGTCAGCTTGCTGTTAAAGATGCTGAGTTCGAAATGTAATCAATAGTTAGGAACAAAATAATTATTATACATTTATATTCAGTAAAACGATGTCGTTTTAATATTTTGTTAATAAAAAATTATAAATTTAACACCGTAAGTGACATGTCAAACCCCACCTCATTATTTTTAACAGTAAGCTGATAGCCGGACCAACTTATTGAAAAAAATATGGATGTTTTAAGTCTAATTGTTGGCAAAAAAATAAGGAACTAAAATGTTGGTCGAACACAAATTTTAATACCAAAGCAACAATTTACTTTTTAGTTTACTTTCCATTTTTAACCTTTTGTGGATTCACCATGCGGTAAATATTCCGCCGGGCATGGCCGACTGTCCCATCCATCCTTTTCTTAATTTCATTACTAGCTGAGAAACTCGTGCTATGCTACGGACTAATGTAATAAATACTATAGTGCCTTTTATAAGGAAGTGAATGAATTTTATAATAAAGTATAGAAATGTTTAAAAATATGATTGTGTTTATCTCACAATCAAACCTTTCTTTCACGAAAATATAATTTATAATCTATAAAGAGAATATCTTATTATTTGTATGATTATAAAATAAATATTTTATAACTTTTATTCGTTCGTATAGAAATAATATACATTAAAAATTACACATAATATAATATTTATCTCTTTTCCATAAATAATGTATATTAATGGCCCATTGTATTCATGCCTAGTCAATTGTGATAACATGTAGTTTGTTTTGTATACAGATCACACAGAAAAAGGTAATTGGAACTACTAATTTTTTTAGATATTTATTAACAAATAAATTCATTCTATTTCCCTTAAATGGGGAATTCGATTCTCCTAAATGAGGAAAATTTGTTCTCTTGATATACCTATAAAATCAAATTGGCAAAAAAATAAAATCTGTAAGTTCTATTATTATAATTAAAATAAAAATTTTAATAATAAATTATATATTAATGCCTTTTATATATTTTTAGATCAATAGTAACATTTATTTATTGATGATATTTATTTATTTTGACTAATATAATATATCATTTATTAATATTATTAAACTCACATATTATATAAGAATGAACGTAATTATAAAAAAATATGTAGTGTAATAATTGTGACACAATAATACGGGGATCATGGTCAGATTCAATCAATAAAAGATAGATTTCATTAAATTTCTTGGCACTTTAAAATCATAAAGAAAGAGGGAAAAAAGTTTGCTTTGTATGACGAAAATAATAAAGAATAGGGAAAGGAGGGAGGGGGCTTGGTTGACGTGGAGGGCCGAATGAAACTCTTGCAATTCTCTTTAGATATAAAAGAATATATGCTTAATAAATCAAGAAAATAGTAGCTCCTCTGGTGGCGACACATGGATAGGCGGGAGAGGTCTATTGCGGCTCTCTTTTAGCTTATTAACTAGGTTAATGACCCGCGCTCCGCTGCGGTGATATTTTACAATTGTTATGATCTAAAATATATCGAGTTAGCAAATATATGGAGTGCTAATATTTTACAACTCTTATGATGTAAAATATATCCAGCTATATCAATGACATATTGTTGTAGGAAAAATGAAAATTTGAGGAATGGGTATATTAATTAATATAGTTGGGATTGAAGGTAATTCACATAGAACATGGAATGATGAAGTTGGATTTATCATGTATATTCTAGGTAAGATAGATAAAACAGTGATATAATATCCTTAGTACTGCGATTAGATGTTATGAGTTTGTTCTTATATCTCTATTTTGGAGATATAGAGCGAGTAGCATGAGTGAAAACAGTGTTGTAGAACACCTTTAACATATGGGAAGCAAGAAAAAAAATATAAAAGAGTTGATGTTCTGGATGAGCAACGATATTAGAAAATGAATGGTAGATTGGCATCTGTATTTTGAAATGAGCACTCAACAAAAAGTATAAGGTTTTCAAGGGGATAGGGATGGCTGTTGGTCAGTCCTCTTTCTTCAGTGTCCTATCAATGATAAATAATTATAGAAAAATGACAGTAATTCCAATTAGAGAAAACATGATGGCTATTATATGTACAAAGATGTTGATACATGAATTAAAAGGAAGAGCAAAAGAGCATGATTGTCATGTCTATACAATATAGTTAGGCAAAAGAGCTATGTTATATACCTGTAAGGCTAAGCTACCAATTTTTTGTATCAGTTTTATGGACAAAATAATAGAAGCACATCAAAGGCAAGCTTACACATATTGCATAAACTACATAGATGATCAAAAGGGTGATACAAAAGGTTTGATCTTTATAGCTGCATAGGCTTTTGAAGCAAAATCTTGGACTGTCAAAAAGTTGGTACGATGGGCTGTGTAATCTAACTTGTGTGATCTTCAATCCTTTTTTTCCTTCTCGAGAATGTTATTGGCAATTGATAAAATGAATTAGATGGAAATGTTTATGCAAGTAAGATAAATTTGAAGAAATCAGTTAGGGAAGAGAGATTAATCGTACACATTTCGTCGCCTTTTTTGTTGTGGTTCGTGAAAATCAGTTTTGGCTTGTTGTTTTGGAATTGTTATAAGGATATTTGTTGCATTGACATCAATGGATGGGGACGATGCAATGCAAAAATTGTAATTCGTTCAATATGTTAATAGAGAATGTACATGAATTGGTAATATAAAGAAGCAATCATAATTATTAGATGATAGGCCTTTTTGTCTCTTGAAATGTTTTGCTCGTACTTGAAGACGATTCAAGGAACAACTGCCTTCCAGCTGAAGTAGACCTCCTGGGACATCATCTATCACAACATATGAAGACAATTGATAAGGTGAGATTAATATTTGTAATTGATATGTTTGACAGGTATGCATACTACATAATGAAATAGTTTTCATTTACCTTTTATATTGTCTGTAGTAATATCTGATTATGTTTTTGGAGGGGTTGCAACAATTGGAGCAACAACACTAATAGTAATCACTTTGAAACTCCTAGCATTTTATTGAAATGATCGATTGCTGGGAGTTACTATGAAGAGATAATCCTTGCCAAGAAGTTTCATGAACACTGGAGGTAAAGAATGCTGATTTGAGGTAGAAGTGGCAGTTAGATTTGCTACAGGAATCTGGATTAGGTAAGTGACTGTTTTGCCGAACATGATGAAATTGGTTTTTCCTGTGTGATCTTCAACGATGAGGTTCAGCTTGTAACTGTATAGGAGGAGGAGCATGAAATTAGACTGTGTTAACAAGTGCCAAAAGATGAAGAAAGATGTGAGATTGTATGTACATACTATGGAATAGGGGTGATATCGGTTTCATAACAACGATTACACCAAACAGTGGATCAATGTGCTTGAACGGTCATCATACATTTTGGACAGGCTTGGTACCACCAGCCTTTTGATGCATTGATATCGAGTAATGTAGCTTTGCATATGAATCTGGTATTTTGCAAAGGAAATGTTGTGTAGATGAGTACATTGACAAAGAGATAGATAGGCATCAACTTGAGCATGCAAACCCGTGGCTTTGAGTGATCGATGTCCAATAGATTAGTAACAGTTGCTACAGCCAGATCTGGATTGTCCATAGTAGAAGTGATAGAGAGTATTGGAATAGGAGCCAGTTCTGTAACAGTGATACTGTCAGGAATCCTATCAAGAGAGGTAGTATTAGATAAAATATTCTAACTATTCAAATTATTGGGAGGTGGTCATTCAATTGAGCAAGGTGGATGCCCTACCTTGCTAAAAAATCTGTGACTTCAGGTACATCTAAGTTGATATAATGGCGTGTAGTGTATGATGAACAAACATGGGTTCTCTCTACAAAATATAAAGAATAATAAATTAGTTGCAATGTCGAGTTGAATATTTAAAGAAACTGATCTAACATTTCCATGATCTCACAGTCATGCATGTGAAGATTATGATAATTGGATTGGTTTGTTGGAGAATGGCCTTCTCGTTGAAGTTCAAGGCATGTTTTTCTCATAGCGTAACTGATATTTCTTTCTTGCTAGAAGAAAAAGGTATAAGATATTTAGTGAATATGATATGAATAAAGAAAAACAATAATATAAATAGAACAATTGCCAAGATAGGTACCTGAGGTTTCGAATTACCAAGCTTTTCCTTTGATGTTTTGTTCTCCCAGTGATAAAACCCATTGAAACTACCTGGCCAATGATTTCTTTGACAAAAGATCTGGAGATTGCACAGTTAAAATATTGAGAAAATAAAAAAAGGCAAAGCAAGAAAGAAGTAATAAGGGAAGACCTCACACATCATGTGGATGGTAGAGTTATTTTATACCTGTGAGGTTTTCATCTTTGTGGATGAGATTATCAAGTATATCAAAGTCGGTAAAAATGAATTTATGGATCAGTATGAACGTATTCTATGTAGAAACATTCGCAACTGATGTGGCCATAATCAATTGAATCATAAACTCACGTGGTAGTGGGCAAAAATTCTTTCTATTGAGTTTGACTTGAAAACCAGATAACTCATAAATTTCACTCTCCTGAAGCATTGCACTGAAGAAGTCAGCATCCTGCTGACTTTGCTATCGCCTCCATTTGTGTTTCCTAAGAGGGAGAAACAATTCAAAACATATGAGAGATAGCTGGGAATGCTATTATTTAAAGACAAAGTCGAGAATAGAATTATAGTGAATCCGACTTACATCTTCGTCAATGAGAATACAATGAAACCCAGTTTAGCTAGCAAATGATCTCCACGTCCTACTCACACGAGCTCTAATGTTTGGCTGCCTACAATTAGGAGCCAGAGTAGATAATTGTTGTGACTACATGATTGGAGGTAAGAGGAAAACGATAGATTTTGAAATGAGAGAGAGGCTTAGAAAGGTGGATGAATAAGCGGGTGTCTTCGTCAAAGTGTTTAAGAAGGAGAGATTTTTTGAATGGCAAAGGACAATATGATCTCATATTCTGATGGAAGAAGTAGATTTGCTTAAAAGATAAGATATTAGAGATGATAGAGATATATTACCTATTCTTATCTGATGGAAGCCTCCGTACACTCTTCTCAGTGAAGAACTAATCCTGATCTGCCATACATTCATTCTTAATTAATCAGTATTGATGAAAGGGTGAGTGTAAGTAGAGAGAGTTAGGGTTGAGTGGGGAAGGAGATAATATTTGGGTTGTACGGTGAAAAGCTAGGGTTTTTATCTATCCTTTCATTTTTGTGGCCAATATTGAAGGGAAAAAAGGAAAAGGCTGTGAGGTGACATGGAAAACGACAAATAAGGAATGGATTTGATTCAATCCTCTGTCAGATCTCGAATATTAAGGAAAAAGATACACACACACACATATACACATACAATATAATCTTCTATTTTTTCTATATTTGATATTAAGGAAAAAGATGATGCTCTCCTCTCTCTCTCTCTCTCTCTATATATATATATAGCATAACCTTCTATATTTTCTATATTTGATAGTAAGAAAAAAGATTATGTTCTATATATATATATATGTAATTTTCTGTAATTTTTATATTGGATATGAAAATGTTTCGGAGAATGGGAGAATTAGGAAATAATATGAGCATAAAAGTCACAACGAAATCTTTCCCTATTAGTGCTTTTTCTAACTTATTTGACAGATTTTTGTAATTATCTCTTTACCAATTTTATTATATACAAAATTATTAACTATTTTATTTTTCGAAAAGTTTGAACTTGATGCCACATTTAATTCACAGAAAAATCACACATTTTGGATATTTATTATAATAAAATTTTATTTACTAATTGAAATATTCACTTTTTTTAAAAATCAATTTTAATAAAATTAGATCAAAACACTATAGTAATAACTAAAATACAATAAAGTGCTAAAATTGACTAGTAATATAATAGCGAAAATTGAGACTTATTTGCAATAACTATTGAGCAATAAATAAAGGATGAGAGTTTAAGGTTGACAATAGTGACAGCTGAACTTGTAATAACTATTGAGCAAGAAGAATTTCTAAATCAATGCAGCGGGGAAATAGATGATTTTAAATAAAGTTATACTTGTAAAATCGCTAGATTGGCAAAATTGATATTCAATAAAATTTTGTATATGCAATTTCTTTCCAAATTGGAATTAAATATGAAGCATGGTATTGCAAGAGTGAAGGGAGGGGAGAAGTGACTAACCCTTTCATAAATGTTTGGATGTCGGCAGCAATTCTAAGCATGGAGTCGCATGAACTGCAATAATCTGAAGCCTTGGGCAGGTTTGAGCTTGAGGTAGTGGAAACTGGAGCAGCAATTAGGATAAACAGATAATAAGACGAATGAAATTAAAGATTCTAAGTTCAGACAATTGATACGCTAGAAATTAAGTTAATTTTTCAAAATATGTCATGCAGCTAAAAGAGTAGAGGTACGAAACCAATGAACAGAGCCGACATAATTAGAAAAGCAAACCAGACGTAGATAACCACCTGATGTAAAACGCTGAATTGTATCATGGAAAGGGAACGACCCATCCTCATTGGTAACATCATCATCTATATGCATGTTATCTTGTAGAGACTCACGCTCAGAGGGATGATGCAACTTATCATCAAACATGAACCTTAATATTTTTAAACCTACACAATCATAAAAATAAAAATAAAAAAATAGATGAAAGCATGTTTAGAAAAATGGAAAATGTTCAAGATGAAAATGGTGAATTAGAGATGTAAACACTAACCTGCTGAAGCACCCTTGTGAGATCTCTTTCGAGACAAAAAACTAATTTGTGATGCCGAATTTTTCTAGAAATGTCTGCATTCCCT